>JAHSUH010003016.1:0-1200000 GCA_025388415.1 Cynanchum wilfordii | reverse complement strand
CACAAATAATTATCATTCGCCCCCTTTTTCTCTCTGTTACTTGTTCTTGTACACACTGTTTCAGTCTTTTCTTCTTCTTCTTCTTCTACTACTACTACTACTACTATCATTCTTTTCTCTCCCCTCTCGTATCATCATCCTTTAATTTTTCTGGTTGGCGTTTCTCGATCGATCCACCACTACTACTGAAACTATATATATATATATATATAATGGATAGCTATTGCTACCGACGAGAGAGAGAAATCTCCAATCCTTCTTTTTCATCTACTCTCCTTGATGCAATTTATCGTTCTATTGATGAAGCCGGTGATGATGATGATGAGGAGCTTGTTCTGTATAGAGAAACTATGAGGAAGAAGCACAATAACATGAATGGCAGCAGCCTTAGAAGAGATCACCAGGAACATATTCTCAATTTCCAAAGAGCCTGCATGATTGAGAAATGGATGGAGAAGAAGGTCAGCGAGACGAAGGTGGTCCTTCGAAGAAATTCCACTGCTCATTTTGACACCAAGTCCCCAAATGATCCACCCCATCCCATGATGCTTTTTAACTCCACCTCCAGCTCTTCCTCCTCCTCCGACTCCTCCTCCGGAAGTGGAAGAGGAGGAGGATTTTCTTCTTCTGAAGCTGAATCTGTTTATTACGGTACTGTCGTTTCCTCCAGGTTGTCTTCCTCTTGCTATGGCTTGCAAAAAAAGCCTAAGCCTATTCGTACGAGCGTTTCGGTTGATCAGCCTCGTCAGGAAATGCTCATCAACAACAAATACCACCACGATCGCCGCCATGCTCCTCAGCCGAAGCCCAAACAAAAAGATGAGGGAGGCTTTTCGAAGAGTAAGTCCAGGGCTTTAAAAAAGATATACGGTGATCTGAAGAAGGTTAAGCAGCCAATTTCTCCAGGTGGCCGCCTTGCGAGTTTCTTAAACTCTCTGTTCACTGCAGGCGGAAATACAAAGAAGGCCAAGATCTCTTCGGCAAATGACGACGACGACGAAGACGACAACATAATAAATAGTTATTCAGAAAGAAAGTTGTTTAAGTCTGCAAACGCATCAGTATCATCGACGACGTGTTCATCGGCTTCTTCATTTTCAAGGTCATGCTTGAGCAAGACTCCGTCGTCTTCAAGGGGAAAATCAGGAGGCACAACAACAAAAAGATCCGTAAGGTTCTATCCAGTAAGTGTGATCGTGGACGAGGATTGTCAACCTTGCGGACAAAAATCATTGTACGACCATGAGAAAAAACAAAGTCTCAGGAGGAGTACTACTACTACTACTACTTCCCTTATTAGTAGTATTCATGATGATGAGGAGGTTAATAAGTTTCATATTATGGAGAAAAATCGTCGGGTGGAAGAAGCTGCCAGAGATTTATTATTAAGAAACTATCAGAAGAAGAAGAAGGTTGAGACTGATCATCACACCATCGACATGACAGATTCACACATAAAAAGTGATAAAATCTTTCGCCACGTGAACACTGCAGATGAAGAATTAGAAGAAGACGACGACGAGGATGCGGCAAGTTATGCTAGTTCCGATCTGTTCGAACTTGACAATCTTTCAGCCATTGGTATGGAGAGGTACCGCGAAGAATTGCCTGTTTATGAAACAACCCATCTTGATACCAATAGAGCCATTGCTAATGGCTTGATCTTGTAATGCTGCTAGGTATAATTTTAATGTTATGCAGTCAAAATAATTCCTTAAAAAAAAAAGAGGCAAATGTAACATTACTCTTTTTTAAGTTTATTTATTATTTATTGGTTTGGGGGTTTATATATATATATATATATATATATGTAATTTTAGATCATGAGGAGAAATGAAAATTTCTCTTTCCTTCTTCCTGTCCAGATTAGCAGTTCTTCATGAACAATGTTGTATTTTCTCTCTTTCTGTATATATATATATTTCCCAGAAGAGAAGAGAAGAGGAGAGAGAATAATAAATAATAGGTAAGGTGAGAAAAAGAAGGGAGGGAAATAGAATAGGAGTAGCTGGAGAAAAGAAGAAGAGGGAGGAGGGAAAAGTAAAGATGAAGAAACTGGAGATTCTTAGATCGCGTTCACACGCGAGATGATGATACAAGTTAATTTTTATTACACTTTTTGCTTTTATCTCTCTCTTTCTCTTTCTCTCTCCTCAAATATATATATATATATATATATAAAGTAAGTATTTTTGGTGGGCTCCTTTTCTATTGCTTCAAAATGGCGCTAGCACCACCACCATGATAGTATGCTCTCAAAAGAGTTGCCAATTCGAATTTTTATCGGTCAATAAAGTCCTTTATGAATTCTTGAATTTTAGCTTAAGGGGAAAAATAAAAATTTTTTGTCTTAAAATAAAAAAAAAATTGTAATGGAGGCTTTTGTTTTTTGCAATATATTTTTCTATATATAGAAATTGCATGGATATATGTATTTGGTAGATATGTCATTTTCTATTTTTATAAAGATCTCTTAAGATCCTAAAATAAATTAATATATTTTTAAATATTTTAGGGATATAGAAAATAATGTATTTTTACACTAAAACAAGAACAGGTCTCTAACAGAAGTAAAGTGAAACTCTTTCTTTCACTCTCGGACTTAAATATCTTAGACGTTTTTTTAGAGAGTAATTTCTATTTAACTTTGTTTTTAACGAAAACTCAAATTTTCAGAATTGGTGTAAGAGCAATAACAAAAAGGAATATACGTGGGGAGATGATGAAAGGAAAGGAAAGGAAGGCATATGAAAGGTGGATTGTTGGTCTGCAAAAGATGAGGACAAAAAAAATCTATTGTGAGATCCTTTGTTTCTTGGCTACGTAGACTAATTAGTCCTAGCTGTTCCCATTTTATCACTTCAATTTGCATGCTTCCTTTACTTACTACTATCATTATTATTATTATTATTACTACTACTACTATGATATATGGTTAGAAGATATATTTCTCTTTTACATTGGATTGATAATGAGTATCGAATTCTCGATCTCGTGTAACATTTATAATGCGCTTCTTCATTGTACCAAGCCAAAGACTTTATTTTTCAACTTTGCGTAATATAACTCGGACAAGCAACAAAAGGTTTCTAGTCTCGGAAAAGCTTGATTAATATAACATTTCTTATTTAAGTATTTTTATTTGATTTATCAAGTAAAACGTTAACTTATAAGGAACAATATTATACTTAAACTTTAGTAACATGTGTTACAGTTTTAAAAATCTTCCCCATCAAGAATTTTTAGTTCAAGGTACTATTTGTGGTAGATATTACCATTAAATTATTTTATTTTATTTTTTAACGAGTATTATGGTAGATACACCATAAATCATTTTTACAAAAATCTCTTAAAATCCTAAAATAAATTAAGATATTCCAAAATATTCTAGGGATATAGAAAATACTATATTTTTACACTAAAACATCTATAACTACAAGAACATGTCTTCAATAAAAGTAAGTGAAAATCTCTCTCTCTCAAACTATAGCTCTCTCTTTTTCTTTCTCTTTTTGATTGTTTATTACTTAACTATGAGCTTTTTGGAAAACAATCTTTATTTAACTTTATTTTTGACATAATCTCGGATTCTCGAATTGAAGCAAGAGCGATAAGAGAAAGGGGGCAACGTGAATCTGCAATACATATATATTGTATATATATATATATATATATATGTACAGTGGTAGAGTTTGAAAAACTCAGAAAGGAAAATAGAAAGATGGTTTTAATGGTTTGGCAGGAAATTAATGATTCATGAAAATTTTTCAACCATTACGTACGTACGTACAGCAGAATTATATGTATATATAGAAATAGGATAGAATGATCAGTGAGGTCTGCGTGGTCCTGTAGACACCAAGTTGCTTATTTCTGGCCGTCCTTCCTTGCGGTGTTCTTGGGTACCTATTATTTTTTAGAAATTATAAATGTGTCTCGAATTCACGACTTTCAAGATAATATAATTTTGAGAATATAAAAGTAGTAATGTTGGGTTATAAGAGGAGAAAGGATGACAAGGCATATAAGGCAATATATAGATGTTGGGGACAAGAATGGTCATTTCCATTTGTGAATGAAATATAAGAAGATAGCATAGAGCGTTATGTTCCTCCAAAGCAAAGTGAAGTAAAGGAGTGTCCCGACATTCGTCTATCAGTTCATAAAGAAAAGGACTTAGTTGAAGCACAATATTTGAGTGTATTTTCTAAATTAAGTCAAGAAAAAGAGGAAGGATTGAGAACTGATTTAGATATTGGTGTAGAATATGAATTAATTTTCCCATACGAAAAAACTCCAGTATCGTCTGCGCCACCTGGATATCTATCTGTATATTTAGCGCAATTTCGGGCTGGTCTGAGGTTCCCTCTACATTCATTGTTTGTTGATGTGTTAAGATTCTTGAAGGTTCAGCTAGGTCAATTGACACCAAATGGTGTACGAGTGATTATTGGATTTATTATGTTGTGTAAGACGCAAGGGTAGCAGTGAATTTGGAAGCGTTTAGGTATTATTTTTATATTTCACAAAAGTTTGGAACGAAGGAAGGTCGTGGTTATTTTTATTTTACCAAAAAGCCTCGTTCCGTAAGTTATAAGTGAGGTTATTATTACTTAACGAAAAAAAAATAAAGTTATTATTAATTGAATTACATCTTTTTAATATTTGGTACGTATTATTAGTATTAAACCTTTATTAGGAACATTTAAGGCATACCAATTGGTCATAATTACCTTTTCCGAAAATTCTATTCACAAAATCAGAAAATCTTATGTGTATCCTAAATTTACTAATAATTATATCATTTTTAAATAATTCACAATTAAAATATCATTAAAAATAGAAAAAAAAATCCCTCGATTGGCTAAAACAGAGATTATCATATTGAGAGACGTTGAAACTCGACTGATTAGGACCACAAAATCATCACAGTGAGATTACGCTAATAATTTTTTTGAACCCAACTTTCACATTTTTTTTTTAAAAATAATTATCTGTGAACATGATAATTAAAATATATTATTGAATAAAGATTTCATATCTTGTTTAATAATCTGTCAGTCATTTCTTAAGCAAGTGACGTGAGACTCTACATCACAAGATAATATTTAATAATACATTTTTTGTTATTATAATTAATATTTTATAGTAACTAATACTATTTATTAAATAGTTTTTTTTTTAAAAAAAAAATAAAGTATTTTTACTTTTATTATGTCTCAAACTTATAACATAAAAAAATTATTACCAACAAATTTACGCCTTCTTGATTTTAGAATATGTGGCTTTCTTAATGAGCTTTAATTTAACTACTAGGAATTAATATCCCCATAAAACAAAAGAACAGGACGACCCCGTTTTGGGTCCCATTCGGGTAGTAGTAGTATACTCATCCATATTTTCCATCTCAGTTTTCAAGTCAATCTGCACCATCAGATTTAACCTTTTTTTCCTTTTTTAAGATAATTGATAAGAGGACAAATCTTTTCTTTATATTCTAATATCGTAAGAAAATTTTACTAATTAAAATTATTGAATTTATATATATTTTTTATATAAAATAATAATAATAATTATAAGTTCGTTAAGAAGGTGTAACTCAATTAATAACAATCTCACTTATGATGTGAATGTCATGAATTCGAGATACTTAGATATTAGAATTTCTCAAAAAAAAAATTATAAGTTCAATAATACTAATTAAGCTGAACTCCCCACCCCCTTTTGTCCGTACAAAAACAGAGGATGTTTAACTTAAAAAATTTAAAATCCACGACCTAAATGAGTAGCCCACCAATAAGTATCTATATATATATATTGTAGGCAAAGTTCTTGGCTACTCCCGCACGCTTATAAAGTTCTTTATTTTATTTTCTTTCTTTGTGCTAAAACTTCTTCACAATATATATATATATATATATATATATATATATATATAAAAAGGAAAAGAAAATTAAAGTATTAAATTAAGCATATAAAATATTATTTACCAAAACTAATGAAGAAATTTCCATAGCAAAAGTGAAAATCTAGGGCCACTTGATTCATATTATTATTTCACTTAAAAGGATAGCAATATATGCATTCAAGATTAATTTGGTGAAAAATGTAAAAAAAGAAAAGGAAATTTGGTGGCATATAATGGGAAAAAGATAGATCCGTTTTTGCACGGGTTGGTGAAGTGGGGAACTCTAAGAAACCAATGATGTTAGATGGGGAGACCACCAAAGCAATACATACATACATATATATATTTAGGGTAATAAATAAACTTAATTAGATATATATAGGTTAATTAAAAGCATCCCTAATCATGAGCATAATCTTCTGAATAGTGTAAAGTGGTTAATGTAATTGATGGTCCTTCATTTTTAATTTGTTTAAATTGTACGACTACTTCTACTATTATATTGGCTTAAGTATTGATTAGAGAATATATGTAAATGTAGTTTAAGTACAAAGACAATTATAATTTTAATTATTGAGTTCAAGACTCAAGATGGTTAATTGTCAATTCTCATTACTTAAATGTATGAGTCATGTGGCAGGGTTTAATCACAACTCTCTCTCTCTCTCTCTCTCTCTCTCTCTCTATATATATATATATATATATATAGGTATGATCAATTAGTAGTAGGTTCTAAGCATTTCCATGGGGTCAAAATCATTTTTTTTTCCTTTGGAAAAAATGAAAAAGTCTTTAACTACGACTAATTAAATTGATAATGTTTATATTAAGTGAGACCATTTATTATTTAGACAATAACTTTTTTTAATCTCTTGTATGTATGTAGCTTAGAGGAGGGAAAGATTCTCCAATTTTACATCTAAAGCAATCACAACCTGATGTGATGTAGAGTATAAGATAAGTTTAAATACATATATATTAATTATCAACTTAAAATATCAAATAGAATAATTATCGAAAGAATTAATCAAAAAATTTATATATTAGATTAGATTATAATCATATTACGGACGCACGAGCTCATGAAATTATCTCCTTTTATGGTGATCATGCATGTGAGCTCTTAACATCCCTTAATTATTATGAAAGATCAATGAGCTAGTATAACAAGCTACTTCTAGAAGAAGGCAAAAGGACAAGAATATATATTAATGCAGTGCGTGCATGATAATTAAAACAACTGTACGTAACAAAATCCAAGACACTTAGATATATATATATATATATATATCTAAGTGGACAGTCCTTGGGTGCAGGGCTTGTTACAAAACCAACCCTGCAGAAGTGACAGGGCAGATATATATATATATATATATATATATATATATATATATATATATATATATATAGCTAGGGCATCATCAGTGTTATTGCACGATTGATTCAGAATGAATTATTCTTGGGTGATCATGAATTGAAACCACAAATTAATAACAATAATAGTTTAGATAGCAGTGGTTGAAATCTTGAAGATATGATGATCAGTTGTCATTGTGTAAGGGGTGCACGCCGGGTCATGCATGCATTCAGGCAGACAATTATCCATGTTAAGCAGTTTTCTCTGTCTTTGGGGAATGACAGCAAAATTAAGGGTCTCAATTCTACACAAACTATCTCCACACGTGTTTATGTTACTCCATCCATGCATCTTCTTTTATCTAATTAATTAATTACTCTCCATATATCGATCGACTTATTCTTGTCACCATTAATATTATTGTTCTTGCACCTGCTGGACCTCGCTACCCTTTTTTCCCTTCATATATATATATATATGCACCCTTAATTTGAAAAAAGAGACCTCACGTATTTTTTCTGGTCGTGGTTTTTGCCTTTCTTTCTAGGCCACTGTACTTCCCGCCATTAACATTTAATGATCTTATATATATATATATATATATATATGGGTGTGTGTTTCTCAGGTGGTGATCGATAGGGTTGATGAGTTATATTCAAGAAATCTCAACCACTATCAATAGGGTTCAGATGTTGTACGCCATCCATGCATCTTGATATTTTCATATCTTTCATACATATAATATATATATATATATATTTCACCGGTGAAGCTTTTTTCACCGGTTCGAATATATGACTTATAGATAAATGAGAATAAAATAATATAATATTAGAAAATAGAAAATTAGGTAGAGAAAGTGGGCCTCAATATAAATGGGCCTCAGGTGATCTGGCACTCTCAAGTCTCAACCGAAACACTATTGGAGGCAGAGGATGACTTTAGAGGTCACGTGATGGCCGGGCCGGGCTGCTCAAAGGCTGTCGCGCATGCACACGTGCGTGCCCTATCAATCATCCGTTAGTTGCCATGAAATAGTGTTTTCACTATTATTACCTTTTTTCTAAATTAAAAATAATTATAATTTTTTTTCAAAAAAAAAACAAAAATCATTAATTGTAGATTTCGAGCCCCCCCAAACCCTAAAATCAGTCTTAGCAACTTCATCGCCATTTCGTGCCGACACCTGGCTAATTCACACGTGTGGTGACATTTCTTAATGGATTTTTTTTTAAAAAAAATTTAGTTAAGATTAATGGAAAATTATACCTTTAGCCAAAAATCTAGTTAGCAATGAAACGTGTATTAGATGTGAATAGATTTTTTCTTTTATTTCATTTTAGATATAAATTGTACTAAATTGTACAGAAAGTGTAGTTTAATTGTTAACAACTTCATTTATGACTTTTAGAGATCATGAATTTGAGGCACAATAACAAAATAAAAATGTCTCAATTTTTATTTTTATTTTTTGGTCTGAAATCGAATATTTTTTTCATTATATTTATGATATTTCCACCAATCTTTTTAGATTGGTCGAAATATGCAAGTATTATTATTGTTAAAACAAAATATTTTAAAAGAATTAAGTATTTTTAATTAGATAGACAAAAAAAAAAAAAAAAAAATTGTGCGGATTAATTTCCATTAAACGGATCTTCTCTTTTTATTATTATTATTATTTTTGAAGTCTATAAGGGGCTTTGTTCTTGGCTAGAGAAAGTGGGTACAAGAAAAAAGAGAGAAGCAGCTTTAGTAAAAGGGGAAACAGGTAAAAAAAGAGAATGAACGAGAAATTTTGTGGGAAGAAGAAATATGTGCCAACTTCCCTAAATATATATATATATATAAGTAAATTTCAAAAAGAAGAAAATGAGTAGAAAAAGATTGGAGAATTTTTGGCGATCCCGAGGTGATGGATGTAGAATTAGCAGAGAGGCATATATATATATATATATATATATATATATATAAACTCTCTACTTTACTTTTTCTGTTTAGTTAAAGAAAAGAAAAGAAAAGATGAATGATATGCATCCACAACTTTAAAAACAAACCTTATTACTCACTCTCTATATTTTCTGCTTCGTCTACATCAGGAAAAGATCAGATTCCAAACATATATACATATATATATATATATTTGCCTGGTTTAGAGAGATGAAAATTTTGCTTCCGTATGAACTAATTTTTGGTGTTTGCCATCTTATATGTTTGTATATATATGTATAAAACATGCATGCATGCGCATATACTGTTTGAGAAATGTATCACTTTTATTTTCTTCTTCCCAACTAGCTAATGTGTATTACGTACTCACAATTAGTAGTAGCCATAGGGGACACATTTTCTTCAGTGGAAAGGTGGATATATATATATATACATATACATGCATAACAGCTTTCTTTATCTTTATCTTTATCTTTTTTTCTTTCTTTTTATTGTTTAGTTTGCTAGCTGATCTCTTTAAAACCCCGAAAGAGAAAACATTGCAAGCTGTACTAATTAACATGGAATTGTAAGAGAATTCGGCTGAGAATAATATATATACACAGCACTATATATAGTTTTAGGGTAATTATAAGCAGAAAATTCGATTAGTTCCTCATCTCCAGACCAGTGATTTAATTAATGATGGATTAGAATATCATAAGAAATTAAATTATTGGACGAAAGCGAAATTCATGTGAGCTATGAAGTACCAAAAAGTTTGTGCTGTTGTGAGCATGTGCATGCAAGCTTGAAGCCGCACACCCAACCTTAACATCAATTGATTAGGCCACCCTGTTGATAATCTCCGACGTAGATATATTGCACATGCATGAGGCCCCTTCTCCGATCATCCCCTGCCGACCATGCGTGTCTATATATATAATTAATTTTATAATAGGGTTTTGACGTGATGTTATATATAACCAAGGCGCGCGGCCGGCGGTGGTTGTGGTACGGAGATGGATATCCCACTTGTATTGGTCTCCATTTCTTCTTCATATATATATGTGAGAATCATCAACATGGTAATTATATATATACACACACATAGCTAGTTAGAAACCTAGATTTAATTAATTGTTCTATATATTTTTTTTTGATGTTACTCATAAAAAATTTTAATTTTGACTTAATCGAGAAAGATAATGTGAATTATTGTTAATATTAGATAGTATATTTTGAAAATGTATGAAATTTAAAAGTGTAATTTGACACTTTCCTAATCGTGAGGACTGAATAGCGCCCACCAGGCAATATCAAATCACACTCAAATTTAGGGAACAGTCCTAATCATGTAGATTGGGTTGCTTTTTGAAGATCATTTCTTTTTATTTTTATTTTTCTTTTTGTTAAAAACGCATTTTTATTCTTTTTATTGCTAATAGTGAATATACCATGTTGTTAGATGATCATAAATAGCAGACAATCTTACCGTGAGGTTTCTGTGGCCAAAACATGGCTGACATTACTGTAAAAAAATTTGCCCTATTCTTCTTCTACCTGAAACAACATTATCAGCCCATAAATGTATCCAGGGTCAGGAATCTTGTACTGGGGTTGGGGGAAGTTGATGGAAAGGAACCACAAAAAAAGAAAGACTTAAGTGAACGATCTGGATCAAACCAAGATCTTGAATTTGTGGGTGATTAATCTTTAGGTACTCCACTGATTTGGAAGAGTATTATTCATTACTTGTGTTCATCCAGTGGAAGGCTTTTTTCCTGCAAAAATATCATCATTTAACACTCAAAAGCATTGTGAAGAAGAAAAACCGGAAAAAATATTTCCCAGAGAATACCTTGTTTTCTCAATTGCTGTAAAATTAACAAGCAATCAGAATAGTCTCCTCGTTCCCAGAGGTTGCTCTAAGCAAAACAGAGAATGATCAAATTTCCATGTATTGCATAAATCAAATGAAACTAACTAGGTCTATCTTTCCTTCAAAATGTAAGAATACAGCAATCCTGGAATAGCATTAATTACCTGGTTGACGGTTGACAGCTGCTCTGAAAATTCTCCAGAATGTAAATATATTGACTGTTCTAGAATTTACTTTGAAAGTGCAAAAGGTACTGATATATCTAAAGAAACAAAAGAAATATTTCCAATTGGCACCTGAAACTAAAAGGAGTGCTATCAAGCAAATATCAATGATTCCTACTCGCAAATACCGTTGAATAAACCATATGGCATCTGTAATGCCTTTTTTTATTTTGTTGTTCATATATTTTCCATTTTCATCCCTTCATTGGAAGTTGAGAGATCCCAACTTCACGGGAAAAGTTTTTAGCTACAGTTGCATCCCCAACCAACTCATGTGTCACAGAAATTTCCTGAGCTTTCTCATAAGTCACAATACTCTGGTAACATTATTATGTTTAAGGCAAACTTACTGAACAAGTGATGATCACTTCAATGTAGGGCAAAGACACTGATAGATCATTACCATCTTATTGATTTTCATAGAAGTGTTGTTTAATTGTCTCAAATTTAATATATTTCCAAACATATTAGACGCTATAGCTACTTGCCTAGCTCTTTGTTCCAGTTCCCAGAGCAGTTTTCTTGTCCTCAAGTGCAAAGTCTTGAAACCTCTGTCCAGATATAACATTGAAAGCTCTGGAATGCAAAAGACATGACAAATTCCTATATCAACAGAGCCAACAACTGAAATCAAAGTAAAAAATACAATTGTTGCAGCAGTACCATAATGTAGATTCGTTAGAAAAAAAAAATTCAGATGACTTTTGAGTCCAAATTTAAACAGAAAATTTGACTAACTGACGGCCATTTACTAGCAACCAAAAACAAATAGAATTTCAGATAACTGGTAGAGAAAGGTCCTTGTAGATTGAAATATTCTTTGGTAAATTGTGGGGGCCAGTTTCAGAGACTCAGAGTCTAATCCACTGATCACCATGCAACACTAGAAGCACATACATTACTTTCAAATACAGTAGAGGCACTCATCCAACAATACTTGCCGAATTCTAGACTTGCCTAACCAGAGAATAAGCATCAATCTATCAGTGCTTAGAGAAAGGGAAAGAGATATTTAGGTTTGATATAGTACAATATATCATGGAATATACTGGTCTTAATCAATGTGACAGTGTCAGCCAAGAGTGATGAGAACCTGAGTAAGGCCCATCAAAGCACATAATTGTTTATGCAATAAATCCCATTAGGTTAGGAAAACAAGTGATGCTTATCGGCTTATCCTCTCCACGTTAATAGATCAGCATCAAAGAGAAATATTTTCACATCCGACAGATGCATGAAACATAATATGTAATGATCCTATAGTTTTTGTAAATCCTCAAAGGATTTAGCAAAAGGTAATTGCATTATTGTTCACTTTATTTAAAGATTAAAACGTTCTGTGAACAACCAGAGATAGAAACCTTAGGACAATATTCATGGCGGTAATGATTAAATATGGTGTCTACCAGTGTCAACAACTATAGGACATCCTCCTGCTGAATTTGTATCCAATTCCTTAAAAGTAAGATTCCCCTGTAAATTAATATCAAACAAGTGTATCTGCAAGTAATTATTTTACTGCAAAATGAAAACAAAAATAGTAACCGAATCGAATAATTCAAATATCACAGGGTCACTTGATTCTATGCTTACTTTCCAATGTTTGACCTTCCGCTTTCCATTGGGTCCAAACACAAAGCAATGGAAAATGTGCAAGTGTCTGGCTCTCCGTCCGGGATAGAACCGCCGACGATGGTAACTTCTAGGTTAAATGCAACTTGGAGTTGGGGCAGCATGGAAAATGTTGGTGATGCGTCTCTGTCATCGAAGTCTTCCGCAAATTTTGAAAAGTAATCATTTGAATAATAGCAATTCCACATTTGGGGCGATTTTTCATATTCACATCAGCCTATCAATCAATCAATCAATCGAATAGATTGATAGATCAATGCTCACATAAGTCCAATAGCATAGAGTTCAAATCCTAAGTTAGGCTTCCTGACAGTAAGAGGACAAATAGAGGAAGAAAAAAATGGGCCAACTCACAGGTAAGAGCATCCTGTTGAGCAGCAGCGCGGATTGAGTTGCAAGCACTGAGATGATTCTTGCTTTTGTCATCAGTTACTGTAATTGGCTCATTCCAATCTTCAACTGTCCAAGATTGACATGAGCAAAAGTAAACCATGGATGAATTTCTTGAGCTATCCCATGACTAAAAATTTTAAAAAGAAACACGTTTCATGGGGCGCCTGAATGTTGGCAAACGGGAGGAATCTTGGGTACATCTAACTCTGCAGTAGTAGTTTATAAATTTGAAAAGTCATTGGACTGCTTGAAAATTTTGTCATCCAAGTTTTGATTCTGGCTTTTCCTGTGACCTCTACTACTGGAATTTTTCCTCATTTTACTTTATGGATTATGCTATTCAGTAGAAGAATTTGAGCGCAGAAAAACAATACTAGATATCATCCCCATCCACGCTGGAAATGTGCAGCATCCGATGAGATTTTGTGAATGCGGGATATAAACAATACAAACTACAGGGTACAGCTCTGAAAATTTGAAATACATATCCGATGCATTGTCCATGGCTACGCCCGGAGAAGTACATTACAACGGAGTAATGAGCACAATAACAACTGAAAGACTAGTATAAGAAATAGTTTGACAGAACAAGATTTCCAACTCATTTTAGTAAAAATTGCATAACTTTACATGATCAGATTGATCCGTTTCATTGTTAATTTTCCCGTTCCTTCTGTCTTGTTTCACAGCAGAGCTCGGCACAACACCTGACATAAGATGTCTATTCAAATAAGCCCCTCAGTAGAATTAAGTACTTAGGAAGTCTAGTACTGCTTTCTCTCTCTCACTCTCTCTACCTACATAACTCTTTCTTGCCAAAAACATGATCTCGTGTCACCTATATCTCCACGAAATTCCAGGAAGTTCTAGTACAGATGAACAAATTTCAGTTTTAGACAGCTTCTTATCATGTCTTCAAAGGTGCCTTCTTTTCTCTGTCCGATATTCGAGCAGGTGCTGTGGAGTGTGATTTAAACCGACCTCTTCCACCACCATCATCCTTTTCCTGTACCAAGTGTAAATCAATGCTTACATCAGTTTATCAACTTTCATGAGGCCATTAAAATAAAAGGACCGTAGCTCCTGGAATGTAAGCAGCAACATTGGAACCTTCAAAACCACTTTTTACATAGATCAACAGTAAGGAGAAAACAAGATTTAGAACCTCCCACATTTATGAAGACAATCCTTTTGACCTCCCATTGCCATCCTATTATGTTTTCCCATTATGCAGCTCTTTGTCAAAGGGCATTTGCATGGAATATAATGCAAAATGATTTCTAAAGATTTGTAGCCTCCTAGTAGGCTGAAAGTGATTCTCAAAAGCAAAAGGTAGACAAGAATATGCAGTAACTAAATTCTAAATAAATATATATGTTAAGACACCTGTTGTAAGATAAAACTAACTAAAAGCAAAATCAAGCCATACAATTTTAATATCCACCACAAATCGTTGAAGGAAAATAAGATTTTATATACCTTTTTCTTGACAATTTGCACAACATCCTCATCTTGCAGGCCATGGCTCAGGCCACAATGTTGTGGGTAGTGCCTTGCACTTGTGCCCCACACCAATACATACTTAACATCCTTCACAAGGCTCCGATGGATATGGTTACAGAAGTCTTCAACATTGCATCCCCCTCTATCCTGAATCATATATCAAGAAATAAACATCAATATCATTAGAATAGATGGTTCTACCAAAATAATATATAGTTGAAGGCCAGGCTGGAACCATAATTTACAAGGTTCACATTGACACAAACTGCTACTTACATGGGAGAGAACCACTGGATCAGTGAAATCAGGTTGCTGGCCCTGAGGTTTTGTATAGACTCTAACAAGTCCCATCTCATCCCACATCCTAGCTAGCAGTCTATCCAGATTCAGCTGTTGAAACAACAAAACAAGTACAATTACTTTCTAGCATTAGATTTGTGTTATGTAAAACAATGGTATTTTTATGTAATTATCCCAACCAAAGGGTCATAGCATGCTAGGGAATTAACACACAGGCATCATTGAAGTATAACTTTGCTACTACATTCTATCTATTGCCACATCTCTTACTGATCCATATACATTATCTAGAAGTATTTTCTTACAAATATTCAACATAGAGAGCATTAGTTAGAAACTTCGAAAACATACCTTTAAGTTGCAGCTAATTACAATTGAATTTGGCTGTCTTGCTAATCTATCCACATCATCAATTCCAATAACATCTATCTTGTTGTAGACATAAATGCATTTGATATATTTACGATTACCCTCAATAACATCAATAAGATCATCCACTGTGGCATCTTCACGGAATAACACCTAAAAATCAATTATATGAAATTCAAGAGAAAAATAATAAGCTACATGAAGTTGGCAGTAAACATTTTTTACTCAATTAAATTATCATAAGGTTAATTACAGTGAAAAGGAAGCTTAAGTAAAATGACCAAGTAAAACAAAAATAATAAAAACTAAAAAGATATAATCCTGTCAATATAAGTGCTTGAAAACATTTGGTACTTTAAATCAATCTTCAAAATATTATTAATATCTTCATTTGCCAAAATAAGATACCTCTGCATTGTGAATCTTGTACTCATGTAAAATCTGGTAGCAGAGTTTTTCATCCACGTGAGTTAAAGGCGCAGTGCTGTTAAAAGAGATTCCACCAGTCTTTTTCTTTTTGAAGTATATCTGCCAATAAGGAAAATAACTACGAAGGTGAAATAAGGAAACAAGAAACTCCATTACATCATAATTCTCAGGATTAAAATTTCAGTTATACACTGGAATATATATTTGATAAAAGCCAAGAATAAGAAGATATAAAGAAATGCGTAAGAGAATATGAACAAGCAATGAAGCAAATTACTTGAGGAGGTCTCTTGTTTAAGCGCAAGCCCACAGCTTCCAGCTCCTTTGTTAATATTTGCCTATGCCCTTCACTCTAGAGTTCCATTAGTTAGTTGGCAAACAAGTAATCAATATAGCAACATTCTACCAGGAAATAAAACCCTCAAATTATATGTCAGAAGTGACAAAAGCAACCAAGAGAATTCAAGAGATTGTATATCAGCACACCACATGAAATACACCATTACTCTTAAGTATTCCTTTCACCCTCTACAGAAAGATAGGCGCAAGGATCTAAGTGAGGTACCCATGCAATGTCCTGTTTACCTTTCTAATATCAAGCTAACAATATGCCAACAGAATGACAGGCATAAAGTATTTGACTTGAATATGTTCACTTGCAATCTGTAGGAACTTAAGTTGAACTGAACTGAACTGAAGCTAAGAAATAACAAGCATTAACATCAAGGAAGATAAGCACAAAACCATAAATAAAATAAGCAAGTATACTTTCATATTCAAAAGGGATTAAAACAATCAGGTCAACATGATAGAATAAATGGAATCATATCATAAATTAGTTCAGTTACAATCTGGAGGATTTCAAATAGCAAAAGACTAGGAAATAATAAGTTAAATGCAAACAATAAGGCTAAATCAAGACACAAATAGAGTATGCAAAAATAGCATACTCTAAATCTCATGAAAACAAGAGTAACTTAAATGATGCCATGCAGATCAAGTTATCCTTTATGAACAATGATCAAAGGATACTAATACTTACTTTTGAAGCATCTAGAACCATCAGGACAAGGTCAGATGATTTTGAAACAGCGATGACCTATAATTCAATACCAGAAATTCCAGTCAGATTGCTTTCCATAGACAGCATATCAGATTCATCCAAAAGGAAGCAAACATAAGAACAAAAGAATATAATGATTATACCAAAAAATCTTTAAACAATTGTGCATCCAAATATATAACAAAATTTTAAAAAATAAAAAATAAAGGAAAGAAGCCAAAAAGACTACATTATGTCAACAAAGATAACAGAGAAAAGTAAAATTATCAACAACTATGTGGAACCGTAAACACAATTCATTAAGCAAGCTTCCTCTTTATGTTTCAGAATAACAAAAAAAAGTTTTCACCTGCCTACCACGCCCCTTCCCTTCAGATGCACCTTCAATGATTCCAGGAAGATCAAGTAGCTGGATTTTAGTATCATTATAATGAATAATCCCTGGTATGCAGGTAAGAGTTGTAAACTCGTATGATGCAGCTTCTGAATGTGTTCCCGTCAGCATTGTTAATAGTGTTGATTTTCCCACACTGAGAATATTAAATAGGAAAGGTATCAAAGGACTCAAAATTTACGCTTCAGCAAAAGAATCTCAGAAGCATAAAAATTCACATTCAGTTTCTTCACATAGTTACCAACTAAATATTGTTGTTTCCAGCTTGAGCATCATGTAACAGAAAATGTAAAACACAAAGCATCTTGGAACAATATGTGGCAGCATAGATATCTTAAAATTTAGTTGAATTGGTTTAAGAAATTCGCAAACCTTGGAAATCCTATCAATGCTACACGCCCATGGCCATATTTTGTAACTTCAAAACCATCTCCCGCTCCACTAGAACCCTGATCATTAAGATATTTTCGTTTTGAAAATTACAACTTTAAAGGAAATTATGCACCCATTTGAAGAATACAACTGAGGCATACTATTGATCACTGGATGAATAAAAGCATAAAACAAGAACTCAGACTCATTAATTAAGTGCATAAAATACAATCAAAAATGGGGAATTGAGGATGCAGCAAAAATGCATACTTTTGGGGGCTCCAAAAGTTGTGTCCTTAGCTTTGCAATCTTGGCCTTGAGTTGACCCAGATGATATTCTGTAATTCAGGATAATATGTCATTTGGTAAGTCAAACAAAAATCTAGAATTGAAACATAGAGCAAAACTATCTCCATAAGGGATTCCTAACCCCTAAGATGTTGATTCTTCCATCAATTCTGAAGAACAGTAACTTTAAATTCATTTTTTCTTGATATTTATAAAGAATGAGATTCATACCAGAAGAGGGAAAGATACTTAAAGGAATTTCTCTTTAAGAAAAATTACATTTGGGGGAAAAAGGACAATTAATTGTCAATCAACAGAAAGATACCAAAAGAATTGGTGATGGATTAAGAAAGAAACCTGTGGCTTTGTTCTTCTGAGTTCGGGCCATCTCAGCCTCAATTTCTTTGATTTTCTCTATGATTCCCATGATTCCTGAGATTAACCTAACATGGAAAACAGGAGAGAAAAATAAAAAAAACAAAAATCAATTTCAAGAGCAAAAGTATGCAACACAACCATAAGCAATCAACAAATAAGAGAGTGTCTAATTTGGTAATGTAAGTACTTTCAGACTTACGAATGAAACCAAAGCTAGATTAATTTTGGAGAGCAAACATTTTTATCAACTTCATTAAGTTCTACAAAGTTAAGCTAAAATTTAAATTTTTTCCCCCCAAGTCCATATTGACTAATTCCCATTCTTCAACAGCTAAGGTTGCCAAGATCACAGTGATACAACCATCCAATAGTCCTGCCTAGTACCTTCATGATTAAGCTCTAATTCCATTGGTAGTATAATTTACTCCAATCCTCTATAATTAGTAGTCTCTTTTCCTTTTTCTTTTTCTTTTTCTTTTTTTTTCATTTACTAATTCCAAATTTCAAACAAGTAGCTTCAAAATTTCCATCATCATAGCTAACAATAAATCCTAATAAATAAAATTCGATGGGAAACAATCCAAAGTAATTAAAATTAGAAAAAGAACGGAATAATCCAAATGCAATCACCACTTGTACGTCTTTGGCAAGCGTCAAAAAATCAAAGACAGGAAAGAAAGATCACCTTCGCCGAAACTACCTGAAGCGCGAGTCCGAAGGCCGACAACTCAGTCGGCTCTGGCAAGGAAGCAGAGGGAGAAATCTACCCGCGTTCAGATGGATTGATTGAGGAAAGTGGAAAAAATGGAGATGGCGAGTATCTGAGTGGGCTTCGGAGACTCGAGAGATTTACAGGCAGTAGAAAAGGCTGTTGGGAACGTGTTGGACTGGGCTTAAAATTAAAAAGTGATCCAAGTTATAAACCCAAAAGTAGAGTAGTATCCATATTCTACTGGATCCTGGCCTAGTTTAGTAGTACAAACATGAATTTTAATTATGGAAGCCGAAACTGGATTAAACTAAAAAAAGAAAATGTCAACCGGGCATGTGGTGGAGCGGTAGGGGCTCCTCCTCCCATAACCAATGATCCAGGTTTCAAATCCTAACTTAGGTATAGAAAAATATTAAATTATTTGATCAATTGTTTCACCCAATAAGGTGTCTACAAATCAACGACATTAGTCTGGGCGTAAAATGACTTGAAAATGCCGCCCCGCAGTGACCGGGACCACCCAGGACAAATTGCACAAATTGTTAATTTATCAATCCAACTTCAACTCTAATTGTTTAAAATTTGGAGATAGAGATATAGAACATAACATAATTAGGGTCAAGCATTAAGAATATAATTGAAAAAGAGGACGCCTATCTGAAAAGTAATTCATACTTTTGAGAAATTTGTTAGTTTCATCAATAGCTATTTATTATAATAAAAGAAATGAGACTCAAAAGTCATAATAGCAAGTGTGCATCACCTTTCAAAATTTTTTTTTTTTTTTTTTTTTAGGTGGAGAAGTATAGCAGAGTACATATATCTAAGAAGTTAATTGGTGTTAAACTAGTAGGATTACTTGATCAAAATGCAAATGTTAAGTATATACAATGCTACAGGTAACCTGATCTTGTTTCTTCTACACTACTATCAGTACCACCACTATGTCTAGAAAAGTTGTTTGAGCTGAGATTGGGAGCTTGCATTTCAGCAAGCTCTCTTACTCGCAGGAGAATTGGTGCCGGTATAGGGATCGAAGCATGCTTCCGTGGATTCTGAATCTGTAAAATAAAAAGATACAAATATAATAAGTGTAAATTATGGCAAAAGTGCAACAGGATGGAGATTGTGCAAGGATATGCTCTTCTCATGGTATTTGAAATTTGAGAAACAGAAGCATGAAAATAAATTTATTTAATTTCATACGTCAGATTAAATCAAGGAAAAGAAATAGGGTAAAAATAATATGCTCACCCCTTTTTCTGCAGGTAATTGGGTAAGGCTGGCTCTCAGCAGATTTCTCCACTTGTCCTGTACCATAGTGATGCATGTTTTAGGTTTGATACTAGAGTCAACATATATCATGAATGAAACACCACAATACGCAGTTTCAGAGACTGCTTACAAAGTAAAATGACTAAATTACAAACCTTAAGATCAACAGAAGTCCTGTATGAATATGATGCAAAAGCAAGCCGCTTAATCTCAGACCACCTACCAGCACCATATCTAGCTACACCCTCAACTAGCTTAACCACTTCAGTTAGAGACCATGGACGATGATGCTTCCTCCTCATCCCCCCCATCGGTGTGGGCATGGTAACCATATTATTATCTTCAGAATTCTCCTCCAATAAGTTCGCACTTTTGAGCCCAACATCCTTCTCAAGCTCCATTGTCCTTTCAGGAAAATGGTTACCCTTTCCAGAAGGAGAAATAAGCTACAAAGACAAGTATGGACAATTAGAACTATAACATTGACCACACAAGCAGCAATTGAAAATCCAAGCACTACAATGCAAATGAAATCACAAACACCAACTGGAGCTGTTAATTTTCAGAATTACGTAGAGCACAGTGGCAAGAACAAAAGCCCACCGGGGGGCCAAACACAAGACCCGACCCATTACTTTAACCACAAGAACTGCTTTAGACCCAAAATGAAAAATTGACAACTTTCATGGGACCCCAGAGATCCATCATTTTCAAGATATTAATCAAACGATGAGGCTAAAGTGTGAGATCTGCTGCGGTAATGTGGTGATCATACCTAGGTAGAGAATGGATGTATTTTTTGCCTATAATGATTACACATGCCTATTCACCTAGTTTCAGGCAAACATAAGAATACAATGGTTCAAACTTGCAGAAAAGCGCAATATCAACACCTAGATATAAAGATTAAGACTGTATTTAGAAAACTTTTTTTTTTTTTCTTTTCCTCTATTTGGACACCATTCTAAATGAACAAAAGAAAAGGTATCCCTATTTCACCAGCCCTTAATAAGAGAAATGATATTCCATCTATCTTATCTGTCAAAACCATTTAATTTTAGTTTGTCTGTGGAAATCTTAAATTTGGAAAGAATTCAACATACTAGTTCCTTTCATCAGGCATTCAATGAATATTCAACATTAAAATAATAATAATAATCAACAAAAAAATATTTGCATATTAAAAGATAATTCAATATGAACCCCATCAAGTGCAAAGTGAAGAATACTAACAAGAAGGGTGTCAAATTTATGCCAACTACAAAACTAGCACTACAGTGGGAAAGCTTGCCGAAGCAAGCACTAAAGACATCAGAAATAGAACTTACAGGTTGTTCAATGCTTTTCAAGGACAATCTTGCCGTGAATATGTTGCTCCCTGAATCATTATCCAGCCTTATAACAGGTTCTCCATTGGCCTTCTCCACCATTTCAGCTGTTATTCCAATGTCGCCATGCTGAAGTTTCTACATGTACAACCACCAAACAATTACGAGTGGACATAAATATCCAATTCAAAAATGTGGCTTTCAACCAGTTGAAAACAAAACAACATCAACAGCAGTGAACAACTTTCTTTTCCTTTTTTTGGGGGCGGGGGGTGTGTGGTGGGTGGCGGAGTGAGGGGAGGTTGAGATGGAGGAGCTCACAACATTATCAATCTAATAATAAAACAAGGAAAACAGTGTGTAGTTGGTAAAGCACACTCAACGTCATGCTCATTATTGTATCTATAGCAAGTGATAAGAAAGTGAAGTATGTGGTCCTAGAAACATCCTCGTGGATGTGAGTTTCAGTTTTTCAAAAGAGCATGTTATACATCATGGTTCTACATAACTTTAAACCGAGATGAAAGATTCAAGTAAACATTCATAGTAGGAAGGTCATATGTAGAATTCAGATTTTACTTGAAAAAATAAACAAATTACCGTGAGAGTCATTATGTCCTCCCTTGGACGACTTCTTCGAACCGCAGATGCATATGGCACTTGAACCCCAGAACCTCTGAATGAATCTTCCCGGCTAACAATATGTCTCCCATCTGTTTGGACATACTGAACAGGTCTTACAAAAGCTCTCTGAAATGCTTGCCCATTTTCAGCTCTCTTAACTGAAGAGACCATCCTTCCACTTGATTCCCTCAATTCCCCTTCAGAGATTTCTTCAATATATCGCTTTGTAGGCTTCCGAACCCTTTTCGTAGCTTTTTGTTCATCATTAGGCTCTTCATTAACGGAATTGTATGCCACTGAAGAACCTTCAGGTTTTTTAGCATCAACATTTGAAAGCAAATTTATTTGATCATCATGAATATCAGACAGACCTCCACCAGTTTCAGAGCTAATTTCATCAGCAAGATCCCCCGAACCTGCACTGCTCTTGGAGATCTCTCCTTTAGCCTTCTTCACCACTTTGTTATCTTCAATTATAAAAGTGGTAGTTGAAAAATCACAGGAATTGGCTAACCCCATGGAAATTCTCCTTTTCAGCCATTGTTTGTCTTTAACAGAAGTTTCCCTTCCAAAAGTCGCTTTGAAAGTTTCTTGTAAATCTTTGACTGTGAGATTATCTAAGCATATCTCTCCATTTAACATAGAAAAATCAGGCTTCAAACTAATACCTACAGAAAAGGTCGAAGATCCTTGTAAAATTGATCCACCTTGTGAGCTCGAGCAGCCCTCAACCTTCCGAGCTTTGGTAGTGCTTAGGCCATTTGACCTTGAAGCTAATAGATGAACTGATTCCTGAAAGGAATTTTACAGTTTAATCTTCTCATCATAGATTTAGTAAACTTAACAACCTCAAAGCAGTAAAAACAGCAGATACCATTCATGGAAAGCATACAATTGTATAGAAAGAAGTTTAATTCACAATCCACTAGACTAAAGAAAGTGCACAAAAATAATTTTAAAAAATAAATCAATCAATAATGAACCTCTTGCTTAGGATTTGATTTCCCCAAATCAACTGCTTCAAAATTTTTTGCTGTGGAGAGCAACCTTCCACTAGATTCTCTAGATCCCACTTCAGAAATTTCTTCAATATACCGCTTTGTTGGCTTCCGTACTCTTTTGGTTTCCCTCTGTTCCATGTTACGATCAACATTGAGGTTTTCAGATAGCCCTGACAAATTTTCAATACTTAGAAACATGTATAATAAGAAAATCCAAAAAATATCATAACAAAGCACCATAAGATTGGGACAATTAGATAAAGCCATCAATGAAAGTGATGGAAATAAGAATTTGCAAGAGTTTGACAAAGACAGCAGATATTACACTTTTTGAACATGTGATCCCTAAACATTAAGGAGATTCTAGATAACAAAAGTCCATTAAGCAGAGATAGACTGCCTAATGGAAAAGCAATCTAAACACACACAAAAAAAAGGCTAAAGATAACGTTGCAAACACTGAAAGGCAAATTTTAAAAAAAAAAAATCAATTTCCAACCTCCTGAGCTATCATAATGAGCATTCTCCAATGGAGTTCTTTTACTAGTATCCACAGATTGTCTACCTTCTACAGCAAAACTAACTTCATTTTTGTCATCTTTTAGCAAGTCCTCTACCACCATGACCTCATCATCTGTTGCTGGTACTAACCGCCCATCACCATCGACCTAGAAGAAAGTTAGAAAACATAAACAGAAGTTTCCAACCAGGGGGTGGAGGAGGGGAGGAAGATCCCACAAAATAAACCCTAAAAAATGAGATAAAAGGGAAGAATCAGGTGATAATCTTGTTGAAAAGAAGGGCATAATTAAACTTTAGGTATACCAGGCAACACCAAATTGTGTCTGGTTCTGATTCTTCTGAATAACTGTATATAAATACATACCAATTTAAAGTACCATCTCAGAATTTTAGAGAAGAAAAATTCTGAAGATAAAATATCCTTGCAGTACATATATCATATATTCATAGGCATTCACGTACCCGAACAAGTTTATAGACAACAGGGTCAGAAATGGGCTTGACTGCAATCACATCAGACCCAGCATCAGAAGGCGCATTGTCAGCTTTGGTTTCATCGTTTCCTTCCACGGCAACAGTAGTCTCCATTGTAATATGTCCACAGCATGCAATTGAAATATGTAAACTGAAAAATTGGCCACCACAAAAATTATTAGGGCCAAAGTCGGAATCTTTCTTTCTTTTTTTTTCTTTTTTTTTTTTTTTTGTCAAAAGGGCAATAAACTAATCTGATTTTTCCGCAGAAATCATCTTTAAAATCAAGAAACCAAAAAAAACAAAAAAAGAAAAAGAAACTCTGCCCAGATTGCCCAAGACCACAATTCTCAACCAATCAGCAGTAATTAACTTTATTTTGCCATAATAAATCACTAAGCAATTAAGTTTAGGTTTTGTGATTGGAAATCCGAAATTTCAAAATATTAAAGACATGCAACAAAACAAAAAAAAAAAAAAATTAAACACATAAACACAAATTTAAAAGTGCTTAAATTGAACTTTAATCCAAAATTGATTTCTTACCATAGAATTGAACCCCGGATAACTAATTGGAGAGCTCAACTGTCATTATAGGCAACCGCAAATTCTCCAAGAGAATTTCCAGAGGGTAAAGAAAAAGAAAGAAGGCTAATTCTTAAAATTGATGAGTCTGGACCTGAAAATTAGGATTTAATTTGATTAAATCCGAAACAACAACAACAGCAAACGAAAAAAAAAAAATATATGGAACTGAGCAAAAAGGGAGTGTAGTGATTGGCGATGAGAGAGAGAGAGAGAGAGGGAGAAAAAAAGATATTAGAGAGCGTGAAATAGAATACAAATCGATAGAGGGGAGAGAAGGGAATCGTCCGTCGAGTGTGCCTTTTTCTTTCTTTTCTTAATTCACATTAAAATATCTTTTTTTAAGTAAAAAAATTTACTTCGCCGTTGTTTTTTGCATTTCCTGTCCGACTCGGAACCCAAAATGCGGAACCCATCCAAAAAAAAAAAAAAACCTACTCACAAACGGTTCCGGAACCGAAAGGGCGGTATAAATCAAATTCTATAACTTACGTGGGATCCGATGCTCATCCAAGACATGGTCGTGTACAGCGCGCTAGTTTCTCAACCCTTATTTCTTAATAATAATTAAATACCAAGAAGACATAATTTCACTCATTTTAATTCAAGAGCTGGTTTAGCAAAATAATAATAATAATTGTTGTAGATGACTTTTAATAGAATATTATATTTTTCTTTTTTTCCTGATATTGAAATGGGCTGACAAGATAAAAGATGATTAGCCCATATACTATTTCTATGTGTGTGTGTGTGGGGGGGGGGGGGGGGAGAAGGGTGCTTTTTTCTTATTGAAGAAAAACAGGATTAATAATGCCTAAAGTGAAAAAAAGGGAATACAGACAGAGGTAACTGATAGTACAACATATTAAAACATATCGGTATGGAATTCCTACAAAGAAAATATTAAGTCTCAGAGACATCAAAAAAACAACTATAGATATATCGTTGTCATTTCTCAAGCCGACCAAAAAAAAAGAAAACAAAATGTTCCTATTAATATTATAAAAACCTGAAACATCATCACGTACTTCCTATGCACCTACAATTGCGCAGTCTTTTTTTGTCAATTTGTTCTTTTAAAACTTCCCCAGCAAGTGTAGTAGTATGGTAAGGTGCTCAAAGGTTTAACTCATCAGGAACATGCACAAGTGGAGCTACATACTCCTCTTCCTCCTTGGGTTGGTGAATTGTTACAAGATCCGGTAGAGGTGTTACCGGGCCAGTCTTGCCCTTAGGATCCCAGTCAAGCATGATCTTCACTTTGATACCAAGAACACCCTGCAAAATTCAGGAAATAAGAATAAAATCTATCTGTATACAACAAAAATGAAAATAGGATACCCATAACATTTACATTTAAATGCAAACTACTTGTTTCTACCATAACAAGTTCTTATAGTGCCAACTCAAGAGAGAGAATGACCATTCCTAATGGAAGCACAACAAAGTGGTGCTACTTGTGCTCACCTACCTCCTCCCACCACTCCAATCCCCCCCACCAAAAAAAAGACTCCCTATTATTTTGTTTAAAAATATATAATTTGAACTTATATTTGAGTTTCTTCGAACACAAACTCATTAATCCACAAAATTCCTTCCAAAAAATAAAGGTGGCATACTCCCTCGAGAGAAGGTGGAGCTAATTTATCGGTTAATAGCTAGGTGGTGAAAGGAAAAGTACAAAAGCATACCATGAAACATAAACAAATAGCTATGCTAAAAAGAAAAATCCTTCCAAGAAATTAAAACATTAACAGTCAAAAAAGAAATTAAGAATAACTGAAAAAACTCAACAATCAGATACCCCTTTTAAGAAACCCTAAAAAATTGAGAACAGAACAATTTACAGAATCAAAACACTGGCACATAAGCTAACCTGACGAAGGAGAACATGTCGAACAGCAGAGTCAATGTATTCTTTTACAGGCTGACCAGATGAAATCATATAACCATCCTTGAACTTCATTGACTTGGCACGCTGAGCTCTAAGTTTTCCACTGACAATGACCTGCAAATTGAACTAAACTTTAAACAAAAATGTCTCTCTTTTCCCACCCTGAAGGTGAAATACAAAGTGCTTCTGCATTACCTCACAACCCTTAGCACCTTGTTCCATAACAAATCTCAGCACACCATAACAAGCCCTATAAAAAAAATAAAGAAATTAAAATAGCGGCTCAAAACTTGTAAATTTTCAAGTGGTAAAAAGGCATTGCATTAACATAATTTGAGGATGGGAGGATCCTTAATATTCCAACCTCAACAAAGATAAAGGCAGTCTATGAAGCCATACAAACTCAAGAAGTTCACTTTTAGTACCCCTTCAACCCACATATAAGGGAATGGAAAGAGAAATATAGCACCCATGTTAATTCAAAAGATGTGTCAAAACTAGACAGTAGGATTCTGACATTATTCATCAAATAAAAAAAAAAAAGAAAAGCCAGCAATCAAAGGCAGGTCCTGAACCTAATTCCCAGTTTACCAGATAATATACACAGAAAAATCAAATTCATTCAGAACTCAGCCAACCATCATGACCACAGCTTTATGAGGTATAAAATGACCAATAAAATGATGTCTAGACCCTGTGGAGAGAAGGAAAATGTGTTGGATGATAAAGTAAACCCCAAGCCATGGAAATGAGTCAAGGGCCAACCAATCTCCATTATTAACATCGGCAGATTAAGTGTATCTTCCATAAAAGAATAGTAAAAGAGAAAAGAATAATCACTATGTGTGCTTGACTTCTATGTGCCAGAGTTTCACATTAACCAACTGAGATAATACAGAAAAGGTAAGAGAAAATAAAATAAAATACTAGAGTTAAAAAGAAAAAAAAAATGTTGGAGAATGAAAAAAACCCCAATCCGTAGGAACAAGTCAAGGGGCCAACCAATCTCCATGTATGATGTAAGCATTGATTTAGAGTCTTCTATGACCAGCATAGAAATAAAGATACAAGAATAACCAATGCTAAAATAGCGTGTCAGTAACAATCAGGATACGGATTTTAAATATCTAGAACATACATCCACGAGATCAAATAAAAGATACTTAGGCCCTTTAAACAGACTGTACATTTTAATGCCTAAAATTATATACTTTCAACAAAACAGTATAAAGTTTTGGTACATTATGATCCATTTCAAATCAAAGAAACACAAGAATCAAGAGTAACTGGAAGCTAACCTGCGAACTGCAAGACCACCAAGGAGCTTGTAGCGCAATGACTCAGCCTGAGCAACAGCACACAAGCCCCTGTTGTTAACTCGCTCAGCATAAAGCTCCACACTATTCTCTGGAAACTTGAATCTCTTCTGAACGATTGAAGTCAGTTCCCTTATTCTCCTCCCCTTCTCACCTACGCAAGTGAACAAATTATATAAAGAAGACAATAAAATGTTGAAGATACAAAGTGAACCCAACATTTCACAATTGAAACAGGAAAATGTTGAATGAACCACATAGCAAAAGCTACATTGCAAAGGAGAATCAAGTAAGAAGTAAAACTGGACACACCAATAAAATCTGCATTACTTTGCACTCTTTAAATAATCAGTGGATGACCACTTGGATCATAAAATCATCTTTTATACTGCAATAAACTCTCTCGTTTTGGAAAGAGGAAGAAAGAAAACGGATTTATATACATATTTTTATCATGAAAATTTATTTAAATATTAAATGCAAATATATATGTATTGAGATTTTATTAAGGGATGAAAAGAAAAAGCCATATATAACCAGAAAACGCAGGAAAAACACGCAAGAAGCAAAATCCGAAAAAGGCAAGAGATACAGGAACGAATTGAACGAATTGAAAGTGGATTTATGACTTACAGACCTAAAACATTCTGAGTACGTGTAGCCCTGATAATAATCTCAGTGCGCATAGGGGTGACCCTGACCTCAACACCAGAGTATCCATCCTCTGCAAGTTCTCTGGTGAGCAACTCATTGAGTTCAGCAAAGAACACTCCATCAGCCACAAACTGAAGTATTATTTTACATCAAAACCCAAAACCCGTCAGATCAAAGACAAATAGACAATCGATACATGTAATTGAAAAAACAGATTAAAATACCTTTCTCTTTTTGCTCATTTGTGTTGCCATTTTCGATGGACTAGCGGCGGCGGCGTCTCAGTAGAGTATATCCGATGACACAATAAACCGCGGAGTGAAGAAGGTTTCAGAGGGTTGAGACGAATATATATGGGTTTGATGATTAGGGTTGTGCCCCTGAATATGTTTCAAGTTTGGTTACTATATTTTGGTTAATATCAATTTGCCCCCTCCACTCTTGAATATATCAAAAGTAGTCTAACCAAAATTAGATTTAACACTTTTTTTTTTTTTTTTTTTTTTTTTGGGTGGTAAGTTTTAGATTTAACACTTAAAAGCACATTCTAGCATATTAATAATATAAGAGGTTCCCGGGTTTGGGTCACTCATTTAATTTTTATTTAAAATGTATAAATTATATATATAATTTTTTTAATCAAGAGATTAGATAATTATTTTAAATAAATTAGATTAAATAGTACTGTATTTTTTGAGTTGAAAGTGTCAAAAAGTTCACGTAGATCGAAGAATCATAGGTGGATGTCGCACGACAGGTTGATTGGGTCATAGATAGGTTCCACCCGACACCAAGTGACAACTACAAGTATCACACGGATGATATGACATTTGATATGGAGAGTTACTCGCAGTACAAAACATTAAATAAGTTTTACCCAACAAATACCATTTGGATTCACCAATTTAGACTATAATGCAAGGTATTTAATCCATGCGTCACTTTTTCATTAAACAACTATTTATATATAAATGGTAACCTACACAACGCATACAATAATAAAAGTCATATATCATTTTACATTCTTAAGTGTTTTGTTACATTGTTTCTATCGCTCGTAAAGAAAATCGTTGATGATATTTTTTGTCTTATGGTTCCATGAGAGTTTCTAAGATTTGGTCATGTCTTAATCGTCAAATGACTGGAAGTGAAGCCCATTTACAAAATCGAAAAATCTTTTCCAAATTATTTTCTATATTTCGAATTTCTATTTTATATATATATTTAAACTATATTCAAATTGTAGACTAAAATTATTGTTTCAATATTTCTAATTTTATAAATAAATATTTAAATTTTAATTAACAAAAGAGATTTATTATGCAAATTTTACCTCAATATAGGCAAGCTCTTGTACATTAATAGATATATATATATATATATATATATAAGCAAATAAAACAAAAGAGACATGATTTACCAAAAAAAAAAAAAAAAAAAAACAAAAGAGACATGGTCACTATGTGGTTATCTCACGGTACAATTCATGGCAAACTTTTTTTTCTTTTTTTCTTTTACATATGATTTGCATCCACACAAAGAAGCGATTGAGATTTCCCGGTGCTAAAGAATGCCGGTTTTAACTTCAACAACTCTGTACCTCCTTTATCCTCTCAAGAATTCTCCGGGAATGCACCACTACGGTAACAAGATTTGGTGGATACATAACAATGATTGTTCCAGAGTTGTACCTTCAGATTCATACCATGGAAAACGTCGAGTCACTTGTTTATCATCCAAGAAGAAACTTGGGTTAATGGACCAAATTCTTGATTATATTGAAGGTATCTTTTGTCCTGCATTTCTTTCTCCTGCTTTGTTTTCTTTAATTACAAAGTTAAAGCTCGCAATTTCTTTTTCTTATATATATATATATATATATATATATATATATATATATATATATATATGTATGTATGAATGGGTTTATTAAGTTTGGTGACATGAAGTGAAGAAGAGTAGCCACACGATATACCTATTAGGCTTTTAGCTTGTCAATCAGCGAAATGGGTATGATGAATGGGTAAAGTAAAGAAAACTTCTGGGCAAAAAGTTCAAATTTGTAGCCATTGATTGACAAGTAAATGACTTGATCCTGAAAATTTAACGACTTTTTCCTATTTTCGCAGATATCCTTTTCTATTACGCCCCTAGGGCTGAATTCCCTAATGATTTTATCGTGAGAATCCCTTTTAAGAAATAAGTTTGTAAATAATCTTCAGTCAATGATCATAAATAATTTCCAACTTGCTCATGATTTATAAAGAAATAATCTTAGCTATCAAGGTTTTACGCTCTTTGACACTGTGTTCTTTGTATTCTTGTTTCAAAGGGGGTCCAAAGTTAAGGAAATGGTATGGGGCACCTGATCTCCTCCCAAAAGATGGATCTGCATCCCAAGTGTATGAAACCTCAGGTAGTTTGGTACAGTAATTTCCTTTGTTTTTTTCCTCTTCACCTCTGTTTTCCCTATAACAATTGATTCTGAACTTTGAAAACAGAGGAAGATGAAGTTAGGGATGCAGTTTTAGTAACTGATGGTGACAGTGAAATTGGCCAGGTTGGTTTACAATTTGTCCATTTTCTTGTACAATGTGAACTTGATTGAAACTGCTTTGAAAGTAAAACTATAGCAGTGAAACTGAGTAAGTTTTGATGTAAGTTATGCTCAAATAATCTTATGTTAAACTTTTTGCACAACATATTTATACTTTGTACATTGTTATTCATACTATTTTGCCTTCCTTAGATGGTAATATTATCATTAATTGTCAAACGAATTCGAGTTAAAGCATTGGTGAAGGATAAACGGGCTGCTGTGGAAGCCTTTGGCACTTATGTTGAGGTTGGTTGTGCTACACTGCTGCCTTGCTAACAGGATAATTTCAGCAAATTGCTTAACATTTTATTTGCTACTACTTGTCGTAGTTGGTCATTTATTGTAGCTGATATTTTTGAGTTACTCTTCTCTGTGAAGTCAATGGCTGGTGATTCTAAGGACCGCTCATTTCTGAAGAGAGCTCTAAGAGGCGTCCGTGCAGTAATTTGTGTAAATGTATGTATCACCACATTATTTGTTCTATATATTACTTTTCCTTCATCATAATGATTATTAGTATTTTTTTAAACTCAAAATGTAGAACATTGTGGTTTTCTCTGCATGCAGGAAGGTTTTCTATCAAAAGTTGAAAGCTGGAAAGGTTTAGAGCATGTGATCCTATTATCTCAGGTATTGATCCCTATCCTCCAGGTGTAAACAATTCTGAGGAAATTGTGGTTTGACAAGGCTGCAGTTATCTGTTTATAAAGGTAATAGTGGGATTCAAGCAATGATTACAAGCAGTGCGCAAAAATTGGCCGAACAAGATGAGTCCATATTGATGGCCTCAGGGATCCCTTACACCATAATCCGGACTGGATTGTTAAAGAATGCTCCAGGAGGGCAAGGATTCAGCTTTGAAAAGGTATGTTAACAAAGAGTGAAGTAATAGTACATTTTTTCATGGCCCATGCTAAGACCCCAAAGTAGATTTTCTGTGAAATAGTAAAAATAGTTGAAAATTATAGCAATTTTTATCCCTAAGATAATGGCAGAAACAAGTGCTGTGTTATCCTCCAAATGAGTTATATAGTAGAGATATGTGTATATAATTAATGAAGTCAGAAATACTGGGTGGCAGGGTAGTGCCACAAGAGGAAGCCTTAGTAAGGAGGATTCAGCCTTCATTTGTGTTGAAGCTCTTGATGCAATTCCTCAGAAAGGATTAATATTTGAGGTTTGTTTAGCATATTTTATTTCTTTGATTAGAGAAGTACTGATGCATTGAAGTCATTTTGTATTCTTCATACTTAGGTCAAGATGAACATTTTTCAAAAAGTCCATGGCATCATAATTTTTTACTTTTATTCTTTTTATACATATATATATATATTGTATTGAAATCCAAATTATTTGACTGGACTAATCTAGGTTTCCATTATTTAAAGATGAACCTCTAATCTTGACATAGTTGTTGTAATAGTAATGATGTACGGTTATTGGATGACACTATTTCCAGAGTTAAGTTGTACCTACTTGTTTAACTTTTAATTCCTTTACAACCACCAAATTGAATAAGTTTTACCCATTAGAAATAGACAGTAATAGTTTAAATGAAAATCCCAACAGTCCCACCTAAGTATCCATAAAGGAAAGATTTATTTTCTTCCTTCTCTACTAGTGTGTTAACTTAACTCTTCTGGTAACTGCAAATTGTTTAATAATAGTATAATATAAATATATATATATATATTAACATATCTTGACAGGTGGTTAATGGTGGAGAGACAGTCACAGATTGGAAAAAATGCTTTGCAGCTCTATTGGAGAAATCAGAGCAATAACAGAAGTTACCATTGCGTTTGGGCAAAATCTTCTCCATTTGTAATTTTCCCTATTTATATATATACACATCTTTTACCTTTTTCTGTCTTATTGCTCTCCCATGTACATGTATGTCCTTATTATGGTCCATGCTATTCTTCAAAAGTATGTTTCTTGTGTAACAAATTTGTTAGAATTCAAACACTTTCCCAACAAAATCATCATTGTGCCATTGAAAAGCAAATTTTGGTGAGCCCAATTGGGGAGATGGCCAAATTTGATGGGGAAAGATTCCAAATTTATGGCAAAATAATATCCGTCTCTTAGAATAATTTATTTATTTTTAAGACTTATATTATTAGAAAATCCTTTTAATATAAAGATATCTATTTTCTTGACATGTATTAATATTAATTTAATTAGTAGAAGAAAATTAAATCCAAGCGACAAGGTGGTAGTTGGGACAAATAGAACGGGGTGAGGTCAAAAGGCTTAGGCGAATCAGTAATCAAATCCAATCTTATTCTAATATTGGGTTTTGGCCACAAGCAAAGTTCTTTCCATTTTTCTAAGATTCTTTAAGAGTCGTTTATAATATATATATATATCATTTAAAAGTGAAGATATGGGGTGGAAATACAGATTGAACGGCAGAATAAAAAAGAGAAACAGCAGCAGCAGCAAGAAGAATAAGTGAAAGAGGCTTCTCGCAAAAAGGGTTTGATAAAAAGAGTACGTACGTTTGGAATAGTATCTTTTTAGACAAACAAAGGGAAAAGAATAAAGAGAGCCGTTGAGGTTTCCCATCATAGTTCTGATGAATCTCTTCAGCCGCACAATATGAATTGATTCCATCTATATCCTTAAAATTGATAAAGAAATTATTATTACAATAAATACCCATAAGATTCAGATCCTATGAAATATATATATACAAATTGGTGACATCGAAACTAGTAATTAAAATAATCCATTGCATTCATCTTCCCACTGCACCAGGCACAAAAAAGGAAAAATCCATATAAGAGAAATTTCAGATAAGAAAGTTAATTATGTGCTGTAGTGATTTTACATAAAGAAGTTGAGAAGATAAAAAATGAAAGTTATCCAAGAATCATCATTGGGTACAGTTAATAATTGGAATTATAACTTTTTTTTTTCCCTTGAAAAGTCATTATAACAATCAAAGTAGATCTGATGATTCAATTGGAGAAACTGAAAAAGAAACTCTGAAATTGACAAGAGAGAAACCATATGTATGTATTCATGAAAGTATTATTATTGTTGTTATTATTATTATCAGAAGCTGGTACAGAAAAGAGGATCTGTGATTAAAAGAGGGAAATAGAAAAGGTCAGGGATCCCAAAAAATTACAACGCTAATATCAGTTTTACAAATATCTAAATCTAATCAAACTATACTATTCCCCCAAAAGAAGAGATTAAAGATTTGAGCCATTGAAAAAGAAAAAAAAAATCCCTTTTTGATCCATGGAAAGAAGGTACAGAGAAATGGGAATTTGATCGGGGGGATCAGTTAAACTGACCTGATTCTCTTCTGACTAGCTCTTCCATCGGATTTTGTTGTCCCAGCTGAGTCCCCTTCTGAAGAAGCTTCAGCAGATTTGGTGAAAGAGCTGGAAAGATCAGCATACAGATCAACAACCCTTCTAATGTTGTTGTTAAGTTCTCTAATTAAACCCACGTTTCGGGTCAAATTATCAGGGATTTTAGACTCATGATTTTGGTTAATCTCGTTTATGAGCAGCCTATTCTGGTCTAAAAGATTCTGGACTTGCACAAAACTTTTCTGGAAGGATTGAAGAACTTTGCCGTCTATCTGCAATCCATTTGCAATCCCAGAAAACATATCATCTTCCATTGCTCTTTTAAAGTTCCAAAGCTTCACCACCACTACATCAAAAGCGCGCAATCATTTTCAAACCCTAAGAAATTTGTGAATTTTTCAATATATATATTAAAGGAAAATGCAGAAGTTTCTTTCATAGAGAAAGGAAATCAGACCAGCTATTCTGCTCCGTAACCCAAAAAAAAAAGGTCAAAACTCAAAACAGGAGACCCCTCCCCCCTTTTCCTCCTTTGTTCTAAAAAAAGAGCAAAGATCTGGCTATGAGTGCGAATCTCATTTTTTTTTTTTTTAATGGAAACAAGAGAGACAAAGAAGTCAAAAAGACAGGGCAAAGAAAGTACTACTAAAATTGCTTCCAAAACAATCCAAATTATGTTTCACTCCGAAACAAAATTAAAGTTAATCTCAAAAAAATGCGATTTCGGCTAATAAAAGAATAAACAATTGAACATAACCAGGAAGAAGAGATCTAATCCTCAAATTCAGAAAGCCGAACAAAGTACATATGGAATTAATGACATAAAGAACAAACCCCCACCCCCACGCCCAACCCAAAAAGAAAATTCAAGCTACAATGGAAGGAGTCAACCAAAAATAATCCAACAAAAACATGTCCACAAATTCAATGCTCACCGAGAAACGAGGATGAAAATTTCAGAAATAAACAAAAAAATTACACAATATAAAAGAAAAAAGGCGAGAAATTGAAAAATAGAAAAGAAAATCTTGAGCAAAATTTCTGCTCACCTGTAAATTCAGAACCATTTCAGGCAAAAGATAGTGAAAAGGAAAAAGAAAAAAACCGCCGGCGATGGTGGAATCAAATATCTCGAGGACAGGAGAGAGTTCCCGAAATCATGAATTCAGGAAGGAAAAAGGGGGGGAAAAAACAGAGAGAGAGAGAGTGGTTATAGGTCACACATATATATGAGATATGTGATTCTGAGATTTGACAGTACATACACGGATGATGAAGACAAGTATGGTCTGGTTCTGGGGGCGTGTTGTATGTACCACTTTCTCTCTCTCTCTCTCTCTCTCTCTCTCTCTCTCGTCGTTTACTTCACCTGCGGGATTCTCCGTTCATTCAATGCCTGTTTTAGGTTTGAAAGAAAATCTTTCCTTTGTGTCTTTATGTGTTTTACCTTTCTCTCAAATACTACTATACTACCTTAAAAATGAACTTTTACATTTATTTATTTTTTTCTTAATTTACCCAAATTATTTGATAACACTTTTAAATCAAATCATATTCATATTAATTTCCCGTGTTTGAGTCAGGATAACCATACTTGGGTTGTAGTTTGAACCTTTAAACTCATTTAAGCCAATAAAAATTATTATCATCTTACTCGTGTCTTTGGTTGATTTTTTTTTTTTCCATAAGGATCCGATATCCGAACCCAAACAGGTCAACTAATTCGAATTCAAAGCGAATCCAGAGATTACGGCTTTAAATTAATATCATCTTACTTGTGTCTTTGGTTGAATTTTTACATTTTACCATATTTCTTTTCCCCCTAATCTACCTATAAACAGGAATTATATGTTTATTTTTTCATTATAATTTTATCTAATTCCAGAAATTTATACTTTGCTTTTTTGGTACCCACTTGAGGCGTCTGGTGTCCACACCTTTTTCGGTGAGACTAATCTAGACTCGACTTGCGGAGCGCTCGCAAAGTTCAACTCTTACTCGAGAGTTAGGGCCCGACCCAAAGCTTTTAACATGATGTTAACCACCCCAGGGAGATTCGAACCCTCGATCATCCGCCCTAGATGAAGCATTAGAAGTCCGCTTACCAACTTTTCCAAGCTATTGGGTTATACTTTGCTTTTTTCATTTTTCTTCATCAGAAAAATAAGATAATAATTTTATTGGATTGGGCTGGTCTATAAATAACTATTTTATATGTCAAAAGATAAAAAGAATACATTACAATACAGTCCATAATCTCATGGTTCCAAAATAGTTTTTTTAATAAGGGCCAAGCCCGTTTATATAAGAGTCTTCTTTAAATTTGACTATAAAGTTTTTAGATATTATTGGGCCGGAAGGTTAGCATATACATTCTATCGTTTTCCAAAGATTCAATTGTTAATCTTATAGTGTAACCCAGCTCTTCTTAATGAAAAAAATTTCTTGGCCAGCCTCCTAACTTAATGCGCTGACAATGGGGCGAAGGGATTAGTCACTGCGGTCGGCGGTAGAAACCCGGGTGCAAAAACAAAAATAAAAAATCTTATAATGTACTACATTTCCACCTCATGTCTTAGTATCTTAATTAATGGCACCCCAACTAAGTTCTTTCTCCCACAACAGAGGTATTCGTCAAGAAGATCCTATTTCTCCTTTCATATTTATTCTATATATGAACTATTTATCATACCTTAAAAAAATAATTAGTCGAAGTATAATTGCTCTCAAAATACTTTGTTAAACCTCTCTAATCCATGAAACATGTTCTTTACATTTGCATGTCTGCACATGTTCTTTGAAGGTATTGGAGGAGTTTTTAGAAATAGCAAGGGTAAATGGTTACTCTGAGTAAACCCAAAAACTAAAATGGACCATCAATCTTAGAGTTGAACTATTGGCCATAAGAGAGGGGCTTTGTTTAGAATTTGACTCTCAAACTGCCATTAATATCCTACAATTTGGTTCTAACGCAAAAAAAATGAAACTGATATTTCTGAATTGTAGATCTTTGATGCAGAAACTATCATCAATAAGTGGTGGCCATCATCTAGCTAGCCTCCCATGGGAGGGCTCTCCCTTTGCAGCAGATCTCTCTCTATTGAATTGAATTATCCTAATAATACTTGCAAGAGACTATTGCATTTTGATATTGGACTAGCCACTGAAGTTCGTTTTATCAAGAAAGGATTGGGCTAGCATCAATATGCAAATATGCAGCAAAGTTCAGTACCTATTTTTATATTTCTAGTATCTTTTCGGCTTGTTAATGAAGCGCCATATTGTTATATAATATGACTAAGAACTTTTTCTTTAGCGACAAAGACAAAAAATACTAGCGGTGATTCGTTTGTTCCTCTTGTTGGTCCACCATATATATATATATATATATATATATATATATATATATATATATATATATATATATATATATTTCAACAACCTTTCAAGGGTACATACTGACTGAGAAAGTTAGAGAGAGCTGCCACTGCCACTGCCACAGAAACACAACAAAATACATCAATTATGTATATGTATATATATATATATATATATATATATACACGGTTTGAGCAAAAAGAGAGATAAAATTAAAAAAAAAAAAAAAAATCAATTACAAATAGCTAGTTTAACATGTATATTTGCACAGCCATTTTTGTTATCATCATCACCTTCTTACCAATATGCATCCAAAGTCAAAGAGATCAATTCATACCCGGAAGAATTTTATAGATACAAATATATATATATATATATATATATATATATATATATTTATTTAAAACGTTTTTCTGAAAAAAATGGCAAAACAAGCACGACCTTGACCTCTCTGGTGAAAAAAAACGAATATAGAAAAGAAAAAGCGTTCACGGATCTAACTCGTAAGCTTTAATTAGTTACGTTATTAAATGGAAAATGCATAATTACTATGTTAAGTTATGGTGGTAATATAATTCCGACTTTAGCAGAAAGTTTAATTAGTAATTCAAAGAAGTATACTAAAACTCAATTCATTTTATATACCTACCTTCCTAGGCGGATCAATCAATCAATCAATCAGTTTTGCAGTATTTTTGGAAGATTATATATATATATATATATATATATATATATATATATATTGTAGAATTTGTTGCGTATTTTAATTTTATATAGTTTTAGAAATATATACCTCTACGTATGCTTGGAATACAAGTTATTACATATTATCAATATATATATACATGTCAAGTGAGTGCTGGCCGAGTGGTCAGCACCCACACTCTCAACCTTAAGGTTGGGAGTTCGACACCCACTCTCAGCTTTTAGTGCTGCCAACCCAACATAACCCAGACACCATACAAAAAAAAAATATATATATATATATATACACACACTCCGAATATAAAGTAATTAAGTATATATGTTATTATTTAACTATTCATATTACTCATTTAGAAAGTTTTAATAATTATTAAGTAGGTGTCTTAAGATCGCATCAAAGCTTATGAGATCATAATTGAGTTTATTTGTACGTTAGGGGAGTTTATTTGTACGTTAGGGAAGTTAATTATATATATATATATATGATTATTGAAGATGTGTAAATAATTAGTGGAAATCATTATAACAATTTTTTTTTTCTTTCTGGAAAGAACTTTTTCATAAAACATCAAAATCAATTAGCTTTCCAAATTCTTTTTTTATCAATTTAATTCTAATTAGAGAGTGACAATTGACAAAAATATCAATACCTTTTTCGATGCCCTCTACATGAGAATTGACTTTAATTATCACATTGTTATTTATTTCATGAGTAATTACATATATATTTATATTAGAGTAAAACCTTTTTTTTTTTTTTACGAAATTTTTTTAACCGTCGTGTAAAAAAGAAATGAGATGTTAATTTCTGATTGGTGGAAAAAGGATTTTGGGTTTTGATTGTTTTTTTGTACATTAGTCAAAACTCCCTGCTTCTCGGATTAATTACTATCTCTTCTCTTCTCATTGTAGTGATATTAATCATTGATCAATTAAATTTACTCACGTGCGTGTGTATATATATATATATATATATGAGACATCATTTAAAGGAAAATCATATTATTATTATTTTATTATGCAACTAAAATAACCTTAAAAAATTCTAATTATAAACAATGTTTTAAAGTTATATTTACATTTAAATTAATTTTAATTTTAATTGAAGAATGAAGCCTACATATAAAAATATTATAGATTCATTTGCGTTAGAGACAAATATATAAATATTATGAACTTCAATTATATATAAAAGCTTAATTAATATATTAAGCATGAAATTCTAATTATTAATTTTCCCTCTTCAGCAAAGTTCCAAAATGCTGTTTCGTTAACCACTTTATCTACTATTATCTCTAACCATGCTAAAATAGCAATTGATAAATAAATGCCCACCAATCATATTTTACTTTAAATTAAAAAAAATAAAAATAAAACGTAATATTAATTTTTTTTTGATTAATGTGTCTTATAAAAAGTTTTATCATTATATAAATTATAGTACTTAATCCTCTAAACTTTTGGTTAAATGCAAAGTTTCTAAGGTGAGACACAAAGGTAGTACGAGGACCACTTGATGGCAATTTATACAATTTTTTTTTTTTCGTGTGGTGTTCGAGTTATACCCGAATAATCTATACTCGGATCTAGCAACACTATTACTGAGTTGACAGCATAAGAAAAAGAAACCAATATAAACTTCTTTTCCCTCTAGAAAAAGAAAAAGTAAATAAACTTCCTTAATACACGCAATTAGGAGCTCAAAATCTAAAATTTAAAATCATGATTAGGTTAAGTTATTTCAATTGTTTTTAAAGTATTCTTTAATTTTACTTTCTTTTAAATATAAGTACGTTCTCTATTATTTTTTATTGTCTCATTGACAGAAAAGGAAGTTTTTTTTTTACTTGTAACGTTAGGAAATCAAGGTGAATTTATTGATATTTTTTTCCTTAATATCTCTATAATTAATGTTTAATTTATAAGCTCTCATAGTTATTAAATATTATTAATAAGTCAAATGGGTTGTGGCCGGCACCCATGCTCCAAACATTGGGAGTTCAACACTTAATTCAGTCATAGTACTGACAGATCCGGTTTCAAACAAAAAAAAAAATATTATTAATAAAATAAAGTAAAGTAAAAAAATATGTTTTAATCTTTCCAATCTAAAAACACATTAAATTTTCATATTTGTCTAAAAATTGTATTTTTTTTATCTACATATATATTATTTTTTTAAAAAAAAATCAATAAATTCACTAAATAACGGTGGAAAAATTATGTGCATTAATATATATATATTTTTTTCAGTCCTTCCAAAAATGCCATGGTGATGGAATGGAAGGTAAGTAGAGTGAATGATTAACGTACTACCCTCCTTAAGTTAAGATGCAAGTATAAATAGCGTTGCATTTCCTAGTCATTTGTTCTATATATGAAGAATTAAAAAAAAAAAAAAAAAAAAAAAAAAAAACACAGATTCTCAGTTGTTGCCAAAGGAAAGAAATTTATTAAAACCTAATTCCTTGGGCCACACTGACAACAAAAACACAGCCCTAGTTATATATACATATACATATATATATATATTAATGGGGAGAAGCCCGTGTTGTGTAAAGGAAGGTTTAAACAGAGGAGCCTGGACTTCTCAGGAAGACAAAATCCTCAAAGACTACATTAAAGTTCACGGCGAAGGCAAATGGCGAAGCCTCCCTAAAAGAGCAGGTATTATTAATTAGTTAGTTTTCTGCCTACATTTATGCATGCATGCATGCACGCGTTCTTCTTCTTCATCAATCTATCTATACATATATATATATATATATGTATTTGTTTTGATTGTTTAGGTCTTAAAAGATGCGGGAAGAGTTGCAGACTTCGTTGGTTGAATTATCTTAGACCAGATATTAAGAGAGGTAACATAACCGATGATGAAGAAGACCTCATCATCCGACTCCATAAGCTCCTCGGAAACAGGTTAATAACTCTCTCTCTCTCTCTCTCTCTGTATATATATATATATATATATATATATTGTACATGTGTGTTAATTCAAGATGCATGCATGTCATGTGTGCAGATGGTCCTTAATAGCCGGAAGACTTCCAGGGCGAACAGACAATGAAATAAAGAATTACTGGAACACGAATATCAGCAAAAGAGTTCAAAATGATCAGGTGCAAGGTCGGGATAATAATCATAATCTTGTTTGTGGTCGTGGTCGTAATCGTGATCATCATCATCATTCTAATTCAGCTACTCATCATCATCATCATCATCATCATCATCGAAACCCACGACCGACCACCAGTCATCATGAGTCAGCAAAGAAAAATTTGAGGAGCAGCAGCAGTAATATTAAAAATAAATCCGAAAAAGTACATAATAATATTAATAACAATGGACCATCATCACCTATTAGGGAAGGTTCGTACGTGGTCCGCACCAAGGCATCTAGATGCACTAAGGTTTTCATTAATGCACAAGTAGATCAAATTCCAGACACCACCACCACCATTAATAGTAGTATGGAAATCATGAAAGATCCATCCATAATTAATTCTATTACTACTACTGCTGCTGATCATATTGATGCCACGACACAGTCGCTGCTGGTACCAACCTTTTTAAGAGAAGACGACATTAATAATATTTCTTCGGCTGATCATCAGTTGGGATTAATGGAGGAAGACGACGACAAGTTCCTGTCTGAATTCCTTTCTTCTACTACTACTCCATTTGATGATTTTTTTGATTTGGGATTTGCAGACATTAATTTATTATTACCTACTCTAACACCAGACAACATTCCGTCGTCTCAAAATGCTGATCAGACCACGTCCATTAGTGCTCAAGAAGAAGAAGAAGAAGTACGTGATCAGCAGAATTATTCTGATGAGCTTGGATCAATGGCATCTCTTCTAGATCCTGCTCTCGACTGGCTTCATGATGAGTAACTATAATTAATTCCCTACGTTTTTGGATATTTTTAATTACTAGATCTTAAGAGTACGTACGTAATAATGTAATTAATAATGTAAGAACTATATTTTTGATCAGCTGGTGTCATGGTGGATCGTTTGTGTCATTTTCTCAGCAAAAATCAATAATAATAATTGATTTTCAAAGATCGCTTTCGTACTTTATATATATATATATATATATAATTTCTATCATCTTCTATAATCAGTAAGCAAATTAAATTGATGTGTTAGACGAAAATGTATGTTAGACAGTTGTAGCTAAGAGAAAACCGCATAGCTGGTCTTCTTGTTTTGGGGTAGAAAGATGTTGACAGAAGTGGGGATGTCTTAAATTAAAAACCAGACCTATTTCTTAGATTATATACATACACACATATATATATATATATATATATCTTCGGGATCTTTTCCTAATATAAGCAGTGACAAGAGAGCTAATTAATTAAACAATTAGGGTTCGGATCTTTTCTGCATCTTTGCCTAAATGCGCTTCTCTTCTTCTTTTAACAGCACCACGCTACCCAAATGGATCACTTTGAACATAATATTTAAAAAAAAAAAAAAAAAAAAAAAGTTCTATGGTATTTTAGATTTTTTGATCAAAAGACGAAAATAAATAGTTTAATTAATGACCCATATGAAAAGAGATACGTAAGTATAATAATCATATGGCCCAATTAAACCAAAAAAATAGCCCATATCTTATTACTGAAACGCATATCTTTTGAGCCCATTGGGTACAGGTTAATAGTCCATCACTAATGAACGTTACAGTTTACAAACGCATCCATTGGTACTGTTTCTTTTCCCCATCTCTTGTGTTTCTCATCTTTCTTCTTCGAAATGCCTTCCTCCAGTTTCTGCCTTATGGGCTGAAATTTGGTTTTAATAAAATATAGGAACTACTATTTTATGATGCCCAGTTGACTCTTCATTCCTGTATTCCTTCTTCATTAATATATAAAAACAAACAGTTGGAAGTCGTCGCTGTCGTCTGAAGAAATCTCCGTTTCATTTGTGCAAGGAAAATCCATGTCTTCCGATTCTCGGAAAGGTTAGTTACAAATTATTCAGTTCGGAAATTCCTTTTTTCTTATGATCGACTTCTTCTCTAATTTCTTCCGTCATTGTAAGTAATGATTTAAGTATATTATTATTTCATTGATGTTATGCAGTCGTCGTCCATCTCAGAGCTACCGGAGACGCGCCAATTCTCAAGCAAACCAAATTCAAGGTTTCCTTCTAATTAATTTAATTTTTGTTCTGTTTTGAGACGTTTAGGCTTTTATGGTCAAGTTGGACTTCAGGTTTTTTTTTTTTTTTTTTTTTTTTTATAAACCTGTAATTTTTCCTAAATAAATGAATAATGTCTTAATATAAACTTAGCAATACTTGATTGTTACATATTTATAATTGTCTTTAGCCTTCCTTTCATTGTCAGAATATTTGTTGCTCAAATAATTGTATTATTATGGGTGCTGTTGTTGCTGGTTGATGTTGTATTTTTAAGGGATCGTTCCCATGGCCTCCTAGCTTCCGTTTCTCGTGACTCTTCTAGAGTGTGGCCTAATTAGAGTTATTTTATTCTGGGGAATCGCATAGTGACAATCCCCTGCATTGAATTTTAGGGGTATAAGCAAATATTTTATTAATTTTTTTTTTAAATAACAGCAAGAATTTTATTAAATATTATGCTATTCTATAATCATAGAGCTGTTTCTTTCTTTGATAGATTTTTTTTTTCCCTTGATAGTAATGCTATATTATGTAATTCTCAATTCTTTCTTTGGACATGGGAGTTAAGGTGGTTGCATTATTGGCTTTGCTCAGAGAGAAGTGAGAATAAGAAACTTTTGTATTAGGTTATCTAAGCACACAAAAAAGGCATTCTACTGATATGGAGAATTTTCTCAGGGTTAGCTATCACTGCTCATTGTCAAAGATTTCATTCCCCAACTTTAAGGCTTGACATTTTTATATCATTTCTGAATCTTAGTTAAGCTATTTGTTAATAATGTTTGAAAAAATACTAATCAAAGTAGTTGATGTGTCTTGTATGATTTTTCATATCCACCAATGATTAATATTGGATATTTTAAGTATTCATTGTAGAAATTTTGATTGCCATTGAAAATATTGAGATACATGGTCATGTTTGTAGGCAATATATTAACTTTGTTTGCTTACATGAATTGGTCTCTTTAACTAATGGAAAAAAAAAAAAAAGGATGGTGGTGCCAATTATCATTATTTTTTTAATCTATATATATATATATAGTTACAATTTATGTTTTCTTCATCTAAATACAGATTGCTGGATCTGATAAATTTATCAGAGTTGTTGACTTTTTGCGCCGCCAACTTCATAGGGAGACACTGGTAAATGACTTTTTCACCTTTGTATTTATCATTGGATGTGGATTTCTAGTGATTATTTTGTGTTTCCCTAGTTTGTTTATGTCAACAGTGCCTTTTCACCCAATCCTGATCAGTTGATTATCGATTTATACAATGTAAGTTGTTCTATCTCTATCTCAATCTCAATCTCAATGGAGTGTTTGGTCTTTCTTGAAATTATCTCTCTTGTCTTGAATTCATATTATCTGTTGTGAATCAATTCTTCCCCCTCCCCCTCCTAATTACCAAGGAGTCTGTATTGAGGCATTCAGAGTTTTTAATTTACATATCTGTGAAGATTTGAGCATTTCCATTACTTGACTGTCTGCAATTTGTTCGACCATTTAAAGAATTTTATTGTAAGCTGTGAAATATCAAGCGATAAGATTCTCACAAAAATACCAAAATCATTATATTGTATTGGGATGCTATTTAACATAATTAAAAGATGTTAGTGTTGATGCATGATCTTTTCCTTTGTTTATTTTGGTTGCATTTTTAATGAAGTTAAAGCAACAATTTTCTGGAACATTTCATCACTGCTAACAAATTCATTTTGCAGAATTTTGGTATTGATGGTAAATTGATGGTCAATTATGCTTGCTCAATGGCATGGGGCTAACCTTTATCTACAGATAGTTGTTCTGGACCTTAATAAATCTTTCAAGGTAGGAAATTTGTCATTTTCAATTTAGTTATTTACCTTGATGTTCATTTCCATGGTCTATAACATCTCAAGGAAATTACCTAACTAGATATTTATTCATAAGAGACTCCTTTCCACAATTCCAGAGTTAGTGGATCTAGGAGTCTCATTTCATTAATTATTGAATTACCTCTATGGTCCTATTCCTAGTTGCTTATAATAAGCAACTTTGAGCCTTTTTTTCTCTGCTAGAAAAATTTATGAGCTGTTCTTAGTTATTGTTATTGGAAAAGCTAGCCTAAAGATTATCATTAAAACAATTCTTCCATATTGATGCTGCTGAAAATAAAGATATTTATATTAATCTTTTGAGGGTGCTTTTTTAATTCAGCAGCTTTAGGAAAGGGCTCCATCAAGGAAAATAGGCACTATAGCACTATTGAGAATATCTGAATCTTCATTTTTTGATGAGAAGCTTTTCTTAGTTGAATTGAGTTTTTTATTTATTTTTTTTTTTTTTTTTCTTTTTAATGTTTGCCCTGTATGTAGATGATTCCTGTTTGTTGTGAATGTCAATGCTAAGTGGACTTGCATAGCTCATTCTTCAAAGAGGTTCCTGTCGGAAAAACTTGTAGTGGCTCCATTTTCATTACTGAATGTGACTCTTACGGGTAGGTCATTCCGATAGAAGACAGGTGGGAAGATTTGCAAAATGAACATTTACTTTTGTATAGTTTCTTTCTGTGCATATTCTACCATCATTTCATTCTTTGCCCGTTGGGACATTCTTGAAGTGTACTTTTGTTGTGCTCTATGGAAGAAACGTTGTGAAAGGTTCATATAATCCTTAAGAGGCTTTTTCCTTAACACTGTATTACACATTCAAAATTGGGCAAAACTTCTGCATCACTCATTGATTTGTAAAGTAAACAGTTACAAAGCTTTCGGTGGTTAAGTTTAGGTGGATGTATACATGTCGTAATTAATGGCTTTTTTTGCTAAATTCAGCACAAAACTGGAAATTTCTCTTTGGTAGCATATTTGAATCTCCATGTAAGTTCCAGGATGGTCTGTCCTTGAGGAGTTTCTAGGTCCCCAGCCTAACTTGGGTCCAGAAGGAGCACAGGCTGTCTTTTTATTTATTAAAAACGAAATAATGATAAGATATAAAAATTTAAACAGTAGTTGATTTACTATTTCAATGTTATATTTTTAATGTTGATACAATTTTGAAGGGAGAAGGGAGAAGTATATTTAGAGTTGTGGTAAATGAAGTTTATTGTGGATAAATAAGAACTACAAGATTCTACTAAATGAAGCTCATGAGTACACAAAAACACTGGGGTATGGCTCTAGGGAAGTTTAATTTGGAAGAGAATGGGTTTATTTTCCAAAGTTCTGACGATGTGGGGGAAGGATTCCCTTGCTAAATCCCTCTGGTGGGACAGATGAAAGCAAATCCCTGTCTTTTTTGGACTTCGAATTCTGAGAAAAGTTGAATGGCATACAACTCATCTCTTTTTTTCCCCCCGCTAAGATCGAAGGAACAAAATCAGACAGGGTTTAGAGGCCATGTGTAGCAAAATCTTGTCTACCGTGACCTTTAGTTGCACCAATATCTGAAGGTCTGAACCCCCTCTTTGAACTAACTAAAGCTTTTCATATACACAACATACAAAAAACTCAATCTTTTCTCCAGAAAAGAAACCTTTTCAAGCAAAACCCTGCTTCTTTTTTCCCCCCTCGCTTTTGTAATTTTATTTGCATTGCCCTTCCTTGTAGTGTTTAATTTTTTACTTTGTTTTGTTAATGCAATTCTTCATTATTAGTATAACTAGAACAAAGTGGGGATTGTTTGGTGGATACATTGCGCAGTTGGTAGGAGTTATTTTATTTTATTGCCAACTTGCCGGTTTAGAGGTAATTTACAACTCGGATCAAATTGACAATCATTGCCTAGCTTAATTTTTTGTCTTTTTTTTATTATTATTTTTATGGAGTGAGACAACTAAGTGATAAATTTGCTAATCCATTCTAAAGTTAAAGGATCCTCATTGGAGAAGTCGAAGAAATCATCTAAATCAGAACTGTTTTTTGGGTCTTCTTCAAGACCCGGAAAGGATGTGTTCTCTTGTCTCATCTCCTCTTTAATCTGCTTCATCTTCCTTCTCTTCCGACTTCTTCTAGATCCTTCTTTCGCTGGTGACCCTTTGCCTTGGCTCTCCTTGTGCTGTATTTTCTTGCTCAAATGAGAATTCCAGTAATTCTTTATCTCATTATCTGTTCTACCCGGAAGTCTTCCCGCAATCAAGGACCACCTGCGGTGTTAATCAACAAAATTAAAGTTAATTATGCAGTGTATTGTTCGGTTTATTATACTATATATATGTATGCTCCATAACATAAGTTTTTGTGTAATTAATAATTAATTACCTGTTCCCCAGAAGTTTATGAAGCCTAAGAATCAAGTCCTCTTCTTGGTCAGATATGTTGCCTCGTTTAATGTTGGGTCTCAGATAATTCATCCATCTTAGCCTGCAGCTCTTACCGCATCGATTAAGCCCTGCAGAAAATGCAGCATTTTCAAAATGTTTAAACAATTCAATTGCACCTTCTAGTCCTAGCTTATGTGCACATATATATAGATTGTTTCTTACTATGAGCTTTTAGCACTGTGTGTGTATAAATATATATATATATATATATATATATATATATATATATATATATATATATTGTTACAGAGTGCTGAATTCTTGAAAGTTGGGAGCAAGACCTGCTTTGGCTGCAATTGTCTTCCACTTCTTGGGACCATAGATCTTAATCGTTTCAGCTAGTTTTTGATCTTCTTCATCGGTCCATGCTCCTCGGTTGACTTCTTTCTTAACACCTGTTTTTTTACCAATGACTACTGTTCTTACTTCCTCACTGGATTGAACATTCACAGCTGCCATGACCAACTTTTGGAATCTTTATACATGCAAGCTCTGAAAAGATGGGTATATATATTGAACTTAATAGAGAGTCTAGCCTAGCTAGCTAGCAAAAGGGGCTAAGTCTTGAAACGGTTCCTCTCTCTCTCTCTCTCTCATCAAACGTTTCTTGCTGAGAATCTCAAATGAGCTTTGCATACCCTCTTATATATATATATAGACACGTATATAAAAACTGTTGATCATTTGTCTTTATCAGGTCATGAAGTGAGAGGAATGGACGTGAATTATTATTATAAGATAGGAGGAAGAGAGGTGAGGACGAATACATAGCACCATAAGTTGATGATTGAACAATGAGAGGCCTAAAAAGTAAGGGACATGCTACACCTACACGTCTTATTAGAAACAAAGGCTGCTAAAGATGGACAAACCACTGTACACGGTGCGCTTATTAACCAGCTTTTGAACTTAAAAAGAAATCAATAATTAATACTATTGGATGAGACAAAAAAAAAAGGGTCTCCATATACATATATATATATATATATATACAATCCTTACATTTGTGTGACAACAATAGTGCTTGTCCCATTGCAGCAGCAAGAAATTGCATATATATTTTTTTTTTTGGAAAAATTGCTGCTAATTATCTTTAATTAGTTAATACTAATAAAAATAATTAGGGTTTATGCTTGCATAGTCGTCCAGTCAAAGTTAAGAAGAAGAGTATATATATATATATGTATATATAGTTTTTTTTTTTTTTTTTTTGAACAAAATATGTATATATAGTTAGAGATGAGAAGAAGGAGCAATCCAGGGTGTATGCATGTGTTTATGTACAGATATGGAGCTGCCAAATCAAGGTTAGCATACTTTTCAGAGCCATGAAAAGATGACACTATATATTCTTGTTTGGTGCATGTAGATTTTTTTTCTGACTTACTTAGATCTCATTCTTTCATAACTGAGTTAAATTACGTGTGTATATATATATATATATGTATGTATGTATGTATGTATTATTTGTAAGGCTCTGAAGATGGGATGTACGAAAAGTGTAGATCCAAATGGGTTGCATGAGTTTTGTTGATCCCAGATACCCCATTCCCATTCACTTTGTTCGATGCATGCTCTCATATATATATATAGTGGAGTTGATCGATTTGCAGGTCACTCTTTCCAGGCTGCTCATTCTGCAGTTAAGGACTGTAGTTTGGTGGTGGTGGTGGTCAGGGCAAAGTGTTAGTGTGATTGACGCATTGCATATATCCTACTATATATATATATATATATATATTACACTATTTATTAGTCACTTAGAATTAAAATTCAAACTCGATACTTTCTTTCAAGTAAATAATATAAAACATTTTAATAATAACTGCAAGAAGAAAAAAGAAATCCAAGAGATAATTTAAATTTAAGGATTAGGTAGAAATTATATAAATATAAAACATGTGTAGGATTAAGGCCGACATACTGTTTTACCTTTGTATCCAAAACTGATTTCTTTTGTTTGGAATGACATGAAATGATATTGCTATTTAAAAATGGGAAATATTGTGTTAAAAAGACAAAAATGTGTGATATTATATATATTTTAAGTCATGGCACAAGTAGTGAAGGTCTTGTAAATGCTTCATAAATTCAACCTTGTAAATTTTATTATGACTTTAAATAGCTACATACGTGAGTTGAAGTTTGAACATTCGAACCTCAATTTAAGTTATGAGAGCTCTTTATTAGTTCACCTACGTCTTTAGGTTATAAAAAATTGAATTTTGTGAATATAATTTAGATCAAATTTACATTAATTACCCAAAAAAAAAAAAAAAGGGCAAAATTGTATGACATAACATATATATATATATATATATATATATATATATATATATATATATATATATTGATAGAAAGATAGGAGTCTAAATGAGGCCAAATGAGAGAGTTTAAGAAAGATTATTGACATAAGTGAGGGGACGTTTATGATAGGGCTTTCTTTGTTCTTATTCTTTTTGGCTTAATTGTAAAGGAAGCACATTCTAAAGTAAGCATTGGATTTAGTTTCCAAAGAAATATATGTTTATTTTTTGGAATAAATCCTATCTAACCCCACCATCTTCACTAGAAAAAAAATTAAAGAAATAAGTTCATGATGAAATTACTAATTAAAAAACTCAGTAATATCGAAAAAACAATGGTGTTGGATGGCTTTACAAGAAGAATTGAAGCTCAAAACCTAACCACCTATCATTCATAGCAGAAAGATCCGTCATGGCTAGCTAAGAATATATATATTATATTATTATATTGATTTGCATCTAATAAATTAGTTCTCAAAGAAATATTTAAATTACCTCAAGAATGTGTGATGTCAATTAAGTGTAATGCATTCTCACTTTCCATTCAAACTTTTATTTTTACTATATATATTTCTTTTTGAGATTTTTTTTTTTTTTTTTGATTAGCACCAGGTATCCGGGTTAAGTCCAATTGAGAACACGCACTGTGACTAATCTTTGAGATACACAGGTCCTCGACAAAGAGTTTCTAGTAAATGTACATCGGGTAAGTCAAGGGGTTAACCTCAAGCCCGATGGCTCCGAGGGAGGATTGATGTAGGGATTTAATTCCAAGATATCCGAGTTTATGGTTCATTATAGGGATCTTACCATTCATTCAACCCCTCAGGGTTACCATTGACAATATCATGACCGCTCACGCACGTGTTATAATAATATGCATCTATATAGATGTTGTTTTGCTAACTCTTAAATAGTAGTCACAATAAATATTAAATTTAATTAAGATTATTTTTGTAAAATCTAATTTTTATTCATAAAAATATATTACATTAACTAGTTTATGTTTAGTATGGATCATGTAATATATTGTAAATAAATATATAATGAGGAACCGTAAGACTTATGGAAAATATAAAAGCTTGCATGGGACGATGTCTTATGAACTAAAGGCCCTGAATTTTTTTAGTTGGGCTTTGCCTATTGTTAATTGGGTCAACTTATTGGGCCCAGAAAAAATCTTACTGATAACAATTCTTCAAGGTGACATAATCCAGTTATACTGAACGATCTTGGTGCATGACCCAATCATGTGGGTATAATAGATACATAATTCATGGCCCAAATTTTAAAAATAACTATTATGGACTATAATATCCAATATTAAAATAAAAATAATTAGTGAATTTGATTTCAAACAAATTTACTTTTTGACAAACTCAGTTCTAAAATATTTTTTTTAACTTATAAAGTCCTAAACTTTTTATTAGAAAAAATTAAAGTACTTGTTGACTGATTCCGTCAAAAAGCTTTAAACTTAACCGTTTATAATTTTAGAAAAAGGTAAAAATTTAAATACAGGTGAAAAGAATAAAAAATATAAAAAAAAACAAAAAACAAAAGAAGAAACAATGGCCCTATGTTTTCTTCTACATCATAAGACTCCTCATCAACAACTCCGACCAGCCTTCTCCTCTTCTTCACGGCAACCGGATCAGCAGGATTCACCGGATTACCGCTTTAGTTAAAATCAATTTTATTAAAGCTGTGACGAGTCATGAAATTGGAATCCTTAGCCTTCAAAACCTTCTCGCGCCTTGGAAACGATAGCACTGGAAAACTCAGACCGTTCCATTGACCAATGAGCCTCCTCAACCCACGACATCAATGAATCCAAAACTGAGACGGTTTACATTTTTTTTTATTATTCTTCTTGACAATTTTATATTTTTTTAATTAATTAAATAATATAAATTTTAAAAAAATATATATTTTAAAATTGAACTTGTCAAAAATAAATTTATTTATAACCAAACTTTTTGATTATTTAATAAAATAATAAAGAAAATAGTTCGGATATATTTATATTTTATGTCTTGTTTGGTGTTTTCTATAACTACCTAAATTCACTAAATTAATAATAATTTATTTCTATCAAGTGAATTTCGAAGATGGAGGAAAAAATTAACTTTTTATTATGAATGTAATTTTGAGTATGAAATTTTTGAATGTTTAATGTTATATAACAAACGAAAAAGTAAGTCAGATCTTTCTTTATTTTCTCCAAAAAAAGAAAAGCTAGTTCACTAGATATTGTGTCCCTAGTCTTATTGCTATATGGATTATATATATATATATATATATATATATTTTTTTTTTTTTGTAAGCTATATATATATATATATTTATGTATGGTAAAAAAGGGTGATGTTTGAAAGTTCAAATTAGTGGTGTTTGAGTTGACTTAAGGAGATGAAATCAAATCAAATCAAACAGAAGCAAAATAGAGATGTTCAGTTAGAGAGAGAGGAGCTCGGTTTTTAAGAGAAATGGATACATGCTATATAAGTATATATATATATATATATGTATATGTATATAAATGGTTGGCAAAAAACAGTGCGACTTGAGTGCAATAGAAAGAAAGAAGAAAAACCAAGTCTCGATCGGCGGTTTGAGTACTGTAATTTAAAAATCTCTTTGAAATATTTTGTCCGTTTTGGCTGCACAAAATATTTCAGAAGGAAGAAGAAATCAAATTTAAGAGAGGAACGAAAATCGAGGCTTATGACAAAAAAACACACTGCTGCCTTATTACTCAGACAATAACGCCACATACATATACATATATATATATATATATATCAGATTCTCTGCTTCTTCTATTTTTTCTTTACATATATATATATATATATATATATATAAATATTAAAGTAAATTTTAATTTATGTAAAAGAAAGATAGAATAATGAGACTTTCAGGTACCCTTGGTGTTGCAGGCCTTTTAATTTGAACCACAAGTAGCATCAGCTCTCTCTCTTTCTCCCTATATATATATATATATATATATGTGTGTATATATATATATATAAACGGGACGGGAGTGTTAACATTGAAGTTTGAGCTCAAACCCCACATACATACTCTCTCACTCAAGTTGAGTCGAGTTTGGAGAGAGAGAAGAGAAGAAATACATACATGGAGTTGCTGAGAGAGAGAGATTAAATTTGGTGTTTGATATTTTCGAGAGTGTGGGGGAAAAGACACACACAAACAAGTAGAGTTAATAGAACAGAATAGAATGAGTAATTGGTTGGGATTCTCTCTCACTCCTCACCTGAGGCTGGACGACGACGACGGAGGAGGAAGTGGCTTTGGAAGAGATGAACAAAATAGCCAGACCGGAACACCTCCTCCTCCTCCTCCTCCCATGTCGGTCATGCCCTTGCGATCCGATGGTTCTCTCTGTGTTATGGACTCTTTCAGGCCTCGTTCTGCCGCACCACCTGGTATTTACATATATATTTATATGCTCTGCTCTGGATGAATATTTTTATTTTATTGCACGTATACAATGTGATCGGCTTCTTTCTCTATATTTATTTATGTATATATTGTATAATTTCTGTAGAATGGCGTTATGTTGATAATTCTATGGATGGCCCTAATATTCCCGACGGTGGCCAGTCGCCTCCGAAGCTTGAGGATTTCTTAGGCTGCTACTCCGGCAGCTCTCCCACTCACGACCACAGAGTCTATTCCCAGCCTCCTCATGAACACGCCGGTGAAATCAATGTCAACATACCACCTAATTACTGTACCACCATATCTGTAGATAGAGAAGAGAATCTCCACAGTACATCTAGGCTTATCCATCCCTACCCCATCGCTTGTTGTTTCTCGCAGGATATAATACCTAACGTTCCGATGCATAACCCTAGCCATGAAGACGACGGCGGCGGCGGTTTTTACCATATTCCATTCGACGGTGCAACTTCGATTTCTGGTTTCAAATCTTGGCTACGCCAAGCACCTCCCCCTACCGCCCTTTTAGAAGATGATAAATCTTCAGGTCATGTAGAAAGCAACAGTAATTTCCAGGCTCTTTCACTCGGCATGAGTCCAACAACTGCTCAATCTCTGCAGTTTGTCGATACAAAGAAACGGTCGTCAGCGTCTAAATCTTCACCTACTACGGGCAGTATTGCTAGTGCTAAACCAATGCCTCGTAAATCAATTGACTCTTTTGGGCAAAGAACATCTCAGTTTCGCGGTGTTACTAGGTACACGCTTTCTTCGCCCAAACATTTTTCATTGATTAATTAATTAATTGCAGTTTTGGAGATTAACAATATTTATATTTAAGTTTTGACCCCTGGTAAGATATTTTTATAGTAATATAAAAATAAAACCATGTCTTATATTTAGACATCGATGGACCGGACGGTACGAGGCTCATTTATGGGATAACAGTTGTAGAAAGGAAGGGCAAACCAGGAAAGGAAGGCAAGGTAATTATTCACCTTACTCGCCCCCGTCCCTCCGATATTTTTTAGAAGAAGATACTTACGTAACATTTTTTTTTTTTGTGTGCATACGAACGTGCTGTCTTCTATTGTATATGTGGGTGATGTTCTGAATCAGTTTATCTGGGTAAGTATAAGTCATATATAGATATGTCCGTCTCTACTTACATTATTACGGTTAGATGATTAGTTTTATTCTGGTGTTTAAATTTGAGAAGTGGGCTTTCTTCAGGCGGTTATGATAAAGAGGAGAAAGCGGCCAAGGCTTATGATTTAGCTGCCTTGAAGTATTGGGGTCCAAGTACTCACATTAATTTTCCGGTAAGCTAAGCTAAGCTATTATTCCCGTCGTATTTTTGTACTTGTAATAACTGGATTATGGATCCTATTGTATTATTAATAATATGGGTAACATATATATATATATATATATATATATATATATATATATATATATATATACTTCTTCAGCTTAGCACCTACGAGAAAGAGCTTGAAGATATGAAGAACATGACAAGACAAGAGTTTGTTGCTCACCTAAGAAGGTATTCATCTCGTTATTTTCTACCATGCCGGGAACTTTGTTGAAGTTCATTTAGTTAAATAATAACATAAACTTATTTGACAGGAAAAGCAGTGGATTCTCAAGGGGAGCTTCTATGTACAGAGGTGTGACAAGGTGGCAGCAAATTACAACTTTAGTGATGATAGATTATACATCTTTTTTTTTTTGCAGCTTTTGCATTTATCGTCTTCAATTATGGACAACAAGAAAACATTTATACGGTGCATGTGCTAACTTATGATCATTGATGTATATGATGATGTATATATCTAACTTGTATGTAAATGTGTATGTGTATGGATGGAGTAAATCATTTAAGGCGCACCCGTCATTATTACTTTGCTTGCTTTTTCTTACATCTTTTTGGTTGAAACTTGGTAGGCATCATCAGCATGGAAGGTGGCAAGCTAGAATAGGAAGAGTTGCAGGCAACAAGGACTTGTACCTTGGTACTTTCAGTAAGTTTCTTTCTTGTCCTTTTTTTATTTTATGCATGTTCATGGGTTATTCATCATTACTAAATATTTGTTCCAAGTCTTTTTTTTGTATAATATTGTTCTACTATTTCCTATGGACAACATTATACATACAACATTCTCCAATTCCCAGAATTATTTTGTCGCTAACACATTGCAATACCCCCCGTTATTTTTCATTCAAGATTGGGTTATATGAATTCTTCTCAGATTGATATATATATATATATATGTGTGTGTGTATGTATATATGTTTGATGAGTGAAATTAAAAGTGCTGCTGCAATATTTTCCCTACAGGTACTCAAGAGGAAGCTGCCGAAGCCTATGATATTGCAGCAATTAAGTTCAGAGGCACAAGTGCAGTCACCAACTTTGATATTAGTCGGTACGATGTAAAGAGGATATGCTCCAGCTCGACTCTGATCACCGGAGATCTTGCCAAGCGTTCACCAAGAGATTCCGGTACTCCGTCTTCCCTCGAGGACTACAACTCTTGTGCTTCGTCAGCTTCACCTCCTCAATCTTTCCTAGCAATAACAACCACCACCACCAACGGGGTAGACAGTACTCCTCCGGATGAACTCAATGAAGTTGTTTGGAACAGTGGCAGTAGGTGCTCCTCCAGTCCCCAACTCCAAGACCCTAATAAGAACAACCCTTCTGCAGGTTCATCAAGAGGATCAGCTGGGATTGATAATGGCGGTGAATTAATTGGAGTTGGAGATGATTATTCGCAGCTCTACTTCTCCTTGGAAGGATCGCAGGCAAAATCTGCCACCAAGTGCGACGTGGTTGAGGAATGTGATCAAAAGACAAATGGAAATATGGAATTGGGACATCCTGTCCCTGTTTTTGCTTTGTGGAACGACTGATTTGTTCAGGACACGATTTAGGAGTCATTAGAAGAGAAGATATATAGATAGGTACGTACGTCGTAGTGCAGAAGTAAATTTGATTTTATTTAGTTTTTTATGCAACCGAGTGAAGTGAGGAAAGTGAGAAGGGAGGAAATGAATGGAAAGTAGAAGAATCATGGCCAGGTGAAACATGTTCATTAGAAGTATAATAATGGAGGAAGAATATACATGCATGGCTTAATTCGAATTAGTTTATATATATATCATAATTAAAAGAAACTAATATAAAAATATTATTTAATTATTTATATATGTATATTTGAAATCCGTTGACTTAGTCATATATTACTTTGATTTTTTAAGTACAGTACGTAATAGTTTAATTTTCTAATTAAAAATGAAAAATAATTAGTAGATGCAAATATGGAAAGAAAAGAGGGTATGAAAAAGAAGGTTGAGTTTACCCGGAAGCACGTATTGGTGTAAAAAAGGTCAAAGAAGGAAGTGGGATTTTGACTCGTGAATGGATAGTTATGCTGACCTAAGAGACAGCCAAACCAGACCGTCCAATCCAATCCTCCTAATCAATGCCTTGATTTGTGTGCCTTTCTCTCTCTTCCTACCTCCTACTTTGGATTTCTTTCTTTTTTTAATTTAATTGTTCTTTATTTTTATAGAAAAATATATTATTTAAAATTTTCATTTATCTTTTTAAGTGAGAGAAAATTATGTAATTGCAGGTATCCTGAGTCAATGCTGCTTATTGACACAACCAGTAGTATCGATTCTCCCTATAACCTATTAAGTAGGCTGTCCGTTCGGGTAAAACTAAGTCAAATCTTAAAGTTTTTTTCTTTTTTTCTTAATTAATTTTGATTTTGAAGAATTAAGGATCAAAATGAGGGGAAAAAGATAAGTTACTTTTTTAAATTAATAATAAATAAGATAATAATCTAAACGATAGAAAATATTCCGTTTGCAGATACTAAAAAAATATTTTAAATTAATAATAAATAAGATAATACGTGTGTATTAATAATAAAATAAATAGTTAGAATCACTGATACTATTCACTACGAAACGAGTTCGTAGCTAGCTAGCTGTGTATCTGACGACTCGACTGTCGTCTGAAATATATATATATATATATATATATATATATATAATATTTTGACCTTTTGTTATTCACTTCGTTCGAACATTCAAGAGAGAGAACGAAAGAATGATGATGAAGCAGAGGATAGTAGTGACGTCTGTTTGGGGGGAAGAGAGTTTGTGTGAATTTTTGCGAAAACTGGAAATGTTTACAGAGAAAAAACAAGCTTAAAGATACACTTTATTGCAGAGACATTTCTCTTTCTCTTTCAGACCTGGAGTTTGCTTTGCAAATTGCACCTCCTCCCCATGCACATACATATATATATATGTATATACATATATATATATATATATATATATATATATTTATACCATCTTCATTCAGTCAACTACATCTGCATGCCTATATTATATATAGTGTGTTTTTAAAAAAAAAAGCTGCTGCTGCTGCTGTAACCTGTAAGCCCTCTTTTTTCTCTTTCTCTTTTTCTTTGCTTTTTTTGCTGGTTGGGTTCAGTCATGGGATGATTCGATGACCTAACAGCCAAAAATTCCTAATAAAAATTATCCTTTTCATCTTTTCTTTCCCCCTTAAGACACCAAACACGCACGCACGCAATTTTATTACTCCTGTTTTTTTTTTTTCTTTTACTATCAAATGCGATCCATTAAAAATGAAAAGGTAAAGAAAGTTAATTAAAGATTCTAAAACAACAAAATTAAGGTAAAAAACTATTGCAGTGAAAAAAAGAAAAACTGAGACAGGGATTGAAATTTGGAAGGAGATGATTGATTTTGATGAGAATGATGCATGGTGTTGGGCGGGAGCGCGCGTGCCTTTACTGGAAGAAGGAATGCGGGAATGGTACCGTTGTGTAGTGACTATTTGCTTACAAATAGAAAAAGAGAGCAACAATTTCCGATGCCATATATGCTGCTTTTTTTTTTTTTTTGTGCAATCTCTTCTTAAATACATTAAATTTGGAGTACAATACACTCATTCCCTTTTTTTTTTTTATTATATGATTATTATACGATGGAAGAAAACATAGTTCAATTGTTAAGCAACCTCGTAACCTCCCCGAGACATAAGGACAAATTTTGTGTAACATATTTATAATGAGACTACGATCATAGCAAAGAAACTCAAAGTTAGTTGAAATGTATGTTATAAAATTGGAGTGAGAAAAAAATTGATTTAGGAATGTTAGGTGAAGTAAAATATTTTAGGTGAATCGTTCTTGAACCATAATATACTGAATTTATCTTCTCCCAGAATCTGCTATTGGGACCCCCGCAAACTTCTAAAATTCTAGGCCTGGCCCACTCTCTCTGACCCCATCAGTGTTTGGTGTTTTTCTGTCAAGCTCAGATTCAACCCATTACTACCCCAAAACCCAATGATTCCATTCACCCCAACCACATTTTTTCCCTCTCTCTATCTCACTATATATATATATATATATATATATTAATTTGGGCACAAATGTTTTAGATAAGTTATAAATTATTGGAAGATAAGTTCTTCACTTGGTACAAGAGATCGAGGGTTTGCTGTAAACGCCATGTAAGAGTCATGGTGAGGCTTTTCTCCGAGTAAAAGTTAGACCCTACGGGAGTAATTCAGGCTAAATTTAGATTAGTCGGAATCATGATAAAAATTATGGGAAGATAATTCAGTTGGTTCTTTAAGAGAGGAAGTTCTAATGCTCTAATTTAGATTCAATCCAAATTGTGCTTATAAAATTCAACTCTTATTTATGATAAAGTTTTACGCATGAATGTCAAACCATCAATCTCCTACAATGCACTTTTCCTATTATACCAAACTAAGGCTTACTAATATATATATATATATATATCTTTTTTTTTTTGGTAAATAATATATATAATTAAAAGTACAAAGTTTGAAACGGTAATTGGGTTTAAAAAGCCAAACAAAAGGGGAGGAATGAAATGAAGGTTTCAACTTATACAGAGCGGACCAACGAGGTTGGTTCAAGTGATAAGTGATTTGATTTCATTTAAGCAGGTCTTGGGTTCGAGACCGTGTGAATGCAAAAAATTCATGCTGGGAGACTCCCCCACCATAGCCAAGTGCGCAATCGGGGTCGGATTCGGATGTAGTCGGGGCAAAGCTTCGGTGAACCGAGTGGGCAACCAAAAAAAAAACTTATAGAGAGCGGTGAAGGAAGACACGTATGAACTCAGCAATTTGGGGGAGTTGGTAAACGGACTCCTAATGCTTCTCCTCGGGGCGGATGGTCGAGGTTTCGAATCCCCCCGATGTGGTTAGCACCACGTTAAAAGCTCCGGGTCGCCCTCACCTTCGAGTAAGAGTTGGACTCGCAGTGCACCCCGGACCAAATCCGGATTAGTTAGTCCATGTGGGTTTAGGACATGGAGAAAAAAAAAAAAAATAAAAAAGGAAGACACGTATGAACAGTGGTCCAAATAATTAAATTCAAAGCAAAAGGATTATGGATGGGCCAAAAGTCCAATATGACTTAGCTTATACCCTTTATTTAATTCAACAACCAATTGAAAATTTCTTGGGCCTAATCTCCAAGTTTTATATATTTATCTGTCCAATTTTGGTCCATGGACAAAATGTAATATCACCTTTTTTTTTTAATAGTTCTAATAATAATAATAATTTAGTCGAGTTTAGTTCATTATACATAATTTTGAGTTTAAATCTTATTTAGAGAGCTCAATTTTGATTTAATTGGGCCAAATTGGCGATTATGAGACAAGGATTATGAGACAAGGATTAAATTACATCAAAGTAACATAATCAAAGAAGATCATTGGATTCCAATAGCAGTAGTCTCGCAGGTTTTGACTTTTTTATACATGACAGTCTAATATATATAGAGAGAGAATTTAGCAAAAAAATAAAATATATATATATATATATAGAGAGAGAGAGAGAGAAGGGTATATTTAAGGGTGAAATCATGTATAAAATAGTTTGAAAATGTAGGAGCAAAGCATCTAAGATCTACGAGGAAACCTCATTCTCATTCTTCCATATCCCAACCCCACTCCTACTACTATGATTTCATGGAATTTTATTCACTCATTTTAAAATATCCATTAATTTGAAGTTGGATATATATTTCACTATACACATTTGTATGATTTTTTTTTGTTAAATTATCTAGCTTTTCGGTGTTGGATTTATTATAATAAATCATGTGAGTTTTCGTGTCATTTATATATTAAGTACTATTATATTTTATGAGGTCCTATTAAAGTGATCTAATTATGTTAGATGAGTTATAATGCATCGGAAATAAGTATGAGCTCACTTATGTAGATACCTTAATTCATAATATGTGATGGATTAGCTATGGATTGATATATTTATTGGTTATGGTCTCTGAGAGAGTATTGTAAGTTTCTATTCTATATCTCGTCAATAGAACGGAATCCTAACTCCAATAAATTTATCGGAAGGCTTTAATCGCTTCAACAAGTTTTGATTGGAACAACAGCTTCCGGGATTCTTAAAGGCTATATAAGGTTTTGAATTTACGTGATGGAATCAAGTATGATTCCGCAATTAATTTAAGTTGTTCTTAATAATTTAACATATAGATCTTAAAAAAGTATGTTTATTTCATTCATAACATTTAGATCATCACGACTTTAACTAACGCTTATACTCTAAATATCATTTATGTGAGTAACTTACATTTGTATGAATTTTGTATATCAAAGAATTTCTTGTTTCTTCATATCTAAGTGGTAAAATGTAAATACCAATATGGAGTATGGACCCACATTATCCGACATGGATTTTTGGTTTTTCTTTTATTGTCTTATTGTTGGCCCAAATATAGGTATGATTCTCAATAAAAACACAAATGATGATATTCATTTTTTTTTCTCATTTATATAAAATAATATATATATATATATATATATTTTAATTAAGGGAATATTATGAGAGGAAAAAAAAGGAAAAAGAAGAAAAAGAGAATTACAAATTGTACCCTTGGATTGAACACAAAATTACAGCTAATATTATTTGGAGACAGATAATTGAGCTTTTTACCAAAATCATCGTTATAATTAATGATAATATTAGGAAGAAGGAGAAGCACACCGTTGAAATCTCGAATCCTTCCTTGCCATTTCTCAATTTTTTTCTTTCTCCGTCACCTCTCTTTCTTTCCCTGCTCGCTTCGTTTTCCCCCATTCTCTCTCTCTCTTTCTATCTGTCTCTTACCCCTTTCAATCTGTGAAGTGGTGGGGGGATCGATCACGCGGAGAGAAGCAAAGAAAAAAAATATATATATATTAAGGAAAAAAAAAAAAAAAACTTATTGTGATCGGGAACGGATCGATACATTTGTTTGTTTCTCTTCTTGATTATCCGGCGGTAATGACCTACTAGTCCTTATTGGTGGTGGTTGTTTGGAAACATTTGATTCGGTAATATTGTGTTCGTATTGATTTTGGGGGAATCCGGGTTTCTATTTAGATTTATATATATAGATAGATACCATGGCAATGCCGAACCCTATTCCCGTGCATCGTTTCCTGTTAAAATTTCATTCTCTCTGATTTTTTTTTGGATCAGAGTCGGAGAAGATTTGAAATCCAACCGGACCCAGATGCGAGGACTCTTCAGAGGAAGAGATTTATGTTCAAATCTTTTATGGATCGGCAGATATTGACCCTGGTCATCCTCACTTTAGGGGTCTTCTTCGGTTTTCTAGCTTTCGTCGTCGAGTCTCAGAATCATGTGACAAATCAATCGCCGCCGCCGCCACCACCTCCCCCACCTCCGCCGCCGCCGCCGCCACCACCTCCTCCTCCTCCTCCTCCTCCTCCTCCCTCTTCTCAGCCTCCTCCCCCTCGACGCTCATCTGCTCACCCTCCTCCTACACTAGCACCACATAAACACCCTAATCTCGCCCCTCCAATTTCAGGCGCTAACGCTGTCCCGGAAAATCACCGCAATAATCGTACACGCCAACATGCACATGGAAAAGCAACGCCCCAACGAAATAAGAAGAACAAGCTCAATTTTGGGAAGAAAATTGGGCTATTTTTTGCTGGTGTTGCTGCAATCTTGCAAGTCTGCGTGGTGTCTTTCTTGGTCCTCAAGAGAAGACAGATATTAAGGACCGAAAACGGACTTTAAAAATGAGATGTTAGGATATAATTCAATTTACCACTTTTTTTTTTCCTGCACTTCATTTTTCCTTCTTATGGAGATCATACGATGCAGAGACAGTTTTGTGGGTTAGATTTGGGGAAGCAGCTAGAAGCGGGGCATATCTGAGGAAATGTTGATTGGAAGTGTATGACATCTGCATTAGGCTGTCGCTCTTGTAAATTGGTAAATCTTAACTGGCATTCTTTTGTATTTTTTCTTTTCTTTTCAGCTGTTCGTTTATTCTTTCACCATAGTTTTGATTTATTTTGACATAATCGATGGATCAAACACTAAAAAGACACTTTTTACTCTCCCACCTCTTTGTCAAATTATCATGGGAAGGCTTTGAGTTCTCTGTTCCTTTTGGTTTTCGGATTGATTGATGTTTTTGATGTGATCAAATGCCTACAAAACAATCATTGATGATAATTTTGTATGTTATATTCATACTCTTCAGATTCTACTATAAATGCCTTTGACCCCTTTAATATTTCCGGGAGGATAGATGGCTTGCTTTCATTGTGAATCTAAAGAATCTGCCTATCACATTATAGTTCGTACAATGCAAAACAAGAAGATATTCATTCTCACAGCTATGTGCAATTAGCTCAAAAAAAATCAAAACTTTGGTTCAGCCTTCTACTTCCCCAATGAGCTACCAAAATTGTTTATTTTTCTCCTTTTTCTGCATTTAGTGAATTTTTTTGTACATTCATATGGGAGGGATGTCTGAATTATGTTTGATATCTTAATATATATATATATGGTTTTTCTTAGTAAATTAGCATATTCTTCAACTTGTAAGGGTAATTAGTCTGCTAGGAATGATGTTATTGAATCCTTTCCCAGATAATGATGACTTAGATAATTACATGTATGCCTAACTCTCTTGAAGTTTAGGAAATAAACCTGTATATACATATACATTTGATTGATATGTAAAGTGGAGTGGTTTTTTTTTTTTTTTAAAAACTTTTGTTCTTATGGAAGTGAGAACCACTTGATTCATGCTCTGATTTATTTTTGCTTCTATTTGTTGGACGGTTCCTAATTTATTTATCGTGTTTCAGTATGCTATCAGAATTTTATTTAACAATGATGATTGATATATCCTTGGAAATACGTAAAATATAAGTTTTGGTTGATTAATTCTCCTTGACAACCTATGGCTTGAATAAAATATAATAGCACCTGTGATTTCCCCAGGCTATTGTGTTAGCTATGCAAACTTATAATGCCTATTTTCATGATATTGTAGGTGGTAGAAGATACATATACGTGGGTTGAGCACCCGTTGTTGTTGTTGCCCAGTAATGAACAACTTTCAATTCATATAGAAAGAGAGGAGAAACTTGTTTTAATTTGTGTGGGTGAAACACTGACTTAGGAAGATGAACATATAGAGAGATAGATTGTTGGATGTGGTTTCGTTGATTGTTTGTTTCATTTTATATATATGCCTTACACATGACATGATCCAACAAATTATATTGGGGAGATATGAGTTTCTTATTCTGGGGGCTTGAATATGATTGAGGTTAATAAACCCTGCATGATGTTTTTCAAGTGTTACAATGAATGAATCACTTTTCTTGTGTTCTATTTGGAATTAGTTGGTGCTATATAACCTTTGCCTTCAGTTGGCCAGCTCTATCAGCTAGCAGCACCCTCTTGAATTAGAGATATTGTTTGGTTAGCCCCTTTATATATATATACAAGTAGTGGAAATGTGAAGAAAGACATGAAAGCTTGGTATGGTTTTGTGTAGAAAGTTGTAGATTAAATAAGAGAATTCTACATAATTGCTTTCATCACTAAAAGCCTCTCTCTCTATTGACATTTCCTATATTTTGTACATATAGAATTTCATCAAACCAGGCCGTCGTAGCTATTTCTGGCGGGGTGAACAGCACCCTCGGGCCTCACTTCGGCCTGATACCTTCCGTTGCCCTACTGACTACTGGGCCTAATGGGAAGTTATAATCTTCATGCCATCCTGATTTTATTTATTTTTAATACATACGTATATAAAATATTACCATAATGTTGTAGTTGGGAAAACAAGAAATACATACAGAAAATTGTCCAATACTGGTTCTTGATGTAAAAAGTGTAGCCTTAACCACAAGGCATCTCTCGTTCCTTCCCTCGTGGTGGCAATTCACTTAAAAAAAAAAAAAAAATCATTGTCAAAAAAGGTTTCTGAATTACAAATTGGGACTTTGCCTTTTGAGCTTCTAGCTGGCAACTCGTCCTCTTACTATCATCATGTACACTACACTACTTGTGCATGTGCCCCTCCTTAAGGACCACCTTTATTTTCCCCATCAAATAAAAATTTCTTACGTATACTATACGTGAGGACTGATGTTGAGTCTGCAATAATGATCAACTTTTTGGAAAAATTGTTCTTGCATCCCTTAATCATTATTTTGTATTAAAGAAATATAACTCCAAGACATATAATTCTGTGCTAAGGAAAAATCATGTATAATAAATAATAGGAAATTATCACCTGGTCTCGTCGTCGCAAGTTGTAGGTGGAGAAACTTGTTTCTAATTTTTGTTAAATGTGACAAAACTGTCAATTACTTCCAGCAAAAAATACGCTGTAAAATGTACTCTTCTATGGCTTTCGTATTTTCCTTGATCATGTATTTCTGTGGTTCAAGTTCACCCGACCTCCTACCACTGGGTGCCATACCATCCTCAACTAATGTGCTAAAAAGGTCTCAGCATCTCCATCTCATGCAATTATAAATAACTACATCTATATTCTCCATCAACGACTGTGGCCTGCTACTAGCTATTAGCTAATTAATTAATCCAGCAGCTGTTCACAATGTTCCATCTTTTCCTTCTCTTCTCTTTACTACTTGTTACTTCTGATGCTTCAGACTTCTGCATAGGTGACCTAACAGCCCCCGAAACACCCTCGGGTTACCCTTGCAAAAACCCTGCAAATGTCATCGCTGATGACTTTGCGTTTTCGGGGCTTGGCGTTGCAGGGAACACTACGAATTTGATAAAAGCTGCGGTGACTCCAGCTTTTGATGCTCAATTTCCAGGGCTTAATGGCCTAGGCATATCCATTGCGAGATTGGACCTAGCTCCTGGCGGCGTTATACCTATGCACACCCACCCTGAAGCAAACGAACTACTTCTGGTCGTCCAGGGTTCCATTGCCACTGGTTTTATCTCTTCCTCCAACCAATTTTACTACAAGGTCCTCCACAAGGGTGACATCATGGTATACCCAAAAGGGCTGTTGCATTTTCAAATAAATGCACGCGGTAAGGGCGCTGTTGCTTTCGTCAGTTTCAGCAGCTCAAACCCTGGCCTTCAGATTCTTGACTTCGCTCTCTTTGCCAACAATATACCAACCTCACTGCTACAGAAGAGCACATTCCTGGATGCAGCTCAAATTCAGAAGCTCAAAGGTGTTCTCGGTGGAACGAACTAAATTTGTTAATATTTTCAATCATCTAGCTCCTCTCCTACTTTCTTTTTTCATTTAAATTTACTTCTTTTTCTTTTCAAGTGTTTCACATTCAATGCTGTTTGTCTCTGTGTCATGAGTTTTATGTATCTACTTTTCTATTGTGAAACTGATAAAAATTTTCAGTTTGCGTGTTATGCATCTAAGTGTGCATAAATATAAATCTAAGGGAAAAAAGGTTGCCTATAGAATGATGAAGAAGACGGAGCTATGAAACTGCATGTACAATAATAATAATAATAATAATAATAAGTGAAAGAAAAGGAAGGCAAATGATTACGAATACGAGGGACATACCATATTAATATTTGATGACCTGGCATCTTTCATTAACCCATCTCTACCATATATTGAATTCAAGTCTTTCACTTGAGAAATTAAGTGAGACACCTAAGTAAGAAATGTCAAACTAATTAGACTATCATCATTTTAGTATTAACCTTAACATTGATGTGTTAAAATATTGCATATATTCCACATATCATACGATTAAAATTTGATATTGCATATATTCCACATAACCCCGCAAGAGGTGGCCGAGTTGGTGCGGTGGGTTGCCCGGGGCCTGAAGGTCCTAGGTTCGAATCCTGCCAACGCCTTCCTTGGTCGAGCCTGTTACACAAAGTTTACCTAGTGTAGTTTACCTGGCTGGCGTGGTTTGCAGGCTACTGCACTATGCCCGGAGGTTTACCCAGAACGCACTTGAAGAGTAGCGGCTGCGGGTTCCCCGGTAAAAAAAAAAAAATTAAAAATTAAAAAAATTTGATATTGAAGACAGTCTTAAATAATTTTGCCCATAAAACCTAAATATCATAAATTTTAAGTATTCAAAATTAAAAAAAAAAAACACATAGTAATAACAAAAAGAACTATGTAGATTGCAAATTCTTATGCACCATTGCCATACCCAATTCTTTTCACATTGTGATTTCTTCTCAACTCCCTGCGTAATTTCAAGGGTGGAAGTTGTGAATAGATTTACAATGTAGAAAATAGAGGGAAATTTACTTCGGGGACAAAAGACAAGAGGACGGAGAAGACAATACTAATATATTGTTACGATGTATGTGTCTACTACTGAGGTGTAATACAGAAGATCTCAACACTATTATGACTATCATCTTTTCAGATTTGACTTTAATAGGGAGGACATAAATGTCATTTACAATTATTAGCCAACGTCAAGAAATTGTAGGTTTAACTATTTCTTGGTATGTGCTGTATTGAGGAATGGGGTTTTGCTGTATTGAGGAAGAAAATAAAATAATTAATAATTATAATAATTTAAAGAGAGAAGAAAGAGAAAGGAAAAGAAAAGGAAGACTTTCTGATGATTCGTTTTCTTTATTTAAAGAGAGAAAATACAGGCGGACAGCTACCGGATATCCTGGTAGTTTACAGTCAACTTTTCCATTACAAAAAGAACAAGGAAAAAAAAAAAAAAGAAAGATATCTGAAAGCGAGTTTATTTATATATGCAAGTAGCACACAAGATCAGGCAAAGGCATCATCAAAAAGATTTCTCCCTGAATTCTACGGATTTAAGAACTTATATCTAACAAGATATTCCAGTAAGCTGGCTGGAATTCCAAAGTTTAAATAATCCATACTCAAAGAGGGAAAGAAGTCTGCTAATAAAAGATCCAACATTCTATATATCTTTACTGTTTCAAACTTGAAAGAAGTAACAAAATGCACGTCACCAGCAAACCAAAGATACCGGAGAATCAAACTTGATATCTAATTGGCCCCAACATATAATCTAGTTTAATAGGTAAAAGGATATGATCAATAATGGTAAAATATTATCTAAACCTTATTATTGAAGCTAATGATAATGGAGTTGTTAATTTAGAGGTCAACTTAGGTGTGGAATATGACAAAATTCACATCAGCCACTGGCATCACTAAGAAAGACATACTATTATTCATCTCTTATTCTATCCTTTTATACGACAGAGAGAGAGTTTGCCGTCTTTTGAAAATTCAATGCTCAAAAGACATCGCCATCCCCCACAACTTATTCATATACTTCCTGTCGACAAAGCTTGTTTTTAAGGCTTAAACAACTATGACATACAAGGGAATAAGTCGGTAATCCGACCAATCAAGTATATGTTCTCTTTCTCCCTAATAAGACTCTTTGTAAATTTTAAAAAGAAAACCCATCAATAAAACATCATTACTTCCAAAATCAACAGCAAATCAAGAGCATCAATATGCTCTTCATTGTCCCTTTCCAAAATGGACCACTGCCATGTCCATTATTTTAAACGCTTAAAAAAAAAAAAACTGAAAAAAGTAAGTTCACATTTCACACACCTACCAATTCCCATACTCATTCTATGTTTCCTGATCATTGTTTGAACAATTTCATGACCACATACCAAAACCAACCATTTCCCTCTTCTCTAATATACACAGATACTACTATGCCGGAAACAATGACAAATGAAGAACCAGATTCAAACAGTATGTCAGAACAAATATTAGAATGGTTAGGGGGTTCCTTACCTTACCTCCCTTCTATCTTCGATGATCCATACACCTCCAATGATTTCAACAGCGATACCTGGTGGCTTCAAGGTCAAACTACTACAGACCAAGAACGGATAAACAACAGCTCTGCTTCTTTCAACAGCAACTCTACTACTACCACTGCCACGAGCACTCCAGTTGCTGAAGCCATCGTTCTAGATTCTCAGCCACCCCAAAGTGATTCATCAAAGAAAAGGAAAGCATCTGATCACGATGTTACTGCCAAGACATCTCAAATCTCCCGAAAAAATCAGATTCAGAACCGTCAGATAACAGAGGGGGATCACCTGGCTGAACCAGGTGTGCCTGTTAGGAAGACAGCCGGAAGTAAAAGGGGTACCAAATCAGCAGCGGGGAATAACCCTAACAATCACGGTAATAACAGAGATGGAAGATGGGCAGAACAACTGCTAAATCCATGTGCAGCCGCAATTTCAGCCTCCAACCCTAGCAGAGTCCAGCACCTATTGTACGTTATCAATGAGCTTGCCTCGTTAACCGGCGATGCCAACCATCGGTTGGCTGCACATGGCCTCCGAGCATTGACACATCAACTGTCTTCCCCTGGCAGTGGCACCTCTTCTGCTTCAGATGGTGCCATTACTTTCGCTTCCACAAATACAAAATTCTTTACGGATACTCTAATAAATTTTAATGACATCAATCCTTGGTTCCGCATCCCCAACAGCATAGCAAACTCCTCGATCCTTCAAATCCTCACAGAACAGGATCAACCTCGGGATCTTCACATCCTTGACATCGGAGTCTCTCACGGTATTCAATGGCCAACACTCCTTGAAGAATTGAGCCGCCGATCAGGTGGACCACCTCCTTTGGTTCGCATCACAGTGATCACTCAGACAATTGAGGACGAGCAATCGAGGAACACGCCGTTTCTAGTAAGCCCACAGGGTTATAATTGTTCCTCCCAACTCCTTAGCTTTGCAAAGGCCATTAAAATCAACTTACAGATCCACAGACTCGAAAACATCCCACTGCAGAATCTCAATCCCCAGGTTATAAATTCCTCGCCTGATGAGACCTTGATCATCTGTTCACAGTTCAGACTTCATAACCTGAACCACAACAATCCAGATGACAGAACACAATTCCTGAGACTAGTTAGGAACATGGAACCCAAGGGAGTAGTTCTTAGTGAGAATAATACAGAATGCTGCTGCATTAACTGTTGTGACTTTGCAACAGGATTTTCAAGGCGAGTGGATTACTTGTGGCGTTTCTTGGACTCGACTAGTGTAGCATATAAAGGACGTGAGAGTGATGAAAGAAGAATGGTGGAAGGAGAAGCGGCAAAGGCGTTGACAAACGTGGGAGAGATGAACGAAAGAAAAGAGAAATGGTGTGAGAGAATGGCAAGTGCTGGATTCAGCAAAGGAGTATTTGGAGAGGATGCAATTGATGGAGCTCGAGCCTTGTTGAGAAAGTACGATAGCAACTGGGAGATTAGAGTGGAAGACAGGGATGGCTGTGTGGGCTTGTGGTGGAAAGGGCAGCCTGTATCTTTTTGTTCCCTGTGGAAGATTGATCCCGAATTCAAATCATCATGATATATATATACACATGGAAAACAAGTTCATCAGCTCCTCGTGGCCAGTGGAATTAATTGAAGGGTTTTGAAAATCTGAGTAGGAGGATGTGTAATATATTCTGAGATCATGTGTATTATAAAACTGCTTACTAGTGAAAATATGCAGGTTTATTATTATTAACATCCTCATGTCCATGAAACCTTCCTGTCTTCATGCAATAAGGTAACAAATGCATTCATCAAAGAAAGGGAGAAAAACTAAAGAGACCAAATGAAATGAAAAGAAAAAATAAATTAGAACAAAATATCTGGGAACGCCAATTAATGGTTCCGAAATTCTAACCACTTGTAATACGTATTTACTTCTTCTACCAACAGATTTCTTTTCTAGGACTCTGTAAAACTACTAACTATTCTGAAGAGTAATCCCAGCACCAGTTCCAGTAAATTTTTTCTAATATAAATCTATTGACCACTCTTACAGTTTTAAAAGATTGAAGTGTTCAGTTAATCATGAATCAAATATTCTCAACGATCTACTTGTCACCTGCCTACATATGGGGCATTTAGGTGATGACTGAAGTTCGACTTCTTGGACACATCTTTGGCAACAGGAAAGATGTCCACATGGAATGAAGGCAAAATATTTCCTTCTACTGAGGCATATTACACATAACTGACCAACTGGAACATCTTCATCCACCACTTCTGCTGTGTCCTGAGAACTGGTCACAGCCCCAGTAGACGTGTGTCTCTGTTGTCTCCGCGCCTTCCATCTTTTCCAGTTCCTATGAATTCATCACAGCTATGATTAGATAATTCAGATAATTTTGGAACTGTTACAGAATGTAAAGATCTTCAACAAAGTTTTATCACCAGGTACAAGAAAACTAAAAAAATAAATAAATAAATTAGTTAAGAGAATTCTGATCCACCAAGTGCAAAAGCACGCGAAACTTCAGCGTGGGATCTTAGTACCTTACAGCAGCAAAGCCAAGGACAGCAATTGCTATTGAACCGAGAGCAACACCACTCCATAACAAGACTTTTGACTTATAGACAAGATCAACAATCATTTGGTCCTTTGTCTTGTCAGATCTGTAAAAGAAATGGAACCTCTCATGTGACTAGAGATCATGGTCCAAAAATGAGATTGAATGGCAAACCCAAGAAACCCACTAATATCAACTAGGAAAAAAGAAGGCCCTGTCTTAAGGGGAAGGGGACAGGAAGAAGTATCAACATAACAATAAGGAAAGCTCATTCTCATATCCAGGATGATTACCCAGCATAGTGCTTTGCATGAACTCACAAGAAATATGGGAGATCTTTGCATGACTTTAGCTCAAAAGCTCCATTTCTCAAACTACAAATGCCAACTGCAGTAATTTCCTTCTGAAGTGGAAGAATTTTCTCTTCATCTAGCATTCCAACCTTCAGAAGCATTTAAGCATTGCACTTAGAAGGCAAATTAAAAGAATGGAGATCCTTCACATTTCTTAAGTTTAACTTACAGGATATTCATGACCAAAAATAGCCTGAAGAAAAGTATAACGAGAAGCAGCGATAGGCTGCAAATGGTGATAAATTGTTGAGAGAGGTAGAGGATGTTCTGATCCTTCCATATTCACGAAAACATAATCAGATTGTGGATGACTTCCAGTTTCAACAAGAACAAAGGGAACCTATTCATAGAAAAATAACCATGTTATATGATTAAGATGCTATAACAGTCTCCAAAGCAAGAAACATACTGTGACAAAAGGAAGAATGTATTTAACAGGTTATGCTTTCAAACAAATTAATACAAGGGATACAGCTGTAACTTGAAGGATGAATATGTAGATTTTATAATGTCAAAGGTTCAAGTAAGAGGAGCAATGCAATATTGATAATTGCTAAATTCAAAATAAATTTCCACAAATGAGAATGGGATTTTTGCTCATCGCCAATACCGAAATATTCTAAATTGAAAGTTTACAAGGAAAAGCAGACGATTGTATCTGACTCATAGGAAGCTTAGATCATCAAATTCAACCTAGATTTTTGTCTAGAAACAAATAATTCAAATCAAACGAATTTTCACGTGAGAAAATTGTGAGAAACATCTAATGAAGGATTCCGCAGTTTGTATGATCCAAAAATACAATGAATATATTACATGTACCACAAAGATGAACCTAATAGCTGAGACCAGATGGTGGGAGGTTTACCATTCTTGTTGATGATGTCTGGTGTGCTTTCTGAGATCTCAGAATTAAAGAACGTAAATCAGAAATCAATCCAAAGAGTCCCCTCCCTTCATTGTATATGCACTGCAAAGAGTATAAAACTTACGTTACATGCTCTGTTATTTCGAATAATAGAAACATGATATATAAACAAATTTAGTGAAGGTAATTCATAACTAATTTTATCGCCTAAATGGAATCAAGTCCAGTTGACAAATAAAAATGAACTAAAACCAGCATTCGCGGATACAGCCATAAGCACATTAATTTGACAACACATGATGACAAAGAAACTTAGAAATACAGAAAATCATAGAGAATATACGTACCGTTTGAGTTCGCTGCAAGATAACTCCTTTATCGCCGGACTCGTTAGATACAAGGACATTGTCTGATCGGATGCTCTTCCAACTAGCCTTTACAGCCGATTTTGCTTCAACAGTGCCACGAAAGATCACGAGCTTTCCACCATGGGACTGATTATCTGAATTAGAGTTATGAGAAGGAGAATCGAGGAGGGAGTGGAGATCGGAAACACGGACAGACGGTGCCTGCTCAATTTTGCGAAGAGCAGAAGAATTCGCTGAGAATTTCAAGATACTCCTTATGGCAGCATAAGCTAGCCCTATCCCAAGAACAGCTCCATCCGCAGACAATATTAACTGCGATAATACCGCTGCCATCGCTTGATCTTGTATTGACATTGCAGAGTCGTAGTTTATTCGATTTCCCTTCAGCTACTTTCAGTTTTTGTAGAATACAAATTTGTAATTCGCGATACCTTCAATTAATAGATGGAAGAGGGAAGGAGAGAAGATTGTGAAATTCCTTAACTTCGATCATTCGTCGAATTGGTGTTCGCACGCCAACTCCTGGGTTGAAATCTCCTTTTTAAAATATGAAGAATTGAAGCGATATCCGAAACTGCCTGTCATCTGTGACTTGAAAATGGACCGACTTCGACGGGCTCAAGCTTGTTTCAACTTCAAAAGCCCTAGGATTTTTTTTTTTTTTTTTTTTCTCGGGTGGTGTCCGGGTTATACCCAAATAATCCACACCCGGATCCAAAGCAGCACTATGACTGGGTTGACAGCACTATGACTGAGTTGGGTGTCGAACTTCTGCCCTTAGGGTAAGGAGTGTGGTTGCTGACCACTCAACACAACAAACTTGACAAAGCCCTAGTTGGGTTATACCCGAATAATCTACACCCGGATCCAAGCAGCACTATGACTGGGTTGACAAAGCACTATGACTGAGTTGGGTGTCGAACTTCTGCCCTTAGGGCAAGGCGTGTGGTTGCTGACCACTCAACACAACAAACTTGACAAAGCCCTAGTTATTTGCTAGCTAGCTATGGATGACAAAACTAAATCAAATTCGAGTTGCATTCAACACATATCGGGAGAAAGCGCACTTATTAGTGGATCCAAGTAGAAGGAGCTCGATTTACGCTTGCAAAGTTTTAAATTCGAACCATAATTTTTAAATTAAATTTATCTTGACTCTCATTAATCCAAATTTGATCCTCGCAAAGTCCAACTTTAACTTATCTTTCACTAAATCAATATTTATAAAATAAAAATTATAATCACATTAAAAGAAAGAATTATTTTAATTGATGAAAAATATATTTCAAATATTTATAAAGTTTTTTTTTAATGAGAATATAAAGTTTAAGAAAATATATGATTAGTGATGTGAGTTATTAGCGTTATGCACCAATTGTATGCAATAGTAGATTGGTTTTTGTCCCACAAAAATATAAATACAACACAAATAATTTTTATTCTCAGGGTACAAGAATAAGAAGGCCATGTGCCAACAACGGGCAACAACACTGCAAATTGTGTATTTTCTAAGACCGACTAGATGCAAGAATCATTATATATATATATATATAAAAACATTAATTCGGATCATAACTCGATATAATTAGCTTTGGAACATATCAAGAATGCATTTACAAATGGAGGCTCTGTGTGGCACATAACCAACCTTCCTTACAATTGGTAAAACCTGGCTGGTTATTGATCTGAAGAACCCAAAATAAAGGCTTTGATCAAGTGAGCCACCAAATGGGGGGATTCAAGATTTGCAGCATGTCCTGTATCTTTAATTATTTCCAGCTTCACCTTTGAACCTAAAGATCTGCATTTTTTATTCATTATTATTAACTTCATGATAATAGTAGGAGGAGTATGTATATCATTACATTTCCAGATTGAGTGTAAGAAAGAAGGATGGGAAATACCTTTGCAAATGATAGCTGAACGAGAGAGGAAAAACCATGTCCTTATCACCCCAGATAAGCAGTGTTTCCTTCACCAAATAAGCCAGTTAACTGTTTAGCAAGACCAGTCTGTTGTGCATGCTGCACCACATGATTGCGAGGCAACAAGTTATTCGGAATCTTCCACGTAATCAACGTGAAAGATTTCGACTAGCTTGCTGCACCAGGGTCACGTGGTGGTGCAATGACTATACTAAAGATTTTCTATAATTTTAGAGAGTGAAAGATAAGGAAAAAGAGAAGTTAAAAGGAGTTGAGCTCACTTGATTTAGAAAACAAATATCAGAATCTGTCTTCTTCGTCATCAGGTACTCTGCTAGCTTCTTTTTCTCATTCCTGTTCGGTTTGCACATTACCTTTAGAAGAGAAGAAGGAGAAGTAAGCATAACACTTTCATGGCAGGGTAAACTGACTATGTAATCAATTGACAATAACAGCAGTGTTTCACTAGGAATTGTTTTTAAGGCTCTTGCATCAAGTATTTGTACGAAATGTTGGGTGCAATGCACAAACACGTGTTTGAATAAAGTAGATCTTTTTTTTTTTTTTGATGAATAAAGTAGATCTTAGTTAAAGGGAAACTATGAGAAATAAAGAAACAAGGAGACACAAAAGCAAAAGAGCAAACTAGCAGTACGAAATTGAATCTATTCTTGCAACTAATTAAGCAGCTGTGAGAAACTGGCCAAACAAGAACCTTAACACTGGCTTTCATTACAAGCATATCGACAGAACATGGAACATTGATCCAAATTTTTAATAGAATTTTTCAGTAAATAAAAAATGAATGTCCATCCCACCACCAACAGGGTAAAACCCATATTCTAATTTTCATATGAAAAAACAAATTCTCAGTTAAGATGATTAAGCAGAAAAGGATACTAACCATCAATATCCATTTCTTAGTTAAAAGTAAATTCTGCAAAGGTTTCATAAATGTGATTCATATTAATTCAGTTGATAGATAATCTAACTCAGCACTAAGTAAGTTGTAGCAACCATAATAAATGGTGAAAGAGATACATCATAATATATGTGGTTGCAACCGCACAGACAAATAATCCGCTGAAAATGAGTGTCAAGAAATACTTAAAAGAGTACAGAGATATTATTGAGTATTAACTCACATGGATGAAGTCATTAAGGAAAAAGTCAGGAACCCACTTGAGAAAATCGAAGTATTTGCAAAACGAGATATTCACGAGCTGTCGAAGATCATCAGGGTTCTGGGGTAAGAGCAGATCCATTACATTTACATTCCCTCCAACAATTTTGATCTGCTGTTCCTTTTGATCCTCACAGCACCCAACTCCGCTGCTCATTATAATCACCTTATCAATAATCTGCTGACTCATCTCGGCCGCCATTCTAGACCCTACATAGCCGCCGTAGCTGACCGCGTACAGGGAATACCTCTCCACACCCAATCTCTTCATCCCATCAGAAACACACTTAGCCTGAAACACATCGGTACGATCCGGGTTTTTGGTGAAGGATTCTCCGAAAAACAGTAGGTCCGGTACGTAGAGGTTAAAGAATCGGGACAATGGACCCACTTGGAATACGAATTGCCATTTAGCGTTGGCGCCATAGCCATGGATTAAAACAAGGTTTGGTTTGTCAAATTCCCGGTGACCGGGGGCCCAGAAATGAACGGTGGTTTGGTCGTCGAGGTCCACCTTGCACGGGGACAGATTGCAAAAGTAGATGAAGTAAAACGAAAGAATTTTATCAAGGAAAGGGGTAAAAATTGGGAACCAATTCCAACTGATTTTAGTGAACGGGTAGACAAAAATGCGGTGCAGGGCGGTGGCCGTGATCGATAAGTAGAAGAAGAGGAGTTTGTGTAGCCATAGAGTTAAAATGTCCACTTTCCATGGAATTGGGAACATTCTCCAAATCCTCACAAATTCCTCAACAACAACAAGATTCAATCTAATTGGGCGATAAAATAAGGCAAAAAAAAATAAAAATTACCATCAACAACAGAACCAGACCACAACTGAGATGGTGCGAGCAACACACAGGTAAACTGATCCCACGTTTTTCGTTTTACTTTTGTCATTCACCTTTATTTTTTTGTGGGTCTCTTTTTTCTTTTTCTTTTTTTTCGGTATTCGGCACTAGTGGATCTGGTGTTTATTAATTTTAATTTTTAAGTACATGTACAATGTATGTTGACAAATTAGCACAAGTGGTAGCGTATAGTAATTTGTCACCCCAATGGATGAAAAAAAACAGTTGTATTTGATAATCCTTGGCGTACAGGCTGATAACATCTTTGGCATTTCAACTTGTTGCTACATACGACATCTTCAACATCATTTATATCACGATCGTAATCCTAGTTTTTTTTTTTTTTTTTGAAATAATTATAAATCGTATATCCTTCAATTATGTAGTTCACACATTTTTTAATAAATTATATATATTTACGATAGTACATAAAATAATTAAGGATGTCGAGAGAAAAAATATTAAATATTATTTTAATTTTTTAAAATAATATATATTATTAATGTAACAATAAGTTTAAAAAATTAATATCTTACTAGTCCTAATAACTTGAGGGTAATAAGTAAATGGAAATTGCTTTAAAGCAAAGTCTTCTTTATCATGTTTTCCAACACTCAAAGTTACTAATGAGAATGTAAAATTATGGAATTATCTATGTATAATAGTTAAGAAAAATGTTTATTATTTTTCCAGAAATGAACAAAACAATGGAAAAGAGCATAGAAATGATAAGGAGGATGAACTCATAATTGTTAAATTATCATTTTTTTTTTAGTAAAGAACAAAACAAGTGGAAAAGGAGAGAGAAATCATAAGGATAAACTCAGATCATTGAATTTGCATATAAAGCAAACACTAAAACGTTGAATTTCAAGCACATATTCTATTAATTTTTTTTTTTATTTTTTTTTTTAGAGTTTTGCAGCAGTAGCCAACTTCAGCAAAAAGGGTGGCTTGTGAGAAACAGAATACCATAAGGAAAAAGGACTTTTAAGTCCCACAAGTTCGTCAAGAAAATGTAGTTCAGTCAGTAACATTTTTATTTATGAGTTTGAGATATGATAGAACTTATAATTTTTTTTAAATAAAAATAGTCACACAAGTTCCAAAAAAGGGTAAAATTGGAATTCACACAAAATTACAGTTGTGAGTTGTACTCAAATCATGGAGTTCTTCCACACGGCAAATACTGTGTGTGTGCATTGCGTGAGGAAAACATGAGAAATGGAACATCAAAGAGCGATTAACTAACTTCTTGCCTTGGAAGCACCCAAAATAAATGCTTTTATATGACTATTCAGCTCATTGGCAGACTCCATGTTTAATGCATGACCCGTGTTCTTGATAATTTCCAAGGTCGCTTTTGAACCCAACTTTCTGCACATGGAAACATCACAAATTAAAAATACTGATACTTAAAATATATTGCAACTACTTATTTATAACAGTAGCGTTCCAGGAGATGATGTACCTTTGTAGGTCTATTCCAGCTGATAATGGAAAGATCTTGTCCATATCACCCCACAAAAGTAACGTTTTCTTCAACAAGTAACAAAGTTCAATCACTTAATTAAGTACTACTGGAAGTTCTTTTAATTGGAAGAAACCATGATATATCTCACCTGAGTAATATTTGGGATCTCGTTTTCTGAAACTGTTACCAAGTACTCCGCAAGTTCTTTTTTCTCCTTCAGATTATCCTTCCCTAATGCCTTAAATAAATAAATACGAATAACACCATAGTCAGTCCAATTCCCCTGTTAGTCATAATGCTAATTTTCAATATAAAGGAACTTCAATCACCAGAAGAACTTCATGATCACTCTCTAAATTAATACTACGTCTTTGCGGCAAAAGTAACAGAGAATTAAACAGCACTAAATTCAGAATTCAGAATTCAGATGGATATATTAAACGTGTAAGAAAAGGAAGGGGGAGAGGGATTTACGTCGATTAACATCTGGATGAATACATCAGGGAGCCACTTGAAAGGGTTACCCCGGCCGAACGACAAACTCACTAGCAACCTTAAATCCTCTGGTTTCTGTGGTAAGAGCACCTCCTTAAAATCCTTATCCACCATGGACAGCTGCTTAACTAACATTTCCTTGCTGCATAATATCCCGCAACTACCGATTACTATCTTCTCCACCGCTTCAGGATGCAGCTGCGCCATCCTGTACACCACGTAACCACCGTAACTAATCCCGTAAGCCGAGTAACGAAGCACCCCTAACTTCTTCATCCCTGCACCTACGCAATAGGCCTGAAATATATCCGAGCGATCAGGGTTTTTGGAATAGGATTTTCCGAAAAAAACCAAGTCAGGCGCGTAAAGGTTGAAACACTTGGACAATGCACCTATTTGGTGGATGAACTGCCATTTCGAATCCCCTCCATAACCATGGATTATAACCAGATTAGGCTTGTCAGGTTTAGGGTTATTCACCGCCCAGAAGTGAACGTAGGTCTCATCGTCGATGTCGACGGTGCAGGTAGAAAGGCCGCAGTAGCGGAAATAAAAGGAAAGCGAAGCGTCAACGACGGAAAAAATGGTACCAAAGTTTGGGAACTGAAGTTTGGAGAGCGAGTATCGTACTGCGGATGTGACTGTGGAGATGTAAGAGGATCGGAACTTCTGCAGCGATAGTAGGCTTAGAGTATCCATAAATGTGTCGGAAAATGACGCTGCAAACTCGGGACTGGGATGTGTAAATAATGTGGACTGAATCCGGCAGAGCACGGAGCCATAAATAGAGTTGGTTCAAGGGGGTTTTTTGTCATTTCACTTATAATTGGTTTAACACTGGACTGGATAAAATGATTTGACGGAATAATTAGGTATAATTAATTAATACATTAAATATTTTTTAAAAAAACTATAGTAACCTAGAGTTGGTTATTAAGTAATGTTGAAACATGATTTAAACTTATAAAACTAATTTTAAATGGTTAAAACAAAGGTAAATTGACAAATTTCATCCGTTATATAAATTTTATGATTTCATCCTCTTTAAAATTTTTATATAATTTTGACAATCTTTTTTTGATACATGGGAAAGAGGACTTAGGTGTCAAGCCCAAAAGAGCGGTTGGATGGGTGGCCTCTTGCCACTCCACAACACAACTTGACAATTTTTAGGAGGTAGTTAGAGTAAGAGTTTAAGTCAAACAAATGTCTCGTGACTTCAAGAATAACTTCCGTACATATATTTATTTTATAAATATAAATTGTAAATTACTAAATTAAAGTGAATAAATATAAAATTTTAAAATATTTAAAGGATTTCACAAAAACTTTATAGGTTTGTTGCAAGTGGAGGCCCACATGAACATGGATCACGGAATTTCAATTACTGCAGTGAAATTTTGATAGTAATTAATTAGAAGGGGATAAAAATGGTTCGAGTGAGAAGACAACATTAATTTCGTTACCGCTTAAAAGCTATGAAGTTAAATGGACATATAAATATAATATAAAAACTTCTTTTTATTAAAAAAAAAAAAAAAAAACTACATTTAATGTAACGTTGAACTATATTTTCGAAATGGTCCTAATATCATGAAGTATTGTATAAGTTAATTTTTATTATATAAATATGAATTGACTAAAACCCATAAATTGCTTCCTTTCACGACTTGGTTAGTCAGATTAAGTGGGTTTGCTTGCCACGTCAGATGAATAGAACAGCTAGTGAAATCCTTGATAATGACAAAATCTCGAAATGCGGAAACCCCTAGTCATTGGATCGGGAGAAACTTTTAGATTATTAAGTCGGAAGAGAAACTTTAAAATATATGTCTTTAGATAAATTGATATAAATAGTCCATAAACTATGAAGGTTTGGTGACATTGGTCCCAAAACTATTTTTTTGGTGGATTGGTCCCCAAATTATAAAAAAATTATGACATTGGTCATTCCGTTAAAAATTCCGTTAAATCATCGTTATGTTTAAAAAAAAAAAAAACTTTATGAGCATTTATGTCATTACACTATTTAATATAAAGCAAATTAGTATAAATAGTCCCCAAACTATAGACTTTTGGTGACATTGGTCCCTAAATTATTTTTTTGGTGGGATTAGTCTCCAAACTATGAAAAAATTGTGATATTGGTCCTTCCATTAAAAATTATATTAAATCACAAGTTATGTTTAAAAAAAAAATTAAATAATAGTAGAGTTTGTAAACTTTAATTTATTGACATTCTTCAAGATTTTTTCTTTGAATATGAATTTTTTTTTTATTGTAAAATGTTGAAATTGTTATCATATAAAACTTTGACTATTTTTTCTACTCTAATTTCATCTAAAAATCCCAAAAAAATGAAAAAGACAAATATACTCTTACAAAGCACAAAATAAGAAATAAAATAAGAAAAATTGATATAAAATATATAATAATATAATTTATTCAAAGAATCTACAATAAAGTTTTAGAAAATGTAAAATAATGTTTATTTTGTGTATTTCTTTTTTTTCTTTTGTTGATATTTTGAGTTATAAAAATGATTTTTAATAATTATCAATGATTTAAGCATTAATATTTTGGGCATAAAAATAATATATTAATTATTTATATTTTTTAAAAATGATATATGTTATTAAATTTTTTTTTTTAAACTTAACTTGTGATTTAATATAACTTTTAATGGAAGGACCAATATCACAATTTTTTCATAGTTTGGGGACCAATCCCACCAAAAAAATAATTTGGGGATCAATGTCACCAAAAGTCTATAGTTTGGAGACTATTTATACTAATTTGCCTTATATTTAAATAGTGTAATGACATAAATGCCTATGAAGTTTTTTTTTTAAAAAAAAACTTAATAGTGATTTAACGAAATTTTTAACGGAAGAACCAATGTCACAATTTTTTTATAGTTTGGGGACCAATCCCACCAAAAAAATAGTTTGGGGACTATTTATACCAATTTTCCTATGTCTTTATTATTATTATTACTATCCAAAGCATAAATAAGTTAATAAACTCTAGCAAAAAAAAAAAAAAAAAAAAAAAAGTTAATAAAGATTTTGTTTTTTAATTTAAGTGAGATCGATAGATTGAACTTGTATTCACATATTAAATAAACTAACAATGAGTTTACACATTGTACTTCAAAGTCGAATTTAATATATGTTGTTAATATTGTATAAGAGTTCGGTCTTGAGAGTAAGACTCTTGCCTTGCCACTTGATTTTCGTGATCATATTCGTCTTGATTATGTTTGTTTGTTCAAGAAACCCTTTTGTGGTTTTAAGCAAGCTCTTCGTGCTTGGTATCAATGTTTTGTTGATTTTGTGACTACCTTAGATTTTTCTCGTTATCTTTCTAATCATTCATTATTTATTTATCATAATGGTGATGACCTGATTTATATTTTTCTTTATGTGGATGATATTATTATTGTTATTTCTTCTGATGCCCTTCGCAAAACCATCATGTCTACACTTAATTATGAATTTGCTATGAAAGATTTGAGTCCTTAAAACTAAAGGCAAAGCAAGCAAAGAGAAAATTTGGAAAGTGAAAGAGCATGCCAAATTTCTCTGATGTATTTCTTTTTTTTTTTTTACCCACTTGGGGCGCCCGGTGTCCTCACCTTTTCGGTGAGACTAATTCGAACTCGGCCTGCGGAGCGTTTGCAGAGTTCAACTCTTACTCGAGGGTTAGGGTCCGACCCAAAGCTTTTAACATGGAGCTAACCACCCCAGGGGGATTCGAACCCTCAATCATCCGCCATAGATGAAGCATTATGAGTTCGCTTACCAACTCCCCCAAGCTACCGGGTTCTCTTTGATGTATTTCATTGATCACTATTAACCAAAAAAATAAAAAAGAAAAAAGAAATAATATTATTGGTTCTTGTTCATGACCATTTATTGCATGCAGTTGGCAGGAAAAAGATGATATAATCTTAAGAATTTTGACTTGGGGATTATCATTAATGATGAAAATGATATCAAAATTGCCAAAATTGAAATCAGAGGACTTTTCTTATCGTCAAATGTGAATCCAAGTAATTAAAAATCGGTGTAAATTATTTTTTTTTTCCTCTTTTTTTTTTTTAATTTTTTTTTTTTTATATCTAAAATTACTATTTCTCCTAATTTAATGGTGTGAAAGAAGGCAAATTGGTAAAAATAGTCCTCAAATTATAGACGTTTAGTGGGTTGGTCCATAAATTACTTTTTTAGTGGATTGATCATTAAACTATAAAAAAAAATTGTGAGATGACAAATTGACATAAATAATTCTCAAACTATAGATATTTGGTCACATTAGTCCTTCTGTTAAAAGTTCAGTTAAATAATTCATTAACTTAAAAAAAAAATTAAAGGTATTTATGTCATTGTCTAATTTAAATATACTTAAGAATATATATATATATATATATAATATACACAAGTATTCCTAGTCCAAATCCAAACCGTGGAATCCATTAGATCTGGCTAATCTAATCGCAGAATCAATGAAAGCCTTCCTGGAAGCTGATTGACTAGCCATGACCGCGAAATCTTGTCTGTTCGAATCTCCACCACCGATTGACAGAAAGGTTTTGACATTAGGATTCTTAGCTTGGACGGTTTTGGTGAATTGGGAAAAAACAGCAGCTTCCGAGGAAGATATAACCTGTTTGGATAGGGAATCGAGATTTGCAAATGCCCAAAACATGTGAGTAAACTGAGTGAAATCGATATTTGAGACTGAAAATTCACTGCGTGGAAACCAATATGCTGCTCTTACACCAAAACATTGATTTATCTGAAGAAAAGTTATCACTAAAACTAAAACTATAAAGAGATGTAAACTTTTGGACGCCATTGTTATGGAAGCTTGAAATATTAGAAAATTTTCCCTTTTAAATATTTTATAAATAAAATTAAAGAGAGAAGAACGAAGGTTGATTCATTTTCGGGCTGCAGTTTAAGTAAATTCTTTGTAGATTTTTTTTTTTTTTTTCCTTCTTTTTCTTTTAGTTCTTTCTTGTATATATGTATGTATATATATATATATATATATATTAATATGTTAAAATATTCTTTAGAAGTATATGTATATATTATTAAGTTTATATAAATTGTATAATGACATAAATATCTTTGATTTTTTTTTTTTACTTAATATAATTTTTAATAGAATGACCAATGTCATCAAACATTTATAGTTTTAAGACTATTTATGCCAATTTGCCTTGTGAGATTGGTTTTTTCGTCTAAAATTTTGTTAAATCATCAATTAATCTATAGGTATTTATGTCATTACACTATTTAAATATACTTAATAATATATAAATATTTTAATATATTTAATATCACGGTACATCCCGTGGCCATCATAACCTCCGGCTATGGCGACGGCGACTCTGACTGACCTACTGAAGAACTCCACATACATCTGCTTCGGCTTAGCCAAAGGCGATTAGGGTGAGTGATTGCTCTTATTAATAATTAATCCTCCTTGGCTTTGGCTTTGTAGTCAGAATCGCAGTCGCCATAATCGGAGGTTCTGGTGGCAATGGAGGCTCTGTGGTATTATATATTAAGTTATTTAAATTTTAAAAAAAAAATTAAATTAAATAGTATAATAACATAATTCTCCTTAGATTTTTATTTTAAAAAAAAAAAACGGATGATTTAATAGTATTTTAGAAATCAATCCCATTAAAAAATAATTGATGGACTAATTCCACCAAACATATATGGTTTGGAGACTATTTTTACCAATTTACCGTAAAAGAATTCCTTACTTCCTGGGGTTAAATATGATTTTTTTTTCCTTATATCACACTTTTTGCTTTTTGGACGGCTGTCTGTAAACCTTTTTCCCCATCAAATGCAAAGCTTTCCACCTAGATTCCTTCACCGTTTCATACCCCTTTTTCTCCCAGCATAAATTGATTAATGTAGCAGTTATATATATATATATATGTATGTATGTTATTATCACACTCACACACACCACAAATTGTATTTGATGCAAGAGATCCATTCCGACCTCCGACTCTGAGTCCATCATCATTCATCAATGGAGACCCGTGTTTACTCGATTCAAAACTCTTCTCAGAGAGGAGTTGCTATGGTGTTGGCTTTAGTGTCTGCGGTGGTGCTTTCGCCGTTGTATGTGGACAGGAAAAATGAGTACAGACACGAGAAGAGATGGAGCTCTGGATTTGTGTTGCCCGCAGTTCTCGTAGGGTTGATTGTTGCCATTAAAACTACTTCAACGCAGAGAGGGAACAGATCAGAATCGGAAGCTTCTCCCGTCATCCTTAGGATCGGAAATTCATCTTGGGGACTTGCTGCCATACTAGTCATGCTCGTATGCGTTCTGTCATGGCAATCTTCCGTTCAACTATTCTTCTGGAGATGAGATTGACGAAACGAGGGGATTATTATAATTTGAAATTACGATCTTCAATTCTGCAATTATAGTTGAGATTGAAGATTGTATGAGAGAAGCTTATTAGTGCTGCCTGCTTCTGATTCTGTAATCTGAATCTCCACCCATGGATGTAAAATTTATAGATAAGTAAATCAACCGGCTCATATTTGCTACCAACAAGAAATTTTACCATTTACTCAAAGAGATTAGATTGAGATTTACATAGAATCAATATTCTCGTCCATTAGCTATCAATTTTTTTTTGTGGGAAAAAATGAAAAAAAAAAAAAAAAATCATGAAAATCCCAATCTTCCGGCGAGACCATGAATGATGAAACCCTAACCATCTGTAAAATTGTCGTGGAAGAAAGGAATCTTTGACAATTGTTTAAACACAAAGAATTCCGTATTAGTGTGGGTAACCCTCCTAAGCATGTTTTGCATTGCTTCTACTTCGCCTCCTGAATCTTCTTCCCATTAGAATCTGAAAAGAAAAGGATATCATTGAATGTTAATCCCGTGACAATTTCTTTAAACACGAATAAGCAAAGCAAATGACCGATTAATTAACCGCCAAAATAAATCCAACAAGTTATTTGAATTTTATCAATTCAGCACCTGTGTATACAAAAATTGGTTTTTTTTTTCTTGTAATTCTATAGGTGATTCCTCTTTCTGACCATTACGTTAAGGCTTAATACTCCAGAGGGGTCAATTTGTGGATTTTTGAGGTGTGCAGAAAGTTTCTGATAGCAATTGTTGTTCAATGCTTAGATTCTACAGGAGTAAGCTATAGAAACAAAACATCTTGCAAAACCCTCTAGAATCGCTTACCTTGATCCCTCTCCTCATTACCAACCCACTTACATCATGTCACAAAGCACTCCTCAATCCTCGCCAAGTGTGTCTTTCCACCTTGGCTTGGCTACTACAGTATCATGTTTAGATAACTGCAGGAATATTGATAATTACCTTCAACAAACCTTAATTTTTGTACACATTCCTCGTCTCAATCATAAATTATTTAACTGCCCATCACCAAAAGCATTTCCTTCACTATTCCATTGGCGCTGCCAGAGCACGACATTTAGTTTTGAATTATTAACTTCGTGTAGTAACCTCCAGACAGAACCATATGGACTTGTAGATCATGATTTTCTCAGTTCTCACTACTCCCTCATGTGCACCCGGAACCACATTGAAACAATAGCTCTTACCAGCTTCCACCGCAAATTTTAGGCCCACACTTCCAAGTATTTCCAATAGAGAACTTGGGATTATTTCCATGAACACTATTTATGGATAAAAACTCAAATGCCAGATCTGTAGCAAACCCTCAATTTCTACTAGTTTGAGAGTTTGCCTGAAACTTCATTTTTCACATTGAAACCACAAAATAAGTTATGTACAAATTATAATCATTTATATACAAGAATAAGGTCATGGTTACACCATCATATGCTATCAAAGGAGAAAGAAACAGGGCGGTCAGCTTCTTGAACCTACCATTGTGCTAGCAGAAGACACCGAATTGGGTACAGCAGCAATTCCCCTCTCATACATACGTTGGATCTCCTCCCTGTACTCAGTCAATGACTTGTCTGGTATTGCTGGGGTTAATTCAACGACATCCCCCATTTTCAGCTTGCATAGAAGGTCACCAACAGGTATATGGTTCAGCCTAGGCCTCAGCTCTTCCTTCCAAGGAAATCCATAGTGGCCCCATCTTGGGTTTCCACGAGCAGCTCTCTCTAACAGATCCTGGATTGTTGCATTGGCAGGAAATTCCTGTACGGACATCTACATGTCCAATATTTCACAAGTCAGACAGCAATGGGGTGCATGGGAAAAAAAAAAAAAAAAACCCCTCAACCTACAAGAAAAAACTCCACATCTAGGACATACAGGCTTAAGATATCTAAAAAGACCACATAAGATAAGCAAAAGGGATTTAAACAAAATCTGGAGCTTTGACCAGTGATGGACTAGTAAAGGGAAATTCAACGCGGGGGATGATGCAGTTATATTAGAAACAACGAAGCATGGAGAAATTAACCCAGTACATTCATTTGGTGTTTCAAAGGGGGGAGTTCAAAGAAGATGAATCAAACCTTATCATTCTCAATCATGATGACAAACACAGGTCCATCAGGCCCACAGCTAGGTTTGCATGAGTAAGGGCAATCAGCAGAATGAGAAGGGAATGTGCAAGGTGGTTTCACAGAGTCCATGTAACACATTGATGACCTGTCTTTGTTCATTGTTTCACACTGCCAAGTGACAACCCAGCGAGCCCACTCAACCATCTGAAGCACAAAGGATGCATGTCTACCCTCTCCTTCTTTGTATCTCCAGTGTGCTGCAAAACCATACTCAGCCTGCAAGTGCATTTCTTTTGTTCGAATCTGGACTTCAAGTGGAACCATTTTCTCACCTATAACTACTGTGTGAAGAGACTGATACCTGCATATCAATATTGAGTTCAGATAAAAAATTCTTGAAGAGTAAAGAAATGAATCTCAAATTGTACAAACATCTACCCGTTAAACTTAGGGTGGGCAATGTAGTCCTTAAATCTACCAGGTACTTGGTGCCATAGTTGGTGAACAACACTCAGCGCCTTGTAACAATCTTCCTCATTTTCCACTATCAACCTTAGCCCATGAATGTCATGAATTTCATCCATATTCAGCTTCTTCCTACACAAATACAGTTATCTGTTACAATTTCCACATCATACAGTTTCATCACACAATATGTCAAATCAAAGTAGATGTACATTAAAGACGAGAGAGAACATACTTCAACATTTTAGAGTAGATGCTATACAAGCTCTTATGCCTCCCCAATAGATCATGGTAGGAAATGGAACTGTCCTTTAGAGCTTTTTCTAGTTTCTCCACAGTGCAGGTAATCACAGCCTCATCAAAGGAGTGCAGAAGTTTAGATGACAATTCTCTGTGCTGACCAGGATTGAGGTACTTAAAACAGAGATTTTCAAGTTTTTCTTTCCAAGTAGAGATTCCTAGACGGTTGGCCAGAGGAGCAAATATTTCCAAAGTTTCCTTGGCAAACCTCTGTTGCTTGAGTAAAGGTAATGCATCCAAAGTCATCATGTTATGCAACCGATCAGCCAGTTTTATGAGAACAGCCCTGGCATCTGTCATCGCCAGGAACATAGTGTGCAACCGATCTGCCTCAACAGTATTACAGGCTGTATCATTCTCACGCGCAAGCTTGCTCAACTGGCTTAACTTTGAAACCTAAAACAAACCAATGAAAACCATAAATAATCATGGGGAAGAAAAGAACCAGTTCTCATGATGATTTTCATATGTATTTCATGCATCCCGAAGGTAACACATATGTCCTTCCCTTCTTTTTTATTCACAAACTAATCACATTTTTCAGGAAATATGAACAAGTGGCCATATACGAATCATGAACATTTATACCCATACAGAAGCTACCGAATAGGATAAGAAGAAAATCAAAGAAAAGACAATGCTTTACTAGACAATCTGCAATGATATTGAACACAGAAAAATTTTATAAAGGATGAAAAATACTAGCTATGGTTAACCAAACAACATTAACAGCGGCAGTAAATGAGCTTGAGAAATGTAAAATAACAATCATCATACCCCCTCAACTAATTCTGCCACACCAGCACCAAATGTTTTGTGAATGTACTCAAGAGTGACAAAAGCATCATCCAGCGTATCATGAAGGAGCCCAGCAGCAACTACCGTGGAATTAGCCCCGATTAATGCAAGCAGAACCGCAGTTTCTACACAATGCTGTAAATAAGGATCCCCACTGGCTCGCACCTAGAAAACCAACATCAGGTTTACCAATCAGTAAGCGTACAATTGCTCAACCAAAAAGAATACGCAATACGCTAGCAGAACTTACCTGTCCTCTATGAGCTTTCTCAGCTTCATAAAAAGCCTTGATTACAAAGTCATCACAAAATATCTTATGCCTGCCCTGTGCATCCAAAAGCAAACTTTTAGCTGAAGGATCTATGCCTGATTCAGGAAAATTGTCCTCCATATTAAATGTTAGATCATCCACAGAACCATCTGTAGAGTCTAGGTCCTTCGGGATTCCAAAGCAAGTAGAATCATAATCCACATAGGATCCTAAAGCATGGCGAACAAAGCCACTAAAAAACCCCCTACTAACAGATCGGATAGAAGTGATGTTTTCACCTATCCTCATGGATGGACTCCTAGAAGTCGGTATAGACCCAATTCCACTACTTGTGCTATACGAGACTGGCAATTGAAGTACCGACGCTGGACTCTGGTAAAACTGATCTCGCTTCAAAGAGGAGCTTAAAGACGAGTACCGAAACGAGCCGCTACCTAATTCATCTCCACCTCTATCATGCCACAAAGATGACCCCAGGTCCTCGGTCGTACAAGAATAATTCACGTGTTTAACAGCAGGGGTAGAAGAAAGTAGCAGCGAGAGACCACCAACAATCGGCCTCTGCAATGGCGATGGAGAGGCCGACGATGACGATGCAGTAGATGGCCGACTATTCAAATCAAAGTCGTGGGAATTGATCTGGCATGAATGCGGCGTCGAACAAACAGTGTTTGGAGGACTCACGTACAGAGCTATTGCTGGAACAGCCATTAATGGACCTGAATTCAAGCCTCTAGCACAACCCAAAGGATTTTTTTTTTTTTTCCCTCTTTTCCCGATCTAATTTTATATACAATAAGATAAATCGTTAAATTGAATTTTGAGCGAAATTGTAAATTTAAGAAAGAAAAGGAAAAGTCTAATTTGGAAAATTCAAAGTTGAATTCAATATGTACATACGAAATATATAGAGATCTGCGGAGAAATTTCTGGTTTAATTAGGAAAGTAAACAAAAGAACAAAAAATAGGTCAACAGAAATGAAATGCTAGATCTCAAAGGGTAAAATTTAGAAACCCTAACCCTAAATTTGTGAAGAAAGAGAGCGGAAGACGCTTTGAAATTATAATAGATGGAGAAACAAATTGTTGGGTCTACTCCTCTCCTCCCCTCTCTGTCTTTTTCTTCTCCGACGAGTCGATTGCACAATGACGTGTTTTTCCTTCCGGCAAGTGGGAATTAAATTCTTCTTCATTTTATTTTTCTCTTTCTATATTATAGTGATTCAGGATCAGGACCAAGTAAAAGGAGCATTAGAAAGACAAAAATAGCCTCATAGAATCCCAAAATAACGGTATATCTGAGACCTTCCTCCTTTCCTCGGAAAAAAAAAAATCATATTTTTACAACATGTTTCCTTTCGTATTAGATTATGTTGTCGTTGTGTTTTTTTTTTTTTTTAAAAATAAATTTTAATATGATTTTTTTTAACTAACCCTAAAAATTTTTATAATTGTGAGTAAAATAAAAATAAAAGGAGTACAGCTCATAAAGAAAGGAAATAATGATAATGATAATGATAATAATAATAATAATTAAAGTAAGTAATATTCTTTGTAGATAAGGTTAAACATGTATTTGGACTACTATTATATATATATATAATAATAATAATTAATATATTAAAGTTTAATTGAATATTTCTAACCAAAGCAATCCTTATGGATTGATGAACAAGTTACGGGACACATTGTGAAATAACACCATTTGCCAATTTTGTTCCTGTAAAGCCAACAATAATAATTAATGATTATCTCTGTCCCATAATAATAAGATGGATTGGAATGCACTTAATCTAATTTCATGTGTGGGTCCCATCTCTGCTTTGATATTTTTTTTTTTTTTGGTTAAAACCCTTCATTTCTTTCTTCTTCTTCATCCTTTTGTCCGTATCTGGAATATTTGTCATTTTCAAAAATTAAATTAATTTATAGTAGCAATTATTTAAGTTGAATTATGAAAGAAGGGATAGTAAACAAATATCTTAATAACTGTGTAGTATTAAAATTTATTATTATTATTATTTATTTATTGAGGTAAAAAAGTAAATTGGTGGGGAGGAATTTTATATTTTGTAGGAGGGTACTTTAGAAATTTTACAAGAGCATTACTGTTATGCTCTTCCTCACGTTTCTCTAGACACTTGTAGGATGGACCGCCGCCGGGAATGGGAATAGTAATGAGTTACGTTTTCTCACTTTCTCAAGTCCTCTGGATAACCACGTTTTAAATCGGTAAGAATTCCTATTTTTGTGACTTCCATGTATTTTTTTAAAAGATAATAATAAAATTGTATTTTTACTTTAAAATATTTTAATTTATTTTTCAAAAAAAAAAAGTTGTAATCTCTATTACATGTTGACGTGGCTTGATTTGGGTAGAGGAAGTTAATACGCTCCGCTCCTCCTCAAAGTGAGAAAACGGGTGTATTGAGACTTGCACGTGGCAAGTAATGAAGCGGCGACAAAAAGACACGTGGTCAGCAAAGGCGGCATACATCTGTATAATTTGGACACAATCTGTTACTGTTGAATACTGCTGCCATGTGGCGCCACCGTGGGACCCGTCGGAATCTACCAGACTCCTCCTTCAGATTCATCCCTCCTTCCAATCGCAAACAAATAGATTTTTTTTTCTTTTTTTTTGAGGGAAATAGAAATTCCAATCATTTTTCTTTATAATGGATTAAACTAGAAAAAATGAAAAAGGGATAAAATTTTCCACGTGTGTTTAATTAGTTAGGGATATATTGATCGTTGATTTCCCGAAATCTGGGGGGTCGAATATTTACGGCAGTTTTGTAAGGTAGCAAAAGACGTGAGGAGTTAGTCCGCCGGTGTGTAATTTCCATCGGAATGTCAACTTCTGGCATTTTCTTCTCTGGACGGAAAAGATGTTATCGGCATGTGTTCTTTTGATTTTGTCTGTGGTTTTGACTTCTGGAACTGCTGCCAATTGTTCCGTTTTGATCAAAATTTTGTTGGATTTTTTTTTATTTTTAGTCAAACAAGCCAAATGGAGTTTGGTTCTTTTAGATTGCTACAGAAAACCTAGAACTACGAAAAATTTTCATTAATTTAAAAAACAACCAACCGCCCAAAAAAAAAAAGGGAAAAAGGAAATATTGAAGGGGGGTAACACGTGGAGACGTGTGGGAAATGTGTTGCATAGCGTAAGAGGGAATGCTTAGAAACGTGGAAGTTACTCACATGCAACGCCAATGCATTTGCGTGCCCCCAAATCCTCTCTCACTAATCATGAGCTGTGAGCTTAGTGTAATAATTTCCTCAACACCGATCCATTGAACCACAAAACTCGTATTCTAAATTTTTAAATAGTTATATATAAATATAACCATTTTTTTAAAAGAAAAAAATAATAATAATTTTGTTTGGGCACTTGTTTGAGCTGAATTAGTCTTTTATAGGAGAAATCTATGTCACCAAGCATGAGGCACAAGGTGAGTGTAATGATTTTCTTGAGCCGGGTGGTAATTTTGTTTGAATACTCGTTTGAGTATGGTCGGTCTTTTGTAAAAACAAACTTTAACCCTTCACATGAATAGTAATTTGAACTTCAATCTCATTTAAATTATTCGAACCAATTTAATTGTGTTTTTGGATTAAAAAAATAATAATTTTGAAATATTCACTATAACACGTAAAAATAAGTAAAAATATTGTGAGAATGTGGCCTAAAAAACCCAGCAGTTTGGGGGAGTTGATAATAAGTGGACTCCTAAAGCTTCTCCTCAGGGCAGATGGTCAATGGTTCAAATCCCCCCGAGGTGGTTGGGGTCACGTTAAAAAAGCTCTGGGTCAGACCCTCACCCTCAAGTAAGAGTTGGACTCTGCGAGTACACCTCAGGCTGAATTTGGATTAGTCGGCCCGTGTGGGTTCGGCCTAAGAAAAATGAAAAATTATAAACGGCACGCCCAAAGCCATTTCATCTCTTTTCCTAACCCAAAAACTCGCTGCATTGGGCCCAAATATAACACTGTTTACAACAGTCTGATCCATTACTAATTGGGCTCAAAATGGATTAGAATTAAGGCCTATATATGACGGTCAAGTAAGCCCAATACTATATTAGCCCGATGAGATAGTAAGAAGGCCAGCTCCAACTTCTCCTAAGATCTTTGAGAAGCCGCTTAGATGGGCTTTCACTGTTTCCATTTTTGGACCTTAGACTTTTCTTAGTCCAGCCCACTGAGAAAGCCCGTTTTTGGTTTAAGTGATAAGTGGTTTGATTCCGCTTAAGCAGGTTTCGGGTTTGAAACCATGTGAATGTAGAAAATTTCCGCTGGAAGACTCACCCACCATAGCCAGGTGCGCGACGCGGGTCGGACGGATCAGAATGTAGTCAGGCAAAGTTTCGGTGAACCGAGTGAAAAAAAAAAAAAGAATAATGACTTTCTCTCTCTCTCTACCGAAAAAGGAAATTTATTATTTTGACTACCTAACACATATACACAAAAAGGGAAACTCGAAAGCAAATAACTGACTTTTGGAGAAACTTAAATTTAGGATCTTTGACCACAATCTATTAGATTTAATTATGGCAATCAATGTTAATATTTATGTTTATATACTTTTATAAAAATTATATTCACTTTAATTTTTTTTAATATAAAATTATTTAAAATATATTGATAAAAATGTTAAACAAAATTATAAATTTTTATATAGAAAATTATTAATTTAACCATAATTTTAAAAATTATTTAAATTAACACATGATTGATTTTCTATAAAAATGTGAATTTAGTGCTACAATAAAACATGCATTAAATAATTTAAATAATATTTTCCTCGAAAAAAAAATTTAAATAATATAATTTATAAATAACATTCCTTTTTTTTCCATCACATCCTAAACTAGGGTGAAAAAATGATGAGGAAGGAGAAATATATGAGGTAATGTTTTATTTATTTATTTTTAAATTTTATCTTAGGTGTTGGAATTTTTTTTGTTTTTTTGTTTTTTTTTTTTTGGTAATAGTGTTGGAATCTTTTTAGGGTGGAAAATTGGAAAAAAAAAGGAGAAAAAAAAAAAAAAAAAAGAAAAGGATTAGGAAATTCTGGTCAGATTCTTATTAGGTTTTGTTTATTGCTCCGTGTTGCGAAAGATAGATTTTCTTTAGTGGGTGAAATTTATGGTAATCTATATATATATATATATATATATATCGACTAAAGAAGGGGTTTTTTTTAATTCTTCTTATTTTCTTCATTCCAAAGCTGTTGCTGTGATTGCAGGTTTTGGTGTTTCTTGCTTCTCCCAAAGACCAGAGTCTCTCTCGTTCGTCTCTGTCAAAAAAAAAGGCATAATTATTTAAAAAGAAAACTGCCCACAAAATCAGCATAAAAATTTGAAAATTACGCGAAAGGGCAAGCGCCAACCGACTTCAAGAAGAAAGAACCCTAGACTCATCAATCACTCGTTTAGTTTTTTTGTACATCTAAAACCCTAAGGATTTCTAATATCTGTAATCATCCTACCCTGTTTTATATGTTCAGAGTGTTATGATACAGGTAAGCCTTCACTGATTTCCTACATTTGGTTCATCTTGATATATATTCGTTTACTGCATCGGTTCTTGGTAAAGAAAGGAAGAATCTTTTTTACTGAGAAAAATATAATATTTACATCCAAGTTTCTACATTAATTGATAAATATTTTATTTTCTTTTTTGGTGGCTGAAGTGATCGGCTTTTGGGTTTTCAGAAACTCTAATGGATGATCTTGAAAAAGCCATTCTAATCAGTTTTGATGAATCCGGAACGGTTGATTCTGTTTTGAAGTCTCAGGCTATTGCTTTTTGTCAGCAAATTAAAGAGAACCCATCAATTTGCAGCTTGTGTATAGAGCGTTTATGTTTTACTAAGCTTGTTCAAGTTCAGTTCTGGTGCCTGCAATGCCTGCTCGATGCCCTCCGTGGTCGTTACTCCTCAATGAGTCTCGAGGAGAAATCATTTATTCGGAAATCAGTGTTTTCCATGGCTATTTATGAGGTTATTGATGATAAGACTTCGGTTAGGGTTTTGGATAGCCCAGCATTTGTAAAAAACAAGCTTGCTCAGGTGGTTGTTACCTTAATTTACTCCGAGTACCCATCAGTTTGGCCTTCTGTTTTTCTTGATTTTTTACCAAATCTTAGTAAAGGGACAATGGTTGTGGATATGTTTTTTCGAGTTTTAAATGCACTTGATGATGAATTAATTAGTTTGGATTATCCGCGAAGTGCGGAGGAAGTGGCCGTTGCTGGGCGAATTAAGGATGCTATGCGGCAGCAATGTATACCTCAAATTGTTAGGGTGTGGTATGATGTGGTGTCAATGTATAAGAACTCCAACCCAGATTTGTGTATTAGTGCTTTAGACTGTACCCGCAGATTTGTGACCTGGATTGACATTGGTTTGGTAGCACATGACACCTTCATTGGGATGTTATTTGAACTGATGTTGTCTGATGGATTGATGGATCAAGTTCATGCTGCTGCTGCCAGTGCTCTGCTTGCTATTGTTTCTAAGCGGATGGATCCACAATCCAAGCTTACACTTTTGCAGAGCCTACAAATAAGGAGGGTTTTTGGTCTGGTAGCTGCAGAGGATGCTGACTCTGAGTTGGTTTCTGAAATAGCTTCTTTGCTTACAGGGTATGCCAACGAGATCTTGGAATGTTCCAAGCGATTGGAATCAGGGGATGGTAAGAGAGTTTCAGCAGACCTGCTGAATGAAGTTCTGCCTTCGGTCTTTTATGCCATTCAGAACTGTGAAATGGATGCAACATTCAGTGTTGTGCAGTTTTTCTCAGTTTATGTTAACACCATGAGGAATCTCTCTTCATTGACAGAGACACAGCTGCTTCATGTGGGCCAGATACTGGAAGTTATTCGGGTGCAGATACGTTTTGACCCTATCTACCGAAATAATCTTGACATGTTGGACAAAATTGGGAAGGATGAAGAAGATAAAATGGTGGAATTTCGAAAGGATCGATTGGTATTGCTTCGCAGTATAGGTCGTGTAGCACCTGAGGTGACTCAGATTTTTATTAGGAACTCACTAACTAATGCCGTTGCATCCTCTGCTGATAGGAACGTTGAAGAAGTAGAAGCTGCTCTTTCCCTTTTTTACTCTCTTGGAGAGTCAATGAGTGATGAAACAATTAGAACTGGAAGTGGTCTCTTGGGAGAGCTTGTGCCAATGCTTTTGTCTACTAGGTTTCCTTGTCATACTAATAGGCTTGTTGCTCTTGTATATTTGGACACAATAACGCGATATGTCAAGTTTGTTCTGGAGAATACCCAATACATACCTCTGGCGCTAAGTGCTTTTCTTGATGAAAGAGGTGTAAACCATCCAAATATCAATGTCAGTCGCAGGGCAAGTTATCTTTTCATGAGGGTTGTGAAATTGTTGAGAGCAAAGCTTGTTCCCTTCATTGAGACAATCTTGCAGGTATATCAGGCTTATGCTTATCATATATGCATTCTCTCTAAAATCACTCTTACTTACCTAATAGTTGAATTTGCATTTCAGAGCCTGCAAAGTAAAGTTGCTCAATGTACACAAATGGATTCTGCGCCAGAACAACTTTCAGCATCTGAAGATGGAAGTTACATATTTGAAGTAAATACTTCCTCCTTTGTGACTAATAATTTTTACCCATAGGAATGGCTCACATTTGATGTTGAAAAGTGGAAAAGATTTTTTCTTTAATTTAAATTATAATCTGTTGTAACTGTGCAGGCAATTGGCTTACTAATTGGAATGGAAGAAGTGCCGCTTGAAAAACAATCTGATTACCTTTCTGCTTTGCTTACTCCACTTTGTCAGCAGGTTGAGTGTTACATCTATTAAATCACCTTTTGCTGTCTTCCATTTCCTTTTTATTCTTTTGAATTACTTCCAAATAGATCTAGGAAAAAACCTGTATTTATGAATAGGAATTGTTTAGTTTTCTCTAACCCTCATAGGAAGAATACTTGGAAAAAGAATCTTTGCTTGATACTGAATATTTATGGTGCTGTAGGGTCAATGTTTTAAAGTTAGTTGACTTACTACGCCCTCAAATCTTCATTTTCCTATAATAGATATATTTTATATTCAATATCATACAATTAAATCTGTTTAATTTAAATGATCATCTCCCACTGACGCGTGTTCTACCACTGGTCATTTGATTGCTCATTTGTTCAATGATTGCTAAACATGTCTCTACTCCTTCCTTTATGGCTGCGGTGTTTTGTTTATTTGTCCTGGCATTATATTGTTTGTTGCAAGGGTTCGTAAATGCAAATTTATCTAACGTTCATGCACTTATAAGCAGGTGAAGGTGGCCCTATTAAATGTGGAAGTTGAGCCGGAAGAGTCTTCGGGAAAGATTGCAAATATCCAACAGATAATTATGGCGATTAATGCCCTAAGCAAGGTCTTAATTTTAATCTGCAATTTTTTGTTGCATCTGTGCTTTTCTTGTAACTGCCTTTTTACGGTGGAGTTCGAACTGTAGCCCTATTTTTTGTGAATGTGTTTGGTGATCTCCACCCATTCCATTTCTTGGAAGGGTGGGTGGGTGGGATTTTCTTCCTGTTGAATTTATTCATGAGATGCTTTTCTTTGTTTGGGTTAATTTTAGAACATTGTAAACAATTCTTGATTAAGATGCATTGGGTTGAACGACTTTGGAGCTTTCAGCTAACTGGACATCAGGGATTATTTTATTGATTCTGCCATTTGATTCATTAACTGACCTTCTTTGCATCTCAGGGCTTCAATGAGCGTCTTGTTACTGCCAGCCGTCCTGCAATTGGTGTAATGTTCAAACAGGTTAGTTCTATAAATGTTTTTGTTGCCTCTATTCCATGTTTCAGTTGGGTTCTAAAATGCCGAATAATCGTTCTCAAGAATACCCAGCTAGTAAATACAAAACCTCTTGTATTTTGTAGCTTCCAACACATTTTATATGGATTCTTTTCATTGGGCACTTTGTTAAAAACTTAAAATGGTAACTACTTCTGATTCATACATCCAAAACAACATCGCCTTCTGAACTCTTGAAAATGAGGACCATGTAATAATACATATTAGTGTGTAGCACATTGCTGTAATAGACAAGGCTGTTCTCTTATATCTTCTCTTAGCATGTTTCTCCTATCTCTTCCTACAATTGCTTTTTTCCTCATTTCATTGTATACGATTTTGATTCTGTCACTAGAAATTCTGTATTCTGGATTTTTTTTTTGGTTTTTCATGTAAGGTATGATGGTTCTGATGCTGATCTTATTTGAGTTTCCTCATCTGTGCTGACTTTCTTCATTTTCCCCTCTATTCAGACATTGGATGTTCTACTCCAGATACTCGTTGTTTATCCTAAAATAGAATCCCTGCGTACTAAGGTATGATTTCCAGTCATTATTTTCATTGTTGTGCTGCTGGCACAAATTCCTCAACTAATTTGAAGCCTACTTTAGGTCACATCATTTATTCATCGCATGGTGGATACTCTAGGAGCATCTGTATTTCCATTTCTTCCAAAGGCATTACAGCAATTGCTATTAGAAAGTGAGGTATAAATTTTTTCCTTTAAAAGTAACATTTCTTTTTCTTTCTTTCTTTCTTTTTTTTTTTTTTTTTTTTTTTTTATCTAATATGTGAAGTTGCATTCTCTTATTATTTCATACTTAAAAACTATTACAGCTTCAGTTATGTTCACAATCATAATGTTCATAAATAAAAACTTCTATGGTTGTCTGCAATCATTGGTTTCTGGATGCCTTTCAGTCATCTAATTATTTACTCTTAGCATCTTTCAGGTGGTTTTCTTGATTAAGATAAATTTCTAGCTATGGCTACAAAAATCAAACGTAGTTCCTAGTTCCTTCTTACCTAAGTATGGTGCAATACTTTTTATTCTGATCTTTTGGCCAAAAGGGTTTAGTTTAGAGCTTTTATTTAATTTTTTTGTTAACTTTATTTTGCATGCTAGAAAGTGTTATGAACTTCTTCTGCAGTTTACACTTTTTACCAGTAATTTAACTTTTACACCTTTGTACATTCATAATCAGTTCCTTCCCTTACACCCCTTTTTCCTTCTCTCTTTCTCTCTTTCTCTCTTTACTCCTTTTCTCTCCTACACAATTTAAATGATCCTGATTTTCTTTATGCTCGTTGTGCAGCCCAAGGAACTCCTGGGTTTTCTGGTTTTATTGAATCAATTAATATGTAAATTCAATACTTCAGTTGGTGATATACTGGAGGAAGTATATCCTGTTATTGCTGGTAGGGTGTTTAATATTCTTCCAAGGGATGTCCTTCCAGGTGGACCTGGTGGTAATACAGAGGTATGTGCTGTATATTGTTGGCTGATAAGATTTTAATCTTTAAAAATCTTTGTCATTTGATTGTTTTTGTGTTAGTATATGACTCTTCTATGGTTCACACGCTTCAAAATCACAGCCATGATAGAAGGTCTGTTGGGCTTGGATTAGAGACTGACTTTTCCCTTTTTCTTTTCTTTTATTTTTTTTGTGGGGGTGGGGGGTTGGTGTTAATATACATTTATAAATTGGCGAGGGAACAAGTCAATGCTACCTGGAAGTAACTGATTAATCTAAATGTAAATAGCAAATAACAAATTTTATGACCATCATGTCACTGCTCATGGTGTGAGACTTCTCTTTGAATTAGGGTGTGGCCTTCTTTGTATGTACAGGATACCAATTCCATAGCCATCTATGGTTTAGTTTGATAATACTTCTTTCATGCTGTCATATTTGTGTAACTTGAAAGTGAAACTTAATTGCTAATGATGGATTTTCTTGACAGGAAATGCGTGAATTACAAGAGCTCCAGAGAACATTTTATACGTTTCTTAATGTAATCGCAACACATGATCTTTCATCAGTTTTCCTCTCTCCAAAAAGTAGGGTTTACTTGGACCAAATGATACAGATGCTGTTATATGCATCTTGTAGCCATAAGGATATCCTTGTCAGGAAGGTTCGTATTCTCATATTTAACATTTTCTCTAGTAGAATACCTTATATTGCTAGTGATCTTGTCCTCTATGTTATTTTTACATTGTTATACCGGAGCTGAGTTCATGATATTTTCTTTTATTCAGGCATGTGTACAGATATTCATCAGACTGATTAAAGATTGGTGTGCCAAGCCTTATGGTGAAGACAAGGTAACATGACTGTTTTTATTGGATTTTTTTCCCTCTCATTTGGACATTTCTGGAGTTTGGCTGTGCTAATTTTTTTATTTTAACAGGTCCCTGGCTTTGAAAATTTTGTAATTGAAGCATTTGCAACCAACTGTTGTTTGTACAGTGTTATTGACAAATCCTTCGAGTTCCGTGATGCCAATACTGTAAGTTTATGATTTACTGGGTTGATCATGTAGAGCAGGCTTGCAATAGGTGATATTAAGTGAAGTTATGTTGATGTCTAGTTCTAGAAAAAGATGGTAAATAAAACATGACATTCATTGGCAATACCTGTGCTACAGCAACTTTTCCTAGAAAAATAAGCCTCTTTATCAATTTTCTTGCAATTATCTTTTACTTTGTTTCCTCGGTGCCATGTTTTCATTTCGTTTGTGCTGGTTTTGTTTTGCAGTTTGTTTTGTTTGGTGAGATAGTAATGGCTCAAAAGGTCATGTACGAGAAGTTTGGCAATAATTTCCTTGTTCACTTTTTATCAAAAGGTTTCCCAAACTCTCATTGCCCTCAAGATTTGGCTGAGCAGTTCTCTCAAAAGTTGCAGGTACTTAGATATACTGTGTAGGATGATTTTCAAGAATTAATTCTTTCACTAGGGGTACCTAACCATTTCAAGATTTTAATACCTGATAGTTTTAACTGATTTAGATTTGCATGGGGTAGAATCAGAAGTTTCTCTATTGTCAGGAGGATTTGATAAAATTCATAGCTTTGTATATTTGTACACTTGCTTCGGAACTTAGTAGACTTGCATTGTAGACGAATCCACTTACGAACTCATTTCCTGATATTAGTTTCTGAAAACTCTTGGAATCTCCATTTTATGTATTATCGTTAGATCACAACTGTCATGTCTACGTTTGCCTAATTTGATCGCTATCCATGTATTTATTATATATATTTTTTCCCAGGGTAATGACATCAAGGCATTGAGATCATTTTATCAATCACTGATTGAGAATTTGAGAGTCCAGCAAAATGGCAGCTTGGTCTTCAGATAGCATTGTAACCATATGTAGTTTTATCCCATATTCTTACTACATGCTTCTTCTTGTGCGGAGCAGCTCCGTGATCCATTTTTGTTTATCAGAGGTATTGTGAAGATTCATCTATTTCTTAAGACGCCTATCTTGGATTCTTTTAGCAGAGTATTTAGTTTGTGATATGTTGATTCTCAATTTTATATTTGCAGGCACACCGTTACTGTAAATATTATTTATTTCGCCATTCATGGAGAGCGAGGTGTAAATTTTTGAGGAAGAGAAGAAGAAAAGAAAAAAAAAAAGGGTTACAAATTGTTGCTGAGAACATGAAAGAAAGATTCAGCAGCAACAAAGTGTTTGTTTTGTATACTGCAATTTTTTTATAGCTCCTTGCAGCCGCCTGTGTCTATTGTTACCCCAATCTTATTAGCTTTGGCAAAATTTCTTTCAGGAAGAAGAAAAAAGAACAAAAAAAAGTGGGTTCCTTTATTTATTTGTTATTTTTAGGGTTAAAGATTGTGAATGGATTTAGAAAAAAAGAAGAAAAAGATGAACTTCCTGTATCTTTTTCGCCAAAGCTTTTTTCAGCAAGGAAAATTTTGCAAAAGTTGTGATTTTAGAAGCAATGTCTTTTTCTTTCATTAGTACCTAAAAAACGGCATGAGAATCATGTTCAGAATAGGTTGATTGTTGGTTGGCTGTATTTTAGGATTTCTACTGTTCGGTGTGTTTGAATTTAGACACCAGGATCAATGAATGAATATATATATATATATATATTTATGTGCACTGTTTTCTTTTTTTTTCTCGTTAATAATGGAGAATAAAGGCAAATTATAACGATGCTTTCTGTTGAGGAGGCAAACTATTTATTAGTTTGATTATCCTAAATTAGGGCAAGCAGATATATATATACATATATAAAATGGTCGGCACTGTTTTTTTAGCCTTTTTTTTTTTTTTTTTTTTTTTTTGATGATGAGGAATCCGCAGCCGCTTCCTCTTGCGCGCGCTGGGTAAACCCCGGGCTAGCGCAGTAGCCCGCAAACTAGGCCAACCAAGTAAACTACATTGGTAAGTGCTTGAATTCGGCCAAGAAGGCGTTTAGGGGTTTGAACCCGGAGACCTTAAGGTCCCAAGCAACCCACCACACCAACTTGGCCACCCCTTGCCGGGACTGTTTTTTTAGCCTTTAATTTGTAGAGAGAAAGTACAAAGAAATATCTCCTAATAATATAATCTCAGTAGGTATGGAAATGGAATGAATGTCAACAAAACTTTTCCTTTTTTTTTTTTTTTAAATGTTATTTTCTTCCTTTTTATGGTAGGATGTGTGTCTGCCATTCATCTGCTGTCATGTGTGAATAACTCATTTGAATTTCTGTTGTGTATACGTACACACACATACATATATATATATATATATATATATACATATATATATATATATTTGTATATATTAAAAAATGGGAGTGTGTAGAGAGCATTGGGGAACTGGAAATTTTCTTACCGAACATCTGCAACATGTTTTTTTTTTTTTTCCTTCATAAATTTTGAATTCACGTTTAATGATGTAGTTTTTGACGAGGAACCCTCTTCTTCTTCTACTACTATTTCTTTGAAGAAAAAAACAACAAAAAATTGTTCAGGTTAATGTAATACAATAATAACTCAATAGGCTTGGAAGAGTTGGTGCGCGAACTCCTAATGTTTCCTCTAAGACGGATGATCGAGGTTTCGAACCCCGAGTGGTTAGCATCATGTTAAAAAAGCTCTGGACCAGATCCTTACCCTCGAGTAAGAATTGAACTCTGCGAGCGCTACGCAGGCTGAATCCGAATTAGTCTCATCAAATAAGGTGGAGACATCGGGCATCCCAAGTGGGTATAAAAATAAATAAATAAATAAATAAAATGTAATACAATAATGGAGATTCTTCTGTTTCTTTTGTCAACATTGAAGATGCATGCACTCTTTTTTTCTTTTTTCTTTTTTTTTTTTGGTTCAGAGGATCGTACGATTTTATGCTTAAAATTATTCTGTGTGTCGCTTTCTCTCTCTCCCTCTATAATATTAGAAGTTTAGGTCGTCATGGGTTATAAAAATACAGATTAAAATGAAAAAGGGAGAAAAAAAAAATAAAGAACTCTAATATTATCCATGGGAAACAAACAAACAAAATGGAGACTTTGGAATTTTCTTCCATCCATTTATGACGGTCTGGTCCAGCGCTTTTTTAAAAATGACGCTAACAACACTTCGGGAGATTCGAAATCTCGACCATCCGTCTTGGAGGAAACATTAGGAGTCCGCACACTAATTCCCCGAAGCTACCGGATTCATCAATCTTTTTTACACTAGTACCATTTGCCATTTATTATTGTATGGGATTTTCATTTTCAAGTGAAAAATATAAATAAAAAGGCAAAATCTTATCAATATTTTAAATTTCTGTATCTTTTTTTATGATTATGGATGGATATGTCAAGATCCATGAGGGTGAAATTATTTATTTAGTCAATTAAATTCACTTCTTTGAAATTTTTACCATTTTTGGGTAGGTGTTGTTCATATTTGATTCCTTCTAATATTTCCCCTTTTTTTTGAAAAAATATAAATAAATAAATAATTTCAATGACTGTAATGATTCATCTAAAAAGGTTGATGTGAAACCGTATATAAATACAGGAAAAAATCACCAAAAACTCTGATTCAGACGAAGTTGTATAGAAACTGGCTGGGGTTTTCCCAGCAGCCTAATTTTCTTTTCTTCGAAAAAAAGTAGTTTCGACCCAGCAGTTGAGAGAGTTGATAAGGGAACTCATAATGTTTCTCTTCGGGGCGGATGATCGAGGTTTCGAATCCCCTGAGATGGTTAGCGCCACGGACCCTCACCCTCGAGTAAGAGTTAGACTTTACGAACGCACTTCAGACCGAATCGGGATTAGTCGGCCCATGTAAGTTCGGATACCGGATACATAAGAAAAAAAAAAGAAAAATAGTTTCAGCCTAAGCTTTCCATTTTTTTCAAAGTCAAGCCAGTGGCTGCATTATTTCTCCCGTCTAAGTTCTAACCTCTGAAAGGACTTGACTACTATATAATCATATTTTATATATATATATATATATATATATATATATATAAACTACTATTACTACTACTTGTAGAGGCATGGAAAACAAGAAACAGGAGTGACTCTTGTCAATATATACAGACATATATATGTATATGTATAAGATCACACCATCATCTTTTTCTTCTAGAGTGCTCGTAAAATTTCCACGTTGCATAATTATTCTTTCTTGTTTTTTATTTTTGTTTTTGAACATATACTTTGAAACATACTTAGTGGGTGGGTTGCTTAATCAATCATAATCATTAGGTTTAGAATATTAGAAATGAACCACCTCTGATGACCTTTCTTTCCCATAAGACAAACACACACATATCTATATATATAATCTCCCTCTGTTTTCTTCATTAATCAATCAATCAATCAAGAAGAAGACATATACATGGCTCCCAAGAATAGGATCATCAGTTTGAAATCTATAATTCCGGGCTGTTTCACTTCCAAGAGCCTGCCGATTGAATCCAAGAATAAGCAACCTTCACCAAATAGACCATTTTCCGGTGGGAGATTATCGCTTTCGGACTTAAGTGATCCGGGTTCACCATTGTCTGTTCATGATCTCTCTAATTCTCTCATTGGATCAAATCTTCACATTTTCACACTTTCTGAACTCAAAGTGATCGCCAATGACTTCTCTTCCAGTAGCTTTCTTGGTGAGGGTGGATTTGGACCCGTTTACAAAGGCTTCATTGATGACAAGGTTAGACCCGGACTTGATGCCCAACCTGTTGCTGTAAAGTTGTTGGATTTGGATGGCAATCAAGGACACAGAGAATGGCTGGTGAGTTACTTTACTTAGAAAAATGAACTCAAAAAGAAACCCTTGGGAAGTAAAAAGATGCTTACTTTTTCTTTTGTTTTCTTTAAAGCTAATATCTTTCTATGTCGTCATTGATATGATAGGCCGAAGTCATATTTCTTGGGCAATTGAGACATGCCCATCTGGTGAAGCTAATTGGATATTGCTGGGAAGATGAGCACAGACTTCTTGTATATGAATTCATGGCCAGAGGCAATCTTGAAAACCAATTATTTAGGAGTACGTAACCATTACTCCATTTTCCCCATCTCTTTCTTTTTTTTTTTGTTCTTATTTTCCAAATTAATTAAATTTCAAACAAATCTGATGCAGGGTACTCTGTTTCACTGCCATGGCTGACAAGAATAAAGATTGCAGTTGGCGCTGCAAGAGGCCTGGCTTTTCTTCACGGGGAAGAAAAGCCCGTCATATATCGCGATTTCAAGGCTTCAAACATCCTTTTGGACTCGGTAATTAATTTCTTTCTTCCTCTTCAATTTCAATTCTAACTCGCGGAAATTTTTTTGGGGAAAAAGAAATCTAAATTAAACAAGAACCCTTAAATTTATTTTTTGCAGGATTATACAGCAAAACTATCAGATTTCGGGCTTGCAAAAGATGGACCAGAAGGAGATGAAACGCACGTTACGACACGAGTGATGGGTACACACGGCTACGCAGCCCCTGAATATATCATGACTGGTAACTAAATAGTAGTAGTGGTTCACCTAATTAAAAGAAAAAGAGAAAAAAAAAAAAAAAGTTGGAATTTTTCTTTTGTCTTTGATAAATTTAATGAATTTTTTCCAGGGCATTTAACAACTATGAGCGACGTATACGGATTCGGAGTAGTTCTGTTGGAACTACTAACTGGAAAACGAGCAATGGACAAACACAGAGCATCCAGAGAACAAAACTTGGTTGAATGGGCAAGACCTTTGTTGAAAGATAACCTACACAAGCTGGATAGAATCATGGACCCAAAACTTGAAGGTCAGTATTCCATGGAAGGAGCTAAAAAAGCTGCTTTCTTAGCTTACCAGTGCTTATCCCATCATTCAAAATATAGACCCACCATGAACACCGTGGTCAAAACGCTGGAAGATATCTTGAATTTGGTTGACGATATCCCTACTGGACCTTTCGTTTACGTTTTTCCCACTACGGAGGAAGAAGAAGAAGAAGAAGAAGGTAAAAATAAGATGGATTCCAGTTCTAAGACAAATGGGCACCGCGAAAACGAAATTGAAAGCAATCGGAAAGAAAATACGAAGGCGGCGCCGGCGAGAATTGGTCACAGACATAGGTACCGCGGTGTGAGGAGGTCTCGGGCAGTTTACTCCGATACTGCACTCTATAGAAACATGAAAAACGAGTTGAAAATCTCCCATTTACCCATCATGCCCAAAGAACAACTGAAGGGCACAAAATCAGAGGATTCCTAATCAGCAAAATCACAATACTTTTAATTTTTTTTTTTTTTTTTAAAAAAAAAATTAAGTTATTCTTATAGTATATAGTTAGAAAATGATTGATTAAATAGATATAATAGAATCGCCCACACATACGTATACATATAAGTTGTGGTGTAAATTATCAAGAAACATTTTTGTATTTCCTAGAAATGGTTTGTATAAATTAATACTTCCACAAATTTTGGTGCATTATTTATTATTTATTTTTTTATTACACTATCTATTCTATTCAAATTTAATTTTAACGTTTATAAAGTCTTAACTTTTATTTAGAAAATATAAGGTTCTCATCTTAACTGTCAAATTCTCCATCATTTAGTCCCTTCGACTAATTCGGATTTATGACAGGTGTGTATAAAATTTGATTTTATTCGGGAGAAAGACCTTACCCTAATTGTCGAACCCATGACCATTTAGTTAGTCACAACTTCGATCAATCCAAATTTTTCATGGACATCTATAAAATTTAATTTTACTCCAAATAAACCTTTAACCATCAATCTTGTGATTGGCGCGCCTTTGATAATATCGGGAAGGGTAGAACTTTTTTTTGTCTAAAAACTCTTTTTGGTCGGTTAATTACACTAACTGTAATTTTTGTGCCCATAAGCTTACTGCTTGGGCTAGGTCTATTGATTTTAATAGTAAACTTGATACGACTATTATTCCCCGAGGTATTGTGTGGCAGGGGTAATACCCTTGTAACTTTGTAATTTTCATTAAAAAAAAAAAAAAAACTCTCAATCTCGTGTAATAATCAATTATATCAAAGTTTAATTTTTGGTGCATTATTGTAGCTTTCAAAAGATGATCAAGGACACTAACAGGGGTTGGTTCAAGTGGTAAGCGGTTTGATTCCGCTTAAGCAGGTCTCGGGTTCAAGACCCTGTGAATGCAGAAAATCCCCTCTGGGAGACTCCCCCACCATAGCCAGGTGCGCGACTCGGATCGAATCCAGATATAGTCGGGTAAAGCTTCGATGAACAGAGTGGGCATTCAAAAAAAAAAAAAAAAAAGGATGATCAAGGACTTACAATTTAAGGGGGAAAAGAAAGGATGGAAAGGAGTTCTGCTACATTTCTGTAGCCCATATGGAAGCACAAGGGTATGGCCCAAATGTTAATATAGTATTATTAGTCTCCTTACAGCCCATTTCATTTTCCCAGTGGGCCAGATAAGGGTCCATTTATAGCTCCAAGAAGAAGTGAATTGAGATATTAGAATTGGTAGGAAGTCCTTTTCTTGTCTCTTTATACAAACAATTTTTTTCTTTTTCTATTTTTAAGTAGCAATTATTGTGTAGACATACATATATATCATATTTAAAATTATTATATTTTGTTAGCTCTAATTAAAGATATAAGTATAATTAGCAAAAAAAAAAAAATTAAAAAATTAAAAATATAAGTATGATGGAGAATTGGATAAAACATAATGGCAGCAGCAGAAAGCTTTATTCGGATAAAACATAGATAGCAGCATCAGAAAGCAAGCTGCATACATTATTGCAGACAAATCACAGCGAGTAAAGATGTAGAGAAAGCCTGGGCTCAGCAATGGCTTCAAGTGGAAACTTCTTAGGTGTAGAAAGTCCAAAGATTTCTTCCATGTTCAGATCCTCTGGTTTCATTTTACCAGGTAAACTCCACTTGAAACCCTGCAAGAGATTTACCAAAGTTGCCTGAATCACTTTCAACCCGAGACTATAACCCGGGCACATTCTCCGACCAGAACCAAATGGAAGCAATTCATAATCATGTCCCATGACATCGATATTTTTCCCGATGAATCTGTCCGGGATAAATTCATTAGGATTTTCCCACAATCCCGGGTCTCTTCCGATGGTCCAAACGTTCACCAACACCCGGGTTCCTGCCTGGACGTCGTAACCGGCGACCTTGCAATCTTCACGGGTGCATCTCGGAACAAGCATTGGTGCCACTGGGTGCATTCGCATGGTTTCTTTAACTATTGCTTCAATGTAAGGTAGGTTTTTAATGTCTTTCTCTCGAACCCACCTGTCTTTGCCGATAACCCTGTCGAGCTCTTCGATTGCCTTATCAAATAGTTCCGGCTTCTTTAATAACTCAGAAATTGCCCATTCCACCGTCACCGCCGAACTCTCTGTGCCTCCGGCAAGAAGATCCTGTCAATTTGTTCAAAATTGATAACATTAATAATTTGTATTGGATGCATATAATCAGTTAATTAATAGCCCAATTATCCCCAGACCATAATTAAACAGCCTAATCAATCAATCAATCATGTGATACCAATACCACATCCAAATATATAAAAATGTGTGCGGATATATAATATTGATACTGATTGATAAGGGTGGCGTGTCGTGGCAAATGAAGACAAGTGGGGAATTTTTTTTTTTTTGAATTAACTTATTTTTTTAATGTTTGATAAGTAAAAAATGTGAGAAAGATAAGATTTTAGAAATAAACAAATACATTAATGAGGGGTACCTGAGTGAAAGCCTTGACTCCGTGCCTTTCCAATTTCACCTCTAAAGTTGGATCATCCGCAAGATCAAGAAGAACATCCACCATATCTTTTCTTGCATAGTCGTCTTCTTCCTTCTTCTGTTTCCTTCTAGCGATATGCTCATCAAGAACGTGTTCAAGAAACCTATCAAATTTCTTGCTCAAAACTTTCATCCTCTTTATATACCCTTGTAAATCCAAGAAATCAATCCAAGGTATACTATCCCCAATATTAAACACTCCATTCAACAGAAAAAGCTCGTCCAACATTTTCTTGAACTCTTCCGGCGACACTATTGAATTTCCCGACGACCCCTGATCATTATCATCATCATCATCCAAATATCTCTTCCCCAAAACCATTCTGCTTATCACGTTTAAACTAACCGTTGAAAGGTAATCTTTCAAGTTAATAGCAGTCTTTCCGCCGGCCGCCTTGAACAGCTGTAGCTGTAGGGATCTCAGCTCTTCCACTCTAATATATTCGTAGGTTTCTAGCCGTCTTGCGCTGAATAATTCCACCAGACACATTTTTCGGGCTTGGCGCCAGTACGGTCCGTAAGGGGACCAGGTGATGTCGGAGTAATTGTAAGTGGTGTATTTTCCGGCAGCGGTTTTAGGCCTACCGACAAAATTAACATCCATAGTCTTGAGGAAAACCTTGGCCATTTCAACGGAGGAGCCCACCACGACTGGGAAAGAACCGAATTGAAGTTGCATTATGTCACCGTATTTTTGAGAGAGTTCATGGATTGAACGGTGAGGAAGTGAACCAATCAGGTTAAGGTTTCCGATAATCGGCCATGGCTTTGGACCTGGTGGAAGCTTCAGCTTGAGCTTTCTTTGACGGAGATATTTGGTTAGGAGTATGATGAGGACAAGTGTCGTGCCCCAATAGGCCACGTCGTCAAGGCCACTGATCGAAGAAATAATATTCATGGTTTTGAAATTCAAGAATATCAGTAAGCAAGTAAGTGAGTTCTTAATCTTATAGCATATAAGAGACGATTGATCAGAAGTTATTTATAATCGAAAAAGAAAGAGAGTCAACTTTCCTTAGTCAATGGGAAATTGGAAAGAAAATTCTACTCCTAATTCTTTATTTGTTACAATAAATTAATACTCTTTCACTTTCATTTTTTTTTTTTTTTTTTGATATATATATATATATATATATATATATATATATATATTATGTCTGAACTTTGTTATAAAAATTTTAAATAAAAGTAATTTATACTGAAGATTTCTAGGGTTGATTTGGGTAGACTTTATTTTTCGTAAACAAATTAGTAGGTTTTTTTTTTAGATAAAACAAATTAATAGTTGTTAATTCTAAAGTGGTCAAGAAGATATAAACTTGGTTGTTAGCAATCTCACTTATGAACTATATGTTAGTATATTAAAAAAAAAAAAAGGATTAATAATATTATTAAAAATAAAATTAGAGATGAAAATTAATAATTAGTCTATTATTAATTAAATATATTTTTTTTGGTAAGTAATTAAATATATTAATGAAAATAGTTTTGTTTATTAAAATACTTCCGAAAAGGACAAGATCTAAGTTGTTGTAAACAAACGCATATTGTGAAAAAAGAAAATAGTGGGTGGGCCTTTTTCTTAGTTCTTTACGCACTACACTAAACAAAATTTTCTCTTCACTTTGTCATTAAGTGGGAAAAGGAAAGATTATCAAAAAAAAAAAAAAAAAAAGTGGGAAAAGGGCAAAAAAGTCATCCTCTTTTTTTATTTTTTATTTTTTTGCTTACGCATCCATTATATGAACTCACACGGATTGACTAGTCCGGATTCGGTCTGAGGTGTGCTCGTAGAATCTAACTCTTACTTAAGGGTGATGATCCGACCTGAGTTTTTTAACTCAGGGGCCTCGACCATCCATCCCGAAGAGAAGGCTTTAGAAGTTCGCTTACCAACTTTCTTAAGTTGTTGGATTATTTCTTCTACTTTTTAATATATAATAAAACTAACCAAATACCATTATTTCTCATCAATTTCCTTCAAGACTTGACCACCCACAGAGAAATTGTTTTTGCAATTTAATTATCTAACTCTATCATAAAATTAATGGGAAAAAAATGTTTTTTTTTTAATAATTAAATTCTTATCTATAACAATTAAATAAATTTTTTTTTTTCCCCCCTTAATTTGGATCCACGTAAAGTTACAGCAGCCGGTGGCTCGTTGACGGCTGTGTTTCGCGTTTCGGGTGGGCCCACCAGTAGCTTGACTCAGCCACTAACACTTATTTTTTTTGATAATCAGCCACTAACACTTTATGAGTCTTCTTCTACCAATATGAATGTTGTAGCCTTAAAAAGTAATGGCAGCTTACCCACCTAATATCAATCAATAACCGGTTATAAAATTAGGATTTTGTTATTATTATACCAATAATATTGTCTATTGGCCCATTTTATGTAGTTATTACGAGTTGAAAAGATTTTATGTTTTTATTTAATAATAATAATAAGTATCATTCAATTTAATAAACACTTTGATGTTTTGGGTGGGCCCCACTAGTAGCTTATAAAATTAGGATTTTATTATTATTATACCAATAATATTGTCTGTTGGATCATTTTATGTTGTCTTTACAGAAAATATTAAATAAATTTAAGAGTTTAAAATATATTATTTGAGTAAAAAGATTTGATGTTTCTACTCAATAATAACTATCATTCAATTTAATAAACACTTTCTCGTTTCAGGTGGCCCCACCAGTAGTTTATAAAATTAGGATTTTGTTATATTATAACAATAATATTTTTGTCCGTTGGATATTTTATGTTGTCATTACAAGAAAATTTTAAATAAGTTTACGAGTTTAAAATATATTATTAAATAAAATATTTTATGTTTCTAATTAATAATAACTGTCATTCAATTTAATAAACAAGGGATGCTTCATTTCACAATAGATTGTATATGCTTGCTATATTTTGGTTTTACTTGTGGAATATATAAAAATATAAAAAATGAGAAGTATAAATAAATAAAAAAATCATAAAATATTAATTATAAATTAAAATATATATATTTTAAAATTTTAACATTGTAAAAAAAAATTATATATTTTCTTACTATAATAAGTAAATATATATATATTTTCGCATTATATATTTTAGTTTTATTCTTATTGTTATTTATTATAGTTTTATTCCATAAATATAATATATAAAAAAGATATACAACTAAGAAGTCCATACAAGTTATACAAGCTGATTACAATTTTAGCCCGATAGTTTCTTATATCGCTGGTTAGATGGCCCATAATCCATATTCGTAAATTCAAACAGTTCTGGGCTTTTTCATTTATTTTTTTTTATTTTTTAAGTAAAAAGAAATATTTAAATAGAAATTTAAAAACTCACCAGCAAAAAGAAAAAAAAAAAAAAAAGATTTTTAAACAGGTCCGACATTTAGATGAAGTTTTGCCAAATTCCACTATATTTTAATTTTTATATGAATTTTCTTTTTTATTTGCACATTAGATGACTCTTTTTACACTATAGAAACAAGCATTTCTACCGCAATTCTATTAGATAATACTTTTGAAAATAATTTTTGTTTATTTTTAATGCAACTCTTTACAATAGTTACTATATTTTTCCCTTTTCTTTTCTCCACCAATTAAGAGAAGAAAAAGCCCTCTCATATAATATTTTACCCTACATAGCAGTTTAGTACTTCTCCACTAATCTATACATATTAGGGTTCCTATATATATACTACTAATTGGTGACTTATATTGACACACTGTTCGGAACACCTCTGCAAGTAACCCCCGGTTCTGAACTAGGTGCCAGTAGCTCGTACGGAAGCACTCCGGCACCGCATCTGTTCCTCAGTTTAGGATCTGCGTTTCTCTTCTCAATCTCATTCTCTATTCTCCTTACTTCAGCCGAAAAATCAAAAAACGCTTCGATCAGCTCTGCATCTCCCGTCCATGTCGAGCACTGGGTCCTCTCCCCAAGATATTCCTCGTCAGGCGAATGAGTTGACAATGTGTCCACAACCGCCATGTACTTTGTGGCTTGTAGCAGACTCGGAAGCGCCGATAGGTAATATTTCTGCGGATCCGCCATGAACACGCCGTACTCCGGATCGTTTTCGTCCGGAATCAATCTCCTCATCAGCGGCGGCCGGTTCGGCACATATCCGCCGTACGGGTATTGTCCGAAGTTCAGAGCGGCGTGCTGAGCGGATGCGAGCCAGATGATGGTGGTGAGGATTGAAGTGAGATCCTCGGGAGTTTCTAAAGTGGGCCACCACTCTGCGTCTCGTAGGTCAGCGTGGCCCACGTTAATGGATTCTGCGTACCAGGCTTGAAGCTCCTTGTCATTACAGATTAGGCTTGAATCTGGGTAGTAATGATTCACGTAGAAACGGACCCAGTTTTCAATAGAAGCCCATATCATCAGCCCATCTGCTGCATATGGATAGTCTTCCATTATAAGCTTTAGCCCATAAGGTTGGGTTGAATCTGGTACTGCCATTCCCCTGACAGACAAAAAAAAAAAAAAGCCCAACAAATTAGTTCCCTCCTTTTTCTTTTAATTTAATTTTTCGATGAGTGATATATATATATATACATATATTTTTTTACCTTCTGATTAAATCAGCAGGGAGACCCTCCAAATCAAAACGCCAAAAACTCTTGTAAGCAGCGGCACTAATCTCCATGCAATATCGACCGGGAGTAAAGCAAGATTCAATAACCCCATCACCGTTGATCAAGTTCTGGCGAGCCAAGGCATTGATTTCCATCGTGTACCTCATGTGCGGATCCAGAAGCTTGAAAATAGGGTGCATAGCACTTAGTTGCCTATGTGCCGCCAGAATGAACGGTTCAACCCCTGCATGTGTACGTAACCTGCACATAAAAACATTCAATTACACACCAATCCCAACATTTTTAAATTTTTTTTTTTTTTTTTTTTTAATGAATTATTGAAAAATAATATACTTACCAGTGATTGACAAGTTGATGAACACCAGCATCGTTGGCACAGACATGAGCCTTAGCGAGCAACCACATCCAATTGGTTGTAGCATCCACGGGCGGTGTGACGACACGCTTATTGCGGGTGGTCGGACCTGCCGGAGGAAGACTCAGCTCTATTGCTATGGGTTTTAGTGTGCCAACATCTGACAAGAAAAATATTGTGCGGGTGGCATAAGCTTTACGCCCATCCAGTGCGTTAATCCGATCAAGAAATGGTAGATATGCATCGTGATGATCCAGTATGAATAGCTTGTTTGCATCTATGGCCTGTAATCCAATTCATTAACAAGCAATTAATTAATGTCCCTGCAAAGAGTGTTGTAATTATAAAATTAAGTTAAATTACTTTAGTATTTTTTTACCTGTTGCACAGTCATGCCGTTAAGATGGCCAATAATATGGTCTTCTTTGAGTGCAGAGTCAAGTGGACCGTAGATTTCAGGGTCAAGTTTACTGACGGGTGGAAATGCCTGAAGCCTCTCAATGCTTACAGGGTTAACTCCTGCTACTGTTTGACGTGCAAATTCATCGTCTCTTAACCATGCAAATTTGTCCTCTGCAAAAATAATTAACATTTGGAATTAATAACTAGTAATTAGTAATTACGAATAAAGGAGGTGCTGAAGCACTTACTTGATAGAATCTTTGGAATGTTGTATTTGAGAAGATTGCCTTCTTTAAATTTATTGACGGCTTTGGGCAAAGGAAGCTTGTTAAGAACTTCATCTTGAACCCCAAGTTTCAGAAGTAAACCTTCGCTGTATAGGCTATCAATGTCCACGAAACCCTTGAAATCATGGTTATTTGCAGAGATATTCGCCATTAACGAAGGTAATAAATTGTGGAGCACGGCTTTAAGCCTTCCAGTAGAGAATGCATCTTGCTTGCACTCCTCAAATTGTTCGTCCCTTGGCACGTATATTGGCAGTGGTTTCTCCACTCGGCTTTCCGCTCCCAAATCTGCAATTTCGTTTTAATTAATTATTTTTTTCATCAATTAAACATATACTAGCTATATGATTAAGCAAAGCACAGAATGGTATGATTTAAATTACTAACCGGTATCAGTGGGAACACGTCCAGTACGACACCGACGGGGATACGGAATCTTTTCGCCGCCGAGCGTCGGCCGTGCAAAGTCGATTCCCTTGTCGGGATTTCCCAAATCGTTGTAGGTGTCAAAATCATATATCCGATCGGACAATTTTAGAAGGCCTTTGCCATCTCCGCGCAAATCCCTCAGTTCTTTATCTCTTAATGCTTTAAGCCCAGCAGGTGTTTCACTGGGCAGATAAGGCTGCACGAGTTTTCCACATTTAATTAATTAAATCACTATAACTTCAAATAAAATGGAGATACGATTAGATTGTTTGTGACTCATATATTATTATTATTATATAATTAATTAGTGGAAACAAAATTGAGATTAATTATTAATTATTAGTTTAATTTACTATTAATGTCATTCGTAGTAATAGTATCATTTATGTTTAAAGAAACATTTTCAACGGGTTGTTTAAAATCCAATCATCATCTGGGGACGTGGCAAACACGTGTCCACGCTAAGTGCGCCCTTAAATCTCAACTTTTCTTTAAAAAAAAAAAAAAAATCAAAATTACTACTGGAAATAAGTTGAATCTTCCCTTTCCATTTACAAGGAAAAATATAAATTAAGTTTGACAAAATTGGTTGGAAAAAAACTGCCGCCACATTCAGAGGATAAAAATAATTTTTTTTAAAAAAAAAAAAAAAAAGTTGAGGATGTTTTATATATATATTTTATATATTTCCCACAAAGCTAAAGTAACGTAAAGATTTAATTTGACATAAATACTTGACATGCATGAATAGTTTGAATTTCAACAAAGATCAGCTTGTCTTTTTGTCTTAACTCAGACAAAGGTCAGTCTTTTTTGCACGACGGTTACACAAATTAAAAAAAAAAAAACATGGAAATCATGGATTTTAGTTAAAAAAAATATATATATACCTGGTTAGAGAAGAAAATCCTTTTTCCGGGATGATCATTTGCAGATTGGACCCAAGAGTTGCAGGGGAAATGTACAGCACCGGTTGCAAATCCTTCAAGAGTTATGCTTTCCAATAAGAATTCTTGCTGGTGCTTGTTTAAGAGCGTGATCGCTCCCGGCACCCCGAAATTTGAGTCCACAACAAATTCTGCTGTGTAATTTACTCTCTCTGTCTTCATATTTGATTTCTTGGACCAATCCTTCAGTACTGCTTTGCTACTTTTCTTTGGGGCCTTTGTTTCTTTAAACGTTATAAAAATTTCCCAAATCAGTCAAAATACAAATAAATTCATCAAGGAAAAGAAAAAATTAAAATTAAAATTGAGTCGGGATTTATAATTTACTTGGATCGATTTCAGTGCTGACAAGCTGTAGAACAACATTCCTTCCAATTTTATCAGTTATGGCGTCCAAATGTTTGACTAATGTGCCCTTGAAATCTTCCTTATCTTTGTTCTTAACAGTCAGAACAGCCCGTACCTTAAACTGTACTGGCTTTTCCGACACCGACAGCTTTACCAAATTCTTCTCGCTAATAGCTGCCACCACCGGAACCGTACAACTCCTCCGCAACTGTAAACTCTTTCTTCCCATGGGAACCATAACCGCCGGACTCCAACAAAATCGACTCTTTTTTCCGCCGCGATTCGAAATTAGATTCGATGAATTTAAGAAAACAGCAGATTTTTCAAGCACAGGACAACCCATGATTTCTTTAACAAGCGCCATCTTGTTGCTGTTGTCGTTTTAGCTAAAGATTGAGACTGTAAGCACGGAAAAAATGAGCAAACTATATTTATGGTGAACAAAACAAACTATTATATATATATATAAGGAAAAGGAAAAGAGAGCAGAAGAGGAGGAGGGAAGAGACCAAAAGAGGATCTCTCACCGTCCACACGTTTTCAATTTTATTCTTATGACTGCAAGAAGAACAGTTTTGAAGTGAGAGAATATCAAAATATATAATATATGTATATATGTATATATATTTGATATTTTTGAAGAAATGAAAGAAAGAAGATTTTTCGTATTAGAAATTCTACTGAGGCTGCTGAGTCAAAACCGAGTTCTGTGCTTTGCCCAATAAAAACGCGGCCGAGGGAAACTATTCAGAAAGTTGCAACAAAGCTTGTTTTGCAGTGGACCTATACGTCCTTATCTTTCAACTAAAATGCCAACTAAGTCCCTGTTGCATTAAAGAGGTTTAGTAAATGAATGGTAATGAAAATCCGTTTTGATTAAAAAATAAAATAAAAATTAAATACTAAATTTTAGGTGGGTCCCATTTTTTTGCCAAATACACTTCATAATTTTCGAATTTAATCAACAAATAATTTTATTTATGATCATAATTTTGAAATAAGCTTCTTAAAAAACTTAAAAATTAAACTATATTTTTATTGATTTTTTTTTTATGAATTTATTATTTGAGCAGAATCGTAGTTAATTGTAGTTTTTAGTACCAATTTATTGTCCTTATTGTCCTTATTGGACGACATTACATTTTGTAGTCGGAGGTTGTATGATGGAGTGACAAGAGGTCACCCCTCAACCACCATTTTGAGGGTTCGACACCCAAGTCCTCCTCCCCATGTATCAAAAAAGACATTACACTTTGTAGAATATGCGCATTTTTTTTATTTAGATATTTATTTTCACTATAATTAAGTTATGCATTCTTAATCAAAATAATTTTATAATATTCAATTTAAATTTATATATCAATTCGAATCACAAATGTTTCCTTCTATTTATTAATGTTTATTTATACATTTAAAAAATCTAATTTTTTTACACGAGATTAAATACATAATTAAATTAAATTAAATTATTTAATTTTTTTTTTGGTAAATAATTATTTAATACTTTTACTAGTTTGTGCATTTGGACAACCAATGTTATATATATATATATATATAGTAGTACATGTAACATGCCAGTGACAGTAGCAGTGCAGTTATTATTATCGAATGAGTGGGTACTCCAAAATAATCAAAGTGGTGCATCTTTCATATATATATATTCGGTCGATCAATCATTTGAGTGTACCTTGGCCCCCATGTGTTTCCTCCTATCTTCATAAATTTCTCCACATGTTCAATAATGAAAATCCTACTTCCAAATTTCTCTATTTCCTTTCTACTCCAATTATGTCTCGAATTCATAATATTTTAATAAAAACAATTACTATAAGTGATTTCTTTTTTTTATTTTTTCCTTTTATCTGGATTAAGCTATTCTTAAAAAGTATGATGATGAAGATATTAAAAAAAAGAAGAAAAAGAGATAGTTCGTACATAATCCTTACAAAAATGTGTATATAAATATATATATCTATATTTATACTAAAGAAAGGCAAGGCAAGAGCATTAACGGTAGTAGTTATTTTTTAAGGTTCCATGAACATTGCATCATGGGCTTTAAAAAGCTATAAAAAGGTCCCAACTAATCTTACTACTTTTTCTCCTTTACAATATCCAAATAATTATTAATTAGGCATATTAATTAAACAACGTGTTAATTAAAAATAATAATAGTAACTTAGATAGTTAAAACTTATAAAGTACATTTAATCGGACCATAATTTTAACAAATACATCTTTACTTTCGGTAATTAACAATTTAATACTAAATCCCTACTTTAATTTGCTCTTGTATCAAAAACTAATTTCAACCACGAGAGAAACGTGGTTCTTTATTTCCACACTTTCTCATGAAAGTGCACTTAGATTTTTTAGGGAAGATTTTGGGTCCCCGACTATTTCATCTTCAAAATAGTCAGTAAAAAATGTGATAATCTAGTTGATTTTAATTTGTCTTATTTAACTGTTTCATTTGGCTTATCAAGTGAGGAACTTGAATGACACATGTCATGAACAATTTTATTTTATACTGTAATTTCAGCTATATGTTGTAGTATTATAAATCTCTTCCCACAAATTTCTCCCGGATTAGTCAATGAGAATAGCGGTCTAAAAAAACAAAAAATCTTCAAGATAACCGTTTGTACAAAAATAGTGCTTTTAAAGAGATTTTAAAATGAGGACGTATTTGCCATTAGCTGGAAAGTTGAGGGCATGAGGGAAAAAAAAAAGTGTTTCATTATCTCTTCAGCATCACTTCACGTAATAAAATAATATCATTATATATTGTAAGTAAAGGTCTTTACTGAAATTGTATTAAATTTTTGGCGTGCTAGAAATTCTCTCATCCTTTTTAGAATTTTTTTTTTTTGATAATTATCCTTTTTAGAATTAGTAATATATTATTTATTGACTGAAATTGTTAATTTAATTAGTTAAGGAATTTTAAAGCGTTATGGATAAACTTTGAGATTAATTTAATAAAATAAATATGATTCTTTTCTTGTAGTCGGATTGTTCCGTAGGGAATATTAGTATAAATATAAAGAAAAACTTTAATCAAGTATAAATATTAACTTTACATTTAATTAAAATTCGTTCTGTAAATATGTATCTAATATTATAGTTAGGTATATTATACGTAAGCATATCGTGTTATTATTTTAATCAAAACTCCTGAATGTTAATTTATTGATGACGTGTTTTTTATTTTTGGTTGAAAATTCTTTGTTTCATTAATACCTAAAAAGTGGAGATTGGTAATGGCAGCACGATTCTATACCTTACATGGCATTACCCAATTTATTTGCTCTAATGACAATTGACAAACTGCATTCAACTTTTTTTCAAAGAAAGAAAAAAAAACAAGTCATCGATTTTATGATTGAGCTACGTAAGTGATGAGTCTTCCACTTAATATCAAATGTCTTGCAATAATGTCACATGTCGGGGGTGATTATCCGGATTTTGGCCATCCGATAATTAAATTAGCAAATGATCTAGAATCTCCTTAGAGTATCAAGGAACATAAAGAATGTTTCAATTGAATACTCTCAGAGAGTGCGAAATATGCTTTGAATGTTAAGGGGAGAAATTATGCATAATGGATTTCTTCTATTGTATTGTGCATGTGTTACCTTTTATATTTAAGAGTTTGTGTCTAATAGTGGGGATACACTTGGAAAGTAGGCATTGTATGTTAACCAAATTTGGGGGGTGTTTATAGTACATTTTCTCAACTATCTATCATAATCATTTAATAATTCGATACTTAGATGTACTAACTTGTCAAAAGTCACGTCACTTGTGTGGTCTCTCTACTCGTTGTTCAAGGCCGAATAGAAAGAAGTGGGTCACGACTCAGTCAACATGTGGTATCCACCTCGAACTGTCTTATATACATGACAATAGTTTCACTTTGGTACCTTTCAATAATATTTATTTTGAAATTTTAAAATATATATATATATATATATATATATATAGTAGCAGAAATAATTAGGAAAAAATGTTTTCGTTGTGGAAAATGTTTTTTGTTTAGAATTTTATTTTGACTTTTGATAATAATCAATTTTTTTGGGACAAGAAATTAAAGAAGAAATAAGTAATGTTTGTATTAGCTGCTATCCATCTCCAAAAAAACGATTGTAGAAATTCTTGTGTGTGAATTGTCAAACCTCCGACCATAGATTAGTCATATATATTTTTTTTAATTAAAACAATAATTTATTTTGTCAAATCCGAGTTTGGTCACTAATTTTGAAACATACAAATTTGACAATTCTTTTTGACCATTGGAAAAGTCTAATACCTAATTGTTTTGACATCTATTCAGAGTTGAAAGTAGAAAAACAAATACATTTCAATATCACGTGAAATACACCAAAAATAATTAACCAACAATTCTTATATTCAATGACTTTGTTTCCTATATTGGTAACAAGTAAATTTTTTTGATAATTTTACTTGTTAATTCTATAAAGCTAACATTATATTTTTTATTTCTTATATATATATTATTTTCTCGTTGAATTGTAGTTTTTGAATCTAAATTAGTCGAGTACACAATAGTTTCAATATTGAATGATCTAACAAAAATAAAATTTATTTTCACACGAGGCTCTAATTTAATATTTTATTTAAAGATAATTAATTTTTTTATTAATTGACTTAAATAGTTTTTAAGTATACCAAGTCCATTCAAAATAATATATATACTTAGTAACATAAGTTTTTTCTAAAATTATTTTTATTGTTCAAATTTTTAAAGTTTGACTCTGCTTGAATTTTTTTTTTTAATAAACATTTTAAGTCAAGCTTAAATAGTGGAATTCAAATCTTAATTTTGGAGTCATATATACCCTAAGAATTCAAATTTTGTACACCTAAATTTTCTGGGTCAGACCTTCACCCTCGAGTAAGAGTTGAATTCTGCGAGCGCTCTATACAGGTCGAGTCTAGATTAGTCTTACCAAATAAGGTGGATACTAGGCGCCCCAAGTGGGTATAAAAATAAATAAATAAATAAATAAAGAGAGGAAGAAAGTAATCAACCGGTCCAAATCCATAATATGGAAAGCTGTGGACGGTTAAACCGGAAAGGTAAAAATTTGTGGAAATTCTTTTTGCAAGTCGGCGCTAGTACGGAGTCACCGACCAATGAGAGAAAAAGAGATGTAATTCAAAAAAGTATTGATCTGATTGATCCTAAAGTTAGCAAAAATATCAACAGTGGAAAATATTGTATTAACCACAAAATATTCCAACCTCTGACCAGTGTGATCACCCCCGGGCCGGGCTGAACTACAATTATTAACTTGGATGGCCCATTAGATCTTTTCGGGTTATTTTTTTTTTTAAAGAACAAAAGATGTTTTAGATGAATTCTAAATTATCGGAGGGAAAACATTTTTAAATTAATTTATATCTCCACTAATTCTCATTCAACTCGAGTTAGCCAATTACAGAAGAAAGTTTTAACTCTAAATTTTAAATTGTTATGAGTCGAAGCTAAAACTATCGATTTCACTTAATTTATAAGAATTTTTAACATATCATTTGAGCCTTAAGGTTGTCTTGTCTTGGTTTTATGAAATCACTGATAAGTAATACAAAATATATATTTTTTTAAACAAAACTATAAATAATAAATTAAATACAGAAATTTGGGGAAAAAACACTAATTATTTTATTTAATTTAAAATTAATATATATATATTTTTTCAACATGACATGATTTTTTTTTAATTTGTGAATAATATTTCTTGATTTTTTTTTAATATTTAAAATTTAATATATATTTTTTTATACAAAAGGGTATGAATATATAAATTATTTGAATCTTTTCAATTAATATTAAAAAAAAAATCAAAAAACGGAGGGAGTAACAAATTTGTCTTTGTCATATATAAAAATAAATTTAAAAAAAAAAAGAAAAAAGAAAAAAAAACCCTTTGGTCGCAATATATTTGCAAACTAAGACTAATTTATGGGCTATTTATCCAAAATGGGCCTAACTGAATTAAGTTCCATCAATTTTTGGAATCCAATATTGACTGAAATTAAGACAATACTGAATCAAATTGGACCCTTTTGTTCCCTAGTTTTTTTTAATGATAATGGTTTTCACATTAGTCCAACATGTTTGTCCACGTAAATTTACAACATATGTCCTAACATTTACCAAACACCTTTTGCTCCAAGGGGAAAGCGCTTGATTTCTTATCCACCGAATATGGGTTTAATGCAGCTTGAATTTGATTTAGTTGGACCCAAAGTGTTATCGGACACGAATAAATATTTTTTGTAATTAATTTTGCATTATGAAAAAAAAATAATTTTTTCAGTATAATTAATTTTTATGGAACAACAACAATATATGTGTATTTATATTTTGCAAGATGCAAGTTGTTGAAATTTCCAAAATGTCGCAACAACAATATATGAAATTTCCAAAATGTCGATTTCCATTGAGCCTTTTATTGCGCGGTGCAGTGCCAAACTTAGTTAAAGGACGTAGCACTACTCAAGTACAATGCTGAGTTAATGTATAATAATAATTAGTAAAATAATATCATTATATGAATATAAAGGACTTAGTTTTATAAATACATATTTAAATTATTCTAATTTTTAATTTATATTACTAAATCAATGCTTAAATTAAAAATGTAATCTCTAGTTTAAACGTCCAGAGTGGATAACCGTCCACCTACGTGCCCCCTAAACCCTTTAAAATGGAAATATTAAAAAAAAAATATATATATATATATACAAAATTCAATACATATGGCTCCATGTGCGTCCAGCTCATTGCAACAGAATATCGTGAACTAGCTATGCACCTTTCTTCTCCAAGTGGCTTCGCTTCAATTCTCGTGCTTCATGATCAGAACTTACATCTCATAATTAACTGAAAATGATAGTACAAAGAAAGAAGAAAATTGCAAAAAAATTAAAAATGCCTGATCTCATAGGCTGAAACTGCAGGAGAATCTTATGTAAATCAGTAATTGCTTCCTCCTCTTCATTGATAGATATATATTAATCATACCAAATTCGTTTACCATACAAAATAAAAGATGAAAACAGAAAGGAAAGACATAGATAGACGTTATATATATCGAAGATTTTTACAGGAAATGGACAAGGTTAGGAAAAAAAAACTGTTTAATTATGATGATTGGTGGAGAAACTATTGAAGAATCCCATGACCGGAACGGCAAATGAAGTCTCCAAAATGAGTCTCCGGTGAAATGCATCTACCGATCCACTGCCTTCTACCATATCATTAGCCAGTGAACGATAATAGCCTCTCAATTTCTTAATCAAACCGTTGTACTTAAGCTTCAGAGATTTCAGCCTCTGACGCCTGAAAATCCTTACCAGACAAAATCCTCTTCGGCTCTTTCCTCCAAGTCGAACTGTCGGGAGTTTTCGCCGGCGTAAACAGGATAATCTACGACGCGTTGGTGGCTGGTAAGTGGAGACGGACCGCTCCTTCTCCCGCTCGCCGGTGGAGGTTTTTTTGTGCTTGTAGCCATCAGTTTCTGCCATTGCAGGGGGACAAAGAGGATGGCGGGATGGGTTTTTTGCCGGTCCCCCAAGTGACTTAAATAAGGCGTGAATATAACTAAGCGAGTTCACTCTGAATTGTCATTTCTGAATGAATGGGACGGTTTATATAAGTGTGTATTGACTGTTATTTATTTATAAGTGTACACAAAGAAAAAAAAAAAAGAAGAAGAAAAGATAAATACGAAATTTTTATAATTATTATTTTATTTATAGTGGTTAAATAATTTTAAATAGTTTGCTTATGTTAGAAAAGGAAAACACTCATTTATGTCCATTGCTATATCTCATATGCGACAACAGTCCAAAAAATTTTATGGACATTTTAAATAAAGTACTATTCACTTTAATTTCCATCTACATACAAATTTTAATATTATCTAAAAATAAATATCAAAATACAAAATATTTAATATTATTAAATATTAATTAAAAGAGATATTAATAAATTTTATATTAATTTTGAAAAAAAATAACAAAATATATCATGATACATAAAAGATAAGGTGTGCACGATTAAACAAGTTTTTAGTACTATTTGAACTTTCCCTTTATGCTGCTTAATGGGGGATGGAAAATTCAAGAAGGAATCATGGCAACCAATGAAAAGCAAATTATATATTAGAATCTTCTTTTATATATATATATATATATATATATATATTATTTTTATTATCTAAATATAAAAATAATCAGGAATAAGGAAAATCACTGTACCACTCATACTAATATGGGATGAAAAATAATATGCCACTGTTATTTATGTGTTGGTTTGTTGCTAATTTTACGGATAAAGGATAAAACTATATCATCAAACGAGTGTTAAGAATTCAGATAAAATTCAATATATATATATAAATATATATTCTTTTATTTATTTACTTGTCATATATATATAAAAAAATTAATATATATATATTTTAAATGTTTGAATCAAGATTGATGTAACATTTATGAAGCTCATTGTCCCAAAACCGATCATGATAACATCCAATATTCTCTATCATATATTCGAACCCTAGACCATCCGCCATGAAGAGAAGTTTTAAGAGTCCGTTTACCAACTCTTCCAAGCTGCTGGGTTAACCACTTCTTTTATTTATATATTACAAAGGAAGAAAAAGAAAAAATATTTGCTAAAAAATACCAAACTAACGATATATTTCGTGTTTAGTAAATTTGCTATGTTAGTTGTGATGATGTGACAAATTATTTATTTACTTATAATATGAATCCATATAGTATGCTTCATTGAGTTTTTTTTTTAAAAAAAATTATTTTATAATTATATATAAAAATTATCATTATGATTCAAATTTCTAATTGATTCATTTTACACCAACTTGTCAATGTCAAACATCTAAAAAAAAAAAAAACTATTTATTGCGTCAAAAAAAGAATGATACCATAAAGCGTATGTGCTCCATTATCATCAAAGACTTTTTAAGTCCCAAGTAAGAGTGAATAACAGCTAATAATAAATGGAGAATTAGTTCCCCCAAATAAAAAAGTTTGGATTCCCTTAAACAACATTCGGAATATAAATATAAAACTTAGTATTATTAAAAAAAATTCAAAAAATATCTGACGTAATTAAATTAGCCAAACATAAAATGACTATAAAATATCAGGAGATTAAAAGAAAAAAAAAATTAATAATATATATATATATATATATTAGTATGTATATAATATCATGTCGGATTTTTATTGAGGAGCTAAATGTTCAAAGTCGAGAATTTATGTATAAGGAATCATACTCTTTTAAATTGAAGTAATTGGTGTTGGTAAAGCAAAATATGTTTGCAAACTATTCGAATTGATCGGTGCTAGTGTGTTGCGAAAATTGAGAAAAATCTCATTGTGAGACAATTAAGCCCATAAAATATGGGTCATAATCAGCCCAATTGTTTTTCTATTTTACTTTTGGAATTGGGAGCCCAGGATCTTGTGAATATATCGCAAAAAAAAAATAAAAAAATAAAGAAAGCTATGCCCACCCAAAACAATTGAGGGAGAGAAAAGGAAAGGACGATTACAATTTGAAGTGAAGGCTCCGGACATAGGACTTCCTCGTCACTGGGTCAGATCAAACTTTTCTAGTTCTACTGTACCTGCGGTTATCGGGAATGGATACGGACGTGAATATGGTGCCGGCCGATGAAGGACCTTCATCTGCATCGGTTGCTTCATCTTCTTCATCGAAGAAGCCTAAACGCTTCGAGATTAAGAAGTGGAATGCAGTTGCTCTGTGGGCTTGGGGTACGCCAAATCCATATTAGTAACCCTAGGATCGATTATTAATCTGTTTTCGTTATTTCTTTGGAGAGTTTTGCCTCTCAATTTATGGCAGACTTATTGAATCTATTGTGCGTATCGATGATCTATTCTTTTGGCAGATATTGTTGTGGACAACTGTGCGATCTGCAGGAACCATATCATGGATCTTTGTTGGTGCTCCGAAACTTTTCATTTTATCCTATTTACTATTTAGAATGAATTTCTGTGACAATTGAATTTTGGCTTTGTATAGGTATTGAATGTCAAGCTAATCAGGCTAGTGCTACGAGCGAGGAATGCACTGTTGCTTGGGGTATGTACTCTCTGTTCTAATCTGTTATGATTATCTGAAATTTTGGAGTTCTACGGTTTTGTTGTTGCGATGCTTAGTTTAATTTAAGCTTGTATATTTGTTACTTCGTTTTCTCAATGGTCTATTGGCAATTTCTAGTTCTTAGGTGCATTTATTGGTGAAGCTGTTGTTTGTGTCACGTTGTGAATGTGCACAATTGCTTGTCAGTGTAAGTATATTAATGATTAGAAATTGAAAAAAAAACTTATCCTAGGGGGCTATGTTCTATTGGAATGTGGACAAAAAAGATTAAGGCTATATACCTCTAGAACATAATGAAAATTTTAGGTAAATGTATTCATTTAGTGATTTCTGACTCAGGCAAAGAGACTTGTAATTCTGGTATTTGCTGCTGGAAATAAATTCTTGCTTGCCTCTTTTGAAGAGTCATTTGTAAAACTTCTGGTGTTAAGAGCTGAAAATTGGTAGCTCAGGACTTGTTTCCTGGGTAGACTTCAGTGGCCATGGTTATCTTCCTAAGTATAGGACAAGATCAAGGTAGCATTTATTAAACTTTTTCCCCCTTAATGGCCCTTCATTAATTATAATTTTTTATAGAAGAAAGTAAAGTAATAGTCTTTTAGTCTTTTCAATCAAAAGACACATAAGTTTTTCATAGTTTCTTAAACGGTGTGAAGTTTTTCAGGTGATAAGTTAAAAATAAAAAAAATAAAAAAAGCAGGGCGAGTATATTCTAATGTAACCATTTAAGCCAAGTATAATATCAGATGCTTTCCACATACTTTGACGAAAGGTCTGTTGAACACTTTTATTTGGTCCAGGACTTCCTATTCACTTAAGGCATGGTATGTAAATCAGAGTCTCAGGCAGTATTTGGATTGCTTTTCTATTTTTGTGTCACTTTTTTCTGGAATGACAAAAAAAAAAAAAAAAAAAAAAAAAAAGTAAAAGCAAAGTACCTTTTTCCCTGGTTTAGTAAAAGGCAACTTCTCTGGTGAAGGAAGGTAATAGTTGATGTGATATAGTTTTATCTGCATAGTGGACATTCCATTTATATTAAATCACTTTACTAGCTCATAACAATATTATGTAATTGTTGACCTAGTTTTATGTCCAAGGTTGATGCTATTTATTTTCAATCACTTGCATTGTTTTCTATCCATGGTCAACCTTCCATTAATTTTTAGTCTTTGTTTGTGCAAAACATTGAAACTAAATGGATTCTACTTCTTGTTATCCAATTATCAGTCCATCATATTACACCTACCATACTTATAAAATTCAAAGTGACTTCCTTACTAAAATATAAACTCAGATTTTACTTTTTATAAACCAAAAAAAGAATTAAGTATTCTTTTCTTAATTTAAGTCACACTTTCAAATTTGATTTTAAATGAAGTTTCTTTTAACCAAAAAAAAAAAAAAAAGATCTGCAGAGATACACCCTAAAACTTTTTATTCAAATGTATAAGAAATGCTCTGCGTATTTTCCTTGCCGATTGTATATGATTCAAATTGTCCTGCCATTATTGACTAGAAGAAGATAATTTACAGTTTGCTAATGAAGAACATGATTCCCTTCACCTGGAATGAATATCTGATTGGTGTGATACAATAACTTAGAAGATCATTTGACTATTTGATATTCTGTTATTACCATCTATAAAAACGTCAAATGAAAACTTTAAACACATTTATCTTAAAAACTTTACAGCATTATAAGATGATATTGCAGTGAAAGTCACTCTGGTCTAGACCAAGTGTATCGTCTTGCTCCTATGAATTGCCTATAATTGTTGGAAAACATTTTCGATACTGGACAAGTCTATGGTTATCTTTTACTTTCTTACTCTGTAAGGTTTGATAGCCTAAAAGGTTTTTTGTTCACAGTTTCTGGATTCTGTATGCTTGGTTTACAGAGTATTTTACTCAAGGGAACCCTGAAGTATAAGTTTCCTTAAGTTTAATGCAACATTAGCTCTCTCTTTTGGCTGTTGGATTCCATTTTGTGTGAGCTGTGGTCTGGAGAGAACTCGGTCAAAATATTTATGACGATGTAAGACAATCCTATTGGTGAAGGATGCAAGGTCATGAGTTGTAAGATACTTGACTTTAATATGTGATGTCTTAAAAGATTATTTGGTGAAAGTCAGCAGTTTATGATTTAGTGGTATAAAGCCTTTTTCTTGCTTCCATCATGTCTATCTGGAAGGGTTGGCTAGATGCCATCTGCTTTCAAATTGATGGATTTGAAGTTCACTATCTTTATCCAATGTCCTTAGCTCATAATTTTGAATTCTTTGTATGTTTTTGGCATATATATAGATTTTACGATTGAATATCCAGTATTCATTGTACCCTTGTAGGATTGATTATTTATTTCTGAAGAATGTTCATTTTGTGTAACCACTCTAAAAATGTTCCTGTAGGCGTTTGTAATCATGCCTTCCATTTTCACTGCATCAGCCGTTGGCTCAAAACCCGTCAAGTGTGTCCTCTAGGTACTATTTTATTTCATTTTTTGTTGGCTTAGCAGATGTGTTGGAGCGTGCAACTAAATAATTATTTTTATCCCCCCACCCCTTGGCAGATAACAGCGAATGGGAATTTCAGAAATATGGACACTAGAGTTTATGGTGAAGACACCTATTGGAGAAGGATGCTGTTCTGTACAAAGTACCCCCAAATTATCAATTTATTCATCCTCTCTTCTTCTAAGACGATCATGTAATGAAGTCATCTGACTTTGAGATATTCTATGTAAATGTCTACCCAGCTTTTGGCAGGCAAGTTACTTCAGACAATGGTTTGTGTGCGATGCCTAACTACTGAATGCTACATGTGATGGGGGGACGTGTTTTTGTTTCAATTATTACCACTGAGAATCCTTACGTAAATTTGTAACTTAAATAGGATTTTTATTGCTGGCAATGTGAAAATTCATGAGTGTTATATATTGATGGACCTTCCTCCCCCTCCAACCACTTGAGACATGGGAGGTATTTAATGTGTCTACATGGTGGCAATTATGTACCCAATGGGTATGCCATAAGACTTAACATTGGAGAGAGATACAGGAAAAGTGCTAGATTCATTTAAATACTGAAGGCAAAATCCATCAGGGAATCTAGACTTTTTTCTGTTTTGCGAATTAAACAATAACTTCTTATTTTACATGGGGAAAACAGGTTTCTCAGATAGCAAAACAGAAGCATGTGAAATGGTACAGGCGTAGAAACTCTCTCAGTCCCGTGAAAACTCCTTGATACTTAATGACATGAGATTTTCAGCCAGTAGGATGTCCGCACCAAATGCTTTATTCTTGGAAACTACTAAGCAGTATGCAGGAGAACTCTACATGGAATCCACTAAAGCAAGACGCCAGACCACCGCAATTGGGCTTCTAACGATGTGCACCCCGTCGCTCCATTCTATGGATCCAAAGGCAGACTTGATACTCTTGAACCCCTCCAATCCACCAGCACTCGCAAACGTAATCTCATATGACAACTTGTCATCCACCTCGCTGAATTCCAGCTTAACAGGCGACACGCTGACTTCCACCGACGGGGGAGCATTCACTTTCACCTCATACACGGCGTCAGCTTTACTCCCCACGTTCTTAAGTACTCTTCTGTACTTAATCACAGCATTTTCGGGGCTGAACACAACCGAAAATGATGGGTAATTCAAATTCCCTGGACTTCCCAAATTTGAAGAACTGCAATCCACTTTAGCGGAAGCGTCTCGGACAAACATTGAGATTCGACGAGAATCATATCCAACAGAACATAAGAATGCAATGTACTCGGAGATATCGATGTCATACACCAATCCTGGATCGAGCGATCTGTTGGGATCTACGTGGCCGGCGCCGTGGACGAATGGGGTCGATTCCACACCAGTGGCAAGATCCGTAATATTTTTCCCAGCGTTGTCCAAATTGTAAGCCGTTGTCATCAGAGCTGATTTAATAGCAGCTGGACTCCACGTCGGGTGGGCCTTACGGAGCAAAGCGGCTAAGCCACTCACGTGAGGACACGACATTGAGGTGCCGGAAATAATGTTGAACTCCACTCTTCTGGGGTCAATATCTAAATCGGTTGGACCAACGAAACCCGTCCAACCCGCTAGTATATTCACTCCCGGAGCAATTACGTCCGGTTTAAGAATCTCCGGCGTCAAATGGTTCGGACCACGGCTCGAGAATGAAGCGACACGTGGGGCCGACGGAGATTCCCCTATCACCGTCCCACGGAAAGCAATTGTAGCCGTAGGTGCAGGATCGGACTTCACGTAGCTTCGGATTTTATTTCCGGCCATTTCACCCACCATGGTCGCCGGAATGAGATGAGAATCGGCGATGAGCTCTTCTCCGGAATCCGCAAGGTTCTCTAGTATCATTCCCACTCCACCAGCGAGCTTCACGGCACTTCCTTTTTCAACTCTTGCATTACCTCCACGATCACACACTACAATTTTACCTTTGACCTTGGATGGATCTAGTTTTCCCGGATAACAATACTTGCTTCCACAGTCTTCCGCATATATCAAAGGAAGCTTAGTATCGCCGAGAGGTTTCCCGAAATACAAGGACACGCCACCTAATACCCTACCATCGCCGAGAAAAACATCGGCCGGAAACTCCCGATCGATGGTGGAAGCTCCAACTGTAAGAATCCATGGAGCAATATTGACGGCGGTGTAGGGGCCAGGACCAGAGTTTCCTGCAGAGCAGGACACAACAACGCCATGCTGTGTGGCACCGAATGCTCCAATTGCAATAGAATCGTGGTCATACTGCGGAGCATAACCTGTAGCACCAACCGAAAGAGAAATGATATGAACTCCATCAGCAACGGCTTGATCCATTGCTGCCAATATATCGGAATCAAAACATCCTGAGCCCCAACAGATCTTATAGGCTGCAATTCTCGCCTTAATTGCCATTCCTCTGGCTTCGCCTGTGGCATAGTCATAGAAGCTTGCGTTGTGAGCCACCGATCCAGCCGCTGTTGATGCAGTATGCGTGCCATGACCTTCTGTATCTCTTGGGGATTTTGATTCGCGGGTCTCATCCAATGGATGTCCGAGATAAGCTTCATAGCCTTTATAAAAAGCTCTGGCGCCGATGATTTTGTTATTACAGGGTGGAAAATCAGGTCCGGAATCGCAGGTTCCTTTCCAACCAGATGGAGCAGCGGATAAACCTTCATCCGAGAAGCTCGGCCGCTCAGGCCAGATCCCCGTATCTAGGACACCAACGATGACATCGTCGGCATACTCGGAGTTAGGCCAGAGACCAAAAGAGTCAGCTAAGCCAAGGAAATGGGGGGTACGGGTGGTATGGAGCTGACGGATGCGATCTGGAACGACGGAAAGGATGCCAGGGACGCGTCGGAGCTGATCAGCCTGGCGAGGAGTTAGGTGGGCAGAGAAACCATGAACAGCAAGGTCATAGGAGTAGAGGAGCTTGGAGGACTGAGGAGAGAGGGAGCGGAGGATGGAGGAGTACCAGTGTCGATGGGAGGTGAAAAGGGGAGGCTTATGAGATTTGGAGACATAGACGATGAAGGTTTGCAAGGGTTGGTCCTGTGAAGCAGAAGTCCATGACGAGAAGCAAAAGACAAAGAGGAGGAGCAAGAGAAAGAAGGAAGACCGAAAAGAGACGGCGGCCATTGGAGACTTGTAGAGGTCTGCAAGGCCGGGAGATTATTCCGATTGAAGAAGATAATAAATAATAGTAATAATGAGGTTGTCAAATCTACAGCCACAGGATTGCTCTTGAATTGCGATTGGCGGTCTTCGTTGTGCCACGTTGTAGACCAGCATTGGCTAATTTTAAATCCTATTTTGGTGGGCCCGTTTATCATTGACGTTATCGTGGCATTTGGACACTGGCAGGGAGAGATGGGCCTAAAGTTTTTATTTTCTTTTAGTTATTATTTTCGTGAGTCGATTTGGAGTAGGGCAAACCCCAACGGCCAGCATCTCTTTTGTTGTAAGATAGGTTAAAAAAATTCACATTCAAATTAATTTCTATTTGAATTTGATGGAGCTGGAGAGCACTGGAGGAAGCTCGTACATCTTAATCTTTGATCCAAAAACAAATATGAGATAGGGAATGACATTATGGCATACATACAATTGAGGAATGAGAGGGAATGTGTAACTGGGATAGGATAGTTCATGGGGCGTCAATTTCCCTCCTTGCTTTACTATACGTATAAATATAGTTTCCCTTGCGTAAGTGAAATCATCTTCTAAGCGTAAGTGGGGACACTCAACAAAGGAGGATAAAGATTATTATCAACTATTCCTGATTAATTGTCAGTTTCCTTTTGCATTCTAGTCATACATATATATATATATATATATATATATATATATATATATATATATATATATATTTTTGAAGTTTTTCTCTTGGTCTATCTCTCAACCTTTTGGTTGAAAGTTTGAATCTTTCTTAGCTATTAGTCTAAGAGTTTTTCCCTTACCTACTTACTTGTCAAGAAGTTAAAGATTTAAAATTTCACCTTCATTGATTTCAAAGCTATAAGCCAGCAGAGGTTTTCATAGATGCTTTCACTTGTAAATTTGACATCATGTTTTCATTTATTTCAATTGGACTTCTTAAATTATGATAAACAAATTTGATTAGTTTTTTTTTTTTATTTCTTTGATTAGTTTCACTTAAAAATAATATGGATTTTTTGACGTAGTATATAAAAATTCTTTATTTAGAGAAGTCTTTAACATTAATTTAAATTGCATTAACTAGTTAGTGAGGCAACCAAACAAGCATAACTTTTTTAGGAAAAAAAAAAAAAAAAATGTCACTTTTTTCTAAATAAAGCTCAATCTCACATAAAGAAATAACCAATTCCATGTTCACGAGTTACATCAGGCAACCACCAAATGAAATAATCATATGAATCACATCGAGAAAGTAGGAATAAATATGCCTCTGCCATGCCACAGTGCCATATTCCTCACTTATTCCTTCTTGTTTGAAAAAGATGCATGACATACATTTGTACCCAGAAAACAGTACCCTAAACCATGTATATGCAACCACAAGATTAAGGGCAGCTTGAACAAGTAACTTCAATGGACAAGAGCTTTTGACCAATGCAATTTTCAAATTGTCATTTAAACCAAACAACTGACCAGCTCTATCTATGACGGTGGTAATCTCTCCAATGCCTGGCTGGGTCCTCCTATCTGGGATAAGGGAGAACTTTTTTGAGGTGAAAAGCAACTCTTTCTGTTTGCACCATCAAGCCTCCTACAATATCTCCACAGAGAAACATGCAAGTGCTACTAAGGGTTTGCTGGGGAAACCAGGGATTATGTGTTGAAAACAGGGGAGTAAAAGGGAGGGGGGTGGGTAAGAAAATGTTCAAACATGAGGACAGACTCGAAAAGATTAAGCAAAAAAGAAACAAAAATCTGTAGATAATGCAACAAGATGTATAGAAATAGACAAATTGGACAATTTCTGGGCCCAAGGTCGTGGTACATCTATATAAGACTCATATATATACACCTAATATATGCTTCTTTTAAGTGGCAAATATAGTTACAAAAAACATCCCACACAAAGATACAGTTATATGATCACAAGAAGAGATCTGTGTCTAAGTGCAAGAAGATGCAAATTTAAGCTCAATGGGTAATCTGTCCCTAAAATGTGGACTTCTGTGGTCAAGTGACAATGTCTTACCTTCTGTACAAAATAATGAGGTGTCAACCTAGTCCAGCCAATGAAAGGAAACCCATGGCACTAGTAACCTTTACAGAGAGAAATAGTAAATAAATTGCAATAAGCCCTGTTCCAAGCATCCTGCTCGGACGCATGCCATTCCTAAGTAGAATCACTAGTGCCCACGTTAGTGCAGAAACGAGGAACCCCATTGTGTAATACAAACTTCTGTCTTGTGGAACTGTGAATAGACCAGGTTTTTCTGACCATGCTCCTAGCAACATTGAGATCCCCAACCCAATCAGTGTATTAAACATTGGACCTGCATAGCATCCAGACATAGCAATCTGGACACCATCACCACCATTCATTGCCAATGCAACATTTGAAACCAAATCACCCATTGAATTTCCCCACGCCAACACAGTTACCCCTAGAATTGAAGGATTAACCCCCAGTATAACACCCAGTCCAACTAACAGACCCACAAGCTCATTTGCAATCATATAAAACCAAACGATACTCATAAGAAAGCCACCAAAAACCCACGGAAACAAAAACTTCTGAGGAGGACGATCTGGTTTTGTGTACTTATATGCAAGAATACCAAGTGTGCAGCCCACCAAGCTGCCGATGATGTATGCAACTGTTCTGCTCAGATCACTTGTATTCTCTTGTGTATTCCACACGAATGCCACAAGTAATGGGGCCAATAAAGCACTACTTACTGCGTAGAACTTTGACCAAGTTTCTTCCTCAACTAGTGGAATTGTTAATCGCCTTGGGAGTATCAAAGGAAGCTCCAGAAGGAAACAGAACTTGGAGCATGAGAATGATGGGTTTTCAAATTCTATGCTCTCATCATGCCATCCCCACAAAACCCTATCACCATCAGGCCCTTTCAGGTTTTGGTTTGAATAAATTGCCACATTTGAAGCCCACATCCACTGCGGCAAGGTAGCATGTGATTGAGATCCATCACTTTCGGCCGTGAAGTCAAGTAAAGGATTATACATGGACTCATCATCCTGAGTTACTTGAGAGAATATGCTTCCTTTTACTGGAAGCAGAGGAGTAACAGCACCCAATTTCAACCTCTGCACCTGCTTCCTCACAATTTCATTTGCAGCAACAACAAAGCCGTATACCAAGTATATTGATACAAAAGAAATTGCCCCAACAACACTAATTTTACCAACAATCATGATAATCATGAGGGACAACAAAGTCACAAGAAAGAAAACGATATCCCTAATAAAACATTTCTGATCAATAGCAGCTGCCCGATCAGCAACGCAAAGAGAAACAACTCCAACAACAATGCAAGTGACAAACACTGCGCCACCTAGCACACTATTCAGCCCCACCTCCCCAGCACCACTGCCCACAAATGCAGCAATACTTGCAAAGACATCCGGAGCACCATTTCCAAGTGGAAGAAGAGCAACCCCAGCAACTGAAGGGGAAAGCTTCAATAGACTTGACAGCTTCTCCAGAGAACAACAAAAGTAATCTGCCGCAGTATTGCCTAGAAGATAAAACAGAGCAAAAAGCCAAACAGCAAAAACTAGAAAAGCCCATGAGCTTCCTTTGCAAGCACAGTAATAAAAACTAATGTAATCAAAGAATCCATCAGAGGTGCACTGGGGGTGAGCTTTCAAGAACTCACAACTACTTCTGTAACCAATATGCTCAAACAATCCAGAACATAACTCAGACTGTTTTGCAGACAAAGAATCAGAGTCAGAAATGCTTTCAGAAGCTGAAGAATTAACGCTCAATTCAACCATTTGCCGCCGATTTAGCACCATATATCGATTAAATCCACTTCTAGAGCTCCATTGACGATGGGAATATAGAAATGATGAACTCCTCAACAATGGGTTCCCAATAACATCCTCTCGGTGGTAAAAAAATAACATTAGGACTAGGGCACATAACATATTCAAAATTCCCCAGAATTGGGGCCTTTTCCTACAAAGAACAGTGCTCAATCGCCTCATGTCCATTATCCTTCACTCGAATTATCACAACCCACACCACCCTTACAAAAAAAAATCTAAAACCCTAGAAACAGAAACGAAGCAGGTCTAGAATTCCTCATCAAAAATACGAAATCCTGTGTTAAAATAACTAAATGAACAAAAAAAATTGGATCGACTTCATTGGAATTGTGGAACCATGTGAAAGAATTTCACTTACCAATTGAAACTCGGATGTATAAGATATAGTCAGCCAGAACAGAAACTGAAAAAATGGAAGAACAATAGCTACAGAAATTGTTTTTCCTTACCAATGGAAAATAAATGCAGATTTTGGAGTTGCTTGAATGGGTTGTTAATAAAGTATCTTCTGCGAAGTTACTGTGGTGAGATTTTTTCGATTTGGCATAATAGTTTTTAACTTTCTATACAAATTTTAACAAAAAATTATAGAAGGACAAAATGATAAAAAATAATTGATTATATATTGCCTAAAACTAATAATAATATAATAATAATAATAATAAAAAGGGAAAAAAATAAAAATTAAGAGGAGGAAAAGGTTAAAAAGAGTTGTTTACTGTTACGTCTCTTATTCCTCGTCATCCGTGTCTATATTCAAATTACCTTTCCAAAAATTGGATCAAGAAGATCTTATCAGTAACGTTCCAGTTCCAAATTCGGTTCTTGATTGCAATTTCTTTATTCTGAGTCTACACATTCAACTATAAATAAGTGAAGTTCTCAGTTTTGATTTCTGTAGGTCTCTTTCGAGCAGTTGTATTTATTTTCTTTCTGTTAATCAATCGTGGGAATTCTAGAGATGAGTTTCGAGAAGAAAGAATACGAGTTCCTTAAGGAGATTGGAATTCGTCCTCGTAACCTTGGTTGCTATGCTAATGGCGTTTGGAAAGGTACTGGCCCTCTGGTTTCCTCCCTTAATCCAGCCAACAATCAGGTACTTTTCTTTTCTTTTATGAATATTTATTGTTTTTCTCTCTCTGATTTCAGTAAACCCAGTGCTAAGTATCATTTGGCCATCGTTTTTTATGGCTGTCCATAAGCTCCGCCCTTTTCACTCTCCCGCTTTTGGCAGTAGCCTGAATTTAAGATCTCGTACGCTTCTTGGTTAAACTTGAAGCATACTGTGTGTGCCAAGAAAAAGTTACGAATTTCGCTATTGGTATTTTCTGAGAGGATCATGCTTACCAAAATGTTTGAATTGGATGATCAAAGGCCAGATAAGTGGAATTGAACTTAGAAGGTTCTTATGACATTGGATAAATTCTCTTTTCAATTCAGGTCATTGCTGAGGTTGTTGAGGCCTCCCCAGAAGATTACGAGGAAGGTGTACAAGCTTGCTTTGAAGCAGCAAAGATTTGGATGCAGGTGTGTTCTTCACTTTAGGCTACAAAGTTGCTTCTAGATTTTTCATATTTTGGAGTTAGTATACGATTTAGCATTATGTAGCTTCATCTACTAAAATTTTTAAATCCAAAAAGTGCAGAAATGATTCATTATACAATTGAAATATTCTCTCCACGAAACGGCTTTTTCCAGTTCGCAAGTAAAAATTGTATGGATGTTTCATTTGCTTCAGATTCCAGCTCCAAAGAGAGGAGAGATTGTCAGACAGATTGGTGATGCACTGAGAGCAAAACTTCATCAACTAGGCCGACTTCTATCACTTGAGATGGGGAAGATACTTGCTGAAGGAATTGGGGAGGTTCAAGTATGTAACATTACTTGTCATGTATTCTTGATCCTTTTTTTTTTTTTTTTTTTTTTTTTTTTATGTGTACTTATATAAGCTATACAATGGCAGTAGATCATAAATAAGTGAAATGATTTATTATATTTTCTACTTTCTTGTATGTTTCCTGACTAGAAAAATCTTGCAGGAGATCATTGATATGTGTGATTTTGCTGTGGGATTAAGTCGGCAACTAAATGGGTCAGTTATTCCCTCAGAACGTAAGTTCTATCTTCAACCTGCTATTTTGATGGATAAATGACGGTTTTTTGAGTACATTGATTTTAAATTGTCCATTCTAAATATTCTGGTTCCTATCTACTTCCAACCAACTTACCTGAAAATCCTATCTGAAATTGTCACCCTTGCTTTTAAACAGGTCTTAATCACGTGATGCTTGAGGTGAGCTGATTCTGATGCTTTGTGATTTGGGGATGATACACATTTTGAACTGCATTTAATTGTTTTCTATTAATCCTATTTGCACAGATGTGGAATCCTCTTGGAATTGTTGGTGTAATTACTGCTTTCAACTTTCCCTGTGCTGTTCTAGGTGAGGTTTTGTTTTAAATAAACTCAACTTTACCTTTGTTGGTCAATACATATAAAACTTTGATGTGTAAGGGCCCTTACTAAAAGAATAAACAGGAACTGTCTATTTTGTTGCAAATTTTTAATACCCCCAAATAACCTTATTTTGTAGTCTATAATTTTGCACTGCAGTAATGCTTGACATGATACTTATCTTGTTGATTGCATATTTCCTCAGAGTATCCCATTATGTGTACTTTTTCCCTTAATGGCAAATCTGTGATCAGTTTCTTTTTCCAAATGGTGGCGACAATAAGCTTTAGATCATTTTTTTTCATGGTTTTGGTTGAGCTTTGATAGCTTTTCTTGGACAGGTTTAGTTATAGTTTTTTTATGCATATTCCGCTTAGTTCATTGAACTTGTTTGGTAATGAGTATGCTATAGTGTCCTAATGCTTTGTTTATGCAGGATGGAATGCATGCATAGCTCTAGTCTGTGGCAATTGTGTTGTCTGGTAAGTCTATAACCTTCACCAATCTTTTTGAGTGCTTTAGCTTTTATTCTCATGTTTCCCTTGGGTTGTAAAGGATGGCAATAAGCAATCTGCGTGCCTTATTAGGAGCCTTACTTAGCTCAAATCATTATTCAGTACAAAATCAATGCGCTATATCATTAAAAACATTTGCCACATAGGTAATGGCTGGCGGTTCAAATTTGTTAGTTTCTTTTCCCGTTGGTATCATGATGCCTGAGATATTCAAAGTCCAAAAAACTTTTACTGCTGCTATTCTATCATATCCTATAAAAGACCTTATATTGAAGGAAGGAAATTATGACCTTTCCTTGTCTACTAGTATACTGCACTCTGCATGCATCACACCCATGTGTAGAGTTTGTGCTTTATTATGCCGTATATAAATTCATGAATAATTTTTCCTTTGTTGCGATTGCAGGAAAGGAGCTCCAACAACACCTTTGATTACCATCGCAATGACTAGACTAATAGCTGGGGTGTTTGAGAAGAACAACCTACCAGGTGCCATTTTCACGGCCTTTTGTGGTGGTGCTGAAATTGGGCAAGCAATAGCGAAAGATACACGCATACCTTTAGTCTCATTTACTGGAAGCTCAAAGGTATTTATATTTCTCCTTTTCTTTTATATATGCTTCCATATCTGCTGTACTATTTTCCAATTTCAGAGACCCATAATATTGTAGTGGATCTTACCAGTTTTTACTGAAAATGAAGCTAGTTTTGTTGGTGAAGCTAGAAAATCTTAAAACTTATTATTCATCTCCTTCTTTTAAAAAAGAAACTCTCTCCTGTTGCTAGACCTTAATAGAGAATTGAATTTTATTGGCCATGAATATCATGGGATGTGTTCACATGATTGTAGTTCTGTATGGTTGGTTGCCTATTTTTATTTTAATGTATTTCCAAACCAAAATCATCATAATCTGAAGTCTTTCCCTACACGTCCATGCACTTACACTTGGAGGTTACTAGTGAAACATATTAACTGATATCATCCTTGATGTGGCAACATACAAATCCAATCCCAAAATACAGTGCTAGCCTTGTAGCATGTCATGTGTTCCCTGTAGTTTGTATACTTGCACAACTGTGTGTTAATGTTTTTGTAAATATATCTGATTATATATCTGATATTGTTTTCTTGGCTCATGTATGTTTCTATAATAGGCAGGCTTAATGGTTCAACAGACAGTGAATCAGAGATTTGGAAAATGTCTTCTTGAATTAAGTGGAAATAATGCAATAATTGTCATGGATGATGCTGACATTGATCTTGCTGTGCGCTCAGTCTTGTTTGCAGCTGTTGGTACAGCTGGCCAGCGCTGTACTACTTGCCGCAGACTGGTATGATAGAATACATTGTGTTCTCTACACATTCTGGTTGGTTTGGTAAATTACTCACTTTTTGACCTCAATTCTTCTTAAAATGAAGCTTCTCCAGGAGAGTATATACCAGCAAGTGCTTGATCGCCTTCTTGATGTCTACAAACAAGTGAAAATTGGAGATCCATTAGAGATAGGTACACTGCTTGGGCCACTGCATACTCGCACCTCTAGGGAGAACTTTGAGAAGGGAATTCAAGTCATCAAATCTCAGGTATGTCCAGTCTATTGCAATGGAAATAAAAAATATAAAGCAAGGTGGATTTCTATCTGATCATCTGATTCCTCTGTCCTCTTTTCTTGTTTACAGTCAAGTCATATATTTTAGAAAGAGTTCATTGGAAATTATTCCGTAACTTTGATATTTGATGTGCTTAGTTTCTGATTTGTGTGCTGCTCATTCAAGAAAAACATAGTGGTTCGCTCTTTTTGTGTGCTCGTCTTATTGAACCTATTATCATTCTACTGCTCTTCTGGCTGCTTCTTGAGACATCATCATATGGTTAAGTTCAATGTCAGTAAAACACGATATGCTATATATATATTTATTACTTCTTTAGTTCGAATGAGGGGTTGAACGGGTGATTTGATTCCTTGAATCTATCATGTGTAAGCAACATTTTGAAAACCATTATTTATATGCTAACATTTGCAGGGAGGAAAGATCCTAGTTGGTGGTTCAGTTGTTGAATCTGAAGGAAACTTTGTGCAGCCCACAATAGTTGAAATATCTCCTAGTGCAGATGTCGTCAAGGAAGAATTGTTTGGTCCAGTTCTTTATGTCATGAAATTTCAGGTTGCCCTTTCAATACTCTGTATTTTTCACTTGTGACATTAAAAACATTCTGTATTTCCAAGTAATTTCTCATTTTGAACTCATATATATATATATATATATATATATATATATATATATATATATATATATATATATATATATATATATTTGCAGACTCTGAAGGAAGCAATAGATATAAACAACTCTGTACCGCAAGGTCTAAGTAGTTCCATCTTCACCCGTAAGCCAGAAATTATCTTCAAATGGATTGGGTGAGTAGTTTTAGTTCCCTTCATCACATATCAGTTCTCCATTCTATTTCAATTTTGCACTTCCCTTAAATTTTTCGTGATGCAGGCCTTCTGGTAGTGACTGTGGAATTGTCAATGTCAATATACCAACTAATGGTGCTGAAATCGGAGGTGCATTTGGTGGAGAAAAAGCTACTGGAGGTGGTCGAGAAGCCGGAAGTGATTCTTGGAAACAATATATGAGACGCTCAACTTGGTATAACAACCATAACATCCTTTTCTATAATCTGCAGCAAAGAAATCATGGAACTTAAATCTCTAACCTTGAGTTCATATTCTGTGTATCACAGCACAATCAATTATGGGAATGAATTGCCATTGGCACAGGGAATCAACTTTGGCTGGTCAGTTTCTTCATTTTTCCAGTAATATTACTCGTTTTTATTAATAAAAAATTTAACCAATTTTTCATGTAATTGGTATTTTATATGTCTTCTGCTGCTTGATTTGATTTTTGTTTTGGCTCTGCAGAGTTTGGACACTCTCCACAAACTATCAAGAGATTCAAGCCTCAGGTAAAAAATAAAATAAAAATGCAGTAGTACCTTCTAATGCAATTTCTTTCTCTCATATGCTGTGTTTGAATAACAAGAAAATACTGTTGATAATTGTGGACTTGATGGTGTAATCAATTTATATCTATATATATATATATAAATATATTTTATTCTTCTAAATTTCTTTCTTTAATGAAGCACAATGATATGATTATAAGCAACCGTGATTGATATAATAATACCAAAACCAATAACTTGACCTTTACTTTCTTTTTTTATTTTTTATTTTTTATTTTTTTAAAAAAAAAAACAAATTTCTTTTGGTGAAGAAGTTGTTTACCCAATTCTTCAGATTATTGTGCTGTCATCATACTGAACTACAGTTGTCACCCAGTTCATGGTTGGCTGACTTGTCATACATACATACATTAATTTATATAGAAGAATATATATGCTGTTTTAATATTTTTATATATAATTAACAAGTAATATTCATAATTTTTTTTTATAGAAAAATGTGAAATTTTTTCTAATAAGTGATGAGAGTATATTGGAATTTTTTATTTTTTTGATAGGTAAGTAGATTGGAAAAATTATTACCTATAAAATCCATCATTTTGATTTAATTTAATTTTTAAAAGTTTTAAAAACGCGTACAACAAAGTCTTCTTATGTGAGAACCTACATAGATAGAGATATTCAGAAGTAATCCTAGGTGTAGACAATAAAATAATACTCTGATCACGCTAATATTTTATTATTATTTATTTATATATGATTTAGCAGTATCGGAAGGGGATGATTAAAGTATCTTTACTTTTTCTTTAATTTTAATAAAATAATGGTTCGGTTGCTTAAAGTGTTTGTGGTCCTCTTCCCATAATACAACATACAGTAAGCTATGATTGGGCTATATATTCTGACTTACCCCACAATTCAATTCACGAACCTTAAGTTTTCCCATCCCCTTTCTCATTTTTCGTCCTATTGTGTTCACTATTTCCCTTTTTTTTATATATATATTTGTAATGAAAGATTATGTTATACTCATAATATTTATATTCAAATAATAATTGAATTTATTTTTGTTCATAAACTAAACTTGATTTGAGTAGTTATATTATGATAGGAACATATGGTATATTTCAATTTTTTATTTTTTTTTTTTAGAAAACACGTTTAAAAATACTTTTTACACCTAGGTTGCATTGTTGGCCAGTTGACTCAACGGAATGTTTACATTATTTGCTTTAAATTCAATAACTTGCTACCGAGTCAACAATTTTTGTCTTCAAAATTTTAATTTTAATTTTCTTTAAAAAAAAAAAAAAAAAAAAAAAAAAAAAAGGGTTTCCACCGATATTTTTGTCTAAGTCACCAGAGACAGGACATAAATACACATCCACATGTATCATCAGAGTTCCCGACCATTGCTATGGCTGAAGCATGGAGATGAGAGAGTTCATAGCCTCATCAATTTTATCCATTTTTTAAAAAAAAAAATAAATAAGTATTACATATTAATAAATAATAATAAAAAATATTTTAATAATTTAATAGATGAATAGTATTTTTTTAAAAAAAAAAAGAAATAGAATTTTAAGATAATTAAAATAAAAATCAATTATTCTCAAAAAAATTAATTGACATAATTCATGGAAAGGAGATATTATGTGTATATCTGAATTATTAAGGATTTGACCAGACGACAAGTACATATGGAGTAGCATCCACAAAGCGCCAACAACTTTTCGGCCAGAACCAAGAAGGGAACTTAATGCCCGGTCATTTCCAAAAGGTATAGACCAAGAAAAGAAACAATTACTTTACCTCAAATTGGAGTGAAGACAAGCGCATAATTGCGTTAGTTGGTCTGCAAACCCCAACATGATTGAGGTTTGGTGTCCGAAAGAGAGAATGAAGTTTTCTTCTTTTTTTTTTTTACATTGCGCGGACCCATCATAATTCATAATACCATCGTGGGTCTTTGGGGTTACCTGTTGCTGTGCATGCACTCCTAAGTCCTGAGTCCTGAGTCCTGAGTCCTGACCACTGCGCTACTGTTCCCTCGGACCCACTCACCTTAATATATACTGTTGTTCACGGAGCAACCCCCAAGCGGTGGGCATGGCTCTCTCCCCCACTCCTGTCCTGTAACATACTGCTCTCCAGAAGTTTCTGTCTTCCCGGAACGTCACAAGCGGGGCTGAATCTCGGTACTTAGCCCCCACATGTATTTGATTTCTGACACTTCCAAAAGCTCCAGTTTTTCATTATAACCTCTGCTGCTGCTCCTGCTCCTGCTCCTGCTCCTTGCTCCCCGTTGCATCCTCATTCCTCTCGGTAACTCAAGTCAGTCAGAACAGAACAGTGGGAGCAGTTCATCACTCCCCTACACCTGTTCTGTTCAATCAATCAAACTGAAGCTAACTTTGACCCTTATGAATAAGTATCTGGTTTTTAATCATACTCTTGGGGGTAAAGGAAATTGCAGATATGATGTCCATACAAATAATTCGACCAGCTATTGAATTGCATATGCAGACAACTGCCATTTGTGAGTGGGGATGGTTATCAGATGCTATGATGAAGCAGAGAAACACACAAAATAATAATAATAATAATAAAATTTGGAAAAGACAAAATGAAGCTTCTGAAAGGAAAACTCATTCACCCAAACAGATAGAACATTGCACATGGACACCCAAAAAACTGCTTGCATCAGAATAATCTCATTGTAGTTCACTAAATTGGCTGCAGATATTTCAGAAAGACAACGAATCAAAGTTGGGCATGTGAATCTATCAAATTTGGGTAATTCTACACATCACAATCGCAGGTTCAACAGGAATTTCTCAAATCATAAAATTCTACCCAAGCACAATGATGATATAGCATAAATCCGAAAGCCAAGCAGAACACACAAAATTACAATGAAATTAGTACTAAAGTTATATTCCATTAATCCATTTCAATGTTTACAATTGAGACCATCTGAAGCGAACATGACTATTCCTGCCTTTATTTATTTATTTTTTTCCCTTACCCGAGCAAGACTTTTTAGCTACAGCTATGATTTACTACCTATGGTTTTGCTTCATTCACAATCATCATGCATTTCCGCAACCTGAAACTCGGTCGGTTCAACCAAAGAGAGGTTCGGGATGCAACTCTCAGATCGAGTCAATAAACTTTTACGCTTAACGCTTTTCGTCGGACTACAAGGCATAGATCTGGGCGAATCGAAACTTTTCCTCAACAGCTGCCTCATAGCCGAGATTAAGTGAACTGTAGGATCGGGAGGCGGGCCGGAGGATCTAAATTTGTTGCAAAAGTTGAAGTGACGGCTCAAAGCCTCTTCGGCGCTTATCAGTCTTTCTTCGCATCGCACGATTTCATCCTTAACCGCCTCAGCACAGAGTCCGCATATCCATTTTCCTTGATAACGTTCTCGGATCCTTTCTATGTACTCCAGAGTGCATTCCTCTGTCAGACCACAACAATCGCATTTAGCGAAATCAACTTCCATCGCCGTTGCTGTAAGTTTCGTCGTCACCGTCTGTGAATCAGGCGCCGCCATCAAAATCGAGTCGCTGATGACAGTCGCAGACATTACAGCTGGAATTCAATTTCAAATCAAACCAAATAAATTTAAAATTGTATAAAAATAAAATTGACAAACCTGCTAAATATCCGGTAAACAAAATTTAGAAATAAAAAGCAAAAGAAAAATTGCACAAGAGATTTACCAGCAGAAGCAGATCCAAATTATATGTTGTATCTTTAATTTACAAAAAGCGGGTAGGGATTTGCTTCGGCTATAAAACGGGGTTTTTTTCCGATAAAACAAGGTTGGTATATGGTTGTACTTGTTTTATCTTTCTTTTTCCCACTCGCCTTCTTCAACCTTGGCTTCCTCCGGGATGAAAAACGTATACATGAAAGACATTTCAGAAGAGATCAACAATAGCACTTTCTCTGCACACCGAATCAATCTCGCTTAACTGATTGATCGTGTGCAGATAGGATTAAGAACAGAAATAGAAGGAAGAATCCTGGAAGAAGAGTTGAGAGAGGAAATTCGAGATATGGCTTCAGCTTTTTCGCCGGAGAAAATTTCTACCCGTTTTAGAGAGAGAAGCAGCGAGAATATATAAAGGCCCCAAGAGAAAGTATAATGATTGGCGGTATTGAGGGCGTGGAACGTGGGGACGGTAATAGAATCCACGTCATTAATTATACTGTCAAATAAATTCTGGCCTCATATGATTGGATTGCCAGCTATGCGTTATCTACGTTTGAGAAGCGATCTTTTCTTTTTAAAATAAAAAATAAAACTCTCGCAAAGAGTAATTTTTTTTTTTTTTATAAATAGAGGTTTAGAATCTATTAAAACTCTAATTAATTTAAATTTGTTTTAAATTGTGTGTACAGATTATTTACAGTAAGTATCAAACATTCGATTTTATGTACTATTAACAATGCACTTTTCGATATTATGTCAAGTCAATGGCTCAAAAGGGTAACTGTTTGCTTTCATGGAAAAACAACTTCTTTTTTTTTTCCTTTGATCTTAATTCGTGTAATTAGTTTTGGTAATTTGCATAATTAAAGATATTAGTTTATTTATTGTTTGTCATTTGTGGCTCACCTTCTTTTGATTTCCTAATGCTATTTTTGTCTATTAGCGCTAACAAACAAATTAAGAACTTACGCAAAAGGTTTATATTGTTGGTCAAAGTTCACAAAATTAAAGTAGTACTTTACTATTAAGCCCTTGATTTCTATCTATCTTTTTATTATCTAAGGGAAAATAAATTTTACAGAAAAATAATAAAGACAACATATCTTTTAGGGAATTACCTTATTTAATTAATTAATTAATAATCCTTGAAGTGTCAATTATTGGATTGTTTAGACACAGGACCTTTTAAGTATATTCTTTAAAATAACGTCTATTTTTTATTTTTTTAAAAAAAATATATTAAAATTATTACATTTTTTTTTAATTAAAAACACTTAACAAAAATATAAAATTGTTTAGGTAGAGCTGCTTGAAAGGCACCAAAGTAAATATGGTTGTCATGTATGTAGAACGAGCCGAGGTGGATGTCACCTATCAATGAATCCGGCATCACCTCTCTTTCTACTCGATATTGGCTTGTGATGAGAGAGACCATGACGATGGCATGATCTCTAACACTTGGATGCACCATAATACAATAATATTAAATGTCTTTAACCGATTGACACTGTTAGTATCCCAAATCAGATTGGTGGATAACATCCCTTTTTTAGATGTAGTCCCCCTATTGGCTAAGATCTCATATATAAACGGTAACACATGCACTATACTCAATAATATATCTTAACTATTATAAGTATTCCGATTGCATATTATTTTTCTATAGAGAATTAAGAATATACGGTTTGATTCTTTATTTTCTCATATTTCATTGATTACTTAGTTATCGAAGAGTCAACATTGAAAATACATCCGATACTTGATTTTTTTTAAGACACTTAACAATGAATAGAGTCTCATAATCTACGTAGCACAAACAAAAGAAAGTATCCCAAATCACTGCTAATTATTTTAAAAACTATCACTAATGAAATATTTCTATTTTTTCTTAATATTTTAACAAATAAATTATATATAATTGGAAGGAATTTGGTTAGTTAAATTGTGAACTATGTGAAATAGACACAAATTTCTTCTTCTCCCACCAGTACTTCATATTGGGCAGTTTCATATTATGTCGTATCATGTTATAGCAACACTTGTTTTTATTTGAAGTTCCTCCCATAGCTTAATAGTTTAGGAGTCTCTCCCTCAACCTTTTGAGGGTTGAGAGTTCAAATCTCTTATGGTCATTGGTCTAGGAGTTTTTCCCTTACCTCCTAGCTTGTCAAGAGGTTAAGGGTTTAAACTTCACCCGGAGTTTCACAATTTGAGATATATTCGTAAGTGCGGGTATACCCACACTGTTGGACCTTCCCGGTGGATTAGTTTAGGTCGGAATGGTGTAGAATACCACCTAAAAAAACACTGTTTTTATTTAATTTTTTATTTTTATTTTTTTTGACTTAGAAAAAAGAAAGCACGTGATTTTGTCAGCTATTACTTGCTTTCAAGCATTGTATATATACAATCAATCTGGTGTGGTGATTAATTCAAGCAAACAACTCCAATTATTTTTCTTTTTTCCATTTATGAAAAGATATTAATTGAGGATCAAAGTTGATGAAATTAAATATTTTACATATTAGTCCTTCATTTCTTGCAATCATCTAATTAAGGCAACATATAAAAGATTGAAACAGGTTTGTTGTATTAAATGTGCATACTCTCTTTGGTTTAAAACAGAATATTTACTTTTTTACTTTATACTAACACATTAATGAAAGATTTTTTACCTTAAATATACAAGTGACTGAACTTCATGGGATTTACATTCCTTTAATGCAAGATTTTCTTTTTCTTCCTTTTTTAAATAGATTTAAAGAAGTCGGTAATAATTAGGTGAAAAGTATGTTAACATTTAATTTCTAAATAAATTAAACAAGGACACAAGGTGTCCTAAATGGATCTCAAACTATGAGATAGTATTTTTAAGTCAATCTACGTTTAAACTAATCTCCGTTCGAGTCGGGTTTTTAAATAGATTTAAAGAAGTTGGTAATAATTAGGTGAAAAGTATGTTAACATTTAATTTCTTAATAAACTAAGAGTGCAAGGTGTCATAAATGGATATCAAACTATAGGATGACATATTCAATTCAATCTACATCTAGGTTAATCTTTGATCGAGTCGGGTTGGTTCCTTACGAGAGAGAGCTTTGACCCCAAATTTTAAACAATAGCATATACGAGTTAATATTCAAACTCTTAACCTCACTTAATTCAATAGAATTCCTTACGAGTTCACCTACATCTTAGAGTTAATTGAATAATGCATTAGATATAGACAATCGTTTGTTAATTAACATAATAAAAAACTTATTTTTCATAAATATATTTAGAGTTTGAATTTCACGTGCAAATTAGTTTAATTTTTTTTTTTTTAATATTTTGGGGGATAATTTTTTTAATAAACATAAAAATGAAGGGTGTGAGATGAAGAAGATTAGCCTAAACTAAAGTAACGTTTGATTGAAAGTTGATCAAAGGAGTGAAACCTACGTTTTCCCCAGTTGTGCACTTCATTATTAGGTCTAGACACTAACAGTGGGGGTTTGTTGAATTACAACCATATTCCCACAAGAAAAAATTAAATTAAATAAATAAATAAATAATAATAATAAAATAGACCGAATCACAACCCTCCTTCATTCATATATATATATATATATATATATATATATATATTATAGTTATGCTTCATCAATGGACCATTCAAAAGAAAGTGTGCTAAATTTTTGCATCATTGTGAAAATGACATCCTCAATGCCCATAAAACCTCGATAAATTAACTATAACGTTGTATTTTTTATGAATATTTGTATGTCCCTACTTCCACTACTTTCACTACCTCCACTATCTTCATAACCTCTAATGTCCATTGCTTTAAAGATTTCACCAACTCCACTATCTTCATATGAATAATGGAAAGTTATATATATATACATAACTTGTATGTATATGTGTATATATGTTACATATATGTTATCCCTATAAATAGAAGGTAGTTTTGTATATTTTGTGAACAACAAGGAATATACAAGTTTGATTGTTATTTTGATTCATATTGTTCTTATCTTATTATGTTATAATTATAATAATTTTACAACACGTTATCAGCACGAGTTTGCTCTTCGGGAGAGAATTGTTTTGTGATATTTTCTATCAAGGTACGTTATTCTCTATCATGTCGAATCTCTCAAAACTCGAATTTGTTGCTCTTGATATTTCCGGAAAGAACTATTTGTCATGGATACTAGATGCTGAAATTCATCTTGATGCTATGGGTCTTGGAGACACCATAACAGAAGGGAAATATTGCATCAATGCAAAAACGCGGCAAGGCGATGATATTCCTTCGTCACCATCTTCATGAAGGACTAAAGTCCGAATACCTAACGATAAAAGATCCACTTGTTCTTTGGAAAAATCTAAAGGAAAGGTATGACCACCAAAAAAGTGTTATTCTTCCAAAGGCTCGTTATGAATGGTTGCACTTGCGTTTGCAAGATTTTAAATCATTAGTGAGTATAACTCCGCTATGTTCCGTATAAGTTCTAAACTAAAATTATGTGGAGAAGATGTAAATGACAATGATATGTTAGAGAAAACTTTCTCTACTTTTCATGCCTCGAATGTGCTCTTGCGGCAGCAATATCGAGAAAAAGGTTTTACAAAATACTCACGGTTAATCTCATGCCTTCTTGTGGCGGAACAAAATAACGAGTTATTGTTAAAAAATCATGAAACTCGTCCCCATCTCTGTTCCATTCCCCGAAGTGAATGTGACTATGATGAATAATAATGGAAGAGGACGAGGTCGTGGTTACGGTCGAGGCCGTGGACGTGGTCGTGGCCGTGGACGTGGTCGTAATAATAAATATGTGTCTACTTTCCATAAAAAATGGAATAATAAAGAGGACAAACAAGTAGACACAAGTGGACATAAAAATATTGTTAAAAATTATGAAACTTCATGTTTTCGTTGCGGGATGAAAGGACATTGGTCAAGAACTTGTCGTACTGCAAAACACCTTATTGATCTTTATCAAGCTTCATTGCAAGAAAAAGGAAAAGGTGTGGAAACAAATTTTGCAAGTTTCTTTGATGATCTTGACAATGATCCTATCGATACTACACACTTAGATGTGTCGGATTTTTTCGATCCGCAATAAAATACCGATATTCCGAGTGACGGAGAATACATAAATCCATTTGGCCTAGTATGATTTGTTTTTCAAGTATTGTTGTTTACATTTCAAGAATAATTGTTGTTTAGTTTTCAAGACTTGTTATTCAGTTTTCAAGTATTGTTATTTCGTTTTCAAGAATAATTGTTGTTATTTTCATGAGTTGTACTTTTGTTCATTTTTTAAATTTCACATAGTCCAAAATATAACATGAATAACATATATATACTTAATATATATACAACTTGCTCTTAAAAAAAAAAAAAAAATTTAAAATAACATGTATTATATTTATTAGAAACTAAAAGAATTTAAAGTAACATGTATTATATTTATTAGAGACTAAAAGAATCTAAAGTAACATGTATTATATTTATTAGAGATTAAAAGAATTTAAAGTAACATGTATTATATCTATTAGAAACTAAAAGAATTTAAAGTAACATGTATTATATTTATTAGAGACTAAAAAAATCTAAAGTAACATGTATTATATTTATGAAAAAGAAGAGGTTGTTGGTTTAGAAATAAACAAATGATTTTGCTTCATGATTTTGCTATTGTTATTATTATTATTATTCCTTGTGTTTTCATTTATCTTCTTATTCTTTAATTATAATATTTTTATTTTTACATTTTTTGAAGAATATGGATGAAGATATATGTCTTGCTGATAGTGCAACTACTCATACTATTCTTCAAAATAAAAAATATTTCATTGCACTAAAGATGAGTGATGCATATGTTACTACAATTTCGGGTAGTACAAGAATAATTGAAGGCTCCGGAAGAGCAATTCTAATGTTACCCAATGAAACAAAGTTGAATATAAACAATGCTTTATTCTCATCAAAGTCTCAAAGAAATTTGTTAAGTTTTAAAGATATTCGTCTTAACGGATATCATGTGGAGACTATAAATGAAGGAAATGATGAGTACCTTCATATTACAAGCATTGTTTCGGTAAGAAAATAGTATTGGAAAAATTAAATATGTTTTCTTCTGGCTTGTACTACACAAGAATAAATGCAATTGAAATACATTCAATAAACCAGAAGTTTATTGATTCAAAAACATTTACTATTTGGCATGATCGGTTAGGCCATCCCGGTTCAAGTATGATGCGAAAAATTATTGAAAATTCGCATGGGCACTCATTGAAAAACCTTAAGATTTTTCAATCAAAAGAATTTTCTTGTGCTGCTTGTTCTCAAGGAAAATTGATTATTAAGACATCACCAGTTAAAGTTGGAATTGAATCTCCAAGCTTTTTTAGAAAAGAATTCGGGGTGATATATGTGGACCAATCCACCCTTCATGTGGACCATTTCGATATTTTATGGTTCTAATAGACGCATCCAGTAGATGGTCTCATGTAAGTTTATTATCAACTCGGAACTTGGCGTTTGCGAGATTACTTGCTCAAATTATTAGACTACGAGCACAATTTCCAGATTATACAATTAAATCAATACGTCCTGGATAATGCTTGGTGAATTTTCATCTCGAACTTTCAATGATTATTGTCAATCAATTGGTATAAGTGTTGAACATCCTGTAGCTCATGTTCACACACAAAATGGGTTAGCTGAGTCATTTATTAAAAGACTTCAATTGATAGCTAGACCTATACTTATGAGAACTAAACTACCTGTTTCAGCTTGGGGACATGCAATTTTGCATGCAGCAGCACTTGTACGTGTTAGACCAACAAGTTATCATAAATATTCCCCATTACAATTGGCTTATGGTCGGGGAGCCAAATATTTCCCATTTTAGAATTTTTGGATGTGCGGTATATGTTCCTATAGCTGCACCACAACGCACAAAAAAGGGACCACAAAGAAGATTGGGAATATATGTTGGTTTTGATTCTCCTTCTATTATAAAATATCTTGAACCTATGACGGGAGATCTTTTTACGGCACGATTTGCCGATTGTCATTTTGATGAATCAATGTTCCCGGGATTAGGGGGAGTAAAAGAAAAACAGCCTGGTAAAAATATTACATGGAATACTTTGCAACATCTTGATACTCGTACAAATCAATGTGAACTCGAAGTTCAAAAGATAATACACTTGCAAAGTATAGCAAATCAACTGCCAGGCATTTACCGATCTAAAGAGAGTGACTAAGTCACATATACCGGCTGAAAATGCTCCTATACTGGATTGAAATCCCAATAGGAAAATCAGAAAAAGAAATAGCAAATGAGTCTATAGCACGTCGAAACGTGGTAGACCAATTGGTTCAAAAGATAAAAATCCTCGTAAAAGGAAGGGAGCAAATGTTAATAATGAGCCCGAGATTGATACTCTAGAAGAATCAAGAGACATAATAAATGAAAGAAATCCAGAAGAAGTTCAGGTACCTGAAGAAGCTGAAAATATTGGAAAAATAGAGAATGATGAGATCTCAATAAATTATGTCTTAACGGGGAAACGATTGAACCGAGAAGAAATAACTATCGATAGTGTTTTTGTATATAATGTAGCATCAACTGTTATGAATGGAAATGATTATAATGAGCCTACATCTGTTGATGAATGTAGACTTAGAAGAGATTGGTTGAAATGGAAAGATGCAATTCAAGAAGAATTAAACTCACTTGCAAAACGTGAAGTTTTTGGACCCATAATCCCGGACACCTGAAAATGTCAAACCTGTAGGGGTATAAATGGGTATTTGTGCGGAAAAGAAATGAGAAAAATGAAATTGTGAGATATAAAGCACGCCTTGTTGCACAAGGTTTTTCTCAAAGACCGGGAATTGATTATGAGGTCACTTATTCTCCCGTGGTGGATGCAATTACTTTTCGTTATCTCCTTAGTCCGGCAACTAATGAGAAACTTGATATGCATCTTATGGATGTAGTTACGCCTATTTATATGGCTCACTTGATAGTGATATCTATATGAAAATCCCTGAAGGATTTAGAATGCCCGAAGCATATAAATCAAATTCTCGAGAGTTATATTCAATAAAATTACAAAGATCTTTGTATGGTTTAAAACAGTCTGGAAGAATGTGGTACAATCGTCTTAGTGAATATTTATTGAAAGAAGGTTATCAAAATAACCAAATTTGTCCATGTGTATTTATTAAAAAAGAAAATTTAGGATTTGCTATAATTGTTGTCTATGTTGATGATTTAAATATTATTGGAACTCCTGAAGAAATTTTAAAGGCAATGGATTCTTTGAAGAAAGAATTTGAGATGAAAGATCTCGGAAAAACAAAATTTTGTCTCGGCTTGCAGATTGAGCACTTGAAAGATGAAAGTGGAATTTTTGTTCATCAATCAAATTATCCTGAAAAAGTCCTTAAAACATTTTACATGGACAAAGCACATCCATTGACTACCCCAATGGTTGTTCGATCACTTGATGTAAAAAAGGACATTTTTCGACCTTGTGAGGATAATAAAGAAGTTCTTGGTCCTGAAGTACCATATCTTAGTGCAATAGGTGCACTAATGTATCTTGCTAACAATACAAGACCTGATATAGCTTTTGCTGTTAATTTATTAGCAAGGTTTAGTTCATGTCCAACTAGAAGACATTGGAATGGAATTAAACATGTTTTTCGATACCTCCAAGGTACAATTGATATGGGATTATTATATGTCAATAGTACTAAACCACAACTTGTTGGTTATGCTGATGCTGGTTACTTATCCGATCCACATAAAGCAAAATCTCAAACAGGCTATGTTTTTACATGTGGAGGAACTGCTATTTCATGGCGTTCTACAAAACAGACACTAGCTGCTACATCTTCAAATCATGCAGAGATTATAGCAATCCATGAAGCAAGTCGTGAATGTGTGTGGTTAAGATCCATGTCTCAACACATCCGAGAGACATGTGGTTTATCTTCAGGCAAAGAATTTCCGACAATAATTTATGAAGATAATACTGCATGTATAGCTCAATTACAGGAGGGGTATATCAAACAAGATCGTACAAAGCATATTTCACCAAAATTCTTCTTCACGCATGATCTTCAGAAAAATGGTGATATTGATGTACAACAGATCCGTTCAAGTAACAATTTGGCAGACTTGTTCACAAAGGCATTACCGACTTCAATATTTGAAAGATTGGTTCGTAATATTGGAATGCGTCGGTTGAAAGATATTATGTAATGATCGGGGGGAGTGTACAAGGAACGATGTACTCTTTTTCCTTCACTAGGGTTTTTTCCCACTGGGTTTTTCTCTAGTAAGGTTTTAATGAGGCATATTCCTTGTACAATGGACATCCAAAAAAGGGGGAGTTTTATGAATATTTGTATGTCCCTACTTCCACTACTTTCACTACCTCCACTATCTTCATAACCTCTAATGTCCATTGCTTTAAAGATTCCACCAACTCCACTATCTTCATATGAATAATGGAAAGTTATATATATATACATAACTTGTATGTATATGTGTATATATGTTACATATATGTTATCCCTATAAATAGAAGGTAGTTTTGTATATTTTGTGAACAACAAGGAATATACAAGTTTGATTGTTATTTTGATTCATATTGTTCTTATCTTATTATGTTATAATTATAATAATTTTACAACAGTATTTGTTTACTTCGTGTTTTTATCATTTTTAAAAATAGATTATACTTTATAGTGAATTATTTATCTTCAATTAAAAATATCCCAAAAAAAAATTAAAATTAAAATTAAATATTTAATAATTATAAAATATTAATTAAAGGGATATTAATAAAAAATGAATAAATGAATTTAAGAAATATATAATGTTATATACCACGAGAACTCCTATATGAGATTTAAATAAGGTTGGAAGTTTGAACCCTACTTATGTATAAGTACAATCAATTATTTGATATTATCTTTATTATAACAAAAAATATATTTATGAATACTTAAATTTATTTTTATATATTATTAAATATTAATTTCTTATTTAAAAGTGACATGATATATATATATATATATATATATATATATAAATAAAGGGGAATATAGCGAGTGAGGTGAATAGTGAGTAGGGTAAAATTGTTGTTATATATGGCTATATATATATATAGGTTGATGATGATTGTAATGTGCAAGGATTAGTCAGTTCGCGACTAGGCAGAGGCACCCACGTTTCACATGCTCCATTCCCTTCTCTTCCCTTTCCCTCATCCCATTATTATTATTATTATTATTATATATATAAAAAAAAAAAAAACAAATGTAAACGCACTATTATTTTGTTTGATATGAAAATCAAATCTTCTCTCATTCTTTTATTCTTTTTCTTTTTCTTTTTTTTTCATATTTTAATTAGTAAGTAGTAGGGTATCCCTAACTTATAAAAAAAAAGTATTTTATCCCTATATTTGCTGACAAGATTTATTTTGATTCAATGGAAAATATATTTTATAGAATCTTCTCGGATAACCCTTTTTCTTACCATAAACTTTTTTTTTTTTTTAATTTATGAATGCAAAATACATCAATAATTCAAGTGTACAATATATATATATTTATTTTTATATTTTTTTTTTATAGTGATGGTGTCCAAGTTTTGATCCGACTAATCCAACACTGAGATCCCGACAGCATTATGGCTGGATCTGGATGTCGAACCCCCGAAGGGGCGGTTGGGGGAGCGGTCTCTTGCCACTCGGCCACACAACCTCGGACAAGTGTACAATATTTATTGATATATAATGATGGTGTTGAAGTGAAACTATTGTTATATAGATAGAACAACTCGATAATGATATGACACATTGATTAATTCGTGTCTATTTTAGTTTATCTAATCTCGATCAACTAATATAAGAGTGTTACAAGTGAAATGACCTATAACAAGTTAATACCCAAAATTGGCTGGCGAACAATATATACTTTTAAGGTGTATCTATGTTATTGACTACTAATCAAATATAAATAAAAGGCAACACATACATAATACAACACAAATTATTCATTATCTTCATTCCATAATGAGTTGAGTTAAGAATATATTTTGTTCTTAGAATATTAAAGATAATATTGAGAGACATTTTTCTGTGTCCTAAGTATTTTGAGAAGAATTATATTTTCATTTATTAACTTAATCGTCGGATGGTCAAAGTTAAGAACATCACCCAAATACATGACATTTTGACATTTTATGGATAATTATCAATCTAGTGAAACTCATTTTCATCTACGTGGTGCACATAGTAAAACTGTTTATCAATCAATCCGATAGCTTAAGAGAATTGGTGCGCGGACTCCTAATGCTTCTTCCAGAGCGGATGGTCGAGGTTTTGAATCTCTCTGGGGTAGTTAGCGTCATGTTAAAAAAGTTTGGGTTAGGCCCTCACCCTAAAATAAGAGTTGAACTTTATGAGCTCTCCGCAGACCGAGTTCGGATTAATCTTACCAAATAAGGTGAGGATACCGGGCGTCCATGGGTATTAAAAAAAAAAAAAAAACTGTTTATCAATCTAGTGAAACCCATTTTCATCTACCTGATGCACATAGTAAAACTGTTTAGAATCATACATAACATCAGTGAGAATATGGTAGAGAAAAAAAAAAAAAGAAAAAGAAACATAACACAAGTCAATAGAAAGGGAATCAAAATCCGTGTTTGCTTCTTCAAATGTCAAAACCAGAAAGATGCTTATACGCGTTGGAAGGCGGAAAATAATACGACATTTCTTATTCATGCTTCTTTTTTTTTCTTTTTTAAGAGGTAAGATTGACTAAATAAAAATAAAATTGAAGTAAATCAAACACACCACAACCACACTCTATATATATATATATATATTCGCACTTATACGTGTCACATACCCCATGATGTTAGGGAATATATTTTTTTTTCTTATTCTAACAAATTATTTCTCCTTTAAAAAAAGAAAAGGAAAAAAAAAAAAATGGATAGAATGGTAAGACCTAAAAGAATATATCCCTCTCAATGTGTCAGTGATTCTTGATGTTGTTGATTTTTTTTTTTCCCGGAAAATTTTTATTTTTAACACTAGACCACTTATCCATACATTCTCTCTATATAAATATAATATATATATAATATAATTTAGGGGAAAAAAAGTCTTGATTTTTGGTGCCCATTATTTTGAATAAGATGTGTAATTTTTTTTTTTTTCATAATCTTCACACAGGTCTAGTTTGTAGTACTTTGATATGTATCTATATATTTTTTATTTTTTATTTAGGTAATTTTTAATTATTATTTTTTTTGTTGATTACCGTGATACACATGTAAATAAAAATAAATAAATAAAACATAAGTACTTGTCTTTTTTTGGTTCATTGTCAAGAAACTTCTATTTACATTTGACAAACTGACTGACATGACTTAACTTTTTTATATTTTTAAAATAAAATTTTAAATTTTAGGATTTATTTTCTTTGAGTTAGTTTAAAAAAAAAAAAAAAAAAACTTTAACGCGTGTGTATATTGCCATTAACAAATATTATTAGTAATTTTCCTTATTAGGCGGAAGGTACAAATATTTATATATATTTAAGTAGGTAACGCCGAATTTTTTTTTTTAATATTTATTTAGGTCTTAAATTTGATATATATATATATATTACTTAATGCCTGGGCAGGTTGACAATGGCCGGTGTGAGAGACGGAGGCCAAGATGCTTGGATATATATATATATATACACATTTATATATTAAGGGACAACAGCATACTTTTGCAAAAAGATATTACTGAATAATTATCTGAGAAAAAGAAAATTGAAAAATAAAAATGGTACTATAATTGTTTCTATAGTACTACTCCACCCATTTTATTTTGATTTTTTTTTTTAAATTTAATTCACTAATTATTTATATTCATCTAAATAAATCTTAAATGTCAAATGAGTTGTAACCGAGTGATCAACACACATGCTCCTACCTTAAAAGTTGAGGGTTCGATTTGTCGGATCTGGTTTCAAAAAAAAAAAAATCCAAATTAAAGCAAATATAGATGAAATATATACCAAAATTATATTTTTCACTTATAAAAATCGCTACTATTTCAAAATAATGTAACTATAAATGGTAATAGCATGAAATTGAGGTAACCCTCTTACTTCATACATATGTATATATATATATATATATATATATATATATAAAATTGAAAGTAAAGTTGATATTTTTTTAGTAATAAGTATTAGACTGATTTTATTAGCTGACGAATTTAAAAGAGACAGACAACATAAAAATATCCGTATGTGATATTTGTTCTTGATTAGAAAAAATAAATGCCCTAACCACCTATACTACCTTCAAAAGAGAAAAGGAAAGATGTATACATATACAAGTAGGAAATAAATATTTTATTTATTAATTAATAATTAAATATTATATATAAAATAATAATAATAAAACAAAAGGATGCTGTTTTATTTATTAGTATCTAATAATTAATTAATTTGTTGATGGAAAAGTAGGCACCAAAATATCTAATCCCTTTCTACTAGGGAGGGCATATTTTACCTATTTTATTTAGGTAAGATCGTAATCATGAAAAAAAAAAAAAGACTATATGTATGATATTTCATTTTCAAAAAAATAAAAATTTAAATGCATTAATATCTTGGGCGTTGATTATTTATTTCTTTAATTATTTAAAGCTAAGCTTAAGAACCTATTTAATTTTTTTATATTATAAATCTTGGAGGAAAAATTTAATTTTGTGTCCAATCAAGAGTGATTTGTTCTTTGTCACACCCGCGGACCCTATTCTCCTCCCCTCTTCTCTTCTACTAGCCGCCACCTCTCTTCTCTTTTGCCAGCCGCTACCTCTCTTTTTCCCCGGTCAAGGGAGAAGTTTAGCTTCGACAAAAACTTTTCCCTTAGTCGAAATAACTTTATTTACTTTTTTCGTGGTTTTCTTTATTTTTTTTTTGTTTTTTGTTTTGTTTTTTTTTTTCCATCTATTTCTTTGGTATTTTGCTATCTTTTTTATCTCATATGTTTAATCTCCTACTAATATTTAAATATCAACTTTTTATTCTTCTGTTAGAAGAAATTTTTTTTAAACCCGGACTAGATCTGGGCCCTTTGTTCGTATTCATATTTGGTTTTCTTTTTAGATATTCTATGAAATTTTTGATGTGCCCAGGATGGATTAGACTACTGTTGAAGAAAGAAGACAAAATCGAATTCTCTTCACAAATGAGGTTTGAAATTGACAGTATGAAGACCCTAGATTTAAACAGAATATCTGTTGTTTTTTTCTTTTTATGTATTTCTAATTTTATTTTCGGCTTTATCGGACTCACCTAAATTTTTTAGGTTGAGTTTACTCATGCGCCACTTAGTTTTAGGTTGGTGCTTTATATTTCAGTGAATGATTTTAGTCATTCACTCTTATAATGTTTTTATTTTAATGAATTTGTATTTTATCACGAAACTATTTTTTTATATTGAAAATGATATCTTTTATTATTATTATTATTGTTGTTTTTTCCTCGAATATATATATATAAAATATTAGGAAGCAAATTGCCAAATCACTTTCACGTGAGACTATCAACATGTTGTTTAATTCAGTATATAAAACTTTTCTTCTGAACACATTGAACCTCAAAATTGGATCAAATTATTTTCTTTCTTTTTTTTCTTTATAAATTATTGTGTTATTATTTTTTTATAAATATTACTTATATAAGATTACTCAATCATTTCAAGGAATATTCTTACAAAAAAGTGAATCAAACTACTAATCAATAAAAAATATCATTTAAGCGGTTAATGATATAATGAGAAAATGCATTATGAATATTAAATGAAATCGGGCGTTCGACACTTGCTATGTAAGAGTCTAAATAAGAGTTGAACTATGTGGGGATACAACTCGAGCCAAATCTGGATTAATTGAAGTCGTGATAGTTTTAAATACCAAATAATTTAACAATTTTATTTTTTATGATTCATAATTAAAATTATATGAGTTTATGTATTAATTATTATATATTTAAAAACTATCGTATTTAATTAATATTTATATGCATCAAATAAAAACACGAGACAAGTTTGTCATAAGTTAATTAGAAATATAATTATCTAGAGTATTTTAATATATATATATATATATATATATATATATATATATATATTTATATATGCCATTCTTGCAAGCAAAGATATATATATATCTTCCAACCAATGAAGCAGTCTAATGAACGAATCAGATATGAAAGGAAAATGGTAAAGTTGATTAGAAACAATATCCATGATTAATTAATATGAGGACGATTTCTTTCGTGTCTTAATCAATATATCGAAATCAAGAATAGTTAGTTGCATGGGATTTTCCATGGTTTGCAATATTAAGCTTTTGTAGTCCAATTAAAACCAAACTTACCAGCTCCCATTCCCATGGCTGTCTTCTGTCTATCAATCAACTTTCCATGATTTTTCTCTTCTTTTTTTTCCCTCTTCCAATTATTATTTTATATTCCTTCCTTTTATATATATATATATATATATATATTTTAAAAATTATTGTATCTTTTAATTTCTGTTTTTTTATATAAAAAATAATTAAGTAAATAATAAATGTAAACATTAATTAAAATGATAATGAGAGAAAAAATACAAGTAAAAGGTAGTTGGATGGCACAGGGATATATTTTAACAATATCATGGATCATTAGACTGGATCATGGGTGGCCCGAGTTTTGATGGATTATTGCCGTACTTGGCCTGATACATTTTGAGAATGGAGAATTTTTCAAGAATGGAAAAAAGCCACAAGAATTTCATGAAATTCGGACCTTTTGGATATGTGAGATCTTCCAATGTACTTCGCTACCTATCTCATATTTCTTCTGTAGAAGAGGAGATTTATTGATCCGCAATTTCCTTAAAATTGGATCCTTCTGGAGGAGAGAATCCGGCAATGCCTTCAGTTTACTGCAACCGGAGAGCTTCAAGTATCGGAGACACGGCATGATAATCACGTGTCCTTGTACTCCTTTCTCCGTTCTGTCATTCAATTCCCATTCTTCCAAACTTTTCATGTGCTCAAATTTAAGTTTCTTCAATTTTGGGAAAACGATTATTGGATCTGCGGCGGCGGTTGCAGCAGCAGCATCTGTACCCAGAAATTCATTGCCAATCCGCTTCAATTCATGCATATTCTCGATATAGAGTGTTTGAAGTAATGGAAGTCTCCCAAGAGCAGGCAACCGATTGCAGTTTTGACAATCCTGAAGTTGAAGCTTCTGGAGATTGTTGAGTGAAGTTATCCAACTAGGAAGTTGAGTTGCTCCGTAGAAACTTATCTGCAATGATTGCAGACATGTCTGCAATTCAAGAGCTTCAGCAACCTCAGATTTCCCCTCAAATCGTGACAGAGGACTGAAATCCATGTGCAAGCCAGTCAGGAATGTCTTCCTCTTCAACTCTGCTTTCCTTGCCTCCGCAGCATTTGAAACAGAGCCTAATCCTTCTATTTTAAGGCAACCTCGGATTAGGTTTAGGTCTTTGATATCTCCTAATTTGCACAATTTTTCTTCAGTATCCTTTGTACTGGTAAGGATGATCTTATTCAGTGTTTGAAGAGATTTTAATCTTCCGATTCCTTTCGGCAAGGACTTAAGGTTATCAGTACGGTCGATCTCAAGATGTCTCAAGTTTCTTAGTTTCCCAATTCCTTCAGGTAATCTGACGAGGTGGTCACAAGCAACAAGTTTCAAGGTTTGCAAATTATACAATCCACAAACTGTTTCAGGCAATTCACCCAATGGATTATGTGATAAGTTAAGGTACCTTAAGTTAATCAATTTTCCTATTTCTTCTGGAAGTTCAAGCAACCTATTTCGACTCAAATCTAACGCTTTTACTTGCAGCAAGTGATTGAAAAGTTCTGGTGAAACTATGTCTTCTTCACTTACTAGTGCTGGACAATCATGAAAGGATTGAACCCAAAAGGTGTGAGGTTTATTCAGGTTACCAACAGAGGAAGGAAAAGAAACATCTTCTGAACGTATAAGGGTCAAATGACGGGCATCAATGGAAGATGTGTTGATCCTGTGTTCTAAATTGTTGTCTACCTCCAGCATTTGACATTCGCCTTTTGTAAGATATTGTGCAAAATCATGAACCATGTCGTGCATCTTAAATCTCACAACGATTCCACTGTCCTTATCCTTTTCCAAGTCTTGGAAAAAACTTCTCCCGATCAAATCATCCAAGTGACTCCTGCCTGAGGATTCCAGATCCATCTCATTGTTATTGTTATTATCCTGTGAGTTTAGATAACCTTGTGCCATCCACATCTTGATCACATTTCCAGCTTCAATTTTGCAGTCTTTTGGAAAGATGGCACAATAAGAGAAACACTTTCTGGTAGCAGCAGGCAAATCATAATAGCTCAACAGCAAGGCAGCAAAAGGGCCTTCTTTTGCTTCCTTAAGTTCCCATTCCCAAATATAACTATCCAACACAGACTGCCAATCTTGAACAGAATTTTTCAACCGCATCAAATTTCCTATAGTTTTTGCAGCAAGAGGTAAGCCTTTGCATTTTTGAGCTATTCTCTTACCAATAATCTGGAATTCTTCCCTTTCCTCCTTTTTTTTCTCAAAAAATGCTATTTGACTAAACAAGGACCAACAATCTTGCTCAGACAGTAATCCCAATGGCAAAGTGTAGCTACTCCCCATTATTTTTGCAACTCCCTCTTTTCTTGTAGTCACTAGAATCTTACTACTGGATACATCATTGGTTAGACAGATTCTGAGAGGATCCCATTTCATAGGATCCTCATTCCACACATCATCCAGGACAATCAAAAATCTTTTTCTAGCAATGGATTTCCTCAGATGGCTCATTATAGAATTAAGTTCAAATAAATTAGGGGCATTACCTTCAGCATCTTCAATAATTGCTTTCCCAATTTTTGTAGCATCAAAGGAATCAGAAACACAAACCCATATTCTTATATCAAAATAGTTTTTCACATCAGGAGAATTATAAGCTAATTGTGCAAGGGTTGTCTTCCCAATTCCACCCATACCCACTACAGAAATCAGATGCAAACCCCTATCTGCTCGACTACAGTTCTTATTCAACAATGCCCTAACAAGAGCATTCTTATCTCCTTCCCGACCACAAACTTCTGATGTATTAATATGGGAAACAGTTTTTGTTCTCCTGGATGTTTCTGGGACAGTAATCTTTTGAAGATTATATCTATCTTTCTTAACTGCTATTCCTTCCAGTCTCTCATTAATTTCCTTAATTTTTAAGGCTATGTCACGACGTAAGACTACTCTGTTGAAAGAAAAGCAAGGGAGGGCCATGGTGAGGAGTACCTTTTTCTTGGGTGTATTAGCATTTGCAAGCTCTTCTTCTCTCTTTATAATCGCATTGGTCCAATCAGCTAGTATATCATCCATGTCGTAAGACACGTGTAGGAGATTTTGAAGCCAGAGTTCAAGTCCTTCCTTCTCCGGTTCTTTCCTTACACGGCTCATTTCAGCATCAAGAAGCACGGCCCTTATAGCTGTGAACGTGCTTTTAAGGTTTTCGATATCTTTGTCAACGCCCACCACCAGTCTCAGCTCTTGGCGTATCTGTTTCTCCAAGATCGTCCCCAGCTGGGTTAAAACTGCACCTATGATTGGATCGGACATGGCTGGAACAAGAGAAAAATAGTCGATGAACAAAAGGGATTTAGTTTATGGAAATAATTTTAGGTAAAAGAAGATGGCAACTGTGAGATCATTTAAAGTCTTTGTTAAATGGAAATCAGAAATGAACAAAAATGGGGTCTGTCTTTTGACCAAGTGTGTTTTCCCATTTTCAACTTCATTGTATTTTCCTAAGCTCTCTACTGCGGAAGTTATTTAAGTCTTGATTGGGAAGCCTTGAAGAAATTTCTGCGGTAGAGAAAAAATATAATTTATCGAATTGTCCCGTGTGGGGCCAGGGGACCTAACCCCAGGGAAGAGATACATGAACAGAACAGAAGGAAAATATGAGTAAATTTCTTGTAAATTCTTCCCCTTCTTTCCTTGTTACTCTTAGGGAATTTCTGGAAAATTCCCAATACATAAATAAATATATTCTGATATTTTTTCTAGTAAGAAATAAAATTGTATTTTAATTTATATTTTGTAGTAATTAAATATAAATTTTTATTTTAGAAAAAAAAAAGTTAAATGGAAGGATATATATAAAAGATTTTCTACAAGAGTATCAGAAAGAGTCACTTGAATGACTTCATTTTGTATTGTCATGGAAGTGTTGGGGCAGCGTATTCAACGGGCTGTAAATGACAAACAGTGGAAACCTTTCAGGATAGGAAGGAGGAGATTACCCGTCTCCTATCTTTACTTCGCCGACGACCTGCTCCTCTTCAGGGAAGTATCTATGGAGCATGCATCGATAATGTTCGAGATACTTCGGGTGTTTTGTGGGGAGTCCGGTGAAAAGGTAAATGAAGCAAAATCTAGAATCTGGTTTTCGCCTCAAGTGTCTCTCGGTATGAGGCAGGCCATTACTACTAATTATGGTGTATCATCCACTCAAGAGGTGGAGACCTACCTGGGAGTGCCCATAATTCATGGTAGAGTGGGGAAAAAACATTTCGGTTACATGGTGGACAGGGTAAATAGAAGGTTAAGCGGCTGGAAAGGTAGATTACTCTCACAAGCAGCAAGATTGCTACTTATCCAGTCGGTAACCACACCTATCCCAGCTTATGTAATGAACTCTTGTAGGCTGCCGGGCAGCGTAGTGGAGGCCTTAGAACGTGCCAACAGACGTTTCTTGTGGGGCGACACTGAACAGAAGCATGTTGTGCATGCTGTGGCTTGGAGTACAGTGTGTAAACCCAAGAGTGATGGCGGATTGGGACTCCGAACAACAGCACTCACAAATCAGGTTCGTTTTGCGAAACTTACTTGGAGACTTTTTACTTCCCCTAACAGCCTTTGGACTAAGGTTCTTTTGGCAAAGTATGCTGAATTGGATATGAACTCAGTTGTAAAGAAGCAATCCAAGTCCATTGTGTGGAGAGGGATTTTATGGGGATATGCTTTACTGCGGGGTCAAATATGTTAATGTGAATGGTAGCAAACCCTAGATTTGGTGGATGCCATCTTCCAAGGGGGTATTCACATCCAAATCAGCTTTTAATTTGGCACAGCCTGAAACTACTGAGAATGAACAGTTTAACTGGAAGGAACTGTGGAGATTCAAGGGTCCGTTGAGGGGTTCCATGTTGCTGTGGCATGTGTCACACAATAGGCTGAAAACTAATTTGTTCCTATGGGAAAGGAGGATCATAGAGGAACCAAGATGTAGCCTCTGTGGGGACTGCTGGTTGGCGAGACAAATTTGGGAGCTGCTAGTGCCATCGGTTTGTTGGCCCTCTTTTTGGGCGTCGACTGATATCCAAGACTGGGTATCTTGGAACCTTCAGTGGAGAGGAGGAGAGCTCTTGGGGAAGGATAAATGGCGATATATCTTTAGACAAGGTATTCTTGATGTGTGGCATTGGAGGAATTTGATCATTTACCAGAATAGAGACCCACCCGATGCCACTTGGTTATCGGGGATGATACTTAGGAAAGCCTTTGAATTTTTGTGCATTTTGGATAGATAGATAGCTGCACGGGCTCTTGTTTTTCTTTGTTTTGTGCTACTGAGGTAGCAGTGTATATTTGGTCCATAGTATTAATACAATACCCCTTTAAGGAAAAAAAAAAAAAAAAAAAAAAGAATCGTGGTTATTTTTTCCTTCCTTTTATCTAATAATGCAGACAATTATTGACATAAGTACAGGAAGGAAAGAAAGAAAGAAAACTTTCCAAATCCATATATATGTATATATATATATATCTCTAGAACTGTGGAACCTCTTCCGGGAGTGGTTTCATCCGACCATCCCCAAGAAGAAAACTTTCGCTAGAAACTTCTGGTGAAGGACAGGGCTGAGAACTTGTAAACAAGTTATTGCGAACCAAGTCCGCGAGGTCTTCAATGGAGTACTTGATATGTATCTTTTGATGGAAATGAATGCAATTTGTAGTTTGTTTTCCACTGTCCAAATATCTCCTGAACTTTTTAAGGAAAGACTCGTATGTCGGCAATAACCTGTCCAACATCATAAGCCGGAGATCATCCCGGAGTTTTGAATTTGTCACTTCCCATGAGGATCGAAACTGGTTTATTTCTTCAAGAACTGAATTGAATGCCTTTACCCTTTTTCTCAAGACAGTGCTTGAAACTTGAGGAATAAAGCACCGAGAAACATAGAGTCCATCGTCCTTTAAGCAATCCAAGAATTTGTCACACGCTGATGTCTGGTAGCTACTCATTGCCTGCTTTACATTCTCATTTAACTTGTTTAGATATTCAGATCCAATCGTCTCTTTCAATTCCTTTGACCTTTCAATCCTCTGTACAATATAGTGAAAATTGTTCATCAAAAACAAGTCTCCCAATGAAGCATCCTTGAAGTTCTTGGACTTCTTCTCCAAATTCAACTGTAAAACTGCTAAAATCAAAATTAAATGGAGAGTCAAAGCACTTAGATTTTGAGGGGTTTGAAGCTCCACATCTGGAAGTCTTTTACCCTCAAATATCAATGATGGCTTTGACACAAAGTTTAAAAGCTTCCTGTGTTTCACTATGAGATCGACATACTCCATCACATATTTTGACAAAGAATGAACTCTGCTTCCGTCGTCGGAGATAATCGACAGTTCATTCAGTACGGCGTTCTCAAAATCTGAAAGCATCCGATTCACCGCCTCCTGAAGCCGAGGTGAAATTGTCGCCGTGCTGTCTCTAATGCGCCTTGCTGATTCGAAAGGGAACAGAGCATTGACGTCCTGCGCCAGAAATGAAAATCCCTGGCAAAGGACCAAAATTACTTCCAGCCTCTCTGAAGATTGGTAACTGGTGCTCACAGCTTTGGCAAATTTGAACAAATTAACCGCAGAATCTTCAACGATGCTCAAGAAACAGTCGTTGTGAGTGGAAGAAGTTCCAATTCCAAGGAATATTTGCTTCGCTAGTTGCTTCTCCTTGGCAAAGAGGATTTTAGTACAAACCTTCGCAGCTTGTATCCACCTCTCAATTTTCATCCGCAAATCGTCGACCAAAAACCTCTTACTGTCCCCTGCTTGCAGTTCTTCAATTCCCAACCGTTTAATCTTCTTATTCACAAAACCTTTCCTTGCGGAAATATACACTTGAAGACAAGCATCGAGATGTCCGCAAGTATCCATCCTCTGTGCAACGTTCCGGAGATAATCAATCACCTCCTTATTTGGAACTTCATAGACTACATAATCCTCATACCTAAATTGGTAGCTGGTACTGTCGTTCATAGAGGAGCTCAACTCAGCAACCGAACTTGGTCCAATGGCCGACTCAATTTGTCTGGTCAACACGGCCTGAAACTCATTCATCAGCCGCGCCACAGCCATAGAAATGATGCGATCGAATTCACCATTGTTAGGTGATAGCCGAATCTTGTCCACCGCTTCCAGGTATTGACTAATTTCAGTCCGACCGCAATCGAAGAGTAGCCGTTCCTTGGGCTCCGACTGCCACCGAGACACTACCTCCACAGCTGAAGCGTGTGACTGCGCCGATCCCATAGTCAATAAACAATCAAAGATAATATATTATTTCAGTTCAACTCAAAATCTGCTACAAGATCGAAGGGATTCAAAATCAAAATCAAAATCAAATGGGTAACCTTACATTACCCTAGACCCAGCGAGGCAACTGGCAAAACCAAGTCACACCTTAATACTACTTATCCATGCGGGTCCTTCCACGGTGTTAACACGGAAAGTAAGAAATATACAATTCAAAGAAAGAAGCTGCCTTTAGTCAAGAATCGGAGCACAAGCTGTTTGGCTGTGTATTATATATACTATTTAATCAGAGAGAACTTCCCAAATACCACTGGTTTTGACTTGGCCCGATCTAAGCTGGGTCGGTTTGGCTACGTGTCACATTCTTTACTCGTTAATAAGGAATTAAAGCCCATAATACTAATTTCTTCCTATAAAGTATTATCTTTTGCCAGCTTGCCAGTGATTGAGACATCAATCATCACCATCCAAGTAAGTTCTGCAAGTTTGAGGAAATACATAACGACACAATTTAAATACACATGCAGATACATATATATATCTTTCTTTTTAAGTGAATGTATCCATGTTAGCCTTTTCTTAAAAGTGACAATACTTTTAGTAACAAGTTTAAAATATAATATATATATATATATATATACACACACAAGAGACTTGAAGGAATCTTCTTACACATGATTTTGTCTTCTTTTCTTTTGTTTAAAGCAAGGAGTCCTTCGTGTATACATTTGTGAAACACTAGCCAGCAACCTTACCCTGTAATGATTTAAGCGGCTGTAATACAGATATGGTTAAATTTATGATTTTTTTTGGGGGGAGGGGTTAAAAAGGCCTATAATTTGCAGCTTTTTTTTTTTTGGTCCATTCTACAATATATTTTCTTCGGTACAGTGAAGGGTGTTAGAAATATCTTCCTGGAGTTCTTTTATGAGCTTTTCTATTTGCCTTCGGTAAGCTGGCATGAAGTGATCACTAATCATAGTCTGGGATAACCTTAATTTACTGTACAATGACCTGTGGGTAAGAAAAATCCCAACTTTAGCCTCGGTTGGTTGTTCTAAGTTACCGTTACCGTTAGTGTCGCTGTCACTTTCATGGACTACCTCATCAGGAAGAAGTGTTACAATGTGCATTATTTTTCCCGGAGGGAAAAATCTATGCACTTCCTTCGTATTTGGCACAGAGCTCTCAGACTCGTTGTCACTAATCTCTGCAATGGCTGCAGCTTCTTCCTCCCTAATTTCCTTCACCACATCATCCCCATCCTCGGCTTCTGCCTCATCATAGAGTTCTTGCTCAAGTTGCTGCCACAATTCAACTTCAGTCATATGGTTTTCATGTCTCTCATGTTCTAGGATGTCCTCACAATCATCCACTTGGTCATCACCACCATGTAAAATTGCGTCATCTGAGCTCCCTGCTGCCCACTCCAGCCCCTCTGATGAAGAAACAGGAAGTTCCAATTTTTTGCTAATACTACTAGTGGACACCTCGGAGGTACTAAGAAAGGGTTCAGCTGCTGCTTCTTCTTGAGTTGATGAAGGTGCGTTGGAGTCGTCACCATCAATGTTGTTTACCTGATTACTTAATGGACGACGACGAGGACCCACGCATGACCAGGATGAGAAGCGCAACCCAGGACGCGACCATGCTGCCTGAGCCATGCTTTGTGCTCTTTTCATAACAACCTATAATCAACACAATGTTGGGAGCTGCCTTTATTGATGGAAACAAAATCCTAACATGGATAAAAACATCAACATGGTCCATACTCTAGGTATGATACAGTACCATCAATACCAAATAGTGTAGAAAGCATGTAAAAGCAATTCAGAGAGCTCAAAAGCTGCCATGGAATCATAAGTACCCAAGAATATGAGGCTAATAAAAACTCTGCACATAAGTGACTACTAGGAAGTGCAGAAAGCCGAGAGACCGTATCATAGAGAAATAACTACAATCGACATTGCTTACCTGCGTTCCATTTGATACAGGTCGCAGTATTGCACCAGCACCAGCAACTTTTGCTTTTGCACTGGCCATGGATGGAAGACGAGAACCCAAGGCAGATGCAGAACGATAAACAGTACTAAGGATTCTGGTATGTTCAATCTGATTCCGCAAGTCATTCAACCAAGCTGAAGCTGTAACCTGCATAAAGCGAGATATTTTTCAGCAAAAAAAAAAGCATTATCTAAAATATTAAAAAAAAGCCAGCTCTGAAAAGAAAGAACCAGCATCTCACATCTTTGAAAGTAAATATACAGCTAGAAATATGAAGAATATTAACAAAATAAGGCCATATTTAGGTTGTATAGAAAGGGATTAGTCATGGAGATATGGATAACTCTCAACCAGCAGAGATATTTAATGTTTTAACTCTAGATTATGAAAGGACCCAGAACATTTCAGCAAAGTCTAATTCCTCTTTTATACACCCATCAATCCCTGGTAAAGAAATCGACTTTCGGAACAGGGCTAACGAACAGTTAGAAACTAAACCTCTGCACGCAGGTCATCCACTGAAGCAGCAGAAAATGTTGGCACCAGATCAGCTCCATTTATTACTGAAGTAACAAATTCATTACCAGATTCTGCTAATTCCCAGGTCATACAAGCAGCTGCATTGAACGATATATCATAACTTGAGAGACACTGTAGCAATGCTCAGATATAAAGAATGACAAGAAATTAGTAGAGGAAACAGCTATGGGAATGCAAGTTATATTCACCTGGAGCAAATGTAACACAGGTAGCAGAGGACAGTTCCTTCTGCTCTCGCAATGTGTAAGTTAACAATGCTGCAGTTCCACCACCCAGAGAATGCCCTACAACCTGTAACCAACAGACAATTTTATTTTGTGAACAAAGCCAAACTACTCACCCCATCAATCAAGCATATAGTTTGATGCACAGAGAAAAGCAAAGTAGCTGATGCAGATTGAATATTCCTAGGTACATCTATCTCATTTATCAAACCTGAACCAATATATTGCTAAACTCCAGGAAATGCCCAAGGACGAATATGTCAAAGTGCCCATAACAACTTAAGCCAAAGTAGAGCAAAAGAAAAGCCAAAGCTAAAATCAGTTCAAATATGAACTAAATAACAGTTGAATTTTAAAATATGCAAGGAGTTCCATATAATAAAATACACAGGAAGGTTATTTAAGATAGCCAGAAACTGCAGGAACTTGAGTTATTTTTGTATGCTAAATCTAGAAATTGAAACATTAGTCCTTAGCAAGAACCAACCATCATTCTGCACACTTATTGCAAATTAGAATCATCCAAATTTTAATTTTTTCAAAAAAGAGTTTCCAAATACCTTCAGTTTGTAGTCGGGATAACTCTGAAGTGCTTCAATGAGACAAGGAGTTGCAAGCTTAGCGATCCAACGAGCTGCTGCTACCATACCACAGTGTGCATAACCTAAAACCAAGTCACTGATTCCACCCTCATGTACCACAGTGTGATGGAAAGGCACTACAGCTCCAGTAGCAGCTGTTAGAGTATCTTTGATACTGTGTGTTCCACGGATCAACAAGAGAAAGGTTTTCATTTCATGGTCCACAAGTATGGTAAAAGCAGGCTTCAGAATCTGCAAAAAAAAAAAAAAAAAAAAAAAAAGAGATATGCGCATTAATTAGTCAGAATTAATGTGCCATGATAGTATATTTTGGTCATATAACTCTCCTCCCACATAGGACAAACTGAAGAAGAAAGTTGATGTATCCCTGTATCCCCAGCCAAAAATTAACATTAGCCTAAAAGAAAGATTATATCCCGCATGAAAAAGGATTGTGAAAAAGCAGGACATTGATCACAGTTGCAAATCAGGAGCCACAAAGGAAAATAATGTATAACTAATGAAGACTGACACAGGAAGTGATCAAAATCACTTACGCCAGCCTTTGGTTCTTGAAGGAGCACATTATCTTGAGAATAGCCAGTCTCCTCTAAAAACAAACGGAATGGCTTTTTTGAAAAATGCCAACAAAGTGTCAGCAAGTTTAACAGATGACTAAGCTCAGCTGCAATTTCAGCACCTTTAAGCTGGCAGCTATCTTTCCCACCAAAAACATTTCCAACATGTAAATTTCCCTGCAAAGTTTTACGCACTCAGAAACAAGTTGAAAAACAATATATATCACAATTTAACAAAAGTTATGTCCTATATTTATCTTGTTTTATGACATTAAGAGAAGCTGTAAACAAAAGCGCTTATGTCATTAAACCCATCGGAAAGCATAAATCCCCCAAGCGATTGTTCATATCAATTATGATTGTTCTTTATGGGCAGGACAAGATGATAACTCTTACATACATATCCCACAATTTACAAAAGTAGGTCCAGAATATTATGCTTCATATTTTTCTCATGGTATGATATAAGAGACGAGTGCTTAAACAAACCAGAAGTCATGACCATCAGAAAGTAGGAAACCTCCAAGTGATTGTTCATATTAATTGCTGCTATTATTCAAGGGCCAAACAAGAAGACAAAACATTCATTTTCACAAAGAAGTTCAGGTAAGATTTAAGAGTAAAAGAAGCTTACCTGCCTCTTCAAGAGAAAGTTGATGCCAAAAGCCAAATCTCCAATAGGCCATTTCCCAAGAGTTTCAGAATAAGTAAACCTAAGTGTCTCTGACAATGTTGAAATCGTTTCTAACCATGTTGCTGGAGCTTGTATAAGTCTAGTGGAAATCCTGTTAACCCCTAATCGAGAATGACTACCGGTTCCAGTATCATTTTCTTCATCATCGTCCCTAATCGTGTTTGACAGCAGTTTCTTGTTTAATGTATAATACAATAGAGCAGCTGCACCAGCTGCAGTGGCCATAGTTGCTGTTGCCATTATTTTCAGATCCCTAATTCTTTGGACCATAACAGAGACAAGATCAAGTTAAATAAATTTTTAGGGATGTTCTTGTAGAACTCAGTTTGCTTATATTCTAATACAAAATGATTATTATGAAGCAAAACAGAAAACTTAATCTAAAAACTAAGTTTAAGTAACATTGAAACCCATGCTTTTACGAAACATTAGAGAAAACTGACTCTTCGATTGCTAAGAACTCCAAGAAAATAAACACCAAAATAAATAAAAATCTTGAGAGTGCCTCTTCCTCTTAACGTCGCTCAAGCGCTAGATGATCAGTAACAATTACATATTCAAGCAGGAAAAGGGGAAAAAAATGTAATGGAGGAAGAAAACATAAGAAAATTCAGTAACAAAATTGACCTGGGCATGATTAATACATGCAAAAACAAAACCCTAGAGACCCAAAACACAATTAACTGTCAATTTATTTGCAGATAGGAGAAGGAAAAATAATTAAATTCATCCAATAGCAAACCTGAATAGCTCGATGGTTATAGCAGTGACGAAATCAGATTGATGGTAAAAATAAAGAAGAAGATTAAGAAGAAGATTAAGAAGTCTTCGAGTCTAAGGAATTCAAAATTGAAGTGGACAAGAAAAGTAAGAAGGTTTTACTAAGATTATTTGTTTTGCTTTCCCCAAAAATAATGCTGCGAATTATTCTTTTGAAAATGGTTAATTCTGTGTTCGTATTTGCTGACTGTTGAGGTTTGATGAACCCTAAAAGCTAAAACGCGCCTGGGTTTCAGTCCAGAAGTTGCGTGTCGTCGAGGCGGTTATATTGTCATCGTTCCAATCAGGTGAAGATTTCAAATTCTTGAAATCAAATTGGTCAACAAATATTTTGGTGTTCCTACTTCATTTTATATTTATTATATTATTATTTTCATTAAAAAAAATTAAAAAAATAAAAAATCAATAAAACATAATACCAATAGCCAGCCCATTACAATAAGCCCAAAACAACTTAACTAACTCGAGCCCATTTTAGCCCAATATATATGTAGTAGGCCTATCCATTGGGCTTGCAATATCCACGTAGTCCCCATATGAAGCGTATATGGACCCCAAAAAGCACGTACGTAGTCACTATTATACTGGAATTATGGGTAATTTGCTACAGTATTAAAAGGCGGGGTTAGGGTTTTCTCTCTTATATTTTCTTTGAGGCCAACTATCGTTTTGAAGGCATTAGTAGAAGCGGCTAGGGTTTTCAGAGAGAATACTTTGTCGAAGCGAAGAAGATGGGTCATTCAAACATTTGGAACGCACACCCCAAGACTTACGGCCCTGGCTCTCGCGCCTGGTTAGATTTCTTTTCTTTGTATTTCGCCGGTTATTATTTTTTGTTTTTTCTTCTTCAGAAATGAAGATTCTATACATGAAATTTGCCATCCTTGTAATCTGGTTGATCGTTTAATTTTTCATGATTTGTTTTTTCAGCCGCGTCTGTGGGAACTCACATGGAATTATCAGGAAGTACGGTTTGATGTGTTGCAGACAGTGCTTCCACAGCAACGCTAAGCAAATCGGTTTTATTAAGGTTGGATATTTGTCGATGTTTCTTGCCGTTCAATAATTTTACTGAAAGAAATAATTTGATTTTTAGGTTTTATGTATCAGGCAATGAAGTTTCTGCATTATTTATAAGTGATTCTTCTATTCATTCGGGGGAAAATTGTTTCAATCTTTAAATTACCCCCCAAAAAAAGCTTACTTTTATTAACTGCAGTATTTAGTCAGATATATGAAATCTCACATACAGTAGTTAGTTGGGGTCCGCGACCAATTAATGTGATCTTGGGGCATATATTGTAATCTGTACTATAAATGTAAACTGAAACAGGGATTGTTTAGTTGTGGTATGGAGCGAATGTTATAGTTTTATCTAAAATATAATAATAATTTTTTCTTGTCTTGAATATGATTTTTTTTCAATAGAACTTGCTGTAAGATCTGAGCTTAACAACGTTTTCAGTTACAATGTTTTACTATTAAATGGATGAAATTTGTAAAACCTGAAAGGGTGGTTTGTTTGTTCATTGTTCTTATGCTTGTTGCTATTTGTAGTTGCAATTCCTTACTAGGCTTATTTCTGGTTATTTATTTTGCTCGAGTGAAGGAATGGTTTCTTCTGTTCTTGATGTAGTTTAAACTTTTTTGGTTTTCATGAATTTTATTAAAGAGAAATAACAAGAGCAAGGAGTTCTTTTTCCTTTTATTTTTTTTCTTTCTATTTTATTATTAAAATCAATTTATTTATTTTTTAATCTCTGCATATTTGATTTAAAAACAAATAAAAAATAAAAATGAAAGTGTTAGTTAAAAGGTTGTTCTCTCCATACTGCAAGAACATGACCTTTGATGATTATTAGAAGTAGTTGTACTGTAATATTTAACTTTAAATTTGTTATTCAACTCAAATATCTAATTTGTGTGCTTGTTTTCTTGAATCTTTACAGTACCGTTGAGGAGTTGAGAAAATGCATGCCATGCGCAGCCAGCATCTTCGTTGGGAGTTCTGTGTTTTTCTTTGAAGCATTTTTATTTGTGTTATAAAATAGCTGTTCTGGATAATTTAGACATCTCCTTACTTCATTAATATAATACTTGAATTTTTGTGCTAATTTTCATTTCAAAAGTATTATATATCTTTTGTTGTGATCTTGTGTTCACTGGTTACTTACTCAATCACCTGTTGCCCATTTTATTCCATATGATTTGACCAAAGGTTAAGGTTTTGCAACTCAGATATGAGATTTATTGATTGGTTTCTATTGACTTTGTCTTGCAAACACTCGAGTACGATTTGATATGAAAGCTCTTAAATGTTTGTGGGCATGGTTCTCTAGTCGCTGTATTACTGAGTTGAGGCCCAGTGTCACTTCTCATATATGAACACCTCTCCCTCTTCCATTATTGGCCTTTTCTGTGTTGTGAATTTTCTTCGTCTTCCATTTTAGTTTCACACTTGTGATTATACCCTTGGATTAGATTGGGATTGGTATGGACCAACCTTCCACACCTTAGCAATTCCAGATTGGATTGTTGTAATTTCCATTAGTCCACAGAAGCTGGATATGCTTGGCGGCTTTTACTGCTGCAGCAAATCCTAGTATTACTAGTTTCTGAGGATCCGATGTTGCTCGCTGAAGTATTTCTTTTTAACAAAAGAGAATTCTTAATCTTGACAATTTCTTTATGATTTCCAGTCTATGTAGTTTGAGCTATTAATACGCTATTAATAGAAAACCCTAGAAGAAGAGAGAAGGTGTGAAAAGATAATACAAAACATTTCTCATATTTTTGGTGCAGATCTAGGGAGCTTCAGTCTACATTCTTGTGCCGATATCAATGTTAAAATTTTGCTTGATCATTATTGTATCCGCTTAAAATATTCTCATGGATACTGCTATCCTTTTTCTACTTTATCCTCATCCTCATGTTTAATGCATTTCGGGTTGCTTTCACAATTTGGCAACTTTGGACAAACCGTCTACTACGGTAGTAAAGTCTAAAGTGCGCCATATTGCATAATGACATTAGTGAAGTTGCATTTTTCCATTTCTTTTCCTCATATAGAGTAACGGCCCACCTTATTAGACCTTATTTATTTTGTGTTGGGGAGCTGGTAAGTGTCAACTGTCAATTTAAGGGCTAAAACTTGTCCGTTTCTGCAACATGGGTTTGGAAAATTAAAAAATGAAAGTTAAAACTGATGCTCCACGGCCGGTAGGGGTACATATGTTTCACAAAATCAAACTGGACGGTGTGGACGTCCCTATCTTTCTTCTGCTCCGCTGCATCTTTTGGGGAACACAATTGGCTAATTGGTGAACTTGCTTTTGTCTTTTTGACTGATTCTTCTCAGTCTCAAGATTTCCTCCCAACTAGGTTTATTCTAATTATTATTCTCAAGGAAAACTTTCTCCTGTTTTGTGGTTCAATCTATGAAAGCTTTATTTTAAGAATGTATCATGTGTTTTCAAGTAGTGTCACATTCGTGATAAATGTGATACAAAGGCCTAGAAACGAAAATGTTATCTACCAAAGGATTATCATCATTTATGAGATGAATTAAATTCACAAGAGAGAGGGAGAGTGTGTGAGAGCAAAGAGGGGACAGATGTGAGATGATACTAAAGACAGCCACCCCCCTCTAGCGTCACATTTGGTCCATACTCTATTGTTTTAGTATACTTACCCTCTCTACCAATCATTTCATTAAGAATAGGACGGGTAGCTGTCTAATAAAACCTCGACTTTAATAAGGAGTTTGATTATTTATTTCTCTAGCTCATACTTTAATTTAATTTTATAATATTGAATTTTGTATATGAAAAAATGAATATTTTAGAATATGTTATACAACTTTTGATCGGGAATCGTTCTTCGTGCATGTCACGTAAATTTAGAGGGTTCTACTCACTGTCAAGTGTCGAAGTGTGTTTTTGATGTTAACTCTCCGATAATTAAGTAATGATTGAATTCGAATATTTTCTCAGGTTACCAAGAAGTGTATAGTATATTCTTAATTCTCACAAGGAAATGATAGTATGCAAATAGAACACTTAGAATAACTATCAATACATTTAGGATATCTTGACTGGGTAATTTACATGTTACTATTTATATTTGGGAGTCTCAACTAGCGGGATCTCACCTGGATTTGCCCATCAGTCCGATTTTAGAGTGTTGTTGATTGGTTAAAGTCATTTAATACTCTTATACTAAGTGTATCTTTGTGTCGTCAGAGATACCAGTAGCAAGATCACACTTGGAATTGCACATTAGTTTGATTTTAGAGTGTCGATCGATTAAAGCCATTTAATATTGAGTATATCTTTGTGTCGTTAGAGATCATGCTTTCTTCATCGAATATATAGGAGTGACAAAATTAAACAGACAACAATATCTACCTTGGCTCATTCTTTATACGTGACATTTATTCTCATTTGATTGTCTTTCAACTTTGATAATAAATAATTAATAATACATGTATATATATATATATATAAAAGAGTGGATTTATTATTTTATTTATTTATTTTTGCTTAAGTATATAAGAGTGGATTTGGTTTAACTAAAGTGATTATAAAAAATTTAAACAAAAAAGTGTAGCGTGATTTTTAACAATAAGTGAGGGTGGTGTGGCAGACAAACTAATCAAAGCCATCTATCTATCTACAAGGAGTAGTAGTTTCTAATTAAGGCCACTTTTGAAATATGCTTAACTTAATCAAGTCCAAACGGCATGCCTTTCTCATTATCTTTCATAAAGAAAAACACAAAAGTATACTTAACTTTGTCCTTTCCAATCCGATAGCTTGAGAGAGTTGAGAAACGAACTCATAATGCTTCTTCCAGGGTGGATAGTCGAGATTTCGAATCCCCTGGGGTGGTTAGAGCCATGTTAAAAGCTATGAGTCGGACCCTAACCCTCGAGTAAGAGTTGAACTCTGCAAACGCTCCATAAGTCGAGTCCGGATTAGTCTTACCGAAAAAATGAGAATATCGAACGTCCCAAATGGGTTTAAAAAAAAAAAAAAACTTTGTACTTTCCTCTTACTTAATTCCTTCACACAACAACTTTAATCAATATTAAACAAAACCAACCTGGCCCCTCATTAACGTGTCAATTGGTAAAAAAAAAGATCAAGCGTTCATTATTGCAAAATCTCATTTTTAATAAATAATAAGAAATTTTAGATGAATAATGCACTTGACTTTCTCAGATTGCCAATCAAATTCTAAATAGTAGAATATAAAATCATTTAAATATTGTTCATTCATTATTTTATAAAATGAATTATTTATAATGTTCGAGTTTTAATACCACCATCTCATTCAGTCCCCTACTGTCGTTGACTATAATGCCACCGGCCAAAAATTTTATTGTCATTTAATCAAATTCCTTCCATCACCATTATCATCAATAAGCTCTCTGCATTTTTCTAGTTACTTTCAGTAGCGCGCAAGAAAAAATGGCGGACGAGTTTGCAAGGTCGGTGCAGCTAGGATTGCAGCTAGCGAAAAGGATTTACTACGGGAAAAAACAGGGATCACCACCGCCGACGTTGGTGATGGAGAGGAAGTCAGAGACCAGCTGCAGGTATGTGCCTACGGGACTAATAGTTTACGCCGTCATAACGGAACCGTGGATAGTTGATAATCCGGACATCCCAAGCTACCAGCCTTATGTTCACGGCAGATGTGATCCTCCGGCGTTGATTCCGCTTCACATGCACGGGATTGAGATGGAAGTTGACTGTTACTTGGATACTGCTTTTATAACCATGACTGGCACCTGGAGGTTGCATTGTATTGCCTCTAGTAAAACCTGTGACTGCCGCATTGCAGTTCCTATGGGTGAACAGGTTTTGCTCTTTTGCTTTCCCTTGTTTGAATTCTTCTTCTGTACCTTTCAGTTTTGAATATTTAGAAAAATCTGATCTTTATAATTAGTTCATATGTGACAGTTGCAAACTTGTTTCAGTGTTGTTTATATAATCGGAAAATTATAGATTCTGTATATATATATATGATAATGTCAATTTCTGATCAGTGTTCAAAAGTAGTGTTTGTTGTTGAAGGTTTTTTTTTTTTTTTTTTTTTTAGTGCTATTCTCAACATAGCATCATTTGGCTAACAGGGTTCAGTTCTAGGTGTAGAAGTTGAATGTCCTACAAGAACCTATAGTACACAATTGGTAAAATTGGAAGACATGAAAGATGCAGACAAACCTAAAGATGGATTCTTGTTGAAGCGCCAGATATATACATTGAAGGTTCCTCAGGTATGCGATAACGTTTGCCTTTTGCTGTTTGCTATACATTTTTTCCCCCCAAATGGCATATAATTCCATTTCTTGGATATGTCAAGGTCTGTGGAGGATCCAATATTTTTGTTAAAGTTAGATGGTCACAGAAGTTACAGTATGAGGAAAATCGATTCTCCTTATCTGTACCATTCAGTTTTCAGCCATATGTAATTCCTGTTGGAATGAAAGTATGTAAAAGAGAAAAGATTCAGCTAAATGTAAATTGCGGTGTTGGGTTGGAGATTTTTTGTGAAAGTGGTAGTCATCCTCTAAAGGTATTAATTTTAATTTTTTTGAGATCTTTGTTTGATGAAGGTCCAATATAATGATTAAGTACTCAAATGATTAGGTCTTCCTACTATAAATGGCATTGTAGGAAGTAAGACGTCGAGCTGGAATGCTAGGATTTTCGTATGAGAAGGAAGTTTCAAAATGGTCCAAAAATGACTTCAATTTTATATACAGTGTAAGATAAGATTTCATGAGTTCTGTTATTATTACTTCTTCTGTGTTTTAGCATCTACTGAAGCAGTTTTTTTATATTCATCTGATGCTTGTTTCAGGTCTCTTCACATGACATATTTGGCACTGTATTCTTTCAGTCTCCATCTCTGCATGATTTTGATCAGAGAGACATGTTTTGCTTTTATCTTTACCCTAGAAATGATAATACCAGGAAGGTTTGTTCAAGCCATTCTTCTTGATCTCAATTTTTGTAGAATTGAACTGTTCTAAGTAGATTCATTTTTTTTTTACAGGTTTTCAGGAAGGAAATTGTATTTATTGTCGACATAAGTGCAAGCATGAAGGGAAGCCCTCTCGAGGGTGTGAAGTCTGCTGTAATATCTGCACTGTCCAAGCTTAACCCATCAGATTCTTTTAACATAATAGCTTTCAATGGGAATAGTTTAATGCTCTCACAATCAATGGAACTGGCAAACAAGGAGGCTATTGAAAACGCTGGTCAGTGGATTAACAGAAATTTTACAGCAGATGGGAGTACAAACATTTTACTGCCCTTAAGTCAGGTGATTGTACAAGCTTAGCATTGTACTACAGATTAATTGTGATATATATATATATATATATATATATATATATATATTATAGGTGAAAAGAGTAGCTGTTAACATTCTTTTATTGGCTTGCTAGAGAGTGAATGTCACAAAAGCAGAGAATGACTTCTTGATTTTTTTTACATGGCAATTATGAACCATTAGAACAACCGGTGTGCGACTGTGCATAGCTTCTAAACCAGTTTTCTTTCGGCTTTGGTTTAAAGTACAACATATTATGTATCTAACGCTCGAAACTCCAAACATTCTTCTGCAACCATGATCCTTCTCTCGTTTGCAGTTGTACTATTACTATATATTTGGGCTTATCCAAGATCGTACGTCTGCTATGAAGCTCTTGTATCACATACTAATTGGCCAGTATCTTTTCTTATGTTTTTCTTTCTAAATGCAAGAAATAAGTAATTAACTTATTTGAGTGTTTCTTCTTATAGGCACTAAAGTTGATGTCGAAATCATCTGAATCAATTTCCCTCGTGTTTCTCATTACTGATGGCACCGTTGAAGATGAAAAAGATATATGTGATTTAGTAAAAGGTCAACTGAGTGCAGGAGATTTGAGTTCCCCTCGAATCTGCACATTTGGAATTGGTTAGACCCATTCTCAGTTGCTTTTTATCTCAGTTTTGTGATTATTATCTCCTTGATTCATCTGGATATCCTGGAAATTTGTAGCTTAACTCTTTTTACTTAAAATTTTCTCTGCCTGTTTAATTATTGGGATCTGTAATTGATATCATTCTCTGCCTTTTTTATCCTCATCAGGCACGTATTGTAATCATTATTTTTTGCAAGCACTTGCTCAGATTGGGAGAGGTTATTATGATGCTGCATTCGGTGTTGGTGAGTTTTATTTCTTGCTTTGGTTTCATAATATTTTCCCTTTACTTCCAAGTAGTTCTATCGTCATCCTTTGCAATCATAGAGAAATGAATAGGCAGATACTCAACTATTATTTAAGTTAATAGGATGTAAATATTTTCTCATGTTGTCAGATTCAATTAACTTCCGGCTGGAAAGACTATTTAACCAAGCATTTTCTATCATTCTTGCTGACATAAGCATCAGTTCTTTCAAGGATCTTGATTCTCTCGAGGTAAAATGACCCGACTCCAGTCCTCTCTTGCTTTTGGATTTCTCTTTTATGTGAAAGAGATTTTTAACATTTTCATTTGAGCAACAAGCTGAAGCTTCCTAGTGCATTGCATGAAACGTATGTTATTAGTCTGCTGCAACATTGACACACAGTTGTTTGATTCTTCATTACAGTTGTACCCATCGAATCTCCCAGACCTATCATCCGGAAGACCATTGATTGTTTCAGGTAGATATGCTGGGAAGCTTCCTGACACAGTTAAAGTGGAAGGTACCTTGGCCGATTTGGGCAAATTTTCGATCAATGCAAAAGTGCAGAATAGAAAGGATATCCCAATGGAAAGAGTAATGCTTCATTCAACTTCAGCAAAACTGCCCCATTAATTAGAATTGTTCTTCTTGGAATTCATATTTCCCCAAAATGTTTGAAATACTAGTTTCAAGTAGAAAGAACTCGAAACCTGATGATTATTTCTGTTGCAGGTCTTTGCAAAGAGACAAATTGATATACTTACTGCCAATGCTTGGCTATCAGGTAGCAAACAACTAGAGGAGAAGGTTTGTTCTGCTTTTTTTCCATCATATCCAACTAAAATTACTTGTCAAATTTTAGTTTTGGATTCTTATCCCGAGTTAAAAAACAAATTATCGCTCTGTTATCCACCAAATTTACTTGCTCTCCTTCTTGTGAATCACAACCTCGTGGACATATTTCGGATATCTAGATTGCAACCATAAGCCTTCAGGCAGGTGTGCCTTCGGAGTACACAAACATGATTTTGGTAGAGACCAAAAAGCAGCAGCCAGCCAGAAAACTAGATGATGTTGTACCAGAGGTATGTGAATTATCCAGCAGTAAAGCTTGGCCATGATCATCGAGTGAATCATTTATAATATATTTCTTGACTATGATTTGAATGCCCTGATGTGTGCAGATGGGTGAAAAGAGTCTTAAAAAGATCTTAATCCTACATAGCCTTGGTTGGGGCTTTGGTAACTTGAAGGCTACCATTGATAATCTTCCTCCAGAAACAGCAGAGCCTAAATTACATGAAACTTCAGAAATGATACTGAAAGTTGCTTCAAACTTGTGCAGCAGAGTTGTTGACCGTTGTTGTTGCATGTGTTTCATTCAATTTTGTGGTCAGCTTAATGACCGGTGTGCAATTGTTCTTGCACAGCTTTGCACTGCTCTTGCTTGTTGTGAGTGTATCAACTTTTGTTGTGAAGTCTGTGATTTGTGCAGTGGCTGAAATGACGTTTCTTCTTCCATATCTCCTCTTCATGTGTATATATACACTTCAACTGCTCATATATATTTATATATATTATATTTGAAAATTGTCAAATTTCATCATTTGAATATATATATATATATATATATAGGAAAAGACCACACAAGATTTTCCTCTTAAGTAACATCTTTTGACAAATATCAGTAAGGGAAGAATTTTTTCAATTACTAATTTCGTCATATATTGAAAGTATATATATATATATATATATATATATATAAATAATGGTATTTAAGAATCAATTTCGAAAGTGTATATAAATATGTAATAGTTTATAAGAACTGTAAAATTATTAACTAATAATAAATATGTATGTAAAAGAGGTAGATTGAAGAAGAAGTTTTTTTAAGGGGCAAATTGAAAAAATTCTTACGAATTATTATAAATTTTAAATAGACAAACAAAAACATGATCCTACGCGGGCAAAGCAAAAGCTCAAGCCTCCAGATAATACGGGATTTCTCTTTTACAGTTTTCCCGCCCAAAAACAAAGCAATTCCGGGTGCTGAGAGGATCAGAAATATAATTAAGTTTTCCGGCAATCGCAGGTGAATCAGTGATCTCCATTTTTGGTTTATTCCTCATAATTTAATTTAACATGATTATTGCAATCATCCAAAACTTCCTTTGTACTGTTTGATTATAGCTCGTTGCTAACTTGCTACCGATATAACTTCATTTCTCGCAGTTTAATGGTTCAAATGACGCTGCGGTTCAGGCTATTATCAAATAAGATTCTGTATTTTTATTTTCTGTTCTCAGTCCTGCCTCTTGCCCACAGGTGAGTAAAGTTAGGGTTTCTGTCATTTTTTTGTAGAGTGTTCTCTTGAATTTGATTTTTAGCTAATAGTTACGAGTTAGTTCATTTTTCTTTCTCTATTTCAATTGTAAAAATTTTCCGGTAGATTTTCCCTTTTACGCCAACGACCTTGGGGTTTCTGTTTCGTACATAATTCTATCAAACTTTAGTTACGGATCCTTATTATTGTTGACAAGCACTGCCATAATTTGGGAGTTTCTACAGTGTCATTTGCCTATGATGTTTTTGAAATTTGTAGGCACTCAGCAAATTCAAGTACAGAAAATGAGCAGACTCTTGCTATTGTTAAACCGGATGGAGTTTCTGGGAACTATACTAGTGCCATAAAGAAAATTATTCTCAATTCTGGATTTAGCATTACTAAAGAAGTTATGGTTCAGCTTGATGAAGAAACGGTGAGGAAATTTTATGCTGAGCACTCCAAGAGAAGTTTCTTTCCAAGTCTTGTCCAGTACATGATGAGGTATAATTTACTGGCGTAACTATGACCTTGCTTTTTGTTATGTAATTCTCTTTGCTATCTTGATGCAATGTGGAGTTCTATGGTCAATACAACCTAAATTATCAACACAATGGCAAATAATTTTTGAATTGGATTTCTTTTACCTGTGTAGATAATTATTTTTCTCATGTTCTTTGTGGATTTAAGAAATACTCCAAAAGTTCTCTAAATCAGATTTGCAACCAACAACTGGCTCCATCATTTAATTCACATCCAAAGGATGACAAATAAGACTTTGTATTTTCTCATAATTGTTGGTCTATGATGTACATGATTATTTGCTTGTTTACATCTGAATATTCCTAGAATGAGATAGTAGACAAATTTGAGCCTATTGGATATCTAAATATGATAGAATTTCCTCCTTTCTTTTATTTTCTCTGCATCTCGCTTAAGATATGTAGTTTTGCTTGATAAGTGGTCCAGTGCTGATCATGGTTTTGGAGAAGGCAAATGCAATTGCTGATTGGCGTACTTTAATTGGACCAACTGATGCAGCCTTAGCAAAGGTTACTCATCCTCAGAGGTTAATAGTTTCCTCCTTTCTCTATCTCGAGCCAGTTCATTTTTTTAGTTAATTTCTGATGATATTTTACATACATTGTTTATATATTCTATTTTGAATTGGTCTTTTCTCATCTGAAGTATTAGAGCCATGTGTGGCCTGGATTTACAAAGAAATTGTGTCCATGGGTCGGATTCGCCTCAATCTGCTGCCAGAGAGATATTGTTTTTTGCTACAAAGTCATCAACAGGTCAATGAAGCTTTTCTTTTCCTCCTAGCTTTCTTCTTTTTAAATTTTTTTACTAGTGTCAATTCAAGTTATTTTTCCCCGAGAAATACTTTTGACCTTATGAAACCAAGGCAACATCCAAACAATTTTGAATGATAACTTATCACATGGTCCACCTAGTTGTATTTATCTCCTTTTTTATTTTGATGAAATTTAGAAATAGTAACTAAGTCCATACTGATGGGATTTTAAGTCTATTATTCCAAGGATTTTATGCATAGTTAGAATGACCGTTACATATTGCATACACTAATTTGTTAAGAATTAATGGGATTGAAGATATAGTGTCTCTATTTGTTGGAACCTAAATATTTGCTAGAGGGTAAAATATTTTTTCCCATCATACCCTTGCCTTATTCTATCCTCATCATATTTCATTTATGATTTCCAATATCTCATCCTTAGAAAACACAATATTTAATGTTGAGAAAATCTAGAAAAAATTATCTTGGTTTTTTTTTTTATTTAATTTTTTAATTTTTTAATTTTCCCTTTTATTATTATTACTATTATTTATTTTTTACGAATTATTTCATAAAAAGGGTTGTGAGGTTAGAGCTTTTTCAAAGGATATATATTCCAAAATTATCATAAATGAATAGCAGGAGTAACTATACTCTTCCTCATGAAATAAATGATATAGCATTTACAGCAAATAAAATAAATTTGATGAAGATTAATTTGGCATCAGAGGATATTGTTAAATGCTTGTGCATGAAAGATATGTATCCGTGATTGAAGGACTGGGAAAATCAAGATTAAACAGAAGGGATAACTGAAACTCTTTTAGCAGAACAAGGATATTAGATAGAGAACCAGTGGAAACAAGTTGATTAAATTGCCAATTAGCAGTAATATTATTTCTTGAACTCAAGATACCTCTTTCTACATGTTCTATGCTTCTCCTTTATTAGAACTTTACACAATTGCTAAATATGACATTGCAGCTAAAATATAAAAGAAAACAAAAGAAAAAAATGGTACACTATCTTTCTTTAAAGTACGCTTTTCAAGACCCTTGCAATCACTGGTAAAACTCTTCTTTGGTTGTTCAAGGATCACATAATTCTTTCTTTTTCTACTGCAGGATTTATTTCAGAACATGATGAGTTATGATATCCCAAATACTTAAAAGCAGAATAGTTCCACCAAAGATTTGTAATCAAGCTACTCATCTACAAGAAAACTTGAGATGATTTGGTAACAGCTGGACATCTTTTGCTGCAGGCCACAGGTGGACTTCTAATTTGAATCTTACAAAATTTTCCAACTGTCTTTGCTTCAATTCTCCTACAAAGCTTGTCATGTTGATTATTTAAAAAGTGATAAAAACTATTTAGCAGACACTTGCATGCTTGCACACTCATGCATGGACAAAAATATGTAAAAGAAAACTCAAACTGTATTCTTGTAGTCAAACTTTAAATGGAAGTGTAAAATTTGCTGGCTAATTGCAAGAATTTATTTATGTACATTATATTGAGTGGATTCTTATATTCTGTCTCTTCATGTTTTGTGCCTTAGCCTAGGACCTAAGCACAGGTTTAGATATGATGGAATCCTTCTTGTGGCCTATAGTGAATTTAGAAAGACAGACTCTTCCTTGAACAGTCCCTTTTATGGCTAACTAAACGTGATAATAATGGCTTACCCTTTATTGGATACTCACAGCTTTTTAAAGTCTGCTAATAACAAGGGAAGAAATCCTAAAGGATAGGAGTTTAACCAAATGAAGGATCCTGCTGGATGGAAAATCTAACCAGTAAAGGAAACAGAAACAAAACAAATAACAGAAGCAAGATAATCTCTAAGTGGGTAAGCTAGGCTGCTTCTCCAGCTGCTGCCTTCTCTAATATTACACATCTACAAAAACACCCATCCCTTCTTACCTTAATATACAGAACCTCACCCATCACTCCTTTAAAGTGCTCATGCACTGATTATGTTAAATTGTGCTGTAGATTAATTATGGCTTTCTTTGAATAAACTGTCATTACTATTATTTGGCAATTAAAATTTTTCATTATTAGATTATCTGCAATGTAAATCTTTGATGCATGGATCTGTCTGTCTGTAACTGGGACATCCTAGTTGTTTAATGACTTGCTTATTCATTCAAGTCAACTAAGACTCTGAAAGATAATAAAGTTATGTTTGTAGAAAACAATTCCATGAAGATAATTATTAAACTTTTTGGATGAGTTGTTTGGAATGTGGTATTTTCAGGCCTCTCTTTCCCCATCCACACAAGGGGACAGTTTAAATGATAAGTTAATAGGAACTCAAATTATATATTTATATATACAGTATATGATTTTCACTACCGATGTAGATTTTTAGCAAGTGCTGCATCCCCATTCCAGTGCAAAACTCATATTGACATTGGTGAAAATGACCTACCATTAGCTGGGTAGTCCTAGTGCTCCCACTATCCAATTGTATTGTATGGGACAGTACTTGAACCTCTTAAATACTTAGGATATACTCAAGAGAAAGGAGAAGGTGCATAATCATGGAGCTTTTAGCATTTTAAGTCGAAATTTCACAAAAGGACGTAAGACGCTAGCAGAATGAACTGTGGAGATAATCTATTTTCTGATACAATTTTCATCTTCTGGCTGATACACACAGTATCATTCCAAAAGGTCACCACATAAACAAATGTTTAGTTTTCACCTAAGCATTTTTATGCTGTTTTAGCCTATCAGAGCACTTAAGGCAGAGTAGATCCTTTTCTTACATGCCTATAATCTATAATTTATATTTCGTGTATTCGGAGCAATCAGCTCTTGTTTTAAGTGTATTGCAGTTTTATCTTTTCAGGCTAGACAGATAATACATAATTTTTCTGAAGTTTAAATGTTCTCATTGTTCATAAAACCTAATTTAGTTAATCATCAGTGACATCAAATTATGAAGCTGTTTAACAGAATGGTTGTTATACATCATTATTGTTCACTAGTGCGTATAATTTGGTGAATGAGTTATTCTTTTTCTCTTTTATTTATTTATTTATTTTTTTGTGAAAGAGAAAGAAGAAACCCATTCGCCAATCGTAATTTCCTATGAAATTGGTATGTTGCATTTTTCTTCATTCATTAAAGTACAGACTATGGGTGCTTTTCCTCCATTAAGATATCTTGTGAAGAAATTAGATTGACTTGGGGTCTTTTTGTAATTCATGATGTTTGGAGGGATCAGGTTTCAGATAATCAAGAGCTTTGATAAAAATATACTCCACCAATAAAGATCCAATAAAAGACGAGCTAGTCAAAATCAAAGAATGATAGGCACAACTTTATGGAGGATAGAGGTCCACATCACACAGCGTCTTAGATTAATTATAGCAAGACTTGTACATTCCTCATTTGGCAAGTCTCGATTGTCAGTGCAAAATATCGGTTGGATTCCAGAATTCTAGACATCTAGTAGTTACAGTCCCTCACATGGCCTTTCTTCTTTCTTTTTTGTATTTATAAAAAGTTACTGTCTTGATAGGAGTGATTCTTTTGCATTCTGCTACATTTCCTTCCCCCATCCTCCTTTTCTTATGACTTCTCTTACATGCATCTCGAGGAATTTCTACCATTATCTTTCATGCTTTAATGAATAAAGAAGCTCCCAGATTTACTTGGTGACGAGTTGGCTGACGCCCGTTTCTTGTCCTCCCATTCCTCATTACCACAAGAGTTCAGTTTCTTCACCTTTCTTATTGATATTTTCCGGAGAAAGAAAACAAAAACGTGGAATCCAGTTTCAGACTAGCCTTAGGTATTGGTTTCTATGTGTGTTCCCTAGTTGTCACCAGGCCTATTTTCTGTTGTAGCTGCACTTTTTCGCGTGGTCCTCTTTTCATTTTTTAATTTTCCTTACCTTGTATTTTATTTATTTATTTATTTATAGATTGTTATTATTTTAAAAAAACAACTAAAACTAGATTACTACCATTCATTTTTAGGTACTACATCCATCACGTTACCTAGCATAATTGGCAAACCAACGGTTGTATATTATAAATAATTGGGAGTAGTTAAAGAAAATAGTTTTTTTTGGATGAAAGGTTAAAGAAAAAAGATGGAACTATATTTTGGGAAACAGCCTCTTTATTTAATTCCTTACATATTTGTTTTGTGGTAACATCTATGCGCAATGGAATTTAAGTGGAATAAAATGCCATTTATGCTCATTTGAAGTTTTAAGGAGCTTGGAGTATAAGAATCCCATAAGTGTAAATTATTTTTAGTTAATTGTAGAATGAACTATTAACTTTCAATCTATAGCAAGTAGTTTATGTTAACTTTTTATTGATGATTTTGGAAAAATGTCTTGAATTTCAATAAAAAATAAATATATATTTGTTATGAGATAATGCCTGTGGAATATTATGTGTAATAAATGATTTATTTGAAATATCTCATTACAAAATAATATCTTAATTGTTGAAGACACAGAAAAATGTCAAGAATTTTGACTTATTAACTTATATATAGTATAATTAGGTTAATTTTATAAACAATAGACTAGTTGGTTTACTGCTTAATTGATTTGATTTCAATTGTTTAACTAAATTAAAATTAGAATTAAGATGATAATGAATATTTAGTTCTTGAAAAAATGAGAGGAAAAGAAAGTGAGGGGAGAGATCTATGCTTGTGGATTGATCTGTGGAGAGGAGAAGATAGGAAAACTGGAGAATGAGATGATTGCCTTTAACTAAGAAGATACTGCTTTAGGGTGGTTTGAAATGGGATGAGAATTAATTGTAATGAATTGATAAAAATTAAAGTAATAATTAAAATAGGTATTTTACCTAAAAGATTATATATTAAAAATATAATTAATCTGCTGCTCTTCTAACTGTAGTATTTTGCTTATTTGGTGGCCATTGGATTTTACTAATATACTGCTAGGAAGTAGTATTTGCTTGTGCACCTTGTGCGGAAATAGCATATGATCACATGTTAAATGTCTAGAGGTTTCGGGGCACAAACTTCTTCCACCAATCAAATGACTTAGATTAACTCAACATTCTTCTCTGGAATCGTAAATTAATCATGTCCAGCGATTAGAAATGCGATTACTGACTTTTATTTTCTGTACTTAACATTCTTTACTGGAAAATAAGAGCCCCCCCCCAGCAGATCCAATCAGATTCTTTCGTTGTGTTTAAAATTATAGTAATAGTATTTTCTATTTTGTTCATTTTTTTTTTATATTTATTTTACTAGTCAATTTGTTCTTTAATTTACCTTTAATTAATGCTTTAGAAGTAATTATTAGTAAATTTTTATAAAAAATAAAAAAATTAAAGAATATTTTATTAGTATTGTTATGATGCTTTTAATCTATGTTATTATAACTTTAGGTTTAATATTTTATTTGAAGTTGACAGTTATTATTCTAGATTTATCTCTAATGCTTATTTGTTAAGAGTGGCAAAAATTTCACAAATTATTCATTGCCTAATTTCTTCTTCATACTACTACTATCTCAAGATTGTGTACTAAAACCAAAGAGATTTGTCGTTCCCTGGCCTCAATCAGTATTTTGAATTCAAAGTCAACCCGACCCCTTTGGTACACGTGTTGGCCCGACACCACATGATAATCTTATCCTGTCGTGACACGTAGCCCATATAAATTCTTTTTTCCTCTGAAAGAAAGTAACCACACGTAGTACTACTGCTATCTTTTGAAAACTTTCAAGCGTGATTTTTAAGGGTTAAATTAAACAACTGTCCTCAAGTTTCAAGGGTCTATTTGTGCTTTTTTTAAAATATATATATATTGAAATTTTAGAGTAAATTAAATTAGATGTATCTTTAAATTTTAAATATTTTTAGATTTTAATTACCATTTTAAGAGTAATTGATTTGTGATAATTTTTTTTTAAATTTAAATTTTTAAATGAGATATTCCTAAGATAATATGTGTTTTTTTTTTTGAAAAAAAAATTAATATGAAGCTTTTATTTTTAAATAATTCAAAATATATGATATTCTAAACATGCCAATCTTTCTAATAATAATATCTCAAAAAATCGCAGTTAATTTCTTATTTCTATATGTTACCTAAAACTCAGTGCAAAAGCCCTTGTGAATTCTTCATAGAGCGCTCTCCTTCTGAGGGCGCTAGTTGTAGTTCAGTATGGGAAGGGGAAAAAATAAAAAGCACAAGAAGTTGCAAGCGAAAAACTTGACTTGAATACATTTGGAATTTATTAGTGGTTGAATTGTTTTTTAGGTTTCAAAGAGGATGCTACAGGATCCGAAGACATCCAAATTTTGGAAATGTATGAATGTCACCGTTCTTCTTGACAATCTGATTTTAGCATATCCTAAGTAAGTAGCTAGTACCAATTTTTTTTTCATTTTTTGTCGTGGATCTTTATCAAGTGTTTGTAGGGTATCTTTCCCTAAGTAATTATTTTATAAGAGAAAAGGCATACAAGGTTATTTTGACAGTTTCTTTGTAATTGCATTGCTTTTGTTGGAGATCATTAGTTTATTTTTATTTTTAATTTTTATTTTATTTTTGCTTAGGTATGGGTGTCGTCATAGATGAGTCTCAAACTATGGGAGGACACCTTTAAACCAAATTCACATCTAGACTAATCCTCGTTTGAGCCGGTTGGTTCCTTGCGGGAGGAAGCTCTAGCCCCAAATTTTAAACAGCTGCATACATTAGTGGTGTTTGAACCCAACCTCACTTAAACTAAGAGAGCTCATTATTAACTCACCTACGCCTTGGGGTTTTAGTTTAATATTACTCCTATTTTTTGTTTTATAATTATATTTTTGTTGTAAATTATGTACTCTATTCAATAGCTTAATAGCTTTTTATTATGAATTAAATTCGTGGAGTGCACCTCAAGTGTTTCAGAATTGACATATTATTGACATATAGATATGAAAGTGATACTTATCCAATACACTTATTGTCAAAGTCAGAAAAAAAAAATTACATTAATTGGAAAATCTTATTAAAGATGAAAATATAAATAAACCAAAGTTTAGGGACTAAATAGACTATTTTCCTTGTTTAATATTACTCCTGTTTGGTGTTAGTATTATGGTCCCCAAACAGTATTTCTCTTTATTTATTTTCTATTCCAAATAATATTCTCTAATTATTCGTTTATAATTGTAAAAATATTCAACATTGAGCATTTCCTAATAGAGTGACAAACATTTTTCATTTTAGAATTTAAAATCACACTTAAATATATATAAAATTTTAATTCTTTGATAAGTACATGCGAATTTCAGGTAATTCTCAGTAACATCCATTTTTTAGTTGGGAAGATATTTGTTCTTAGAGTAATTAGCGGTCATTAGAGCCGTAGCGTAACAATGTTTTCTAGGTTTTGTGCTCGTGTCATATTGAGGACCATGGATATCTTTTCTTGGAGATTGATTCACTTTCTTAAGGATGATCTAATCCGATGATTTGATAATCGAACGGATTAAAGCATTGCCACGGATGCTGACTAACAACTTATGATCACAAGTGCGCCCGCAAATTTCTCACCAATGCCTAGTTATATTACACAAAACAAAGATTATCATCTGCTTGCTAACACACAAATTATTATATACATATATATATATATTATATAATACTACTTTATTTAAATAAGATTGGGAATTGGAAATGTTATGTATTTGCACAGTTCATGGTCAGGGATGTGGGGGGCTATTAAAAGGTTGACAGAACAGATCAGTGGAATGGTTGGATCCTTCTTGATACTGTTTATTTTCCCTTGGACATATAGGTGTGGGAAAGGAGAGTTGTATCGTCAAAAGGCCACGTTTTAGGAACTTGAACCAATTAGAAACTTGCTCAGCTTGGCTTTGTTTTTGTTTTTGTTTTTGCCCCACTTTTTTCTCTCTCTTTATTTATTACTCCCAAAGCTCAATTCTCATTGGCTTCTGAGATCTGATTCTCAACTTTTCACTTACATTCTTGCCACCCAGTAGTTCTACTGGTACCAGCTCCTCCACACTTGGTACAACAACACAAGCTGTGTTATTGAAGATTGAAAGGAGAAACTTGATTCTTGATTAATTTGCAAATGAAGGTGAGAGAGACCTTAGAAATGAGAATAATTAGAAGAAATTTGATAGGATATGTAGTTATATTATGCGTTGATCACTTTCCCTTCTTAACTTGGACGTGCATGATTTACTTTTGCAGTTCTTCAACTGGATGCAAAACAAGCTCAATGGCGGACAAGGAAACAGAAAGTCCGGTGCAGTTCCTCATCTTTCTCAAGTTCCTGCTGCTGCATGTGAGTGTGTTTCTAGGTTCTCATTCTCTATTTCCCTCCAATTATTTCAAGTCTCATTCCAGCAAATTAACATAATCCATGTATAATGAAGCATGCATGTATATCATTTTCTGATCTGGATATTAATTAGAATTCTTGCACTATTAGTTAACCTCACAGGACTGTACAGAACATAAGAATACAAAGTTGCATTTCCTCAACTTGGAAAACACTACTTAAGAATTCTTCAAATTTTAGAACTTCTCTGTTTACTTCCTCTTTTCTGATTCCTTAGTCAATTCAACTTCTTCCAGTGATCTTCATTGTTGAAAGAACTCAGTGTTTCTAGGTATCAAACATAGCAAGAATAAGTACAAACTTCCTGGAGATAAGGCGTAGTTTCTTTTTGCTATAGATCATGGAGTGTTTGTTTCACATGGATGCAGAGTCTCCCAGAAAATTTAGCAAGTTGGCGACCTTTACTTTAATGGTTCTTTCCCTTAAAACAAAGGGATATATCGATGCATAGGAAATTGTAATAATAAGTTGGGAGCAGTATCTCATCCAAGATGAAGTATTATGATATTTATTAATTATAATAAGTTGTTTGATTATTATCTCTTCCATTGTTGCAGATCAAGCAAAACAAGAACTTCCCGAGGAGGAAAAAAATGACTGGTCCCGTGGATTGCTCACAATTGGAACATTCGGCAACACGGATCTACAGGAAAATAGAGATAGCAAAGTACAACAATTGCAAACAGAAAACGAAATAGTTCAGCAAGAAGAAGAAAGTTCATCTTCTCCTGATTTAACAGAATTTACACCTGAAGAAGTTGGACAGCTACAGAAAGAGTTAACAAAGCTTTTAAAGAGGAAGCCAGCTTCAAAAGCCGAAGCAGAAAATGCTGATCTACCTTTGGATAGATTCCTGAACTGCCCATCAAGCTTGGAAGTGGATCGTACAATTTCTAATAGATTTAGCACCTATTCTGATGATAAAGAAGAAGAAGACATCGATCGAACAATTAGGGTTATCATTGGAAGATGCAAGGAAGTTTGCATGGAAAACAAGAAGAAAGCAATTGGAAAGAAATCCATTTCCTTCTTACTCAAGAAAATGTTTGTTTGCAGAAGCGGATTTGCACCAACTCCTAGCTTAAGAGATACATTTCAAGAATCAAGAATGGAGAAGGTAATTATGTTATTCATTCCTTTTTTGGAAATATTTTTTAACCCCTACTTAATTATACTCCTTTTTTTAATCCATGATTTGATTATAAATTAGATTAAAGGGTAACGGATGGTTTCAGTTCTTAATTTTCTTGTAATACTTTTTCATGATCATGAACCTTCATTACAGCTATTGAGGACAATGCTTTCCAAGAAACTATATCCGCAAAATGCTGCTTCTCGAGCATCATCCATGAAGAGATACTTAGAGGACAGACATGATGATCTAAAGACAGAAAAGGACGACGACGAATCACAGGAGAAAAAACGTGAAGGATGTAAATGGGTCAAGACTGATTCTGAATGTAAGTAATTAATTAATTTATATTGTATCATTTCTAGCTGTTGATGTCCAGCAAGAAATTATAATCTGCGTAATATTCACAGCATCTGATTTTCTTGTTTGCAGATATTGTTCTAGATTTAGATTGAGCACCAATTCCTTTGCATTCCAATTGCTTGGAATATAGAAAAAAGGCCCCTTTTTTCTCCTCTTGAATTGAAAGGAATAAGAAAACTAAGAGGTGAATCGAGAATTACACATGAAAGAGAATATATACCATTGGGATCAGAAACTGCAAAAGGAAAAGATACAAAATAATCTCAATTGAAAGCATCGGCATTGGCATCATCAAGAAATGGTACAACTACTACTGAAGCAGCTCCTTTCTTTTGAGGAATAATCCTTCCTCACTTTTTTCATGATTGTACCTTTGAATGGGTATAATTCATGTTATGTAAACTTTTGTAGTTTGCCTCAGACACTGAATAGAGATTTTTTCTTTTTCCCGCAAAAGTATTTACTAGTTCAATATTTAACGTTGTTATTTACAAGTTTCTTTGGGTTGTGTATTGAGGAAGGTTAAAAGAATATGTAAATGTCTTGTTTTTCCTTCACAAAGAATAAGGAGAAGGATGAGATTGATGTAAAAATGACCCAATTCCCTCTATACAGAATTCAATTCTTCTCGATTTCATTCACAATATACTTTCTTATTATTTATCCGAAACTAAAATTTATACTCACCTTGAATAATATTCATTAATATATTTTTTCATTAGCTAAAACCAAATGCTTGTACTTGATCTCATGCAAGCCAAGAACTTGTACACAATGTTACTTTCTTCCATCGCCTTTTCTTTCACAATAAAATAACTCTCTCTCTCTCTCTCTCTCTATATATATATATATATATATATATAAAAATTGTTCATGATTGTAGTTTCTTGTTATTTTATTATTAATAATAATAAAGTTAATCATGAGAGGGTGAATGACTAAGGATATGAGATGTGTCCAAGTGTTTGAATGAAATAAACCTAAAAGAGAAGGATACGTTTGCAAAAATAATAAAAATAGAAAGATAGGTGGGAAAAGTGGGGGTCTTCAATGGGTTTATTCCCAAAATGGTGCTATTTTTGAGATTATTCCTAAAATGGGGTTACTTTTTTAGTAACTTTCCAAAATGGGGTACCTCTACTTTGGCAAAGTAGAGGCTGAATTTTTTTTAATAAAATATTCAGCCTCTACTTTGTCAAAGTAAAGGCTGAATATTTTATTAAAAAAAATTCAACCTCTACTTGTAGAGATTGAATATTTTATTAAAAAAATTCAGCATCTACTTTGCCAAAGTAGAGGCTTATTTTTTTTAATAAAATATTTAAATATAATTTCCTATTTTTTAAAAAATTATTTATAAATTTTAATTTTATCATTTTCTAATAATATTAATTTATAAATATTTTTTTAATATAATTTTCATAATATAGATTATATTTATTATTAATTATTATCATTATACTTATATTATATTTAACAAAGTGATGTAAAAATTAATTGAAATTATAATATATTATAATATTAAAATAATATTTTATGTAATTATGTGAAGTAATTTTTTATTTGTGTTTATATATTCAATTAATTTTAATTTAAGATTTATTTTTATATTTTTGAATTAAGTAATTTAATAAATTTATATTATATATTGACATACAAAATATTTTATTCAAATAAAAAATCTTTTATATATTTGATGATTTTTTTAAAAAAAAAAAAAAGTCTAATATGACATAAAATAACAAGTCATTAATAATTTTTAAAAAAATCGTTCCACATTTGAATAACAAAAAATTCTTATATTTTTACTTTTTTAACTCTTTCAACTAATTATTTTTATTTATTTGAAAACTTGTATTTATGTTCTTTAAGTAAATAATTTAATAAATTTATATAATATATTTACATAAAAATTATTTTATTTAAATAAAAAATATTAAAATTATTTTCATATATATATAAAATATTTTTTATGTAAATATATAATATAAATTTATTAAATTATTTACTTACAAGTTTTCAAATAAATAATAATAATTAGTTAAAAAAGTAAAAATATAAGAATTTTTTGTTATTCAAGTGTGAAACGATTTTTTAAAAAATTATTAATGACTTGTTATTTCATGTCATATTAGACTTTTTTTTTTAAAAAAAAAAATCATCAAATATATAAAAGATTTTTTATTTCAATAAAATATTTTTTATGTCAATATATAATATAAATTTATTAAATTACTTAATTCAAGAATATAAAAATAAATCTTAAATTAAAATTAATTAAATATATAAACACAAATAAAAAAATTACTTCACATAATTACATAAAATATTATTTTAATATTATAATATATTATAATTTCAATTAATTTTACATCACTTTGTTAAATATAATATAAGTATAATGATAATAATTAATAATAAATATAATCTATATTATGAAAATTATATTAAAAAAATTGTTTATAAATTAATATTATTCGAAAATGATAAAATTAAAATTTATAAATAATTTTTTAAAAAATAGGAAATTATATTTAAATATTTTATTAAAAAAAATAAGTAGAGGTTGAATATTTTATTAAAAAAATTGAACTTCTACTTTGCCAAAGTAGAGGTATCCCATTTTGGGAAATTGCTAAAAAAGTAACCCATTTTAAGAATAATCTCAAAAATAGCACCATTTTGGGAATAAACCCGTCTTCAATCGCCAAGGACCTTTCCATTTCCTTTTCTCTCTCTCTCTCTCTCTCTCTCTCGCATTATAAGTGGCTCAACCCCAGATTTGGGGATAGGCCCAACTCTTAATTAGGGTTTTTTTTTTTATTTTTTTGTTTATCAGATCTGAATAAGAAACGACCCATAGTTTCTAGGAGTCAACTATTCCATCACAGCAATTTCTAACATTTCTTATTGGTTAGGGTTTTTGGTGTTCTGTGTGTTTTTCCTTCTACTTATATTATACAAAATCATGTTCGGAGTTTTTTCATTTTGAAGTTTTTTTGCTGGAATTTGAGAAGGTTTGGAACGGGTGTTGAGAGGCCTATCCAAGAAGGTGAATCTCAGCTGCCAATGCAATTTGAATTTAACTCTGAGAATTTTTCGGTGATTTTTGGTATACCGAAAAAGTTGAACTGTCAACCCTATAGCTATGTCTTGGGCAGGCCCGGAAGATATCTATCTATCTACTTCTCTCGCCAGTTATCTTGACAGTAAGTTTTTTATTTGCTTGATCATTTACTCTAACTCGCGCTATTCTTTGCTCCAATTGGCTAACTTTTCCCAAAACTTCCTATTCAGCCTGGATTTGTGTTCGCGTCCTCCTTTGTATTCAGGAGATTACTTCTCGCAGCGCAAATTTGTTTCTTTTCCTCTACCCATGACATAATTAGCCTTGTCGATGTTACTGTTTTCTTGAATGGGCTTTTTTTTTTTTTGTTTGAAGCTTGAAAGAGATGAGCTTGCAGCTAAAGCTTCTCTTTGAAGTTTATATTTAGAATGTATTCTATCCAAAGGATTGAATTTATTGTTCTTGATGCATTACGACTGCCCCAAATCTGGATTTATTGGGTTCAAATATTTTGTGACTTGTGTGTTATATGCTCTAAGAAATTACAAATTACTGTTATTTCCTTGGCGTTTCTTGGAATCAGAATGAACTATTGTTTTAAAATGATACAAAACGCGGCACATTCTCTTGTTATGCCCATTTATTCAGTATGGCTGAGTGCTCTTGATGACTGTAGGAGAACTAGTATCTTTAAGTTTTTCATTTGCTACTGTTGAGATACTTTTTGTTAATTCAGAGGTAATTCCATTTATGAGCTTTTTTTTTCACTGCATTTATCTGTATTGATCTCTTGTAACATGGAGAAAGCATGTAGCATTTTGCACCTTCAAAAGTGACTTAATCCTCTTGGAGCACTTGATTGCTGGTGCATCATTTTAATATGGACCTTGACTCGTACTATATGAAAGGTGGTTGTGTTGTAGAAATGCTTATTTCATGTAAACTGTTGTTAATATCTTATCCCCTTTATTTTGGGTAGTGCACCTCCCCTCAAATGAAAGCAAAAATGGGGTCGGGTTCTGTTGTTTCTTGAACTACTATGAAGCAGAGTTTTCTGTTCTGTTATATATGTTGTGAACTATCTGGATGAGTTAGCAACTTTAATTTTAGGTATTGTTTGCTGAATTATATTTATATTTTATCAGAGAAACTCCTTGTGCTGCTGCGGGATGGTCGAAAACTAATGGGGACTCTTCGGTCTTTTGATCAGTTTGGTAGTTTTCTGTTCTTTCAACATTCAATAATTGCCAGCTGAGGCATTAAAGAACTGTTAACTTATACAGTTTTCTATCTCTCTTCTATAGCCAATGCTGTTCTTGAAGGTGCTTGTGAACGTGTTATTGTTGGTGATCTTTACTGTGATATCCCATTGGGCTTATATGTAATCCGGGGAGAAAATGTTGTTTTAATTGGTGAACTGGTATGTATACTCAATAGCATTACCTACTTTCTGATGAGAATGTTACTTTAAAATTCCTTAATTCATCTTCTTTTGTTTGTTTGGTTGATTTTGATTTAATTTATCAGGACGTGGACAAAGAGGAACTTCCCTCACACATGACTGAGGTCTCTGCAGCAGAGATTAAAAGGGTAGGTGTAATTGCTGTTTCTAGTGCCCATGTTACTGTTGTAATGGTTTCACTACTTTCAGTTGTGTTGCAAGTAAACTGGCAGAATGGTATATCTATATTTGCTGTTAATAGTCTTGTAGCTAGTATATCATGTATGTGGATGTCTGACTACTGTTTTCAAAGACCATTCATTGATAGGAATTGAGGGGAATAATAACAAAGAAAACACATTTTTATTATTCATTAAGAAACCCAGTTATAGTTTTGCTTAATTTTTAGGTCCTTCGTATTGTACAAGTTGCTCCATTTTGTGAATGATGGCACTTTTTAAAGTCAAATCAAATTGAGCTTCTATCATATTCTATTTTCAAGTCTATGAGCTTGGTTATTAGAAAGATGGCTAATAAATTTTTCTCTGTTTCATTACAACTAGTCTTGGCCTTTAAAATCTAATTGCTATGTGGTTTTCTTGACATTCATTAGGCACAGAAGGCGGAAAGGGAGGCTACAGATCTTAAAGGTACAATGAGAAAAAGAATGGAGTTTCTTGATTTGGACTGATGTTTATGGTCTTGATATCCAGTTCTGGATTATGCTTGAAGTTAGGTGCCTTGACCTCCGCAAATATTATCGCGGTAGCTGGGTGCTGAATAGACCATCAGGGCTGGAGGGGGGGGGGGGGGGGGTTGTTTTTGGCCTCTCTGACCACCTCAACTCTTGTTGGTGCCATTCTGTAGCATTCATAAAACATTTCTTCTCATAATTGTTAAGGGGACGTCTAGCTTCCGGTAGTTGTTAGTGTAAGTTTTCAAAATGTATTGGAGCTGGAAATTATGTGCAAAAAGTACAGTAAGTTGGGTTTCTTTAATATGGTAAAAAAAATTTAGCCACCGTATTTTTGTTCTTCTGTGGTTTGGCTTTTGGTGCTTTTGAATGTTGCATTTTTTTTTTTTTTTTTTTTTCGTCTTAATCATTTTTCAGTGATTGATGATTGCCTGTCGTCTTTGGTAGGTTGTTGCTTTGTACCAGATTTTATTATCTGTAGAGAAAATTCGTACCATTAGATTCTATCTAAACGGTATAATATATATATATATATAGATATATTACTACTACTAATAAACCAAAGTCCCCTTAATCAAGATTCATTTTAATGCCCCCCTAATGGCATAAGTGGTTGCCGCAGGGAACATTTAAGTCCATAACATCAACAAAAGAAAGAAAAGTTCAGATTCAGAATTGCTTTTCAATTTTCCTGCAACAACAAATGTGGAAACATTTAAGATGAGAAATTAGAAAAGGAATTTTACATCCGAAAAAGATGGGGGAAAGTTCAGATTCCAAATTTGCCGGAATTGAACTTCTCAGAATTCCTGAGAGGCTAACGTCATACCCATGGCAGAGAGTACCGACAGCTGCACCGACTGATTTCTAAAAACATATGGTAGATCGAATAAATAGTCAAACTTGAGCTTGGATCTACTGCTTTGAGCGCCGTAGTTTTTGTTGACGTGTCATTTTTTGATTGGCCACGCTACATGTTCTGTTTTTCTCTTAGTAAACTATTCCATGATTTGACTACGCCCAATTCCAATTCCAAAGTCAATGATTCATCAAATAAGAACCCACTTTTTCCCTCGCGTAACAGCTAACACTGTCCCCGATCCGACCCGACCCGACTGACTCTTCAATGGAACTTAACCACAGTTAAGACTAATTGACCACATTCACCCGTCACTCTGTGGTTTATTAGCTTCGGAGCTCATAATTACCGTACTCGCTTCGAGTCGACTCGGTCTTTTCTCAGTCCAGCGCTTCAAATTCCTGCCGGTACTGCTATCCTTATCACTGTGACTCGCATCGCAAAAAGCTAAGCTGTAGTCAGCATATCGATTTTACGGATCCCTCTCTGTGCTGAGTTCAACGCAGCTCGGTTGCGCTCAGCAATGTCGTCTTGCTCAATTACAGCTCTAAAATTTCTTCTACTGTTGCAGTGTGCGCTCTTGCTAGTGAGCATTGAAGCGTCGGTGCATGAGTATGGCGGAGCAAGATTTCTGAGCAAGGGCAACGCTTTTGTAGTTCACGGTGGTAGTGAAGGCATTTATTCTTCTATCCCTAACCAAAACGACTCCTCCACTTCTTCTTCCCCGGGCGATTCTTTCATACGGTAACATTCAATTGCTTCTTTTCATCTCTGTTGATTCTAATTTAAAGTTGTGGTTGATCTTGTTTTTGCTTTTCTTTCTTGTTCTCCTTCTTCTTTTATGTTCTTTGGAATTTAGATCTATTCATGATTCAATCTGGTGTAGTGAACTTATGTTCTACGCCTGCTGCCAATAGTTGTTTTGGTTAAGTATAATTTCCTGAGATCTGTCTGAATTTAAAATTATTTGCTAATAACATTAAAGCATTAAGGGTGACATCTTGTTGATGGCTTTTTAGTATTCGTGTTGCCTACCAGTTGTTTTTTTATACATTGCTCTGTAATCCACGTGAAGAAGTTTCAAATTTGAATTTTCATCAGGAAAGTTTGTCAATTAGGGTCAGGAGTATGTTAGTATTCAAGTTCGTTAGTATTCAATTTCATCGGCGGCATTTTATTTCAGTTTGATAAGTTTATCTATATTATTTAGTGAAAAAGAAAAATTTATGCAAGAAAAGATCCAGCAGGACATTAGAATAAACTTCATAATTGGTTGCTTTGGAACAACATCAAAGTGAACTACATGATATACAGTCCATATTCTGTCTTTGGAAATCAAGCTGGACTAGAATGATAAATTTTGTATTCCTGTTTAGTTTTTTCAATTATTAACAGAACTAAGGTCACATGTCTCGAGAAAGTCTGAAATGTTGTTAGGTTTTTTTTAAGGGGGAGAGGGGAATATCTTAAGAAAGTACTGTTTTGTTTGAGTAACAGAGGTATAAACTTAATGAGGCAATCAAATGAAATCAATTCATTCTATAGTCACAAACAATCGCTGTTTGTCAAATAGTAAAGTGAAGTAGTCATATTCAGTTACGTTGTCCCTACTGCCTTTGCTATTTACAATGTAACTTCTTTTGGCCTTCAATACCTTTGGAATCACTTTTATGGACTCGAGAACAATGGCTGACCTTTTTTTCCTCCTTTTACCAGTTTTGAAAATATTGTATTTAGGAGACCCAAAGAAATCTCAAACTTCAGCACAAAACCAATTCATGCAGTTGTTTTCGAAGTTGATGATAGAGAAACAATTGGTGGCTCAGCCTATGGAGGGCAAAGAGCTGTTTGTTGTACAAGAGATTTGGCAAAGCTTGGAGTATGTAAAGAAGGAGAAATTATTCATCGTCCATCAACCAATAATCCTGGCTGGCCTCAGGTGTTTGGTGTGTCATTTAATAATGATGAACTTGTTGCTACATTGCCACAAAAATCTATACAAGTAACCAGAACAGGGATGTACAATCTATATTTTATTCACTGTGATCTGGATCTGAAAGAGGTTGTTGTAGAGGGAAAAACTATATGGAAAAATCCGACTGGTTACCTTCCTGGTAGAATGGCACCATTTATGAACTTTTATGGTTTCATGTCCCTTGCATTTGTTGTACTAGGAATCTTTTGGTTTTCACAGTATGTCAGATTCTGGAGAGAAGTTCTTCCCCTGCAAAACTGCATCACACTGGTGATAACATTGGGTATGATTGAGATGGCTCTTTGGTACTTTGATTATGCTGAATTCAATGAAACTGGAGTCAGGCCAACTGGAATAACCATATCAGCAGTAACTTTTGGCTCTGTGAAACGTACAGTTTCCCGTCTAATCATCCTGTTGGTTGCAATGGGTTATGGTGTAGTCAGACCTACCTTAGGTGGTCTTACATCAAAGGTTCTTATGCTTGGTGGAACCTTCCTTCTTGCTTCTGAAGTGCTTGAACTAGTTGAAAATGTTGGTGCTATAAGTGATCTTTCAGGAAAAGCTAGACTCTTTTTTGTTCTTCCAGTTGCTGTACTGGATGCTTTCTTTATTCTCTGGATATTTACATCTCTGTCTTCAACTCTAAATAAGCTTCAGGTAATTGATCCATATCCCTACAAATGTATCTGAACATTATGCTTACATAATGTTCAATTGGAATTTTGTTTTTTTTTTTCTTCAGTATTGTATTATGATCTAAGATTGATGTGATTGGTTCAAGTTTAAATTCCGAGCATGACTTTCTTGGTGATTGATCAGTTGAAAGACATACATGGGTTGTCATGAGTGCTTTTAGGACGAGTAATCTTGTCTTGTAGCATGCTGCTTATACACTTAGAAGCTTCCTTTATCTGTCAAATAATAAAGAACCTAATATGAAGTTTGAATTCATTATGAGATCAGGAAGAATTCTTTTCTTAAATTGTTATAAGAACTTTTATCTTCTGTATTAAATTTCCAGAGTAATTAAAAAGCAGTATAGTATATAAGTTTAAAGTGCTTCTGGGATCTGGATAAACTATTCGTTTGAGCTATATGTATGGATCTGAATCAGCTATTCATTTTCATACATGGGATCCTTTTGTGATTCAGATATATATTTTTATGGTTTCATATCTCTTCTTTTCTAACGTTAGTTTATAGTTTACTATACTTTTTCAGAAAGTACTCTCAACTTGATTCTTTACTTGAAATGCTGTTGCTCTTTTGCAGGCACGGCGGATGTTCGCTAAACTTGACATTTATAGAAAGTTCACAAATGCTTTGGCTGTTGCAGTTATTGTCTCTGTTGGTTGGATATGTTATGAGGTAATTTTGTCTAATATAGTGAAAAGTGATTTGCTTCCTACCAGCTTAGCTTTACAGCTACATTGTGCAGTCTCATTCCTATCTTCCATGGAAACCAAACTATCAGAGAACATAATCCAAACTATAAAGCAGCAAAAGTATAAGGAAGAAAAAAAGGAGAGAAGAGAAAATGAGGAGAAAAGAACAATTAAACAGAAATATCCTTATCCTTTCATTCAATAATGCAATTTTTTGATTTTGCAGCTTTACTTTAAGTCAAGTGATGTATACAATGAGCACTGGCAGAATGCATGGATCATTCCAGCTTTCTGGCATGTCTTGTCCTTCTCTCTTCTTTGCATGATCTGTGCTCTTTGGGCACCATCTCAAAATTCAATGCGGTAAGAAATCTTTTCCCTTTCTTGGAAATGCATGGTGTTGGAGGGAGGTTTCATGTTGAGCCTCCTAATTTCTGAAGATTTGTCGAATCTGGAAAAGTCGAGTAGTGAATTGCCACTCTGGACATCACATTATGCTGGGATTCAACAACAATCAAATTCTAACTGGAAATTTATAGAAAGAGGGGAATTATAAAACTGTAAAATAGAAAGAAAGGTTGTTTAAGAAGGAAAGCGGAAAATGAGAACTTCAAAACCCTGACATCAATATTGTGGTACTATGATGCTTTGCCAGTTTGATTTTTGCAGGTCTTTTAATAAAATAACATATCTCCCTATTATTATCTGCTCTACCTAATATAAGCTAATCCTCAATTCCTGTTGAGTCTTAGATTTTAAATGTTTTCAGGCTGTACCCTTGTAGCATAGTATTGGCATTTGGCGACATTTTGTACTAAAATTATGATTCATGATTTTTGTTACAGTAGTCAAATGAATGAAATATAGAGTATGGATTTTGTTTTATTGAGCTTGATCTCCCTGATAATCCTTCTTAAACCTTGTTACTAGATATGCCTATTCTGGTGATGCAAGTGAGGAGTTTGACAAAGAAGATTCACTGACTCTCATAAAGCCTTCCCCACTTTCTTCAAAAGAAGTGAGAATTGCATCTGAATTCAGACCAGCACATGATGCCAAGGAGTTATCTAATGGTGATGTGGAAGAAGACAAAACAGAGTAAAACAAGACATGCTCCAACTGTTTCTGCAATTTAAAACACTCTGCACTGAGAGGTGAGCATTTTGAGGTTCCTTGAGTTGTGCCCCCTGTACCTGTACCGAAAAAAGGATGAGAAGGAACCATTGAGCTATAGGAAGGATAGTTAAGGTCCCTATTTTTAACCTTCTTTGCATTTGTTTGTTATTCGTTATTGCTTTTTCTTCATCCACGTTGTTTCAGAAGTATGATTATATTTCTTTTTGAAGTTGTCAACTAATATTTACCACAGATGAAAAAATAGCTGTTACTATGTCGTCTCGTTGTACTGTTTGTATTTGAGGCAATTTTAGCATATATGATTTTTTTTTTTTTTTGTTCTTTTTTCCTTCTAGTATTCGCTTTTCTGCATTTCTTTTGTAACTGATATTGAAAATTTAAGTACGAAAATGTTAAAAGCATTCATCTACCACATAAAACTTTGCCTAATCAGGAAAGATGTGTAGTCCAGTAAAAAAACAAACAGTTGGAGGATGGCATGTTGGCGTCTTTACAGAAATTAGGACGTGGTGCGTCCCTGGAATAAATTTAAGACAGCAGCCTCAAGATCCTCTGCGGAATACTTGATGTACTTCTCCGGGTGCTCAATATGTCTCCCGAACCGTCCACAGAAAGTACGATATGCCAGTATCAACTTCTCAGATATGGAAATGAGAAGTTCCTCGCGCAGATGAATATCTGGAACCGACCAGGTGGCCTGAGTCCTGCAGATCTCCTCAAACATGGCAGCAAAGGTCTTAAACCTTCTTCTCAGTATGCTCTTGGATACTCCAGATGAAACCCCTTGACTTCCATACAGTCCCTCAGTTCTGAGACATTCCAACACTTTTACCCAGGCGGACCTCCGGTAGTTCATGGCTGCTTGCCGAAACTTATTTCTTAATCTCTTAAAATAATCTTGCCCAATCATTTCCCTTAACTCAGCTGAATCTTCAATGTTCTTATACATGTAAAAAATGTTGTTCATCATGAACAAGTGAGCCAAGGAGGGGTCCTCGTATAGTTTAGACTTCTCCTCTAATTTGAATTGCAGAACAGTAGCTATCCAGTTAAAATGAAGAGCCAAACCAGATTTTCCACCTATCCCCAAATAATGCTGAATGAGATCTCCATATATAACCAGCTCCAGAGATGCGGGCTCAGGGATTACAATTTTCGACAAATCTTGGTTGAAAGCCAGCGTAGATTTCATGTATTTCATCACATACATGGCTATGGAGTGAATACCCCCTCCTGGGTTCACAGCCACTGTTATTTCACGAAGCAAAGTGTTCTCAAATTCCAGTAATATCAACCCCGCAGCGTCGGCTAGTTTAGACACTGTGCCCTCTGCTTCCGCCCTAATTAACTCCCAACCTCCGGGCTTGAAAATTTGCTCAATCTCTGGCAATAGATCAGACAAAGCATTGTAAAGATCCAATATTGAGAATAGCTTCTCGGGGAATCTGCGGCTGCTGCTAAGCGTTTGTGGAAAGCTTAAAAGCTGCATCGTGGGTGTTATAACTGTCTCAATGAAGCAAGTGTATTTTGTAGCGGTAGATAGCGATGAGCCCTCAAATATTTGCTCAAAAAGCCTTTTCTCGGTTACAAAAAGCTCCCGAGCGCACATTCCTGCAACTGCAATCCACTTCCTGACTTTCTTGTCTAGACAATCCGACTCCAGCATCTGGATATCTCCGAGGGTCATTCTCTCGAGCCCCAGCCTCAGGACGTTTGTTTCCACTGCAGCCTTCCGGACAATACTGTATGCCTGGATACATTCCTTTGTGTATCCAGAGGAAACCATTTGCTCCGCTATGCGATGGAGATAGTTAATTGTCTCCGGTGGTGGGGTGAGGCTAATAATGATGCTTGAGAAACTTATCTGAAATTGATGCAAATTTTCAAGGGGAGTAATGGTGTAATCATCTTCGGCTTGACCTACAGGAAGAAGACTTGTACAAGCTTCGCTAAAACTAAATCTGAAACTGGTCCGTTCGGATGAAAAACTTGAATCTGTGGAGGAATCGTCGGCGGCGGAAATGGAGGGGAGGGAGATGAGTATGTTCCGAAATAGGCGCGCGAGACGAACCATGACAAGGTCGAGCTCTTTGTGACCTCGCTCCAACTTGTTGGATTCAGAGCTCGATAAGATTGATTGTCGAACTTCATCTGCGACTCGCAAACACTGATCAATCTCCTGATCATCGCCGAAGCCTAAAATATCACCGCCTGCTCCTTCCTCTGTAGTCATTTTTACTTTCACCGGTGCAGTTGTTCTTCTGCTTACCGCCTCGAAATTTTCTCAAAAGATCTGCTCTTTAATAACCAGGCACAAGACCAAGGGATGACACTGTTCCGACCGTGGAATGTTAAACTTAAAATCCCACAAAACGTGTTTTTTTCTTATTTTTCCATAAGAGAAGGAGGCAGCTTCCTTGACTAGCTTCTCCACTCTCCAGTCAAGTACGTTTGCTTCGTTGACAAAGTTAAATTATTGAATGCGGTTTGGTCAAGATACTTACTCCAATTAAGCACAGAAATCACTTTTGTGAATTAGTAAGATACTTATCGAATTACTTACCAAAAAAAAAAAAAAAAAAAAAAAAATGATACTTATCGAATTAGATCTTGGCAGCTGATAAACTGGCGTCAAATTGGGGGAGAAATCTAAGCATTGGAACCATGCCTCTTTGGCTCATTTATACATGTCGAACAACCTTTATTACATTGTTCAAAAGATTAAGGAGACTGACTGAGAAGTTCATGGCGGCAGCTCTGAGGAACTTGAAAATGTAATTCTGGATTTATTTCAGTAACAGCCCAAGTCCCAGCACTGAACACTGACGGAAAATATTTTGCAGCAGCATACGGCCGGGACAAAGGGTCGCGATCCCGCGAGGGTGAGCTAACCCCAAAAACCCGTCCTTATTTTCTGCACGCTTTATTAAGCTGAATCGTTGATCTTTATCCCCAAGAAAGAAACCAATGGATTTATATTTAATTTGTAACATACACTTCTTTCTATGATATCCTGTAATATACTAACTTAGACTACGTATGCGGCACACACACTCATGCAACAGTAAGTTTTGAGTGTGAGGCCGACAAATAAATTAGTTTTTTGCAGTTTTCAGTAGACATAGAGCTGACTTGTATAGTTTTATCTAAATCTATAGCAAGTTCTGTTATCTAAGACATTCTCCTCATCAAATGCTTCCCATGCTATTTCAGGAGCCGTCACTAGTAAGATCTCAAATTCAAGCAAGTACAATTAAACTTTTCAAGTATCATGAGAAATTACTCAGCTATATAAATAGGTAATGGCAAATAAACCAGGAGGCATTATACTTAACTATATTTGCATAATTCATTGATCTATGTACAACAACTTAACCCAAAGATATCATTAACAAATTTGGAATAATTAGGATAACATAATTTTGAGGGAGTGGAAATCATCAATGTTGAAGAAGTTCCAGATACACCAATGTATAAGCTGGTTACCCAATTTTACCAACAGAGGACTGAAGAACGAGTTTACTTAGAAGAAACATTTTGATTTTGATAGTTTCAGCCCGGGGAAGCTTCCAGGAAATGGTAACAAGAACATTCCGAAATTGCTCAAGAAGAAAGTATAATCTGTCCCATTAAATTGCCAATACTGCCAAAGCACAGAACATCTCAGCGAAGCTTTGATTGGACTTATCTTATCAAGCCACACTCACTAAATCAAAACATTCTGTTATTCAAAAGATAATCTTACCACAGAAAAAAACTAATTAAAAATTATACAAGCTTCTAATTTTACATGAGCAAAGTGGATGAAGTTTATGAAAGAGAGTTACTAGAGAGGAATATAAGTCATCTCATGATATCATCAGGTTTATTACTTATTCACCGCCTAAAATGCTTCACATTTTGAAAACAAGCATGAGACTGAAGTTAAATCTTAAAAATTCATTAAAGAGATCTTAGTTTCATTTTTTCCTCTAAATCATAATTGCGTGATGAAATCTTAACTTAAATTACAACAAATCCCATATGAACAAATGAAGCAATCTAAAAGTTTAAAAGAAATACAAATAACACAATGCTTACAGAGCTGAAGTGTTTGGGCAGAGGATGAACAGCTATTGCGAAGAATTTATAACTGATCTTCCTGCTTCTCAATCTCTCCAGCTGTTCATAAAAATAAATTCAATCTGGATTTCTTTTAACAATTTGAGTGCTCACAAAATATCAGACCAACCAGAACCTCATATCCCAAGCACTCCACAAAAAATTTAAAGAATTGTATTCCTAGACTCTAATGGGTTGTATCAAATCCTCCTTTCACTGAGATCTCCTCCTCAAATGCTGAGAAACTGGATAACCCTCAAAGAAATCCAAAACAGAAACCTCAAGATCCTCCACAGAGTATTTGATGTAGTTCTCCGGATGCCTTCCACTCTCAATATGGCTCCTGAACCGTCCAAGGAAAGAACGATAAGCTGGTAGCAACTTCTCGGATATGGAAATACGAAGTTCCTCACGGAGCTGAATATCTGGAACCAACCAAGTAGCCTGAGTCCTGTGAACCTCCTCAAACATGGCATTGAAGGTCTTAAACCTTTCTCTCAATGCACTCTTGGAAACACCAGATGAAAAACTTCCACTTACATGCAGGCCCTCATCTCTCAGACAATACAACACTCTCACCCAAGTGGATCTCTGGTAGTTTGTAGCTGCTAAACGGAACTTTCCTGTCAATTTCCTCAAATAGTCATCCCCAATCATTTCCCTCAACTCAGGAGACCCTTTAATCTTCTGAACAATATAATGAACATTATTCATCATAAACAAGTGTGCCAAAGATGCATCTTTGTAATGCTTTGACTTGCCCTCCAAATTGAATTGCAAAATCACAATTATCCAAATCAAATGAAGCGCCAGAGGGGTCCTCTCCTCCAGCTCTGTGAAATCCATATCCGGGGTGTTAGGATCCCCAGAGTACCTTGATCCCGTTGAGGGCTTAGAAACAATCAACTCAATCAAAGTTTGCTTATAATCGGAGATCAAACTTATATAGTTCATCACATACCTAGTGAGAGGATGAATTGTCCCACCGGGGACTGGAACCTTAGATGGCTCTCGAAGCACCGCATTCTCAAACTCAGACAATATCCCTCTTGCAGCCTCGGCTAACCTTGACAATATCTCAACTGCCTGCACCCTAACTGACTCTGATGACTTGGAGTCAAAAACAATCTCAATATCAGGCAACAAATCCGACAAAGCATCATGAAGATCCAATATCTTAAACAACTTTTCCGGTGATCTCCTACTAATACTTATAGCTTCAGCAAAATTGAATAACTGTACAGCAGGACCCTTGATGGTCTCCATGAAGCAAGAATCATCAACGGCCGTACCTAAACCCTCAAAGATTTGCTGACAGAGCTTTTTCTCACTCGCGAAAAGAATCCGAATGCATACCTTGGCAGCCCTAATCCACCTCCTGATTTTCGTTTCCAGACTTTCCCACTCTAATCTCTGGATATCTCCGATGCTCAACTTCTCAATCCCCAGATTCCGGAAACTGGCGTCGACAGCAGACTTCCGAACACTGCCGTAAACTTGAATGCACTCCCTCAGATATCCGGCAGCTATCATCCTCTCCGCTATGCTTCGCAGGTTATATATTGCCTCGGCAGGTATCAGATCGATTTCGCGGATACTATTGGTGGATCTATAGGTACTGTTTCCACTCTCCTGATGCTCAAATTCCTTCCGCGGCGTTTCGGATTCATAGGTAGTGCTATTATCGTTAAATTCTTCTTCATCTTCTTCTGGTAACTTCAAATTAATCTCACTGCTGCTAGTTCTGGAGCTGACGGAGTGGACGCAAGATGAGCCAGGATCGGTGAGTGACTCGGTCTCAACTGCGGCGGTGTGAGCTATGAGGATGTTTCGAAACTCATCCTCGAGGCGAGCCATGGCGATCTGGATCGCGTTGTTGGCTTTGTTGCTATCATCGGAGATGGAGGCGGACTCCATTGACCGTTGAATTTCGTCAACTGCTTGCAAGTATCGGTCGATCTCCTGACGGTCGCCTTCGAAAATCATTCTCTCCCTAGCATCTTCCGATGCCGTTGAATCCCATCGCAAGATCATTTTCTCGGCTGACTCGAGCGCAACCACATCGTTCCCCGGCGGTTCCATCTTCGAACCCCAAAAATAAATAAATTAAAGAAGAAAGAAAAACTGATAGCGCTTAGTGGAATAGATGAAAGGACAGTTAGCTTTTTTGCGACGATGATGAAAAATCAATCTGAACTGAGCTGAAAGAACGACTCAGAAATAGAAACTAATAAAAATCATCATAAAGCTAAAAGCAAATGGTGGTATTGTGAATTTGGAGTTTTTTTTTTTTTTTTTTTTTTTTTTTTTTTTATATTATTATTATTAATAAAATTGAAAAGAGTATTTTTCTCGTCGTCTGGGTTTATTAAAAGTCAGGTTTTTGTCTGTTTCCAGAAACACTGTTATTAGGTATTAGTGCTGTAAGAAACAAGATTCTTACCGCCAGATTCTTACCTTTTGTCGTCTTTCCAATTTTTACTGCTTTTTCAACCTTTCCCTTTTTTATTTTTTCCCCCTTTTTTATCTAAATAACTTTTCGTTAGAGAAAAAAAAAATCAAAGAATTTTAAAAATTAAAAATTAGTTATTCTAATTATCTTTGAAACATTGATAAAGCGTAGTAAAAAAAATTTATGAAAAAATAGACATTAATATTTACAAATGAATTATATTGACTTTTTTTATTCCATTTGAAATGGCAAATGCAAAGAGGCGACTAATTGGACTACGCCGTCATAAAATATCCCAAGGCGAGAATAATGGAGGACGTCCGTCAATATGGAAAACTAAATTAGAATCCGGTCACAGCTTTGCATTAGAAAAGTCCATGTCGTTTACTTTTCTTGGAAACTTCTGGAAAACATTTTTCCTTAGTATGCCTAACGTAATTAAACAAACAAACAAAAATAAATAAATAAATATTTATAAAAATATTAAATATGTAACTAGAGGCATGTGGTGAAGCAGTAGGTTCCTCCTTACTTAACCAATAATTCGGGTTTCAAATCCTGGCTTGAGTATAAAAAAATGTTAAATTTTCCGGTCAATTGTCTCACCCAATAAGATGCCTACAAATCAGCGAGCGGGATTAGTCTAGGTGTGCAATGATTTGACCCAGAACACCCGTACGATAAGGAAAAAATATATATATTAAATATGCATGTAAAAAGAGTTGGCAAATTATAGAATATCCTAATATGCCATAGAAATTCAATAATAACAATATATGAATATTGTTATAAACAGTTCATGCATCATCTAGTAAATAGAGTTACATACTTTTATTTAATAACAACTCAATCGATCTCATATGTGAGCGATATAACAGTGGAGACTGACAACAAATATGATTTAATTGATTTTTTTTTTCAGGTACAAATTCAATTTTATTATGATTTAGTTAAAAATGGATGGACAAGAACAATACCAACATTGTCAACATGTTTACCATCAAAATAGGCTGACATTCACGTGTGTGCATGCTCGCACGTACACTAAAAAACATTTGTTTTCTATTATTTAAACAATTTCTTTATTTTATACTAAACGGAAAAACTGGGAAATTAATAGCTCAAAAGAAAAGAGAAAAGAAAATTTTTACATATTCTTATAGCCAGCTAAGAATTTACTTGTATTGCTTCTGTTCTGCTAATGACTTCTCCGATATCCGGCCGGTGTTGGAGATTAGTTTCCGTACAAGCAGCGCCAATTTGAAAGATCTTTTCTGCAGAATTAATAATGGAGCTTGAAATGTCAGGATCAATTTTAACTCTGCTTCTTTTCCTTCGGCAATGGCTGATTCATTTCACCCATGGCACAATATCAATTCCACTGTATTTTCTGCTGTGCTTATAGCGAGATGGGAATTATCCGTATTCTTTTATATATGACTCTTGTATTAAGTCGAAGGTTTAAAACGTCTTCATTTATTATTTTTCTTATATTTTAAGAGTTATTGTATATTGAGCTTTCTTTTGTATGTATATATACCTATCCAATTAAAATTGATTTTGTACTGTATTTAAAATTTTGAATGTTTTTAATTAGAGATGTGATACATACATTAATTCAAAAGGGGAAAAAGAAATGTTACATTTACAAACCACAATCCAATCCAATCCAGGAAGCTCTATACACAAGAAACCCAATATACCATCAAACAATTTACATGCATGTACACTGTATACAATCGTGTGTCCTCTTTGAACAAGTTTCAAATTAATTAATTAATTCCTCATTTGGCTTCAATATTGTTGCCGCCGGCGCCGGCGTCGGAAACGAGTTATTCTTGGTTTGATTGAGGCGTTCCTTGATCACTCGCATCTATTTGTATGGCTTCTATTCTATTAATGGCTTCTCTGATATCCAGCCGCTGTTGAGGATCAGTTTCCGTACAAGCGGCGCCGATTTGAAGGAGCTTTTCCGGATTACCCGGTGAAATATTTAAGGCAGTTTCTATATCCGGATCAATTAATTCGGCTTCTCTTCCTTCCGCAATCGCTGATTTCACCCACTCCACGACGTCAATCCCACCGGTACCATTGCTGACGTACAAAGACGGAATTTTTCCGGTAAAGAGCTCTAGAATAACGATTCCCAGACAATACACGTCGCTTTTTGGAGACACCCCGTTCTTCGCAATAGCTTCCGGTGATCTGTACGCAATTAGTGATTGTTTGCATTGGTTGCTAGGCATAAAAAAACTGTACCCAAAATCTGTAAGAATTGGATCGTAATTTGAATCGAGAAGAACATTGCTTGATTTTAGGTCACCGTGCGGTAAGTCAAGCGGAGAGGCGAGTTCAGTGTGAAGATATCCCATTCCTTGTGCTATTCCTTTAATTATCTTCACACGTGTCGCCCAATTCAGTTCGTCATGAGAAGCCCCTCGATCCCCTAACCAAAAATAAATAAATAAATCACTGTGCATTTATTAATGTTTCTCTAATTTATTTTTGATAGATATTAATGTTTCTCTAATTATACTTATTAAAGAAAGTAAAATAATACCGTGGAGCAAATAAAGCAAGCTTCCGCGAGGAAAGAATTCAGTGACCAAAAGCTTTTCATCTTTTTGGTAATGACAAGCTAAGGTAGTGAGGATATTCTTGTGTTTAAGTCTTCCAAGACGTGCCATATGAGTGTCGAATCCGTCTTTTCCAATTTTATCCATTCCTTTAACCCTTTTTACAAATACGGTCAAACCATTTGACATGGTGGCCTTATAAGCAGAGCCCATTGTTCCATTTGCAAGAACTTCAGCAGCGGCTGACATCAAATCGGTCATACCAAATTCACCTTTATGGTTATTAACCATAACGAGATCTTGAGACGACGTCGTCGTCGTCGAAGAATCCTTCCCGCCGCGTTTCGACGATGATTTAGATTTACCGCGGGAGGAGCCGTACCTTTTTTTGCTCGGAGTAAGATCACTTAAACTCGTCAATCTGTTGGGTCCGTTGGACATTTTCTCTGCATCGGATTCTCTTTTTTGCCTGTGGTAAAGTACGTATATGCCTAAGGACATGAACGCAAGTATGACGGCAGAGATAATAAGGAGAAGGAAGAAATAGGTAGTAAATGAGCTTTTTGATACATGATCCTTTTCGTGGAAAACGCTACAAGGTTTATCGACTTTTTCTCCACATAATCCTGGGTTTCCTCGAAATGAGCTACTGTTGAAACTAAATAAATAATGTGGGACTTCCCCCGTTAAGTTATTGTTGGAGACGTTAAATGACGTCAATCTCGGTTGTTTGAATTCAGGGATTCCGCCGGTAAATTTATTGTTTTCCAGATGCAATTCAGTTAAGAGAGATAGCTGAGTTAACGAAGATGGAATTTCACCGGTAAATTTGTTGTCCGAAAACCATATTTTCTTCAACGACGACATTTTTTTGAAATAATCCGACGGAATTTCGCCGGAAAACTTATTTCCTACCAAATAAATGCTTTTCAAATAACCCAACCGGTTGAACTGAGGAATCGGTCCAGAAAACATGTTATACATTAAACTAAGTCCTCGAAGTCCCGAGATCTGAACCAGAGCATCCACGTCAATGACTCCTGACAGATTATTATCGGCCAAATTGAGGTTCGCAACGCCGCCTTCGTGATTACAAACGACGCCCTTCCACCGGTTATTGCTGTCACAGGCATCCGTGTTGGGCTTCCAGGAATCAAGAGCCGCCGCATTTGTAAACGATTTTTTGAGTTGTAATAAAGCCTCGGAATCTGTAACTGATGAACTACTTCCCTTCGGAAAAAGGATCAATAGAACAAAAAACAAATAATAAGAAAAATAGGATATTTTTTTAATATCATTATCATCATCATCATCAACAAAGACTAAAAGCTGGAAAGTATTCATGGCGTTTTTTGTCTGAAATTGAAACCGGAAAAAAAGAGGAGCGGAACAGGGAAGACATTGGAGTTTCATGATTTTTACTCTTCGTTTTTATTTCATTGGAAAGCCGGTTTTATCGTCGTCCCTCTTTCTTTTCTTTCCTAAACACCATTGCACCTGTAATAACTAATAACCGCCCTGGATTACATGTACTTTACCCTTTTCTTTTCTTCATTCTTTTCTCTCTTTTTTTTTTTTTTTTAAATAATTATAAAATAAAATTGTGACATTTGGGCTTTTTGAGATATTGGGTTAAAAAAAGGCTAAAGAAAGAGGCCTCCAGCAAGTAATCCAAACTTTTTTTTGTCAGATGAATTTAAAATTCAGAAGCCCATAACAAAACAAAAAATGCTAATTATGAATACCCAGTGTTGGTCATACCCAAAAAAAAAAAAAAAAAAAGAATTCCCATTGTGGATGGATTTTTTTTATATATATATATATATTTTAAGAGAGAATTTTTTTCAAATAATTATTTATTTTCAACTTTACTTTCCAACAAAAATATGGTAATTATAAAATTTGTATTTTTATAAACTAATATTATATTTAATAAAATATGTTATTTAATTAAAATTTTATAATTTGATATGTTATAAGTTCGAAAAAATATATAAATAAAAATGTCACAAACTTTAAAAATAGGGATAGACAATTTTAAGGCGCTTGTAAATAACTCTCATGACTTAAATGAGATTAAAGATTACGTCAACTTATATATATAGATATTTAAATTGACTTAAAATATTTTCTCATAATTTAAAACTTATAAAAACACATTCTATGCTAAGAAGAAGGGAAAAAAAATGGGGGCCGACAACGTCAATGACCACAAACGTAAATGATCTTCATTTCTTTAGGAAAGAAAGAAAAAAAAAAACAACATATTGAACAATGTAAACAATCACGTGCTATAAATTTGTGATTATAAAGCTCAACAATATTCGGGGACCACCTTGTCGACCGGATCCGACGATGCCCTAATAATAATAAAAGGTTGATTTTTTTTTTTTTTTTTTTTTTTTTTAGACACATTTGGATGCGTCTTCTGAATTTATTCCAGTTGCGGAGTGCTTTTATTTGAATTCTTCAAATAGAAAGTAAATATGGTTTAACTATTATTCAACAAGACAATGAAAAAAAAAAACTATTATTCAACAAGACTTTTCATATATTTTCATTAAATATATATAATATATTTTTTAATATATATTGATGGTTTTTTAAAGGTATCAAAGTATAGTTAGAGAACAAGTTGCTTAGATCCCGCCTTTAACTTTACTTGGCACCAACTAACGAATACAAGCAACACACATATGGTATGTCTTTTGACACAAAGATACACTCAGTACAAACCATTAAACGCATTTGATCCGATAAATACTATTGGAGTCATCAATTCGGACTATCGAGCAATATATACCTTCCAAATGTGATTATCTCGTTTACCGAAACTCTAAATATAAACGGTAACTTACATACCACACACAAGTAAAGCTAAATATCCTAAAAATATTCTAAATCTTATGTGTTATCGTATATAACTCTCAAAGACTAATTGAATATTCTTCATCTTTTGGTTCTCCGAAAATATATTTGATTTAGTCATTGATTTAATCATCGGAAAACTAACATCGAAAACATACACCCCTTATTTGATCTTCTTTGCATGACATCGTGACATACGGTAGGAAGGAGAGTCATCTCATCTTAAGTGGCACACACCCAATATTTTTTTTTTTCAAAATAAATAATAAAGGAAATAAGAAGGAAACTACTATATAGACCCCACCAACCAAAGGAGACAGACTTAAGGGAGAAAGGGAGGAAATGAGTGGAATCCTAATTTCTAGTAGGAGCATTTCTTCCAAACTTAGGTTTTGATTTGATGGTCACGGGATTCACATGGGTTTTAATTTATTTAAATCCGTCTGATTCGGGAGACAGCAAAATCAAATAATAATAACTTACAGAAAAAAAAATCAAATAATAATAAATAAATAAATAAATATATATATATAATAATAATAAAAGATAATAAATCTTTTTATCAATCATTGTTCCCACTGAGCCCTGCTTTTGTAGTCTTTTTACAAATTGTCACCACTAATTTAACATTGGTATTTATTTGTTGTACCTATCAAATCTGTTTGCAATAATACTTTTTTTTTTCTTCTTTTTTTTTTTTTTTTAAATGTCGTTGCATATAATTTGTTTTCAGATATGCAATACAGATAAATCTATGATGAATTTTCATTTAGTATGTGTAATAATTTTTTATAACACTTTTTTAAAAAAATTTTATTATTAACTTACAAATGTATAAAAAAAAATGAAAGTAATGTTTTAAAGAGTGTTATAACATATTAAAAATGTTGTTCAATTATTATTAACTTTATTTATAAGTATTTTATTTCTAAACATAAAAATTATAGTTGATAAAAAAAATATAGATATTCCATTAAAAAAATTAATAAATAAATATATATTCGTACATCTTTTGAAGTTTTTTTTTTTTTTTTTACAAAAGATATCTATATTGCTAACATATCACTGAAATAACTGTACAAATTTGACGGAAAGGGATGAAACCATTCCATAAAACTAGATAAAAGTAAAAGGAAAATTACAAACTAACAAAATAACTTACCAAATAAAAAATAAGATAAATTAAATATTTGAAAAAAAAAGATTACTCAATTTAGAACAAAGAAGATTGACCAACGAAGAATAAACAATCTCTAATAGTATTAAATCACAAATTATATATTAAAATTAATTAAATTTTATTGTTATTAACATTTTGATATCAGTAATAAATAATAAGAAATATAAATAAACTTTAGCATAATTGATAATATTCAAAGTTAAAAAGATAATATCTAAAAAAATGATTTGTAAGATAATCATTTGGCAATGCAATCATATTTTTTAAGTATTTTATTAGTAAGTATTGATATTTATCAAAAAAGAAAAAAAAGAAAAGAAAAAGTATTGATAAAATTTTTAGGAGTTAGTTCACAGTTTTTGTCTTTAATTTACATATATATTTTTTTATATATATATAGGTCTTTTTTATTTACTTATTTATTTTAATTCAGACTATAGAAATTTAGGTACTCAACACATGAGAAAATCTAGGACATCAAAATTATAATTTGTCATAGATAAAATCACTTAATTTTATAACATTTAATATTTATAATAAAAACATTATTTTAATGATAATAAAATATTTGATAGAAAATATCACAAGAAATATAATGAACTGTGACTAATCAGTCAACTTTATATATTACATTTATTTAGAATTTATTGAACTTTGTATTTATATATAATTAATATATAATATATTTCCTTTCATCTTTCGAGGGAACGGACAAGTGCAGCTGTTTATTTAATTAGTACAAAGAGAACCATATTATTATTAAACAAACAGCTAAGAAGGTAACAGCAAAAATATATTTCAAATCAAACGTGAAAAGAATGCTCAATTTTTTCTTTTATTATATGGTTGTATGAATTCATGAGGTGTCTATATAATATTGAGAATTTTAATATATTTTTTTATGTTTTATTTCGTCGGCTGTATTTATTTTTAAATTTTTGGGAAGTTTCCTGAAAATTTCATGTGAATAAAAAAATCACAAAAAGAAAAAAAAAAAAAAAAAAGAAAGGAATACAAGAAAAAAGTACCACAGCCTCCTTTTTTTTTCTTTTATTTTTTTTTCACATATTATAAAATATTTATACACAAAAAAAAATGATAAAAATGATATATAATCTTGTTTTATAATTTAAGTTAATTTTTAATAAATTACAAATATGGATGATGGTATTATTATTATTATTACTATATTTTATTCCCTAAATTATAAGTTTATTTCATTATAGTTTATGTAAATAGTTTCCTTGTGTGATCTTAATTATTGTAGTTAAATATGGACAAAATATTTTCCTTTTTATTTTCTCATTTTTCCTTTTAAAGGTTATCCAAATTTGCACACTAATTTATTTGGCGTAATTATACTTTCCAAAAAACTGTAATAGAGTTTTTGGAGATTTTCTAAAAATGAATCAATTAATTTGAGAATGTAAAAAAAAAAAAAAAATAGTTTAATTAATTCAATTTAAATCTTCTTGAGAGGGGTTCATATTTTACATTTGTTACCTTCGTGTTTCAGATTCTATATTTTTCCATTCATAAGTAATTTATACCAAATTGAATATATTTGTATTTTTTTTTAAAAAAGTAATTTTTATCAAATTTTTAATATATTCTTTAATAAAAGTATTGTTGTAACATAAAATTTCACATTATTTACATAATAAATCACTTAACAATTATTAAATATGACTTAAAATCTTTTATTTAACAATCTATTTTAAATTGTATTTTACAATATAAAATGTAATGGACACGATGGGAAATATATTTTTTTTTATTACCATGTAGTGGGTGAGAGAAGTCAATAGCCGTGACGAAGGGAACAAGAAACGTTAATTTGGTTCTTTATTTTTTATTTTTATTATAATATAATATATATATATATAATACTTCACATCATAATAAATAATTTATTTTTTTTTTTTTAAAAGAAAACTTGAGGATATTAAAATACATTGATAGATTCCGAAATTGAATGTATACGACTGGTAGAAAATATAAAAACAAATGTCTCCCTCACGACACGTTTAGCTGAAACCAGCTCATATTTCCGATGACTTTCGGCAAATCACATGAAACATTCTATTTATAATATGGTCACTTATTGAAGATGACCATATTTCCCCCTTACCAATATTTTGATTGTTCTCTCAATAGTCATTTTCAACCATGTTATAAACTTGAAAATTTAATTTCTTCCCTCTTTGAATTTTACTTATATTTTTAGTCTTTATATATATATATATATATATATATGATAAAATTCAAGAATAAATACAATTTTAACTACAACATATTTTTAAATTATATTAAATTCTATATTATTACTTTGAACCAAAAATTTCATATAACATTTATAATTGATTAACACTTATATTAAATCAAAGGTTTCTAACACGTGAAAAATCATTTATAAACATTCATTAAAAAAAGAAAAATCATTTATAAACAATCTCCACTAAAACCTATTCCTCATAAAAAATTTATGATAAAGTTATATTCCAACAAGATAAATAAATTTTAATGTGCTATTTCTGATAAAAAAATTTAATTGTTTTGATTTATTATTATTATTATTTTCAAGGTTTTTATGTTGGAAATATATATAAATTATAAATCTATTTTTTAAATAAATCAAAGATATTTTTGGAACTCTGTACGAATAAAGGATTGCGATATTTGAAGAGATCTATATGAGTCTATAGTTATGTTATACCATTTACTTATAGTTATTCGTGATGTATATTAACCATTAAACTTTATTAGATCATTTTAATATGTTTAATAAAATATTATAGTTTTAAATATACAATTGACACATAAACTGATTTATTAAGATAAATCAAACAATCTAATCTTAAATGCATACAACTTACTTATAAATAAATTAAAAAAAAAAAAACAAAAGAAAAAAAAAATGAAAACTTAGCTATCTTTCTCATATAAATTATAAAACTTGAATTCGTTTAAATTTATAATTATAATTATACAAATTGTACTCATATATTTATTAATTTGATGAAAATTACATTTATAAATAAAATGCATGACATAATATATATAACATTTATAATTTAATGCAATGGAGAGTACTATTGGAAATTAATATGAGTTACTGTATTTGTTTAAAGAATTGAGAATGCGGTTGGTATGTATACCCTAAAAAACCTAATTGCTGGATTTTCAAAGTGACAATAAAGTAGGATAATTGCTTCGCGTTCTCCACATTGTACTTAGTTTTTACCTGCTGTGGGGTCCACTTGTCTGCCTTCCTTTGTCTTTACGTTTTATAATTCTTCTCCTATCTTCCTATCCTATGTGCACTGTCTCTTCCACTTTTTATTTATTTATTTTTTCAGAACAATTAACACGTGCTTAATTCTAAATTCGAACCCTACGCCACTCCAACCCACCCACCTCTTCTCTCTCCGGATAGTCCGCGCCACAAACACAGAACTAAAAGCCAACTTGACCAAATCCTTCCCCCTCTTCATCTTCCATATATTCCTTTCCCCATCCCTCGCTTCCTTCTTCACTCCACTGCGTTTTATGTATCTGTGGAGCAGACCAATTGAGGAAGAATACTTTGGTTAAAAGTTGTTCTATATTTGGGTTTTGATTTGTTAAGTGAAAAAGAAAAAGAAAAAAAAAAGAAAAAAAAGAAGAAGAAATAATGTCTAATTCTCATCTGCCTTTCGGGCTGAAAAAGCCTGCAAAGTCACCGGAGAAACACAATTTCGCTCACACTTGCAACCTTTTGAGTCAATATGTCAAGGAGAGAGGCAGCATCAAAGATCTAAATCTAGTCGGAATCAGTGGAAAGATGGAAACTACCAGTATGCTTCTTTTTCTTTTTCTCTTTCTCTGCTTTTCCCCCTTTTTTTCCTTTTTTTTTCCTTCTTCTTGTTGCAGAATTGTTAAGCTTCTTGATAGTATTGACTCGAATTAGTTTAGCTGAGAAAGCAATCCATCTTTTTTCTTTTCAAATTTTAGGGTTAATCTAATCGCGGCTTCTGTCGCCCTACCGCCGAGATTAATTTTACTCACAAGTTTCATCTAAATTGATGAAAAATATTTTTTTAACCTAGTTTTGCTAGTTAGATTTTCTCAATTTAATTTTGCTTTGGATAATCGGATTAGCGTAGTTGATTTGAAGGTAGAAAAAGTGGACGCGCTGATAGAAAAAGAAACAAGAAAATTTTTTAATACAAAAGCTACAAATTGAAGTGGAGACTCACTCATCCTTGTTTGTTTTTCTTTTCTTTTTTTTTTTTTCAGAAAAATCTGATGTAACTATTCCTACGGTGAACTTTTTGAGCAGTATAGAAACTGTTGGTCAGTCTTCTTCTTCGGTGCTACAAGGTAAGACGGCGGCGGTGGAGTCACTTCCTCAATATGCCTCTGTGGTACCGGAGAAAGAAGCTATGGAGTCTACAAAAAAATCCCAAATGACTATATTTTACGGGGGTAAAGTTTTGGTGTATGATGATTTATCCGCCGACAAAGCTAGAGAAGTAATGCAACTTGCAGGCAGTGGCTACTCATCAAGTGGCGATTTGCCAGTTGTAAAAATTGACAAAACTCTTTCTTCGACTGATCCTTTGCCCTCAAGTTCCAAGGCACCACCACCACCACCACCACCTGTTCATGTTTCTGCACAAGAAAGGCCTCAGCCACAAGCTGAAGCTAACACCTCAGGTAACTAATTAATTAACTTCTTGGTATATTAAAATTGGGAAGAATTGTTTCTTGTAATTTTCGTTGCTTATGGTTGAAGAATGTTTTTGTTTTTGTAGATCTGCCTATTGCCAGAAGATCATCACTGCATCGGTTTCTTGAGAAGAGAAAAGATAGGTAAGTTTTTTCTTTTCACTAGGAGTATATCAAATTAAGAAACTAATGAAAGATAATTAATGAAGTTAGTTGTTTCATTCATAAATAATGTAATAAATAACATGTTTTTTGATGTTTTTTAACAGAGCTGTCGCCAGAGGACCATATCATCAACAAGCACAAAATGCACAATCATCCTCTTCTTCCAAGAATGAGGAACAACTGGAATTGAAATTGTAGATGATCACTTGTTTATTGGCTTCCCCAGACTGGTGGAATCGGTTATGTTTCCTGAGCCTTTGGGGCACTGGAATTCAACTCATTAACTGGTTTCACACGAACCAACAGTATAGTTCAGTTCAATGATTCGAGTATTTTTGACTGGTAAATCTTTATTATTATGTTTCCACAGAAGAAGAAATATTGGCGAGCCAGAACAGTCCATGATATACGCGTTTTGACTCATAAGCATTCTTGTGAAGACTTATTGATGAAAGCTCCTATTCTGCTAATTATGTTTATGTATGATTGGTGTTGGAATTTACTGGCAAGTGGGCAGATTTTTTTGCTTTCAAAGAAGCTGTAGACTGTAGTTAGATAGATACCACATATATATATATATATATATATATAGTTATAATTTTCAGGTGCAGGATAGTTTACTATGTATTTTAGTTAAGCTGTTTGACATACCATTGCTGTTGTTGGAAAATTTGTATATTTACCTGATATTACTACTAATTTTAAGATGATGAAATCCCACATCGGATTTTTATTAGAGTCTGTAGTACCCAAATGTAGGATTTTCGTCTTATGATGGGATGGATTTCTGTTTTTTTTTTTTTTTTTTTTTCCCGTAATAAATAATTTGAGCAAATTATTTTTTTGAAAACATAAAATAAATAAAACAGCTGTCCTCAATTGTAGTGATTTTCTCCAACATTTCCCGATCTTTCAAGAACAACCGTACAATATATGCCAGTCTTTGACTAAATCTCTGCCTTATGCCTCTTTCACCGTATTATCGTACATTCCATATACAAATAATTATATATTTATTAGAAAAAGTAAATGGTATATATATATATAGAAGTTTGAAACTTCTAAAAAATGTATAAACATGTACTAATTAATAAAATATGTTTAGTCATGTTAGATACAAAGTAAATATTACAATTAATTAATTTCTTAAAAAAAAATCTAAATGGTAAAAACATAAATAAAATAAAAAAAGTTTGCGGTATTAATAAAATAATTATAGTAATTGATTCTCCAGCACGTGGTAGTTTGAAACTTTGAATAATGTCCACCCTACATAATGCACCACTAACGTTTATAAAGTTAATGATCCATTTCATGAATTGTCATTTTCAATTGTTTTTTCCCCTTTAGTTGAAATATTTTGAAATTATGAGTAAAGCTTTTTTTTTTTTTTTTTTGTGTTTGAAAATATGGTTTTTAGAGTTATCATGACTTAGAATAATTTAAATTTTACTGGAGTTAATTCTTATTTAGGAGAAAAGTCTTTTGGTTCACAATGAATATAAAACTCTCGATATTGTGTAGGATTCACAATTTTTTTCTGTATGAGTAGTACATGGTTTGTGAAGCTATAAATTTTACATAATTTTTTTTTCTGTACCAAGATAATTAAAATTTTGCATAGATTAATTCTTATTTAAAATAAGATTTTAATCGTTTACAACCAATAATGAACTCTGCAGTAGCAATTATTAGCCCATCTTTATTTGTTTTTGTGGTCTTTTTATTTTTATTTTTTCTTTTTGGTAAACTATCTATTTCGGTCCTATTAGGCCTTTTCAATTTTAACTGCATTGTCATTTTGAACGTATGTAAGGGGCCCAATAAAATTGGGCTTGGGCTTGGGATTGGGATTGGGCTTGGATCCAACAATATATTTTGTTTTCAAGAAAGCCCTTTATTATAATCGTGTATATTGCCCCCGAATAAAAAAAACCAATAATACTATAACAGGAAAAAAATGATCCTTCCCAAAAATCACTGCGTGAGAGAGGACTCGGTAAAATAGTAAGAACTGTCCTATAAATATCCGAGCCAAGCGAGATAAATCCTACCTTGTAGATAGGCCTCTTTACTTTTTTGTATTTTCTTTTCTTTTTTTCCTTTTTTTTTTTTTTTTTTTTTTTTTTTTTTTTCTTTCTTCTTTCTTCATCGAGGCCCTTCGCTTCTCTTCTCTCTACACTTTCAAAGTCGAAACCCTACCCTTCATCGAAACCTCGAAAATCCCTTTGAACTTCAATCGATCACATCGATCTTACTGAGAAAATGCAGCATCAGAGGTTAAAGCAACAGCAACACCATGCGTTGATGCAACACGCGCTTCTCCAACAGCAGTCACTTTATCACCCTGGCCTCTTAGCAGCTCCTCAGGTTCGTTTATTTCCAATCTACTCATCGAGTGATTTTGTTCTTGTTGACTTTCCGTTTCTCAGTTCAAATGTTCTGTGGAATGAATGTTTTAAGAAATCTATTTCGGCATTTTGTTTGTTTATTTATTATTTTAAGATTTAAAAAAGAAACTCTGTTGCATAACCGGGAATGCTAGTTCTTTCATTTTTGTTCTATTATCTATTTAATTTATTTTTTATTTCTTGAAAAGGAAATTTTTGTAAGTGTGAATGAGAAGATATGACTGTTGTATATCTTTGGTTCTTATGTTTCATTTTCATTTTTCTGGTGATGTGAGAAGGTCTAGAAGCTTTTTCTCTTAGACCTAATTCTATTTTCTTATGAAATTTGTGCCAAATTTAGTCTTCATATGGGCACTAGTTTATTTCGTGCTCTATTTGCAAATCCATCATGTAGTAACTTATCACGTGTCTTGATCAGCAAAATGTGTTTTGTTTCATTTGAACATCAGTAGTGGCATAGACCATTGATTTTCCAAATGCACCGGAAATGTATTTTTAAGTAGCTAATTTTTAACCTTTGCTCCACATTTTTCTGTTGTTTTTTTTTCCTCTTTTAATGGAGTGGAGGAAAAAATTTTGATTTTATTTTCTTTTATACTGTTCTTGGAGGAGGGCAGTGTGTGTGGAATTAAGATTGGACAGTTATGCTCACTGAAGTTAGAAACTAGAACGGTGGCTGATGAGAGCATATAAGTCACCATCTTTTTGTCTACATAGATATGCCATTTAGCTGTTGGGATACTTAGGTTTTCATCTATTATCAATGGTCACTATTCTGTGTCCATTGGGGCAATTGAAATATGGCTCTTGGTGGGTATTGATAGTTTTTTCTCTTTTATCTTTTATGGGTGGTTACCTATTAACATATGGAAAAAAAAAAAATAAACCACATAGGTCACTTTTTTTCTTTATTTTTATTTTTTCCTTATCTTTTGATTTGCAGATTGAACCAATCCCAAGTGGAAATCTACCTCCTGGTTTTGATCCAAGTACATGCCGCAGTGTGTGAGTGTCATTTGGGCTTTCATTTTTATTTCTTTTTTTTGAACTTTCCCTTTTTGCATCTTTACAATCTTCTCATAACTGGAATTTTGGCTTTGTAAAAACAACAAACTCATAGGTATGTGTAGTTCTTTCTTTTGTTGTCTTGAATGGACCTGACTGTTGAGGTCTTTATTCTATAGTTGATTAACCATTATATTATTCCTTTGCATGTATGCGCTGTTTTATATGTATATACTTGTTTACTTTTGTCTATTTCGGTTGCTTTGCTTGTATTGTAATTTAATAACCAAGAGGGACTCTTATAGATTCATCTTCTTCTTCTTTTTTTTTTCCCCTTTTTTTTTTTTTTTTTTTTTTTTTTTTTGTTTTCTCTTTCCTTGTAAACTTCTAGGTTTTTTATTTTTGAGAAAATGCAGGTATGTTGGAAATATCCATACACAAGTTACTGAACCTCTGCTTCAAGAAGTTTTCGCAAGTACAGGTCCTGTTGAAGGTTGCAAGCTTATTAGGAAAGAGAAGGTAGTATTTTCATTTTGAATTTGTTATCCCTTGCTTGTGGGTTGTTTACAATTTTGTAGATACATTTTCCTTAGTTTTCACTTTTAATATTATATTTGTATAATATTATTGACGTCCTGTTGTTCTCTCTTCTTGCAGTCATCTTATGGATTTATTCATTATTATGATCGTAGATCCGCTGCACTTGCCATTTTATCGCTTAATGGAAGACATCTGTAAGTTAATGAATCCATTTATTATTCCCTTTCTCAGAAATTATTCCTATATTCTGCTGTATTTCTTATTTGGAAATTTGCAGGTTTGGACAGCCTATCAAAGTCAACTGGGCATATGCCAGTGGTCAGAGGGAAGATACATCAGGTTAGTTCATCTTTTCATGCTTGAAACTATGATTATTAATTATTTGTCATTATAAAGTAACGAGTAGGAATGCCCTCTTCTTAGGTCATCACAATATCTTTGTTGGGGATCTCAGTCCTGAGGTTACTGATGCAATGCTATTTGCCTGCTTCTCTGTATATCCCAGTTGCTCGTAAGCCCCAATCTCTGTGTGTGTTTCTTTTTGTATTGCTTTATCTACATCTGTTTGTGTCCTTAAATGAGGATGCTGTTTTTTTGGTATTACTTGGTCGGAGATACGGTTGTAGTATAGGTCTGATACTTTATTGATAGTGATGCAAGGGTTATGTGGGATCAGAAGACTGGGCGTTCAAGGGGATTTGGTTTTGTGTCTTTTCGGAACCAACAGGTGCTTCACTTTCTACAATTACCAGCTGCTTATTTTGCTTTTTTTTTAATGTTCAATGTGAGTTGAGAATCTGAAACTTTGCTTTTCTTTTTAGGATGCCCAAAGTGCCATAAATGATTTAACAGGTAAGAAAATGTTGATTTATGTGGATGTGAATTGATTTAACCAATGATTTTTCATAATACTGTTGTAGTTTTTAAAATTTTTATTGATTTTTCCCTCTTTTACATTTTTAAAAATTTAAAAATACATATTCTCTAATTTTCACTACAATTTAAATGGGAATTTTCTTTCTTGAAAGCCAAGTATTTGTTTGTTTCATAGTTATTTGCAAAGTTTATTGGAAACTGTTGTGTACCCTAGCTATATTGTTCTATCATTCTTGAATGTGTTTGTGTGGGTTTTGTTTGTTCCAGGGAAGTGGCTTGGCAGTAGGCAGATACGTTGTAACTGGGCTGCAAAGGGTGCTTGTAGCAATGATGATAAACAGAGTTCTGATGCTAAGAGCGTTGTAGAACTAACAACTGGCTCATCAGGTGAGATGCTTAATTGATTGGTCTGAATATGCATTTATGATAATCTACTTAATGGTTGGTTAGGGGGTTCCTATATAATTGATATGTCTACTAACCACAGTTCCTGCTGTTGGTTTAGGTTTACAATGATTCGTTTATTTGCTTCTGCATGTTAATGTTTATATATATATATATATATATATGTATTTTTACCTTTAAAATCTAAGGTAAGTGTATATTAGATTAAATAATATGAAGTCATAATTATTGGATAAGAGGTGGCTATTAGGTTATTAAAGAAACCTAAGGAAGGTTTGAGAGTTTTTGTTCTAATTATCTCACTCTAGGCCTGTGTTAATGGTCTTTAACTTGGTGAAACATGGTGGTAGGTTTGTAGATTTTATCTTATCAATTGTAGGTTTTGGATTTGAATTTCAACTCTTCTACATTTTATGCTTCAAATGGAAGTAGTATTTGACTTAGCTTTTACTTTTGCAGAAGATGGGAAGGAGACAACAAGTAATGATGCTCCTGAGAATAATCTACAATATACAACTGTGTATGTGGGAAATCTTGCTACAGAGGTTAGAATCATCTCCTTATTCCAGAATACAAAGGAAAAATAAAGAACTGATGATCTACAGAGGGGTGGGCCATTTTGTCCACACTTTCATGCACAGTAGTAAATGAGGGTTTGTCTTAGCTGCGTCTCGGCCTTTCTCTGCTCCTTCTACCCTGTCCATTTCACCCTGGCCATCCCAATAGAAAGGAAGGAAATAGAAAAAATTATAGCAAAGAACACTAGTAAAACTTTGTAGGGATATATTGGGAGGGCGTTATAATTTTATGATGTGAATGGTTTTTGTTGGGCATTTGGTGTTAGCAAGACCTGATTCACCATGTTGACTACGTTACTTGTTTATGAACTTTATGATTTCATTTTTGAATTTGTTAAAGTGCTTCTGTTTTGCAGGTCACCCAACTGGATCTTCACCGCCACTTCCATGCCCTTGGTGCTGGTGTACTTGAGGAAGTTCGTGTCCAACGTGACAAAGGATTTGGCTTTGTAAGATATAGCACTCATGCAGAAGCAGCCTTGGCTATTCAAATGGGAAATACTCAGTCCATTCTTGGGGGAAAACAAATTAAGGTGCTTTTTAATGCTGTGTAAAAAAATTTCAAGAAACATTCATATAAATTGGACATACTATCAAATTGTTTCACATGCTTAAGTTTGGGTATACTGTTTATGCTTTCTTGAGTAAGGACATTGAAGTAGTTTCTAATTTGTCAGTTAACTTTTCTTACCCTTTTCCTGGATCTGCGCCTAAGAGCTTTGTTTTGAAAAATATTTGTTTCTCATATCTTTCCTGGTGACTGTCTGCTGTTGTAGACTGTTTCTTGTGAAAGTATCTACTCTAGTAACTTTTTTGCCCTAACATGCATCTCTTTTTTGTTTTTCTCTCTAGTGCTCATGGGGAAACAAACCAACTCCTCCTGGAACAAGCTCAAACCCCCTTCCCCCACCAGCTCCTGGACCCTTGCCAGGCATTTCAGCTACTGACATTTTGGCTTATGAACGGCAGCTTGCAATGAGCAAGATGGGTGGTGTCCACGCCCTCATGCATCCCCAAGGTCAACATGCTTTGAAACATGCATCTATGGGAATGGGTGCTGCTGGGGCAAGCCAGGCCATATATGATGGTGGATTCCAAAATGTTGCTGCTGCACAGCAGCTTATGTACTATCATTGAAACAAAAAGGATTAATGGCAGCCTGCTTATATACCCTGTTGTAGGATGATTTTTTTTTTTTTTTTTTTTTTTTTTTTGAGACTTGAATTTGAGGTTCTCGGATGTTTGTCACTTGTGAGCTAGATGGGATGGTTATCATCCAATACATGTTTGCCATGTGTATCAACTGATAGAATGTATTGTCTTTCTATTGATTACTTAGGGACGAGTGGCAGTTACTATTTGGAAAATGCGGGTGGTATGTTCACTAGTGTTAATATCTGAGTATTTTTTCACGAAAATCTGTCTCCGCATTTTTCCCCTGCTTACTCAGCCTTGATAGGTATGCTCCTATGGTTTTTAATAAATTCTGTGAAATTAAATGAAAATGTTGTGGGTGGGTGGGTGGGTGGCAGCCTGCGGGGAGGCTATAAGAAGGGGATCTAACAATTGCCTTCCTCTCCACCCTTTTTGAGTTGGTTCTTTATGGAGATGCATAAGCGCATGCACCGGCTTAGAATATGGATCCTGAAATCAACACAAAGCGGATTACAAAATTTAAATACATAATTGTTTTTTTTTTTTTTAATGAATAATACATAATTTGTTTTTAAATAATATTTAAATTGAATTGTTTTTTAATATGTTTTAAAAAAAAATTATTCTTTTGATTTTCTCTCCAAAATTAGATATAAAAATTTTAAAGATCCTTAAAAAAGGATACATTTACCTTCATCTCCAACAAAGACAATAGAAGAAACTATATAAATTAAAGAAGGGGTGGGATTGGGGGTTAATTTTAAAATAAATAAAAATAACTGAAAAATGATTAAAAAAATAGAAATGAATTAGTAGCAAAAGTGCAAAACCTCTGCTGCTTTACTCTTCCCGCGCTTAAACGCATTCTAGGGTTTAAGCTCTTCTGCAACTCTCACTGAATCTTTCAGGGAGAATTGGAACTCTGCTATTCAAGTTAAAATGGAAGATATTGATATGGAGGCTTCTCCTAGCAACTTTGACCCCGAAGATCTCAGCAGTAGAGAGCGGTATCGGCGCTACGGGTATGAATCCTCTTTGAGGCTTACTCTTATTGAACTTCATCGCATTACTCATTTATTTTGTACTTTGGTTATTATACGATAATTCATTGAATTTTTAAGTGAAAATTTAGGTATATATAGTCCTTGGATGTTACTAATTTGATGTTCATTTTTTCTCCCCACAAAATGTTTGAGATTAAAATCTTCACCCGATTGTTTTTTGTGTTAGGTTTACTTTATTCCCCTGAAATTTATGAAATTAGGGGAATAGAGTGTACTTCTTCATGGGGTATTTTCCTTGGTGAATTCTGTTGCTACTGCATTGTTTTATTCATTTATTTATTTTTCTCTTTGAATCCCTTTGAAAGGGGAGGGAAAGTAGGGGAAAAAAATGGGAGTTAATGATGTTGAACATAGGGTCTCCATCAGGATTTGTCTTGCAGCTACTTATTTTCTTCTACACATGGTATTGGAAATTATGCTTTTTTACTTTAACATATAACAAGGAAATTGTTAATGTTCTGGTATCTTTGTAAAAAATCTTTGAGAATTATATATGTTCTATTGCCTATGGTACCATAAGATTAAGGAACTGCATGCAGGAAAAGGCATTCGGCTTCTAGCTTATCACCACAACATGAAAGTACTCCTTCTAGGCTCAGTGAAATGAGGTCAAATGCTGCACTTTTTCTTGAAAGCATTAAACAAGAGGTTGAGAGCCTTGACACGGATCATGGAGGAACACCTTTTAAGCCACAAAGTAATTCGAAGAGGAGATCATTGATGTTTACTCATGGGCCATCTGAGGCAGATTTTGGAGATGAACTAATCTATCAAGGTGGAATTCATTCTCTGAAAATTTGCAAGCAGGAAGAAGATACATTCATAGATGGTGGAGACACAACTTTTTCTTTGTTTGCGTCTCTGCTGGATTCTGCTCTTCAAGGTGCGTGACAAATTTTTGCTTACTTTTCTATTCATTGGTCTTTTGCAACTTTACTTTATGCTGATGGTGAAGTCTGTAAGCCTGTTAAGTTGCAGATGGAAGTATTGGATTCACTTCTTGGTGCCTCTGGTACTGATTTTGCATGTTACTTTTTTGCTGCGCTTTTGCTGAAGTTGTTTTTTTATTTATTTATTTATTTATTTTTCTCTAATACATTAAGGCTATCCTTGGTGGTCTGAAGTTGTGAAGAGCTGCTTAATGTTCTATGTTGTCAATCTAGAGATCCCTTTGTTAAGATGTTAAATTGGGTCTAGTAATTTTCTAGATGGTGCAGCTTATAACACTACTTTAAGTTACAGTAAGCATGGAAATTCTTTTTGGCTTGGGCTGGCTCCAGCAAACATACCTCATGATATAAATTTTATGAACATTTGATGAAAAGGTAGAATACTAAGCTAGATGAAGTTCTTTAATTGTTTGATATTTTCTTTTTGAAAAAGTCTCATCAAGCTAGTAAGTTCTTCCATCAACATTTTTGTTGTGTATTTTTTTTTTTGCAACCTCGGTGATACATTGGCAATGAACTATGTTACTTGATAATGATTCTGGTAATTATCAGTACATACTGGACATGGGAGACATTTGCTTAAAATGAAACTACCACATTCTGTCTACTAAATTTCCAGTTCTACTAACATGTATCTTTGCATTTGTATAACTGTCATTCAGTATTGTAATCTATGTATTCTTTAGGTTTACAACAGTAGAAAAATCCTGCATTGATTACTAATGGCTAATCATACTTTGCAGGATTGATGCCTATACCAGATCTGATATTGCGATTTGAGAGTGCATGCCGTAATGTTTCAGAATCTATTAGGTCTGTTACTTACTTTGAGAAAGGCTTATCTTGGACTGCCTGCCTCTTTGTGAATGTTCAAATCATTTCTTCTATCTCTTTCAATTATGGTTCTTCTTCATACAAATTTCGATGAGGGTCTCAGTTTTTCAAACAGTTTAAATAGCCAACTTTATGTATAGTCTGAAAGTCTGAGTTTATTTTATTGATTTAATGAGTTCCAGTTTGAAAAGATTGACCTAGATCATCAAACAGTTTTACTGTTATCTTGCTTTCTTGTTTGTGTACTTCCATTTGTTTAGCATGTAAACACCTAGGGTTCAGAGGTATGAACATACAAGTTGGGTGATAGATTTTGGTTTACGTAAATCCATTGGCAATTGAGGATACAGTTTGTAGTGTTTTGACTTCGCTATGCTTTTCCAGGAACTGATTATCTGTAAGGGTATTATCAAACTTGAAGAACTCTCTTATGCTAAAATTGCACTAATGAAATGTATTATAAATGTGACACCATTGGTGTAAATACTTATTCGGTTAGAAGTCTCATAAAAGATTTACCGTATTCATGTCTACTTCATTCCTTTTGTACTGTTCTGCCAATCTTTAGTTCCTTATGTCACTGAAGTATCTACCTTAAGATTCTGAAATGTTTGCAATGTAAATTTGGAAAGTCTTAATGCATTCTTTTGATCATCTTGGTGATTTTCTTATTGCTCCAAGCTGCTGTGCTTTGTTTCTCCTCCTGCAGGTATGGCTCCAATGAGAGGCATAGAATTGTTGAGGACAAACTGATGCGGCAGAAAGCTCGACTTTTGCTCGATGAAGCTGCTTCCTGGTCTCTTCTTTGGTATCTATATGGAAAAGGAAATAAGTCTTTTAACCTTTCTGATATTGTGTATGTTACTGCATTTTCAAAATATTAGTCTGAACCTTTTCTCAACCGCCTTTCTTTTCCTTTTTTTTTTTGTCTAATATAATTTCCTTATGGTAAGGGTTTTCATCTGTGTGGACTAAGTCTTCTTACATAATAGTTTGGGTGCTTATTATTCCTTTCATATCTTGCTCTTTCTGTCTCTAATGAATCATCAGTTTAGTCAAAGAGTTTTTACATGACAATATGTTGTCTTTCAGTTTGACCCTTTGTGATACTTGTTTTAACATTTTTCTTTCCATGTTTGCAGGAAATGAAGAAATCCCTGGAGATCTAATCCTGGTGCTACACCTTTTCCTCAATAAATGTCTTAACTTTTTTCTGCTTTAGTTTAGTAGTTTAGCTATTGTATTTTATAGTATTAGCTCAATATTATCCTTGCTTCTTACAGTTACCCACAAATTCACATTTGGAGGCTTGTCAATTTGTTGCATCAAATCATAATGCACAACTTTGCCTCCGTATTGTTCAGTGGCTTGAGGGTTTAGCTTCTAAGGCCCTTGATTTGGATAACAAGGTAAACCATTTTGGAGTTGTTCTGGTTATCTTTACTTTGAAACTGAAGGACTGTATTGTGAGAGTTGCTTTGGGACACTAGAGACAAAGCTGTTATTGGCTTTAAATTGAGTGGCTTGAGATACTTTTCAGATTGGTTGATGGTTTGGTATATAATGGGAGTTGATTTAGTTTGAGATACCAAAGGATGAAATGTTATGTCAATTTGTATAAATTAATCTCCTTTCTATTAACTTAAATTCTTAGCCTTGTTATTCTCAAACCTTCTTGTTATTCATTGTAAAATGTTAGTGTGCACATCCTGGGTTTGTAATAATAACAAATGTTTGTTTGGCCTATACATGAGGGGTATTTAAGTCTACAAATTTCACTCTTTTTTTTTTTTTTTTTTTTTTTTTATAAAAAAAAAAGAACTTGTTTCTAGATGAAATGCTAATCTTCCTTACTCTTGTCTAATTCTTGAATTGTTCTATTTATAATTTTCATGATCTAATTTAACTTTACTATTACTTTTGGGAAAGAGAACTAATCTATTAATGAGAAAATTTAAGAAAGGGTATTTTAGTGATTCTTTTAATACTTAAATTTTAACATTTCCTTGAGTGGCATGAAAATCCATTTTGTGACAAGGGAAAAAAAAGCTTAGTGATATCTCTGTTAGCTTAGCTTTTAAGGTATTATGCGTGGGGCAAGATGGTGAACTATGGTACGGGGTGTACAAATTTATTAGCATTTTTATTGGGAAACCTGGCATCTTTTGGGCATGTGCGGCACCTCAAGAACTTACTAGTGATTGAGTTTACTTGTAGGCACCAGCTATAGCTTAAATTTGACAGTCCACTAAGCATGGAAACTCTCATAGCACCAATCCTAGGGGGCTTCCAATAGCCCCCACATTCTCCTCTTTTTTCATAAAAAAAAGAAAGAAAGAAAGTAAAGAATGTATTTAACGAAAAAGTGTTGGTTTGTCTAATCCTGTTTATTTATGTCAACTGTGTATTGGATCTGTGTGTTTGTGTGCATAAGTGCAGTGGTTTGTTCTGTATGTACAAGATTTATAAACGATAGCCCTTGTTTGGCTTTGTTTAAAAGATTTAGTTTATTAGTTTATATATTTATTTGTTTTCTGTGAGCAATTGTGACTTTCAAACGGCCAAATGTTGATTGCTTTTCCCTTGATTAATTTTCATTTTTGTTTATGGTTTGATTTATTGCTTTTCAGGTTCGAGGTTCTCATGTTGGTACATATCTTCCTAAATCTGGAATTTGGCACCATACTCAACGATTACTAAAGAAAGGTGCCTCACATCCAAAGACTGTTCATCACTTAGATTTTGATGCTCCAACACGTGAACATGCTCAACAGCTTGCTGATGACAAAGTATTGCTCTCAAACAATTGCACTTGCATTGTTGCTTAACACATTACATCTGCTATTAGGAAACTGTACTGCCTTGTGGTGGGTCTCTTTGACTCACAATGGTGTGAAAACCAATGGATATTGAACTATAGTTTCAACTTCTATAATAGGATACTTGTGTAGGATGTAACTTTTAATTGTGATTGTAAAGCATCTTTCATTGTGTTCTGTTATGGTGATTTTCCTCGATTTATATTTTCTTAAGTTTGGTTATGTACTTTTAAGAATATGTGTGCATGGTGCCATTCACAATTAGCACTGTTTTTAATGACCTGGGTAAAGCACATTTCTGAAGATCGAGCTACTTCCATTCATATAGCACTACTTATGGGGAAACATTATTCTTTATAAACCTTCATGTAATTGCTGCATTTTGTTAATTGAATGCATTGTGCATATAGTAAAAGCCGTCATAATGTAAATGGACAGAAACAAGATGAATCTCTTTTGGAAGATGTTTGGATTTTGTTAAGGGCAGGAAGATCAGAGGAGGCACGTAACCTTTGCCGTTCTGCTGGACAGGTAGGTTCCTCTCTTGTTAAATTTAATTTATTGTCTTTCTCTTCTTTTGTGATTAGAGGATCAGATAAATGAGGTTTTCTCTGCTTAAACAGCCTTGGAGATCTGCAACTCTATGCCCTTTTGAAGGACTCAATCTCTTCCCATCGACTGAAGCCTTAGTTAAAAATGGCAAGACGAGAATCTTGCAGGCTATTGAATTAGAGAGTGGTGTAGGGCATCAGTGGCGTCTCTGGAAGTGGGCTTCTTATTGTGCGTCAGAGGTACTTAAAGATAAATTATGTTAAAAGCTTTTTTGTTCAAGCGTTTAAAACTTACCATTTCCCTAGCCTCTTATGCCATGAACTTTGTATCTTGGTCTTGTTGAAACATAACTCACGAAATCCCATTGTACGTTCTCTTTCATTATTATAAAATTCATTGTCTTGTGTATTTATTAGGTGTGGCAAATTGGATATTCATATTTACTAAATGGAGGTTTAAAATCCATTTACATCAGATCTATTTACAAACGATATAAATGGCTGATGGATTTTCATTAACAACTATTTACCTATTTACACTTTACCCCTAATTAATTTTCTTCACATAATGTTTTTCATTTACATTATGATTGATTAATTATTTTGATATTTAACTTTATTATGTGTGTGGATGCAAATATTTCAATTACGTTAATGTTCTTTCATTCTTTCATGCCCTTTAATTTTATATTTTCAACTGTAGTTTTTGCTAAGTTTATAAGTTCATCCTATCTCTATAAGTTTAAGTTTACATTTTTAGAAGAGTTGAAAATTTAACATGATAGTAGAGCTAGAGGTCCTAAATACGACCTTTGTCTTTGTCCTATTTGTTGATCATTGTTCCCGCTATGGGTCAATTATCGAAATTCAAACACGAGGATCGTGCTAACTCCTTAAAGTTAATTCCTCAACATGGTATCAAAGTAAGAAGTATCATACTCGAGCCTTGGCTTTGCCTCATTTGTTGGTTATTGTGCATCTTTTGGATTTGTTATTGAGATTTGTGTTTGGTCCTCACATGAGAGTTTGATATGATTTTTTCTTTTTTAAACAGTCATACCAACTGTTCTAATAATTAAATACTATTAATGATTCAAATATTTTTCTGAAGTTGCAATATGGACATCTATATCCATTTTAATAAAAATTAAGTGAGTCACCATCAATTTTACTACCATTATAAGTAGGTGTAAAATGGATAGGATTTAAATGGATATGGATATGAATATTCATGGACATCCATTTGCAATATCTAACCTTTTAAGCTTAAGAATATAAATGGTTGACTTATGTATCATACATAATTATAATATATATATATATATGTATATATTTCATCTCACATATTTTATTATTCAATTATTGTGTTAAATTTCTACTTTGTCTAAAAGCTGTAGCTGTTGGATAAAGAATAACTTATGCACTTAACATAAAAATTATAAGTCATCATTTTAAAGTTGGTATGGATATTTAGGGGTCAAACCTTAATCATTATCAAATGTTGGGACTAAAATGTTACAAAAGTTTGGGGCTAAATGGTTATTAATTATATATTTGAAGTGGATATTATGTTATTGCTGACTTTTCCAATGAATTGCTATTGGATTTAATGAACATCCACTTATATCTGTCAAGAATAATTGGATCTAAATGTGTATCTGTTTAAATTCTTATAAGTTATTGATGCCATCCAAATCCATTTAATTGTGAAAATTTTGGATGTTTACTGGATTTAAATCCATTTTGCCACCCGAGTGCTTATTCCTGATGCCTTGCTTCTTTAACACTATGTAGTGTTCATTTGATTAATTGCTGTTCTCATGATTGGTTAATTTCCTTCCTGTTGCTTTTCTGAAGCAAATTGCAGAGCAGGATGGTGGGAAATATGAAACTGCAGTATATGCATGCCAGTGTAGTAATTTGAAGCGCATTCTTCCTATTTGTACAGACTGGGAGGTATCTCTTTAATCTTCTTATAATGCATTCCTTTTGGGAAAGTCCCTGTCTATTTCTTTACCTGAATAAATTATTCCATAGAGATGCATCAACATTCATTGATTGGTACAACCATTAAATGTGTCTGGCTTGGTTACTGGTCAAACTTCTCAAATTGATGAATCATTAAAAGTTAAGATAGATACAGAAGATTACCCTTTTACTTCCTGTTTGCAGTCTGCTTGCTGGGCAATGGCCAAATCATGGCTTGATGTCCAGGTTGATTTGGAACTGGCACGCCTTCAACCAGGTGGAGTAGATCAGTTTAAAGGCTATGAAGATGCAATTGAGAATACTGTAGAACAAGTTAATGGAAGTAATGAGCAAATAGTGGCACCAGATAGTTGGCCCCTTCAAGTTCTACACCAGCAACCTAGGCACCTTCCTGCACTTCTTCAGAAACTCCATTCAAGGTGAAAATCTATTCATGTTTTATTTTTTTGGAGTAATTCACTGGTTTGTTTATTATGTAATACATCCAAAGGTCTTTTGAATCAGTGATACCGTGCTCGAACCTGTGAGTCGAGCTTGCAAGGAGCAGCAAAGACAAATTGAGGTGATGTTCTTTATCCTAGGTTAATTGGTTGAACAGATGCAATACTTATCATTGAAGTGATTCTAAATGCTTGAAAAGATGTTTATCTTGACTTCAACATGATTAATTTTATTCCTGTCTATTGGTACTTTAGAGCTTTGAAGTCATGGTTCTTCAGAAACAAATATGAATTTTTGGTTCTACGTACATTTGTTTTTTCTTTTCAATGTATAGAGCATCTTGTCTTCTTTTTTGGATAATGCATCATTGGTCTGCCCTCCTCTTTTGCGTTGTGATCCATATTTCATTTTTGGTCCCTCTATTTTGTTTTTGCATGCATGTGTCCTAGCATCGTGTCTATTAGACCAGCTTCACCTCGGACTTATGGATAATGCCCTCCTTGCTGTGGTCTTCAATTGGCCTTCTGTCACTGACTAAAGCTTTTAACAGATGAATCTTATGCTGGGAGACATACCATGTGTGCTTGATCTCATTTGGTCATGGATATCACCTTCGGAGGATGGAGATAATACCTTCAGGTAAAATCTGCTAAATTTGTTACTTATACAAGGCCAAGATGCTTCTCTGACAATCTATTTCCTTTTCCTTTGTCAACCAATATGAGCGGTCAAATAACTTAGCAGTATTGTCAATACATCTTTTTCTTTTTTTTTTTTGCAATTTGTACTGGTTTTAGACCTTAATTTTCTCTAGGGATTTCATTCGGAACTAAGCATGATGGTTTTCGGCTTGTTGGGAGATTGTTAAATATAGGTTCTATTTGAAGACTAAATTATGACATAGTCAGGAATGATGTGTTTAAACTAAGCATATGGTTTACTCTTTTCAGGCCTCACGGTGATCCCCAAATGATGCGCTTTGGAGCTCATTTAGTGCTTGTTCTTAGATATTTGCTTGCAGATGAAATGAAGGACACTTTCAGGGAGAAGATTATGACAGTTGGTGATCTTATTCTTAACATGTTAGACAATCTTCCTCTCATATGCTTACTTTTGAGTTGAAACTAGGAGTTCTTTGGGTTCCTTTCTACACAGACCTTCCGTGAATATCTGCATTATCATTTCTCTAGCATATTTTTCTTAGAAGTATTTGCTCATCTTGTTATACAAGATTGATTATGTTCTTCAAATCAGTGATTGGTGTAGTATTATATAGTCAAGAGTCAAAGTTACTCCAGATGGAATCAAGGTTAATAAATCACTCTTCTTAATGTATGGGGCTCTAAATGGACGTGGATTGAGAAAATGGAATAATGCTGCAGGTGAATGGAATCAAACCCTCCAAAGTTGCCATGTAAAATGACACTAGACTTTTGTAGAGTTTTAAGTTATGAACTTTAATTGATTCAAGATTAAATTGCAGTAAAGCATGTCTAAAAGATGAAACCCTGTCATCAACTAGTATTTTAATGCTGAACAAAGTGGCAAATATGATAGTGTAGCTAGAAAGTAAAACAAAACGAGGACAGATAACTCATATTGTCACACCAAAAGGGTGGTTTAAATCTTCATGGTATCAAATCCAAGAGCTTATGGTGTCATAAAAAGGTCTAATTTTGTCACTATACCATGATTACTGAAAAGTTTATGTAGGTATTTTACTGATTGAATAAATTAAGCATGCATAATGAATAGAGATTTCCTCTATTTATTGAATCAAGGATCAAATCCCTAAAATTATTATCAATAATGTTAATTATCTGAACTTAGAATTTTGGAACAACAATTGTGAATGACTCTAAAAAGTTACAGGTAAAAATTACATGAGAATCCTTAACCTCTAAAAACTCATAAATTGAATTAAACTAAACATCCAATCTGTTGATGCATAAATTAGAATATCCAAATTCGAAAGCAGATTATAGAGTCATTGCTTGACTAAGAAGTTCCAATTCTTGGACCCTTTCATGTTTTGCATCAGCTGGCCTTGTAAAGTGTGAGATATGGCTTTAGATGATCTAAATGTTGAAATAAGCACATCCTCTTGTTACTTAATGTAATATATACAGGCTTAATTACCTATGTAGGCAAAGATAATTTATTATAAACCGTAATATATTGTAGGGGGTTTTATATTATTTGAAGCATAATCATGTGCATGTGACTTCCGTTCACCGATTTGTTCATCTTCTATCTGCTTAATCTTGTGACTTCTATTTCAGTTTAAGTTGAACTAGACAGGTATAGCTTTGGAATCTTTTTCTTAAGTTTGATTTGCCACCTGTTGGAGAACATAACTTGCTAATGTAATATTTTCTGTTTTAGGTATGCTATGTTCTTATTCACGAAGCAATGTGAACAGTTAGTCGGTATTTATGCTTCCCAGCTTGCGCGTCATCATTGTGTTGACCTTTTTGTGCATATGATGGAGTTACGGCTAAATAGCAGGTCTGACTTTTTCGTCATCTATTTTCTTCATTATTGCCTGGTAGTAAGGCTCTGAATCATGGATTAACTTTCATAATCTATTTTCTTCATTCTTGATTAGTAATAAGGCTGTGAATCATGGATTAACTTTTCTATTTACTTTTTTCCTGATTTTGCAACTGATGTTTTGATTTCACTATCTTTTTTATTTTGATTAGTGTGCATACTAAATACAAGATCTTCCTTTCTGCAATTGAGTATTTGCCCTTTTCTTTGGAGGTTGACTCCAAAGGCAGTTTCGAAGAAATTATTGAGAGGTACTTTAATTTCCTAAAAATATTTTTACAGTAAGCAAACCAGATGAAAGCGTCATCATTATTTTAGTTTGCAAAGTATATCTGGTTCATTTTCTTATAATTTGTCAAAACAGGATCCTAGCAAGATCTCGAGAAATTGGAGTGGCAAAAAATGATGAGTCATCTGATGTAGCAGAGCAACACCGGTTGCAGTCACTCCAAAAGGCTATGGTAATTCAATGGCTTTGCTTTACACCTCCATCCACAATCAAGGATGTTAAGGCTGTTAGTGACAAACTACTTCACTGGGCACTAATGCATAGGTACTCACTTTCCCTTATTTTCCTCAATAGACTAGCTAATAGCTTATAAACATAAAATAAGATTTCATGTTTTTGATCTGGGTAATGTCAACTTCTTCTATGGAAGTCCTCTTCTGATTCCCCTCTAATATGTTTATGAATCTATAATATATTTGGCTTTTGTAAATATTTTTTTATTTAGTAAAAAGGAAACTTAAACATAAATGAATTTAGTTTTTTATAAATTAACTTTTGATCATTTTAAATTTATGTTGAAAGTAATTTAATTTTAAATTTATTATTCTCCCTCTTTCAATTGAAGAGTTGTTCGGGTGCTCATTGTCATATCAAAACTTTTCAGAGTTTCTTTACGAATAGTGGTAGTATGCTTGTTAAACTTTTATGGATGAAATCTTTGTTTATCATCCCAAAGTAAAGAGGAAGTAGGGAGGGAAACAACATATAATTCTTGGTCCCCATGTTGATTTGTGTAGTGTCATTCCTTTACTTCTTACTTGTTCTCTTTTCAATAACTTCTCTTCATCGACTTAATGCTTTTTTATTGAAAGCAATGTCTTGTTCCGCGAGTTTGCTCTCATTTCAATGTGGAGAGTTCCAGCAATGCCTATTGGAGCTCATACCTTGCTGAGCTTACTTGCTGAACCATTGAAGCAGCCAACAGAAACTCTTCTTTCTACAGTGGATCATGATGTCTCAGAGAATTTGAGTGAATTTCAGGACTGGGTACTTTGCTGACTTCTATACAATACTGCCTGCTGTTTGTATTAAAGTTATGGAAGATTCTGACCATTTGTTTATTTATTCATGCCCTTTCTAATGAATCAGAGTGAATACTATTCTTGTGATGCAACATATCGAAACTGGCTGAAAATTGAGCTAGAGAATGCAGAGGTTCCGTACCTTGAACTTTCATCTGAAGAGAAGGAAAGGGCTGGTGCAGCAGCCAGAGAAACACTAACTTCATCCCTCCTGTTGTTGCAAAGTGAGTCATAAATGATGGAAAATGTTTATGCTTACCTTAGTTATTGATATGCATCTGAATTGGCCCCTGTATTATTCCCTTCATCACCAGTTCTATATTTGGCTCAAGATTGCTTACACAGTCCTTACATTGTGTGTTGAATCTATTTGTTTTAAGACTAATAAGTTGCTTTTTATTTTCCATTCAAGTAGGAAGAGAAGTGCCATGGTTGGTTCCAACTCAAGATCCTGTATATGAATCCATGGAACCTGTATTCCTTGAATTGCATGCCACTGCGATGCTCTGTTTACCCTCTGGTGAATGGATGGCTCCGGATGCCACTTTGTGTACAACCTTAATGAGTGCTTTGTATTCTACAGTGACAGAGGAAGAAGTAGTGAATCGCCAACTTATGGTATGTTCCTCATGCTTTCTAGGCAGAAAAAAAAGGGAATAGTGAAAATTTCTAGTTGTTCACTGAGTTTTTTTTTTTTTTTTATTTCCAGTTAGTTCTCAGCTGTGCATTTCGTGCTACAGTGAATTACATGGTCATTATTCATTTTAAAAATAGTAATAATTAGTTGATCATGATTTGGATTGTAAAAAGTATTTTTGTTAATGTATCTGAATTCTCCATTTGTTCTGATGATTCTTAGTGGTTTCTGTGGCTCTTGTGAATTTAAGTAAATAGAGAAAATGGATTCTTTCTTCTAGGGTAATGATAAGAAGCACCCTGAAAGGAGAGGGCATTAGCCAATATATATACACATATACATATACATATACATATACAAATGCCTGAATATGGGGGTTTAGCCTTTTGAATTCATTAGTATTCAGATGATTGGTTTAATGTGCCACTTTTATTCATTTACCAACTAAAACTTAAAGAATATTTGATTGTTGATTTTGACCTTACAGTGACCAATAGAACTACCAGAATGACACAGGCCATGTTTCCTTTTGATGTTACAATTTGAAATGACATTTTTTTGCCCAGTTCCATATTTGTCCTGTTTCAAACATTTTGCCATATATTAGTCTTTGTATGTTTGCTTCTGTGTTATCTTTTGTCGGGGTAGGAGATTCAGAAAGGTTTTACTTATCCATTATGTTCTTACAAGATAATCAACAGGGTATGGGTGCAGAGTGACAGGAATTTCAGGGTCCTTAATTGCAAGAGAGCTATTCAGATTTCCATTTGGAGTGGGGCAAATTCCTTAACCTTGAGTTGAATTTTGGTTGTATAGTTTGTATGTTTTAAATTTTTACCACAATTAAAAGCTTAATCTTATAGATCATGATTAGATTTGTACATTTATAATGACCCCTTCACATGTTCAGAAATATCAGTGCCTAACATATGAATAATAACTATTTAATGGATGGAATTAAGACTAGAAAACAGAACTTTCTGATCTCTCATATTGTGGTAGGTTTTCATCTCATCAAAAAAGGTTTAAACTTATAGTAAGGGTTTGAATTTATATATTTATTAGTATACATCACTAGATTTTGGCTGATCTGCTTTACAAGATGGTCATCATTTGACCCGAATATACTCTTTTCACATACAGGTAAATGTATCTATATCAGCAAAGGACCCCTGCTGCATTGAGGTGGTACTTCGCTGTTTGGCCACTGAAGGAGATGGAATTGGTCCACACAATCTCAACAATGGTGGTGTGCTTGCGAGTGTGCTTGCTGCTGGCTTCAAAGGTGAATTTTTTTCTGCTTTTACAATGATTTTTCTACGATAGGTTTTTAAATTACGGGTATTTTTCGCTCTAATCCATGGTCTATGGCATACAGGAACTTGTTTGGAGTATGAAATCTAGTATTTGGCTCATTTGATTGTTGTATCTTGAATTCAACTTTAGATTCAGTTCTTTCTCCAGGCATATCTTGAGCAGAGTTCTAATGGAAACTTATCTGCCTTGGTCTTTATTTACCTCTGTCAAATCAAATATAGATTTATATTACTATGATTGTTTCTCCTGTATAACTGAAATGTATTCACTTTTTAGTTGCTACAGTAATAGATGAATTTTATTTGTAAAATATTTGGTAGAATTTGTAGAACTGCTTCTGTGGGGACTTAGAATTTGTAGTTTTTGCAGTCTTTGTTGTGTATATGAAAGGATATAGGACTTTTTGTGGTTGTTTCTGGCGTTATGTTGTTCTCAACCATTTTTTGTAGGTGAGCTTGTTCGATTCCAAGCTGGCGTGACAATGGAAATCTCTAGATTAGATGCTTGGTATTCAAGCAGTGATGGTTCTATGGAAGGTCCAGCAACATACATTGTGCGTGGCCTTTGTCGAAAGTGTTGTATTCCTGAAGTTGCTCTCAGGTGTATGCAGGTAAGCATATGCTTTGTGGGGACTCCAACCCTCTTCCATCACCACCACAACCCACCACCCCCCTCTCCCCAAAGAAAAAAAGAAAAGATAAGAGAGAACAGGAAAAGAATAAAAATAAAACAATTAAAAGATATGTGCTTTGACTTTTTCAGGTGTCTGTTTCACTTATGGAGTCTGGCAACCCACCTGAAAGCCATGATGACTTAATTGAACTTGTCTCATCTCCTGAAACTGGATATCTTCACTTGTTCAGTCAGAAGCAGATCCAGGTAAGAAGAATCCCAGGTTCTTGCTTTTGTTTTTTTTTGTTTCTTTTGGACCATGGAAATGAGTGAGGTTTTCTTTTTCTTTTTTTTTTTTTAAAAAAAGTTATTATTTCTAATTTGAGGTTTGATGGAGTTTAAAAATTTAAGGCTATCACACTCTTATGTTTCTTCTAGTTCTAGCCTATTATAGTTGAAAAGGTGCAACCAGAAATGTTTTCCTTTTCTTTCTCTATGGTCTCCTTCCCTATCCTTGGGCTTTTGAGGAATGGTCATGGGGTCCTCATCTCTGAACTAAGTTCCCCTAGTCTTCGTTGAAAGAACCCTCTTCTAGTGGGGGTCAAATATGTTGAACAATATTATTGCAATATTTTGCTTTCTCTGTTGAAGTGATTTTGTTTCATTAGAAGTGATTTTGTTTCATTATTACCTTGTGTCTAATAACTAGCTGAACTAAATTTGCCTTTTGCAGGAGTTTTTGTTATTTGAGAGGGAATATTCAATTCATAAAATGGCATACGAGGAAGAGCTTCGTTCTTGATTAGTTTGGCCATGCAAGTAACGTTTCTGAGCTTTTGAAAATGTGAACTTCTGCTGTCCATGCATCTAGTGATGTCCCTAAATTACGAGAACGGTACGATAAGAGGCTCAGATATTCTTGTTCTTTTGTATGCTTAGATCATGCGAGTGGTTAGTGGACCCTTTGATTACGAGCCTTGTGTAAAACAATGTGGAAATATATTTCATGGTTCCATCTAATCGAAGATCACATTAATATTAAGTGATTATTATTTAATGATATGCAGAAATTTTCATGGAAACTCTGATTATTTGTGTTTTCAAAAGGAGTGAATAGATGAATAGTAATAATTTATCTTCCCGATTTTGATATCTCGTTCTGATTTTAAAACATTTTTTCCCCCTTTTTCCTTGATTTATGTATGCAGGTTACAAATACATCTTTTAGAAGTAAATCAAAGTAGAATTTTGCTAAATATGACAAATAGCTTGACATATTATGGTAGATATATCATTTATTTTATTTTATTTTTAAAGGGTATTATAGTAAATATATCATTTATTATTTGTCAAATGAACCTCTTCCTATTTTATGATCAAATAAAAATATGTTAAGATCTCTTAAAGATTTTTGTCATATTTTTATAAATCTCTTTAAGATCTTGGAATAAATTAGAATATTTCTAATTTATTATTTTGCTTCAAGAATATAAAAAATGTCATATTGTTTACATTATAATCATCTATTAGTTTTCAAGGTAAGTGGAATTTTATGTCTCATACCCTAGCTCTTTCATTCATATTTTTCCGACTATTTCTAACTGTAGTTGGATTCCGAGATCCAAGCAAAGACAATCCGAGAAGGAGGTCACACCAACATACATCTTTGTCATATTAACTTCTTTGTCCTATTATTTGTCATATCTTTAATGGGATTTTTAATTTCTTACAGTAATTATAATATATTGAAATAACAATAATCATATTGAATTAACTTTTTACTTAAAGTTCATAATTTTTATTTACACCACAAATTATAATGTTTAGAAATAAATATACAAACAAGAAATGAAATATTAAAATAAATTACAAATTTAATTTAATTGTATTATATTGATCTAATCTTATCGGTAAATTTAACTCAATCATTTTGTAGATATATAAATATTATTTATATATCTTAAATATATATTTATATTTATATATTTTATATATTAAAATATTAAAAAATTTTACTCCTTAGATGAGTGACACGTGACAGCTTCATAGCCATTGATTGTCACTCACTCCATCTATAAATAGATGACAAATTCCCTCAAGAAAAGGTTACACACACAAATAATTGAGAGATATTCGAAGGATACCGAATCTCTGTCGAAATCGGCCCTTCCTCTCAAAGCCCAAATTCATTCCGAGACAGTCCTAAAGCCTTCGGAAGAAGAAATCAAACTGTTTGATAGATCGAGATCAAGCCCAAAAGTCCTCGACATCGAATCTATTCCGAGATCTAGCCCAAAACGCCCCTCGGAAAAAATCAAATCAATGTAATTCTGATTTTACCGGAAATAAAAGAAATTTTTTTGTTTGTTTTTTTTTTTATAAGTGGTTGATTCAAAGAAACAACAAAAAAAACAAAAGAAATTTTAATTGTCTTTATTTAATTATTTAAATTTAAAAATTATAAATTTATGTATTGAAAATATAAATTTTTTTTTTAAAAAATAAAAATAAAAATTCAAGCAAAATATTTAAATAGTTTTTTTTAATTAAATTAGATTTGGAAGCCCACAAAACTTTCATACCAAATAGCTATTGTATCGTATCGAATTTTCCATATTAACTCTAATATGGTCACCACCCCTTATTAAAGTTGATTGGCCCTCTAGACTCTTCAAAGCTCAAAGCGCAGTTTCTTAAAGGCGTGTCAGAACGGAACGGAGTTTGCCCGCCCGAATCAATTCCCTGTAGTACAGTCCATTTACTGGACGGTTCCTCAAAGACTCTTTTGCTTCTTCTTCTTCTTCCTTTACTTATATATATATATATGAAGTACCTGTTAATCACTAATGAGTAGTTAGTTATATAATTCCCCAAATTTTCCTCAAAAAATTTTGGAGATTAGAATGAATCTGGTATTTTTTATCTTTCCCTACTGGTAGTTCCGAGAATTTCAGAATGGGGATTTCTTTTAAGGTCTCAAAGACAGGCAGGAGGTTTCGACCTAAGCCGCTGCAATCTGAAAGCAGAGATGTAGAGGATGGTATCGTTGTCGACGATTCTTGTGAAAACCAAAACACACGTGGGAAAATTGAATCCGGTTCCTCTTTCACTCGAAAGCAGGTGAGGTTTATTTATAGAATTATATATATATATATATATATATATATATATATATATATATATATATATATATATATTACAAACTTGCATATAAGGTTTCTGCGTGCGGCAATTAATCGTAATCGGCTAATGTGTTGGTGAAGTTTTTAATTTGGGTGACAGCACCTTTTATCTCTGGTGTACCTAAAATAATTTCTTAAGAGTCTCTTGTGGTTGTGAAATTCTCATCCTTGTCTAGGATGTGTTATTCACAAAGTTTTCTGGCACCTTTTATTCAGTTGCTCCACGGAAAAAGAAATATAACCACAAAGCAAGATTCAGTAGCATAAAAGACTTGATCCTTAGTTACCAGACTTTAGTGATCTTTGGTTGTTTCCTTTTCAGAGGTGGAGAGATGAAAAGGCATTAATCATGTAGGAAAAATCTGAAATTCTGAACCTACTGTACTGACTTTGATAATAGGACTTGATAGGTTTTTTATGTTGCCTTGACATCATCTTTAAGAATGCAGGAAATCAGAAACTTGAAATCATTGACTTGAGTGACCATTGATTGGAAACTTTTTAGTCTTTACTGGGTAATTGGTGTGGTGTCTTTCATTTTTACTTTAATTGGATAACTTCTGCATATATATTTTTTACTCTCTTTTCCTGGCCTCCAATCCTGTATATAGTTATTTGTTTAAATTTTCTTTTGTATGTTATAGGCTGAAATTTGTCAAGGGGATGAAGATGCTACTGGATTCTGCGGTAAGTTAATATCTACTGAAAGAATTGTTGTTATTTACTATTCTTGATGACATTATATTTGATTTACTGATATTCCTCTTCAACTTCTGACAGATGGTGAAGTTTCCTTCACATTGAGCCTTTACCCCGATGGATACACTATTGGGAAACCTTCTGAGGTTTGTTCTTTATCTCTTTAATTTGGAAATGCCCATATAAAAAAATAACAGAAATAGTCTCTTTGAAATGATACTGTGTTCGTTTAGAACTACAAGTTTGAATTAACACTATTTATTATATCAGGGTGAATCTGGGCATCAGAATTCCATTGAAGTTCCAAAATTTTTGCATCCATATGATCGAGCTTCTGAAACCCTGTTTTCAGTAAGTATCTGCATTGTTTGGCTGTAGAATACCATATCTAAGTATTTTAAGGAAGCCCTGGATTATTTGGAGATTGGGGTAGTAGACCTTGTTGTCATGTTTAGTATGCTGTTTGGTGGAGGGGAGGGGGGGAAAGGAGAACTTAGTCTGTAGGTTACTGTTACTATCCACGCAAGCTATCTTTGCATCTTCCTCCTAATCTGATATGTATGCACTTTACTTAGAAGTCTGATTAAGTTCAAGATGTTCAGTTGCATATTCGAAACTGACTTATTTTCCTTGTGTTGATTTTTCTATCATTTGGATTTGTATCTCAAGGCCATTGAGTCTGGCCGATTGCCTGGGGATATTCTGGATGACATACATTGCAAGTACATCAATGGGATGCTTTTTTGTGAGGTAATTTTTATTTTATTTTATTTTTGTTTTTGTATTTTCAATTTATTTTTTCAGGGTAAATATGAAGCAAGTTATTTGTTCTAAAATGTTTGTTTAGGCTAATTCTGCAACTGTTCTTTTAGTGATAGCTGCAGTTGAATATATTTATTTATTTGCAGAGAAATAAACAAGAAGGGCCTGAAAATATTTTTATCCAGGCTTGTCCTTTCTCATATTTCTAAGGGTTAACTCATGATCACAACTTTCCTTGAGCTACTGTTCCTTCACCATGTTTATTGTTGATGTTTTGATATCTTTTTATGCTGGTGGTTTACTTATTCAACACTTTGAGCTGATTACGTTAACCTCGAATTCTAGGCCATTGACACTTTATGTCTCAAGCCAATACTTTGTTTTGCTCAATCCTTTTTAGATCATAAATATGATTGATGATATATGATAAGACTGTCTTCATGAATAATTTGATATGTTTGGGATTTCCATCTAAAATGCTTCAAGAAGATGTAAAATGAACAAAGCATAAGCATCACTAATCTTTACAGGATTTGGGATAAACCAGAATAAGAAGGTAGAGATGAACCATTGCATAAATTCTTGGATTGCCAGTTAAAAGGTTTAGATTTCATTCCATGATCTTTCTGTGGATTCTCGATCATATTAAAATTTTTCCACTACTCTAGTTTATGAGGATTGCAAAAGTAAGATGACATATTGCTTCAAGCTGGTTTCCAAGTCATTGAAAGGTTCTTGGTATAGCGGATTTTGATGTTTATTGCTATTAATGCTACCAGTTCCTTAAATCTTCATAGTTTATGCTCACTTGCTTATTTAGATAATTTGAGATGCTGTTGTTACTGCAGGTGCGTGATTACAGGAAGTGTTTCTCTGAAACAGGAGGTAACATGCCTTCTATGGATGGATCTCCAATAATTAACAAAGTATGTCTCAGAATGTCGTTAGAGAATGTAGTAAAGGATATCCCATTGATCTCAGATAATGGTTGGACATATGGTGATCTAATGGTAAATGCAATCTTCATTTTCTCATTTGTGCTTCAAGTAAACATAGACTTATCTGATTTCTGTCTTCTCTAGGAAGTGGAGTCGCGGATCCTGAAAGCTCTACAGCCGAAACTTTCCTTAGATCCAACTCCAAAGTTGGATAGACTACATGATAGTCCTATTCGAAATAAGGTTTTTTTTTTTTTTTTTTTATATTTTTTATTTTTTTGGTAGTTTCACATTATCTAACTCGCAGGTGAAACTTCTAGTATTTACCTTTTGCTTCTTTTTCTTGCAGTTAAATTTTGCTCTGTCCACAATGCGTAGGAAAAGAATTAGACAAGTCTCAGATGTTACTGTGACATCTGGTAATAATATTCATGGGAAGAAAGTGTGTGTAGACAGAGTGCCAGAAAGCTCAAGGTTGGCAGACTCAGGGTCTGTGTTCCAGCAATCTGCTATTGAGAGTCTGCCCAGCCAAATTAATGGTTCAACCAGCATGGTTATGCAGAAGGCTAACAGCTTTGGCTCAAATGCCTCCGGCCCATCATCACCATTGATGGCTCACCCATCCAAGTATCCAATGGGGGTTGGGAGCCCAAGAATCGTGCAAGATCACAGGTCAGGATCTGTTCTGAATACACAAGGGACTTCTCTTGGACAGGACATGATGATAGCTTACTCAGAAAATGTGAACCCTGGCGTTCTTCCATTCCATGGTAAGAGAGACAGTCAGGAAGCTCAATCATCTTCCCTGTCTCTTCAAAACAAGAGGTCTAGGGTTGGTGTTGATGGAAATCAACAACAACATGTAGGATCGCAAGTGGAAGGGTTCCACGGACCCGATTCTTACCTGAAGAACACTCTGTTACAGCAACAGTCACTAGCCAGAGGAATTCAATTTAACAATGCTGGAATGCAGAAGTATCCTCAGCAAATGTTTGATGGTAGTTTGCATCAAGAATCTGGATCAATACCCTTCAACCAAGGAATGAGATATGGCTTGAAGGAAGAACCAGTTGATTCAGAGAGATTGGACAAGCCAGAGCTAGGTCGAAATAAAAATGATATGCACATGATGGAATCGGAACTAAATAATATGGATTCCCAGCAGTCCAGGCTACAGCAAAGGATACCACAACAACTTATGAGGTCCAGTTTTCCTCAATCACCTTGGAATGGTCAAGGTCAGCTTCTTGAAGGCAACTCCCGGAAGGAAGATCCATACCAGAAGAGAAAATTGGTTCAAAGTCCTCGTGTATCTGCTGGTGGTCTTGCACAATCTCCTTTGTCATCAAAATCTGGAGAATTTTCTAGTGGTTCAGTAGGACAACATGTTGGCGCAGCTGTGACAAGTGGCTTTGTGTCATCGCAAAAGGATAGGTCGGTGGTTACATCAGTTCCTCCAATTGGTGGCACAGCATCGTTGACCTCAAGTGCCAATGACTCCATGCAGCGGCAACATCAAGCACAACTTGCTGCAAAACGAAGGTCCAACTCTCATCCCAAAGCCTCAGCTATGAATGTAGTTGGATCTCCTGCTAGTGTCAGCAATACAAGTGTTCCGGTAAATGTGAGCAGTCCTGTTGGAACTCCTTTCGCTGATCCTTCCATCCTTGAAAGGTTCTCCAAGATTGATATGGTGGTGAATACAAGGTATGATGGTGATAAATTAACTATCTGGTTATTCAATTTTTTGTTGTCTTGTTTTGTTAGTTCGTTTGGTGATGTTCTTCAAATCATGAAAAGCTATACGTGACTGTTTATATTTAAGCTATCTTGTGAGTATTCATAGTTCTATGTACTTCTTCCAGTTATCTCCATTATTTCTTTTGGCAGATTTCATTCAGTTGCTTACAACTTAACCAAAAATTTGAAAAATGCTGTTACCATATTGGAAATAATATCTATGTTTGTAGCATAGATCATAGACTATAGATACCACATCGTAATTTTAGCAGAGCTGAGAGTATTGGGAGGAGCTGTTTACAAGTTGATCTAATATAGAATTTTTATAATAACTGCCTGTTCTATTTACAATTTGCTTTAAATTGCTAACTGGTGCTTCATATCTTCCGATAGTGTAGAATTTGCTCCTTTCAGCTGCTAATCTGATTATTCAAAGGACAATGGGCTCCTTATCTTCGAACAAATAGAATAACCTTGGAGACATATTTCTATGTACTGTTGAGATATTTGGAGCCTTTTTTGTAATCATATTAAAGGAGGAAAATTGTACCATACAACTTTTGATGTTTGCTAATTTCATTTTTTTTTAGTCTTAGACATCGACTGAACCGCAAAAAGAATAAGGTGGATGAGTCACCTGTTGGAAAGCCACGTGTTTTTCAAGTTCAGGAGTTGCTGCGTCATCTCTCCACTGATTCACGCAATGAAAGTTTTAAGGACGATATTAGTAAATTTTCATTATCAAAGTCCCTTGTAGGTGGCAGTACCAACGTTTGCAAGGCCAGGTTTTTGAACTTTATACAGTCAGAACATATAATCCAAGGTTTGTTGTTACTTAACTGTTACGATAATGTTGATTTTCATTTGGCTGATCTTCCTTGCTTTGTTGATTTCTGTCAGGAAATAACTTTTCATTTGTTCCGAAGGCACGGACAAGATTAATCATGTCAATGAAGCCAAATGATGGTACCGTGGCCATGCATATTGGAGAAATTGAGGATGCTCTATATTTGGCTGTGGAAGATTACCTTCCTGCCCTGCCCAATACGGTAAGGGCTTGAGTTATTTTCTTTTTGTTTTTAAGTCTTCCTGTACCCTTGTGTATGGTATGTACTATATCAGTATATAAAAACCTAGTATTGCTTGCTTAAATAATTTGAGGTAGGCATTATTATCTTTTTGTTGCTTTCCTCAAGCAACAAATCATCAACTTCTGCTGTTAAATGAAAAACCAATGGTGAAAAGTAAAGAGCAGACAAGAACAATGAAGTGCCTGAAAAGATAAAAACAATGAATGTATTAAACTGGTTATGTCACGTATGCATTTCACACCCACTGGCTAGTTTCCTTATTAGCAAGTGTGTCCACCTATTCAGATGTGATCAGAACTTGCTGTTTCAAGCATTTATTCTGAAAATCGTACTTGTGTTTCTTAATATATGTACTTCATGGAACCAGCTCTTTCTTTCTCTTCTAAGGAGAATAATAGGGAGGAATCCATTAATGACACTTGAAGCTGCTATTGACATGTGTATCTTACCTTGTAACAGCATATTGCAGACCTGCTGGCAGCACAGTTTTGTTCACTGGTAATATACTCTGCGAAATCAATTATCTGCAATATCTCTCTGCCCTATCCTCTATCATCTTAACGTAATCTGATTCTGCAGATGGTACGTGAAGGATATATTGTGGAAGATCATGTTCAACCAAAACCAGTTCCCATGACACATGTCTCTAATGGTCAACCAAATACTCCAGGAGTTCCTTCTAGCAATGCCTCTACTGAAATGCAGCAGTATTCTGAAGGAGTTTCTGGACAGCCATCAAATGATATTGTAAAGCCATCTAATAGTGCTGGTGCATCATTAAACCCCTCAAATAATTTACAGGGGACAAGAATGCTACCTCCTGGGAATGCTCAGGGGTTACAGATCTCTCAAGGACTCCTGTCAGGGGTTTCATTGCCGTCAAGGTCTCAACAGTCTGATACACTCCCAACTTTGCTGCAGCCACAACAGCAGCAATTACAAAATCAACAACCACTGATGCAGCAACAGTTACAAAGATCATCTCTAATGATTGCTGCAAATCAGATGCCACATCTGAATTCCTTAGGTCAGAACCCAAATATGCAGTTGGGTAATCAAATGAGTAATAAACCTTCACCTATACAACTTCAATTGTTGCAACAACATCAGCAACAGCTGCAGCCACACCAGCACCAGCAACAGCAAATACGGAGGAAAATGATGATGGGCCTTGGAAATGTAGGTATGGGTAACATACCAAATAACATGGTGCTTGGGAATGTCATGGGAATGGCAGGTGGAAGGGTCTCGGGTGGAGCAGGAATTTCTGCACCGGTGACATCTATTGGAGGAATTGGTAACATGAGTCAGAACCCGATCAATATGAACCAGGCCTCAAATATTAGTAATGCAATTAGCCAGCAGTTACGTTCAGGACTTACTCCAGCACATATCATGGCAGCTACGAAGCTGAGGATGCCCCATAATAGAGCAAATGTACTGGGGACCCCTCAGTCAAGTATGAGTAGCATGACTGGAGCTAGGCCAATGCATCCTGGCTCTGCTGATCTTTCAATGTTGGGTAATACTTTGAATCGGGGAAATATGAATCCAATGCAGCGGAATATGGGACAAATGGCCCCACCTAAGTTAATGGCAGGAATGAATATGTATATGAACCAGCAGCAACAGCCGCAGCAGTTATTGCTACAGCAATTACACCAGCAACAACAACAGCAACAACAACAACAACAACACGAAATTACTTCACCTCTTCAGGCTGTTGTGCCACCTCAAACAGTGGGTTCACCATCTAACGTGGGAATTCCACAGCCAATAAATCCGCAAATGCAGCAGCAGCAGGCCAGCCCACAGCAAATGAATCAGCGGACTCCAATGAGCCCGCAATTAAGCTCAGGGGCAATGCATACCATTAGTGCTGGTAATCCAGAAGCATGTCCAGCAAGCCCTCAACTGAGCTCTCAGACCCTTGGTTCTGCCAATAGCATTGCAAATTCCCCAATGGAGCTTCAAGGTGTGAACAAAAGCAACTCTGCTAATAATGCATGATCCGTAATGTGACATTACGACATGCGCCGATTGTAGTTGCCAAGCTACCTTCTGAGCTGCTTTTGCCATGGAAAGAAGTGGTTGGCCAAAATTTGGATGAAGAACGCTTGGTATGAATTATTTCTGCTGTCCTTGTGTTCGTCTCTCTGTATTTCTCAGCCACATTATACATTTAGATATTTGAAGTTTCGGACAATAAATAGATGAAGCGGCTAACCTTTTTGCATTTGTGTATAGATTGTATTAATTACTGTATTCAACTTTATGTCTATAATGGCTTAAACTATATTCTCTTTATTGGCCTTTTCTTTTCGCACGTGTGCTAAATTAAACATTATCAAATCAAAGAGAAAGAATTAAACATTATCAAATCAAATCAATGGGGTACCAAATATAAGAGAAAGAGTCTTGAACGAAAAAGCAGACATCACAAATTTCAAGGAATTCATAATTTAAATTCACATCCTGCACTGGAGTTTATCATGCTCTGTCCTCACATGGTGCCTAGTGATATCCTTGATAGTGCAGCAGCCAGCAAGCGCCATGGTCAGCTCCAGCTCCTCCTTCAGCATGCCCACTACTTTTTCCACCCCTTGCTGTCCCTTCACAGCAAGCCCGTAAACTACTGGGCGTCCAATCTGCACGATCATTTCCGTAAACATCAGGGCAGGGAACATAAGGGAAAAAAAATAATAACAAAATATAAGAAACAGGTAGCGACTGAGTCACCATTACCATACCAGGACAGCTCGAGCACCAAGAGCCATAGCCTTGAACACATCCGTTCCTCGCCTCACCCCTCCATCAAAAAGAACAGGAATTTTCCCTGCAACAGCATGAACCACCTGCACCATGGATCTATCCATCAACAAATATTTTAAAATAAATTGTGCACTATCTTCCTGCAGGCTTAGGATGATTGCATATTTGAGCATATATATTTCTAATAGTTTCTCAATGCTATATATATGTATGTATATGTGGACTCCAAAATGATAAGCTGAAATGACCAAAAGCCAGAGTAATAACCTCCTCCAGAACAGTAATGGTTGCTGGAGTATAATCTAGCTGGCGACCTCCATGATTAGATACGATGATTCCATCTGCTCCCACTTCCACTGCTTTTATTGCTGCAAGGGTAAAGTGACAGTTTCTTGAGGGTTTTTTTTGGTTTTATTAGAATCCCAAAAAAATATAACATATATGTAAATGCTGGAATTTACCATCCTCGGCGGTGAGTACCCCCTTTAGCAGAACCGGTAGATTAGTAATGGATTTTAACCATGTCATATCCTGCAGCAATAATGAGTTTTGCCAATACATTCGCCATCTCAGACAGTCAGCATTACGTAATAATAATAGTTAAAAAATAAAACTCATTTATGCTTTGCGTTATTGGGAAGACCTTCCATGAAAGAGAGGCATCGAAGTTGGCTGGTGCAAAAGATCGAATCTTGGAGCCGTCATCCTGTGGAAGAACTGGTAATATATATATATATATATATGCTAAAAGAACAAATCTTGGCAGATTCATGTATTTAATTTACAACAAACTAGCAAATAGTTTTTACTTACATTCATGAGACCCTTGAGATTTCCTTTTGGAGGTAATATCAGTCTGAAAATATAAGATATGGATTATTGGTCCAATAGTCTTGGAATAAAAATTCAAAACTACTACTACTTCGGTTTCACCAAATAAGGAAACCTTTGAAAATTGGAGTAAGAAAATTTTCCAACAATAGTGAAGAAAAAATGAAACACATTTTAAAATGCCACGCCATTGGTCGACAAGTTTAAAAATTATTACCTGTTCTTTAAATCTGCCTCTCTTCGACCAAGTCTAGGATTATCAACGGTAACAACTATAGCCTTGAACCCATTTCTTTCAGCTCTTTGTACCAAAAGAGCAGATAATTCTCGTCTCTTGAAAACCTAGGATTAGGATATACTGGAAATTAGGATTTTGAAATAACATTTCAATCTAAAGCTGAAGAAGAAAGATTAAATATAACTTGGACACTATTACATACATATAACTGAAAAAAGCGGACAGCATTACAACTTGAAGAAACCTCCTCCACAGAGAAGCTTGAGGAGAAGGACATCACCTGGAAATCCAAAACCACATTTTCCTTTAGTACTTACTTCATTTTTTTTTTTTTTTTTTTTTTTTGATAAGCTCCTTTAGTACTTACTTGAAAGTTGAAATTAAGTCCTTAATTAAGGTCATGCACATTATACATACATTATTGTAATATTCAAACCTTGTAACCTGGAAAAATGTTTTACCATGATGGTATTACATGCAGCTGCTGCTCTTGCTGTTGCAACCTCACCTGCAGGATACAGTTAAAATTAGATTTCACTCAGATAATCCGTTTATACAAAAAATCTGCAAAACAAATACTCGTAACAGTATACACATATATATAAGAGAGATATACCTTCAGGGTGTGCCAACTTCTGGGAGCCAGTGGGGGCTATCATAATGGGAGAAGAAATTTTGTAGCCCAAAACAGTGGTTGACATGTCTATTGTACTCACATCCACCAAAACTCTTGGATGGATACTGAAGGGGGAAAACAAATAATAATAAGAAATATTTTAAAATGGCATTCTTCTTGATTTTTTTTTTTTTTTTCTGTCAGTGGGAGGCTAGGAGCAGGGTCTTTTTCAAGCTTACTTACCTGATTCTTTTAAATGCTTCAACATTTTCTTCCAGTGTATATTCACCTTCAGCACCTCCTGCAAAGTAGTCATAGGCCATCTTTGGAAGGGCTTGCTTTGCAAGGTCTTGAAACTCATTGACGTTCACTGGTTCTGAACCCATTTTATATCTCTCTCCCATGTAAAAGTTTTGATGTATTGGCCGGATAATTTTGATTACCAACCTAAACAATAATAAGTTCTTCTTTACATAATATTCAATTAACAAAATGATCATGGACATTAAATTTGGAAATCAAGAGCTCAAGCTAGATAAGATAATTAGATCAGGAAGTTTCTACAAACTTATATTTCCTCAGCTCGGAATTCATGTAACCATTTTTAAAAAAATAGCATGTAGTAAGTCTCACTTTGTGAAGAAACTGAAATGAAATTCCTGTATACAAACATACACTTACCTGAGGAAGAAAACAAGCTTTATAACTATCCAGGGCTTCTCCAGATACTATACTGGGTGAGCACCAGAAGAAAACTTCACTTACCTAAAGGTCAGATTATAACATCATCATCAAGTAACTGTTTTTTCCTCAATACTATTACAAGTAATATTTTATAAAAAGGTAATGTCACGCTTGTCATATATATATTTTAAGGAATTGGGACCAGCAAATTCATATTTCAATCACATTCTGCACTGGACCCTATCATGAGCTGTCCTCACATGGAATCTTGAAATTTCGTTCACAGTGTAGCAGCCTGCTAGAGCCATGGTCAGCTCCAACTCGTCCTTCAGCATTTTAACCACTCTCTCCACCCCATCTTGTCCCTTTGCTGCCAGGCCATAGACTACTGGCCTCCCAATCTACACCAAGAGTATTGAAAAGAACATGGTGAAAAGAGAGGAAGAAAAAAAACTCAAGAGTTACACGGGGAAGAAGATTGGTTAGTGCTATAGTAGTAAAAGAAAAAAAACCCGAGGGGGTATTTATCTTAAATATGCAAACCAATCAAAATAAATTCCTGTCAACATAATGTATTATTAAGTACCACCTAACAAAAAGATAAAAAAGAGGATTTGACTTGTCATATATATATTTCAAGGAATTGGGACCAGCAAATTCATATTTCAATCACATCCTGCACTGGACCCTATCATGAGCTGTCCTCACATGGAATCTTGAAATTTCGTTCACAGTGCAGCAGCCTGCAAGAGCCATGGTCAGCTCCAACTCGTCCTTCAGCATTTAAACCACTCTCTCCACCCCATCTTGTCCCTTTGCTGTCAGGCCATAGACTACTGGCCTGCCAATCTACACCAAGAGTATTGAAAAGAACATGGTGAAAAGAGAGGAAGAAAAAAAACTCAAGAGTTACACGGGGAAGAAGATTGGCTAGTGCTATAGTAGTAAAAGAAAAAACCCGAGGGGGTATTTATCTTAAATATGCAAACCAATCAAAATAAATTCCTGTCAACATAATGTATTATTAAGTACCCTAACAAAAAGATAAAAAAGAGGATTTGACTTGTCATATATATATTTCAAGGAATTGGGACCAGAAAATTCATATTTCAATCACATCCTGCACTGGACCCTATCATGAGCTGTCCTCACATGGAATCTTGAAATTTCGTTCACAGTGCAGCAGCCTGCAAGAGCCATGGTCAGCTCCAACTCGTCCTTCAGCATTTTAACCACTCTCTCCACCCCATCTTGTCCCTTTGCTGCCAGGCCATAGACTACTGGCCTCCCAATCTACACCAAGAGTATTGAAAAGAACATGGTGAAAAGAGAGGAAGAAAAAAAACTCAAGAGTTACACGGGGAAGAAGATTGGTTAGTGCTATAGAAGTAACATCTAGTTTTACCATGACAGCTTGAGCACCAAGAGCCAAAGCCTTGAATACATCTGTTCCTCGCCTAATGCCTCCATCCAAAATAACAGGTATTCTTCCTTCAACAGCATGAACCACCTGATCATGTTTATGCAAGAATGAATCCATCAATGACTCAAGATACAGGAGAGGATTTTAGAACTCTTCTGATTTACAATCCACATTTCGCAGTTTAGCAGTTCAGCAGTCTCAATATGCAATATGTAGTCTGGAGACCAAAATCATAGGATATAAAAAACGGACACTAACCTCCTCGAGAACTGTAATGGTAGCTGGAGAGTAATCTAGTTGGCGAGCTCCATGGTTAGATACAATAACTCCAGCAACTCCTACTTCCATTGCTTTTAGTGCTGCAAAGATGAAGAGGCTATTATTCATTCTTCAGTTCAGTCATATAAACACAAACTACAAAGACTAAAATGTTAATTATCTGTCAGATCAGGATAGCAGTTATAGACTAGAAATAGAAATTATGTTTAATCATTCCCAGAAAGTGTATGTGGGCATGAGTAAAGATAGATAGGTAAAATTACCATCTTCACGGGTGAGTACTCCCTTGATCAGAACTGGTAAATTGGTAATGGATTTTAACCATGCTATATCCTGAAAAAGTGACGCACACTATAGCCAAGAGGGTAGTAAAAAAAAAAAAAAAAAAAACAAACAAACAAACAAACAAACAAAAATGATAACAGATTTATGATTTACATCTGCAACCAGAGACATAAAAAATTTGTAACACATGTTATCACTGAAAAACAATAAGCAGAACTAGTTTTGAGAGTAACAGCAGTAAAAACTATCAGCTTCAATAAGTGTAGAAGATGAAAGTTTCAAATAATTTTCTCTTATAACTCCAAGATTCAGAAGGAATTAAACTTCTAAAATCATACCTTCCAAGAAAGAGAGGGATCCAAAGTTGCTGATGCAAAAGCTTCAAGGTTTGAACCTTTATCCTGTCAAACAATTAGTAAATAAAAATTGCTGATAATTTTTGAATTATGCAATCTTGTAAATTCATAACATTTACAACAGCAGGACATGTAGGTGCAGAACATTTGATTGAATCTGAGGAGAAGGGTTGGACTTGTGGGAGAAAATAAGATATGAAATAAAATCTCCTATTAATATAAAATATATATATTTTCCAGTTGCAAAGAATGTATGTCAGACTTGTAAGACAAGAATGATTTTCACAGTGAATTTGCATTAGGAGAGTAGTTGAAATGCACTTCCCCTGGAATTCTATCTTTTAAGTATAGTTTCTTTTGTCCCACAGAAAATTGTGTTTTTAAATGGCATATTTTAGTTTCAAGTGGTTATATAACATGACACAACTAGGAAACTGTTTCACTTACAGAAACAACATCATTTGAGATGAGACCCTTGAGATTCGACAGTGGAGGTGTAATCATCCTGAAAACAGAAGAATGTTGAAGAAACAGATATAGAAAATAGCAAGCGATGTTTTACTATTTTTCATCTCATGGAATGATGCACAAGAGAGTGACAATATAATCATTCACCTGTTCTTTATATCTGCCTCTCTACGTCCAAGGTTAGGAGTATCAACAGTAACAATTATAGCCTTGAACCCATTTCTTTCAGCTCTTTGTACCATCAGTGCAGATACATCTCGTCTTTTGTACACCTAATAAAAAGAAAAAAGGATATTCTCATGCTGTTGCATAAGAAACATATACACTGCGGTAAAAGAATTGTGAAGAAAGAATGAGATTTGGTAATATTACATATAACTGAAAAAAGCGGACAGCATTGCAGCTTGAAGCAACCTCTTCCAAACTGTAGCTTGAGGAGAAGGATAACACCTGGAATCCAAAATGACATTTAGTATTGATTGAAATCCTAAGGGTGATTAATAATTCAAAATTGGAAAATCACATACCATTATGGTGTCACACGCAGCTGCAGCTCTGGCAGTTGCAATTTCCCCTGTAATACAGATTAGTTTCAATATCAGACAACAAATAGTCAATTTGCAAACGTGTTTCAAAAGAACTATATACCTTCAGGATGTGCCAACCCTTGCATTCCAGTTGGGGCAATCATGATGGGAGATGAAGTTTTATAGCCCAAAATAGCTGTTGAAATGTCTAATTTGCTTACATCCACTAAAACTCTTGGTCGTATACTGAAGTAAAAAATGAAACTAAATGTTATTTTTCTTCCCCCTGTTTTCTATTAGTAAAATGTCTTGCAGCTTACATGATTCTTTTAAACGCTTCTATGTTTTCATTCAGTGTAAATTGATCTTCAGCTCCTCCAGAAAAGTAGTCATAATACATCTTTGGAAGAGCTTGCTTTGCAAGTTCTTGAAATTCATTGACATTTACAGGTTCAGCTGCCATATATCCTGCAGCAGTTTTTATATCTCAACTTAACTTACTTGCCACCATTACGAATTATAAGTCAATACTTCATGATCATCAATATAGCTTAATTAGTTGCAAACAATACTAAATCCAAGTAATCAATCAAGTATCAATTTATCTCTATGCTTCCTGGATTGTTACTAACTTCCAAGTCATCATCTAGGGTACATAAGTCTATTACTGGAGATAGCACACGAGTAAATTACAGATCATACTGATATCCTTCTGAAATATCCTAAACTAATTATACAGGTGAATTAACTGGCATGGCTTTAAAAACCTTATTCCTGCATTATTTTCTTCACCATGGAGTTAAAACTTAAAACCATCAAAGAAGAAAGCCAACTTTTACTTTTTCAGATTAAAATAGTAGTAATTAAATAGAACACAAACTAGTCAATAAAGGATATGTAACTAAGGACAACAGATCATTCATTTGTCAGACATTTAAGCAAAACAGATCTAGACAACCATGATTGCGATGCCTCAAAAATAGATAATAATGATTTCAGAGAACACAATATTAGACAATAATTTAAACTTCCACGTATAATATTATCTTCCAGCTTGAGGAATATATATATGTACGATCAAACCTGAGTCTAATCGGAATAAGAAACCGAGGTTTTACTCCTCCTAAGAAAGGCTCTGCAAATTCTAGGCAAGGGACGATTCAGAGTGAGTTCACCCTTACCAGAGCAGAGCATGAAATAAGAATGGAAACTGGAAAGTGAGCTTTATCTTTTTACTATATATAGCAGGGAAATAACCAAAGTGTGTTACGCAACGTCAACACCCAATAGCAAATACCAAAAAATTTAAAATAATATAATTATCTCCAAAATGAAAAAAGAATGATGCATGCACATGGGCTTGAAGTTGACGTTGGCCATAAGGATCTTCTGTCTTTCTCCTTTCATTTTTTTCTATTAATTTTTAATATAAATTATATCTTTTAATTAATTTTTGGACATTAAGGCTCATGTCGTCGACTCTTTCAAATTTATTGGATTTTTTTTTTTTTTTGGTAGTAAGAGTAATTATTAGATGCTGATCTATTTTGATATTGTTAGATATTAAATATTATACGATCTCTTATTTTAAAAATTGATATATTTTTTAATTTGTCTCTATAAAAAATATAATTTTTTTTTAAAATAAAAAGATTGTCTAATATTTAATATATATATATATATATATATAATAATATCAAAATAGAATCATCATCTAACAGTAACAATTGGATTGATGAATGATATTGAAGCTTCATAATTGAGGTCAACATCTTCTGCTGGGAGAGAATTCTTAGGTGCATCCCCCCCTCTACTTCGTGCCCTGTTTTTCTTTCTAAAAAGAAGCCCATCTGGGCAACAATTTTTTTCTCTTCCTTTACCATTTTCATACACACATACCAAAAAAAAGGAAAAAGGAAAGAAAATTCAACCTCAGCAGTGGCGAAGTCATCGTCACGTGCAATCATGGTCCATAATAATCCCAATTCTGGACAAAAACATACCTTTCGTCTATCACCTCAATTTAAAAAGAGAGTTACAAAGTTTTAAGTCTTTTTCGAGATCTCCATTATTCAAGATTTACTCCATGAACCTATTAAATTTTTCATTTTTTTCCTTTATTTTTTTTTTTGGGTTTTGAGGGGTGAAACCCAAGGACGGGAAAAAAATAAAATATATTGGTGCAAAAAGATGTTAAATGACATTTCCGAGAGGTTCCGAGATGGGCATTTAACAAATGGCCAGGAAAGATGGACATGGGCATGACGGAGGAAGGAAAAGGGACTAGCTAAATCCGGTGCACAAGTGGGGGGACTAGTGCAAATACTTACAATTTTGTCCATAGTGACATCTTCCTTGAGCATAATATCTGCACAGCTTTCTATTATTCTCAGGTCTTGGGCCTGGAGCTCGATCCACAACATAAGGATTCATATTTGGGTTTCCAGGATAGAAGTGTTGTTGCACTGAACTCCCAATATGCCCTTGAAATGAACTCTTCATCACATTCTCATTGTTTATGCCTTCTTGATATGCAAACCTTAGTGGTACAGAGCACAATTCGTTGGTATCTCTGTCTGATCTGTTATGATTTCCAGGCCGTACATTGCCAAAGCCTGGCTGACCTGAACTTGTTGAATGCTGCTTTGGTTTGATGTAGTGTCCATGAGTTGGCATTCCCCATGGACCCATGAGAACATTGTTGTTCATGCTGGTGAAAGGCTGCCTCTGATCATGAAGCCTGTCATCAAATGGCATGTTTCTTATCAAGGATGAGTTAGGCCTCTCTATGAAGCATTGATTTTGACTTGTGCTATCCTGCATTTGCTCTTTCTGCTTTTGAGATTGGTTTTCCATATTAATGGAGCAAATGGGAATGGGATTTCTTGAGACTTTTGATTCTACAACCCTATAATTGTCAAAAACTGATAATAGTTAGTATTAATTAAATTGTACAATTTTACTTGGATAAATAGAATATTCATTTTCTTTCTCAAATAGTACCTTTTAGACTTCAATATGTTCCTCAATTCCTTTTGTTTTACGCGTACCTCCCTCTTTGAACGAGCTACACAACCTCGAGCATGTTTCTCAGCTAAGATTCTTTGTCGTTCACCTTCATCATACCATTTCTGATAATTCAAAAGGAGAGTTCACTGATCACAACAAAGTGCCAAGTAACGAGAAAATAGAAAGTGAAAAAAAAAGAAAGAAAGTCTCCCATGCACCCTCAAAACTCACCTGTCTCATTGTTCTTAACCTATAAAGATTTCTGCCCTTGATCAGAAGAGGATGAAGTGGAGGTAGTGGCTTCTCTCCTCTGCTCCATAATACTTCAATCTGATCATAGTCCAAGAGAGTAAGAATCACTTCCACACAGAACAATGATAAATTAAACCAGAAGCTCCAGAAACAAAATGAAATTTTGCATTATTATGAGAATCATCATGTATATTTCTGTCTGATGGTAAGGAATATATCCCATTTCTTCTTATGCAACACAATGAATCAAGCAAAACCACACAAAAGAAGCCTGTAAACATAGACGTAAAATTTGTGGCCGAAATGCATTGACATAAAATTTGTTCTAGAAATGAAGCAAGACTAAGATTATGTTAGGCCATTTTCTTTCTAGTCCAAATTATTAACATTGTCAATTTAAAATTTTCCATATATTTTAAAATCTGAAATTGATAGCATAATTGCTCACTGTAAATGTGTGTTGTTGCTTTGCAGCACCGTAGCTCTCCTTCACAATTCTTCCAGCAATCACTCTGGTTCCAGAAGGAGGACCACTGGCACTCCGAGAGACAATGCTAAACCTGAGAATAACACACTCCCATCATTTAAGAACATAAAACTACTGTGCTGTGAATACTTTATGCTTATCCATGTTCAAGAAATATGACATAATTTTCTTCTCATACCGTATGCTTTCATAAAAAGGAAATTCAAAAGCATGGACCAGAGTTCTTAGTTTCCAACTATTGGGTCTAAAAGTATTTATATAAAGGAGGCTTACATTTCATATACGTTCTGTTCAAATAGCACAACATCACCTGTGCATGCATCACCTGTATCAACCGAAAATATCCCACTCAAAATCAGCCGAAATAGGAATAAATCAGAAGTTAGTACCTCCATGATTATAACAAAGTAGTAACAAAGCCTATGAACAATATTCCCTCCCGTTTGGCTTTCTACATTGCATGCATTTATAATATTTCTAATGATAGACAAACAGGCCATATCCAACTACTATTCCCTTTACTAAGATATTCACTTTCCCATTGATAAATTTTAAGTAATGGTAATAAAAAGTTGAATGTTAGGAGAAAAATGCTAGAAGCTTGTACCTTGACAGTTCACTACAAAACTTGAAGGTGGATATTTCTTCTCCCCACCACCATTTACAATCCTAAAAAAATAAAACAGAACTGGCATTAGAATCCAAAACTTGAAACAAATTTCTAGCTGGGGTAATCAAAGGGTGGGGGGAATCAGAAATTACTCAAGATGCTCTTTTATGCGCCGAATGAGGATGTCTTTTGTACCAGTCAATCTTAATCCGTGTTTTCTCAGGTAAATCTTACATTGATCCAATTTAAGACTTTGAATACAGCCATCTATTACAAGGAGAGAAAATACATAGTATGAGTACTCAAAAGGTTCGTATGCAAAAACTTTCACAACGAATCAAGATTTACTTACCTTCTATGGCCTTTTGCACAATATCATAATTTTTCTCGTCTTTCTCATCAAGCTCCGGCACAACCATTTGAACTACTGACGGCTCTTCCTCAATATCCCCATCTTTCTCCAAGCCAATCCTAAGATTTAACAAGGCAGTGTTTTCACAATAGAGAGGGAGAACAAATAAAGCATGATATAATGATCTTTTCCCCCACATTTCACTTGCTTGTTAGTACAAGAAAATACCAAGAACAATATTTCCATTAATTTTTACAATCAAAGACTGACAGTTACCTGGATTTAGGTTTTCTCTGGACGGAGAGGCTCGAAAAACTGGAACGAGTCTCATCAAGAATATCAAAAGATGGAACATCTTGAGAATCATCTGAATCAGAAGCATCACTGTAATCGGACATCCGTGAACTGTAATGAATCCCAGAGAGAGCCATTGATGATGATTGATCTGGCTTGCCCTGCATAACTGTAATCTTGTTTAAAACGGGCAGATTTCTTTTCCCCTTTTTTTTATGGGGTTGGAGTAACGGGCAAATTTGTAGTATTTTGAAATGCAAACCCCAATCACTTTTAAGCAGTTTTTTTTTTTGTAAGTAATCATTTTTTAAGCCGTTAATTTTAATAATTTTAAAAATAATTTAAAAGGTTGTAAAAAAAATTTTAGAAAAAAAATTTAATATATTTAGTATAACTGTAGATATATAAATATTATTTATATATTTAAATAATTAAATATTATTTATATATTTTAAATATATATATTTATATTTATATATTTTATATATTAAGATATTAAAAGATTTGCCTCATTAGTTGAGTGACACGTGACAACATGATAACCACTGATTCTCACTCATTTCATCTATAAATAGATGGCAAATTCCCTCAAGAAAAAGGTTGCAGACACACAGACTCACACTCACTCACTCAAAAAGCTGTGAAGTGGAGAGATATTTGAATGATACCTAACCTCTGTCGAAATCGACCCTTCCTCTCGAAGTCTAAAGTCCATTCCGAGACAAAGCCCAAAGCCCTTGGAAGAAGAAATCAAATTGTTCCATAGATCGAGATCAAACCTAAAAACCCTTGACATCGAATCCATTCTGAAATCCAGTCCAAAACGCCCCTCGGAAGAAATCAAAACAATTGGATCGAGATAAGCCCAAAACGCCCATCGAATCCACGACGGATTGAATCAACGAATCCATAGAGATTAGACCATTGTATAATTATTTTATTCAATTCATTATATTTCTTGTAATTCCGATTTTACAGGAAATTAAAGAAATTTTATTGTCTACCATAACAATGCAAAGGTGAATCCTATTAATGGTGTCGGGTGACCCACCCGGGTTTCCTAAAATGCATGTGGAGAAATGTTTTATTTTTTCAGAATGAAGAAACTTTTCCCATCATCTTGTGATTTTACAGTATCTGAATTCTGATTGGGATGTTAATAAATGGATTATTTGTAGTATATTATTGTAATATCCAATTAGATGCTAAGCATTTCAAAGAATATGCTGGTAATATAATCGCCATTGTTAACTCTTTAAAAATATATATATATTCCTGTAATGAAAGTGAAATCAAATGATTTTTGTTTCGTTTCGCAATCGCATGCTCATTGGTCGGTAAATCAATGGGCTAAACTTGTTTAATTGAAACCCAAAATCAAATACAAATTACCAGCATTATTGCTAAAATTACTGGTAGAATTGCTCCTTTTCCAAACCTGAATCCTCAGAAAGTAAAGAACTCAAGTGAGTTTATTTCTTTATCTCTGATGATGTGCATACTTAATTCACAAATTGTTTCTTTCGTGGATTTAACTACAGGAAAAGAAAAAACTGTTATGGTTTTTTGTTTGTTTGTTAACACAAAACCCTCTGTACTATTACTTCTATTTTGGGTTTAAGTTTGCCTGTAATTTGGGATTATATGAAAATGGATTGGGATTTGTCCATTCATTGTATGGTAACGTAGTCCTTGTCAGTTCACATTCAATTGTCCGAAAGCTTCTCTTTATCGTAATTCAATCCAACCCCATGAATTTTCTTTTTTTCCAAAGCACGAAAAGTCCCTCAAATTTTACTGAAATCCAAGATTTATCATGCGTTTCTTTGTTCTAATTGTGGTAATTTCATCTGGGTTGTAATAATTTGCTTCAGTGTTGGGTTATCTTTTGTGTGAATTTTGTTAGATAATTTATCAATGGTGGCTTCCTCTGTTGCCTCTCCTCTCTGCACATGGCTGGTGGCCGCTTGCATGTCTCTTTCATGCGAAAGAGACCTTTTTCCGAAGTCCCCATTCATGTTTCAGTGTTCAAGAAAGTTGAGTTGGTCGGCAAAAAGAAGAGCGGTGAAGCTGTGCTGTGGTGGCTCTTGGGTTTCTTCGTTTTATGGATCGGGAATTCGAAATTGGTTTAATTCTTATCTCGCTTTTGAGCCATGTAAAGATTACAACAATGCAAAGGGCCTCGTTTCCTCTTTGGCTAGCTTTACTGGGGAGCCATTTTCTCTTTTTGGGTACAAGGCTGAGCCAGTGATTCACAGGCAAAGAAGAATGGCCACAGCTGCTCATTCTGGTAACAAACTATGAAGTCCTGATTTTAGAACTTTTATTTTGTTGATTTCAGAAGACTGATTTCATTGTGTATCTGTTTGCTAATTGAAACTGCTATTCATCTGTGTGGATTTTAGTAGTCACACTCACATTTAAAGCCTGATAATTTGGACTAAAAGTTTTAGTATGATATTGGGGTGTTCAAGTAAGTTTTGAGGTTTTTACAATATCAATACTATCCTTGAAAGATTGTTGTGTGTAATTACTATTCATAGGGGTGGTGTAATTACAGTGCGTAAATATTAGTCTACCCATGACATACACTATAAATTGGGATACATATATATTCCTTATGTGCATTTTTAGCAGGATGAGGTGGAAAGATGCACATAGAACATCTATTTGGCTATAGAACACCCTGCCTCTACATAGCTTCCATTTTAGTGAATGCTTTTACCAGTTGGGTTGACATTAACTAAGTCACAATCACCTCTATTTTACCTTCAGTGGGAGTGTAAAATAGTGAAGCACATACAAATTTGCCAGATGGATTAATGAGAAAATGTAAAGACTATAGGATGTAAATGTGTGTTTTTTCATGTTAAAGATTTTACATTGTTTACTCATTGTATCAACTATCCGTGCTATCCTTCTCATTACCTATCTTACCATATGGTCAGCTTTGAGACTGATGTAATGTAGCTCTAGGTGTAACAATGGCTGTTGCAGTGCAACCTGAGAAGGATGCTGCAGTAAAGAATAAGTCCCTTGCAAAGAAAAGAAGGGTTGTGGTGACCGGGCTGAGTGTGGTATCCTCTCTTGGTCATGATGCGGGTGAATTTTATAACAATCTTCTTGAAGGAGTCAGTGGTATTACTGAGATTGAAGCTTTTGATTGTTCTGACTTTCCAACAGTAAGTCTTCTCTTGTTTACTAGCTCACAAAGTGAAATTCTAAAAGTGTTCATTTTTTGTCTTACCAGATGTTTAACTCATAGATTTTGATGTTCGATTACCTTCTATGTCAGAAAATAGCAGGGGAAATCAAGAACTTTTCTGCTGATGGGTGGATTGCACCAAAACTTTGTAAAAGGGCTGACAAGTTTATGTTGTACTTGCTTATGGCTGGAAAGAAAGCCCTAGCAGATGGTGGGATCACAGAAAACATTATGGAAGAGTTGGACAAGACTAAATGTGGAGTTTTAATTGGTTCTGCCCTTGGGGGTATGAAGGTAACTCATAAAGAACCTTTACTCTGATGATGAACTTCAAAATAATATGAGACTTATATAGAATAAGAATAAAACTTTCGTAAGGCTATGTAAGGTGTAGATGCAATGATAAAATTTTCTTACTCTTCAGTACACCGGATAAACCTGAACCACGAGTATTGTTGTTGTTTTTGCTCCCATGATGTATTTGCCTCACTAAATAGGTTTTTAACGATGCAATAGAGGCTTTGAGGGTATCATACAAGAAGATGAATCCCTTTTGTATACCTTTTGTTACAACGAATATGGGTTCTGCTATACTTGCGATGGATTTGGTAAGTTCAACTCAAGTTTTGTTGCCAACATTTATTCACTAGAGAGAATGCCTTGCTGAATTGTTCTTTGCTTCGCTGAATTGCAGGGGTGGATGGGTCCAAACTATTCAATCTCTACTGCTTGTGCTACAAGCAATTTCTGTGTTCTAAATGCAGCAAACCATATTGCAAGAGGTGAAACTGTAAGTGGCAAAAGATTCTTTCTTTTCAAAATTTTCATATGCAGCTGTTTTTATACTCTTTTAGATTTATTTTTTTACTAGATAACACAATTTGTTACAATTCATGTATTTGTGCAGGATATTATGCTTTGTGGTGGCTCAGATGCTCCAATCATCCCAATAGGTTAGTTACATAATCATTTTCAGCTACACATTTGCAGTCAGATTTTATCCTTTTCGATGTAAGTATACCTTTTCAAACAATTATCTGATTGCAGGCCTGGGAGGATTTCTAGCATGTGGAGGTCTTTCACATCGGAATACTGATCCTAACAAAGCTTCCTGTCCTTGGGATATGGTATCATATTAAACTATCTTCTTTGTTTTCTAGGATCAAGTTCAACAAGTTGAACAGGTTCTCCTTGTTATGTTTGCACATTAATTTCTAGCTTTATCTAACACATGAAGAGAAAAGTGAATCAATTAATACCTGAAGTTAGACGCGCAGTCTAAGAAAATTGAACATCAATTATTGTGACTCATTCTTGTTCAGAACTTCACATTATTCATCTTTGTTTCTATTTCTTAATCTACTTTTGATTGAATCCATCATCTCTCAGGACCGTGATGGATTTGTAATGGGGGAGGGAGCTGGTGTACTACTCTTAGAGGAACTAGAACATGCCAAGGTATACAACTATTCATTTCTACAAGAATGGTTTTGCCTCACGGGTTACTGACCACTACGTTACTGAAATTCACTTTTTCCTAATCAATGTTGCAGAAAAGAGGTGCAAATATTTATGCAGAGTTTCTAGGTGGAAGTTTCACTTTTGATGCTTATCATATTACTGAGCCACATCCTGACGGTAGGTCTATCTATCTTGGGTAGTTGGAATATACATCTCTTAGTAGTATATACATTTAGCTGATTAGCTCTTCCCATTTTACATAAATCTACCTCCCCCTTTAAAGAAATGAAGCCAATTCAAGATCAAGAATCAAAGACTTTTTTTTTTGTTGCTCATTCAATTTCTTTAAAGTTAGTCTATCAATTAGTAAAATGCTTTAGATAGCCTTTTTATTAAAGTATATGGTTTCCTACATTTCATGTCAAAATGAGTAACCCGTGGTGGCCTTGATTTCTTATTCTTATTTTGGTGGGTTGGATCAGGGGTAGTGATGGATTGACCAAACTTTACACCACTCGTTTGACTTATTCATGGGTGTCTTGGGTGTGGGAGGTGGACAAATGGATGCTAAATATGATCTTTGTTGTTGCTATAATTTCAGGGAGAGGAATAGTTCTTTGTATAGAAAATGCCTTAGCTCAATCAGGTGTGGCCAGAGAAGATATTAATTACGTAAATGCTCATGCTGCATCAACACCAGCAGGTGACCTAAAAGAATTTCAAGCAATAGTTCATTGTCTTGGGCAGAATCAAAAGGTAATGTAATAATAAAGCACCCAATTTGTTATTTTATTACCCCCTGTAATTCATAATTTATTATTTTTGAAAATACAGCTGCGGATGAACTCATCAAAGTCAATGGTAGGTCATCTTCTTGGAGCTGCTGGTGCAATAGAAGCTGTTGCAACTGTGAAGGCCATACAGACAGGATGGATTCATCCAAATATCAACCTTGAGAATCCTGACAAGGGCGTGGTATGTTTTCAGTATTAGGTTTTGAGATTTCTTGGAAAGTGGGTCGTCAGATGTATTAATAATCCTATAAATTCTTGGTGCAGGATGTAAATATGTTGGTTGGCCCTAAGAAGGAGAGGCTAGATATAAAAGTGGCACTCTCCAATTCTTTTGGTTTTGGAGGGCACAATTCTTCCATTTTATTTGCTCCTTACGTTGGATAATAATCCCTGACTGAGCACGTTACAGAAGACAATGCTAATATTTCATTTTTGTAAATGGTACCTGCCACACAGCAAAATTTCAGTTTGCTCCAAGTGGGAAAAAATTATTTACAAAATCTAAGTACCAACTGCCAATTATTTCTGTAACTCTGTTACGGGATGACCCATCCAGATGAAGGTATATTCCTACTCCATTTTTTTGCTTTACATGGAAAGCTATTTTGATGAACAAAGGCTCTAGTAGAGCAGACAAAGGTGTAACAAGTTTAGCCAATTAAGTACAATCAACACATAGCATTTCTGTTCTGTAACAACGTTAGTGGATATTAAATCGCATTCTTGTACATGTTCTCAAATCAATGTATTACAGGTTTCAACGGGTGAGCTCTCAGTTTTGATAAATCCAAACTTGCATCCAACTCCTCATCCAATTCACCCACGATGCTTCTGTAAAAAAGAACAAATCAGAGTTGATACATTAAATAAGGCATGAAAAATTACACAATATTCCAAAACATGAAAAGCAATGTTATTTATCATCACTGAAATGGAATGAAAAAATAAAATAATTGTAACATACATGTTGTCACCCCTTATAATATAAAGACCCAATACAAGTTGCTGAACACCCTCCTGCAAATAAGAGGTAAAAATATAAAAGCTCATGAGATCGCTGGACAACCAGAAATGAAGCACCATAATAGAGCAAGGGCATTTATCTAGATAAGACAGAAGGAACAGTAAACTTTAACTAATTTAGTAAGTCCCTAAATCATTTGCATAGCAGTCAAATACTTTCAAGGCATCAGTGCACAGCAAAGCATCATGATATAAATAGTTTAATGTTCTAAAAGATACAGGGCAAAACCTTGGTGGAATAGACTCGCTCATGCGATTCATCAAGTATTATATTTGTAGCTTGGTCAAAACCTTTTAAAATACCCTGCAAAAAAAAAAAGTCAAAAGTAGTTAGTAAAATTGCACGATTTCGAATTGTATTTGTACTTATAGACAAGGGTAAGAAACCCACCACTATATTACGGCCATCATTTGTGATGACTGAGATTGTCTCTGGAAGAAAAAGGATAAGACAAGAAGGACATGAGTTTAACTTTCAGCCCCATTACTTGGTATAAAAACCATAACATTACAATAACAATATGCTACAAGTCATTCATAAAATCTATACTGAAAAAGATCCACAATTAAATTAACTAAGAAAAATGCAGTAAAATAGACTGAAGGATAACATACGATCAACAAGAGACTCAAGCCCAGGTCCAGTTGACATCTCTCAGTACAGAACACAAATAAACTGTTGATTCTGCCAAAGCACAACAGCTTCTATTCTTGTTAGGTCTGCAACACAAATTGTTAGACAATCATTATTCATTATGAGAGTTCAATATGGTAAAGGATAAGACAGAAGATAAGAACAAAATGCACAAAAGGATAAGAGACACCCAAAAAGAACAAGATGCACGCAACACAATTAAATTGAGAAGGGATGATAGTCAGTCATCAGTATATGTAATTATCTTTGCAGCTAATCAAATAGCTAATGATCAGTTCAAATTACTTCGTTGATATTCTGATAGTGAAAAAACTAAAGCCCACATTATGGCAACAAATTGAATATCCAGAATCCTCATATAGTTTTTATGCCCACAATCACAAAAAGAAACAAATGGGATGAAGGAGGAGAAAATGCACTTCTACATCTGTTTAGAAAACAGTGAAATTAAAAGTAGATTGCCATTTCATACAGTTTAGCTAGAAATTACAAAGCCTCGAGATTGAAACCCTCGGTGTTCTCTTAGATTAGTCAAAGAGACATAATTTCCATGAAGTTGCAATAATTGAATGAACAATATTTCATACATTTTGAAAGATATTTACTACCAAGGAAATAGCGGGATTCAAGTACTAACATTACAGACACTGCTTCTAAATGAAGCCTCAGATTTGCTCTTCGATTTGACCAATGTAACTCATTTATTAATAACTAGAACAGCAAAAAGACAATCACGTCGTAAATTTCCAACTATGAAACACTCAACGAGCAAAATAAGAAACATGAAGCTGACTTTCTTGCCAAACATCAATGAGAAGCACAAGTCTTCACGTCTGCCAGACAAACTTACAAGACCTAGGAAGGAAATCTAACCTTTTAAGAATCAAATTTTGCCTTTCCATTTACCCTCTCCTTGCCTTTCAATAACGCAGACTTCACTATCCATACTCAAACCCAAGTTCTTACTTGCCAAAACAATAATACTCAAAGCTTTAGTCAAATATAAATTCGAAGTTGCTTAACCATTCAAGACTGTAATTTAACAAGCCAACTAAAGCAAGACTAGACTAGAACATTGTATTTTTTACTAAGAACAGACATTTCGTCGAACAGATACTGGGCGACAATTTTCAAAAATTACCCAAACAGAATAAAAAAGGAATTTTTATGATAGAAAATTGTAAGTAAAATGGAAAAAAAAAAACAGAAAAAACAAATAAATAAATAAATATTACCCTCAGAGTTGAAAAGGCATGAGAAATTGAAAAGGAAGAAGTCTTTGCAAAACACTTCTGCTTTCAGGCAGCAGGTTGGCTGAGCGGGCGGGAATGGTGGCGGAGGGCTTGGAAGCTCCTCTCTCTAAGCAGTAAGCACAATGGGGAGAGTGGGCACCACTGAAAATCATTTAATGGGCCTGGATTAACTTATTATTGGGCCTTATCGGTTGCTAATCGGCCGGTTGTGTTTTTCTTACTCTGTTGCCCAATATCTTGAGATTTTTAATAAAATATTATGGTAAAAAACATAATAATTCTTTCAAAGTATTAAAGTAAGGAATATTATAAAATTAATTTTATTTTAAAAAGGAAAAAATTTAAAAATAAAAAGAAAACAAATCAGTTCTTTTAATAAAATCTTTTACATTTCTTAGCCATGGATACACTAATCCTGGACATAAACTAATTATGAGTATTAATTAGGTTTTTTTTTTTTTTTGATTTGAAACCGAATCTAGTAACACTGTGACTAAATTGGTGCTGAACCCCAACCTAAAGGTTGAGAGCATGAATGTTAACTCATCGGTCACAACCCATTTGACTTAATTAGGCTATTTTGATTGGGCAGTCAACCTAGGAAATCCAAGAGGTGCCGTGTAACAAAAGGTCCAATAAGAATCCGGGTCCTTCATAATTTACCTTTGATATTTAAAAAAAAGAGAAAAATCGTGTATTGGGCTTATTTAAATAATTTATTGATGCGTGTGGCGGTGGGAATTTTAGTTTGTCAAACAAAATCTGATATTCTCTCTCTTCCGCCAAATACATAGTACCAGCTGGTTTTGTCAAATCTGGAGTGGACTGATGTTTGTTATAGCTGGTTTTCTTATTGTTTTTGTTTAGTTTCTGTCGTTCTTTTCCTTGTTTTAGTATTGTTGCCCACTTATCTATTTTATTTTCCTTGTGTTTCTTTAGCCTTAGGGCCCTGCCCGCACTTGTGCTTTTCTTTTATTTTGTAAGTGGCTTGCCACTAACTTATTCCTTCCTCTCTCATTCATCAAAAAAAAAAAAAAAAACTTATTCCTTCCTCTGGTTATTAATATCACTCTTTTTACCAAAAAAAAAAAAATACATAGTACCAGCATCTATCCGTTCACCTGCCACTGCCGGAGAAATGGATGACCGTCGGCCGACCGCAAACCTTAAAAAGGGGAATAGTAGTTCCAAATCGCGATCATCACCTTCTGCTCAGTATTCGCGAAACGCTAACCGCCCTGTAATTTTTTTTTTCCTTTTTGCGGCTTTTCTTTTGATCGTTTAATTCTTTAAAGTAATTGTTGTTCATCTTAGGGTTTCCTATTTGAATGTAATTCTTTTTCTTGGTTATTTATCATGCAAACATGGAAAAAAAAGAGAATCTTGCAATGATTCTATCGATGGTGATGGAACTGGTATTCTCTTTATTTTATGGTCTTGCTTGTCTGGATATCTAAATGTTTGTGTTTTACATATGTAGTGTTTTTGGATATCTAAACTCATGATATCCTTCTCTTAGAAATGGGAATTATTTGTAGTTTGATTTCTCTTTTGTTGGTCATTCTTTGGCGATTTTTCCTGGCATGTTATCATGAGGGAAGTCAACACGCTGAATCCTACACTTATCTTCCAACCATTTTTCAGGATGAAGCTTCTAGACATTCTGATCATGTCACTCCGGTGAATGGCAGAGGATTAACGCATGATCTAATGGTAACTTCTGTAGATGGTTCACAAAAGCAGTCTAATTTCAAACCAGTCAAGGAGGATCCTAATGGTCATGATTGCCGATTCTCAAATGTAAAAGACTCTGCCTTTGATATTCAAGAGCTAAAGGTGACACTTGATTCGCCAAAGCAAACATATGCTTATGAATTATCACAGTCTTCAAGATCTACCACAAAGAAGGATTTCCCTTTGCCATCGACTATGCATAGTGCAAATGAAAAGTCAACTGATGTATGGGGAGAACAGAGGAAACAAAAAAGGTTTGATGTGGTTCCTGCATACAGAGGGGACTCAACCAAGGCTAGGCCTTTTATAGAGGAGACTCAATTTGGGAGAAAGACAGGTTCAGTTGACGAATCCAGTGATTCTCATTATATTTATGATATCTGTCCACAAAGATTTCAACCCGCAATCAAGCTAAAAGCCCCTTTGCATGTGAAGAATAGAGAAATAAGAAATCAAAAGAAGCGCAACATAGAAGAAGGCAATATTTTGATACTGAGGCCTGGGATGATACTTTTAAGGAGTTACATTTCCTTCATTGATCAGGTCGTGCATTTTGTCCTGCTCACATTTTGAAATACTTTGTGCATGATTTCATAAAGGAAATACAATGGTTTCAGTCATTTCCTTTTCATGGTGGAGATGGCTCGAGATCAATTTGTGCCTTTATATTTATACTAAGAAATTTTTCCTTCTATATCCTCTTTCTTCCATTTAAGAGATTAAGTCTTTTGTTTTTGTTTTTATAGGTAAAGCTAATAAGAACATGTAGAGAGCTTGGTGTAGGTCCTGGAGGGTTTTATGAGCCTGGTTATAATGATGGTGCAAAGTTGAACCTGAAGATGATGTGCCTTGGTAAACATTGGGAGCCTGTGGCAAGTGCATATTTTGATGAGAGACCAAGCGATGGTGCCAAAATACCACCAATTCCTGATACATTTTCTGACTTAGTTAAGAGGGCAATAACAGATTCTCATGAACATTTAAGTAAACAATGCAGGAAAGGAAATGCGGAGGATATTTTACCACCTATGTCTCCAAATATTTGTATCATCAATTTTTACACAAAAAGTGGTCGTCTTGGTCTGCACCAGGTTTGTGAAACTGCATTATTTTCCTTTTGTTGTTCAATAAAACAATCTTTATACTGCATTGGTTTTTCAATTGGACAACATGTGAACATGTTTTGTGATTCATGGGGATGACCATAGGACGAGAGAATGTATACTTGTGAGCTTTTCATATTCCTGTATGTTTGTTTTACTGGACAAATAATGGAAAAGAAGATCACTATTGTCAAGGGAGACGCAGAATATTTTTACCATGTATTCTTTCTGGAGTGCATATATATGGTAAATATAAGTTATATGCTGGCAGATTCAACTTGAGTTTCCTTTTTGCAGGATAAAGATGAAACCCGTAGCAGTCTTCATAAGGGACTACCTGTAGTCTCCTTTTCTATAGGCGAGTCTGCGGAATTTATTTACAGTGATCAAAGGGATAGTTTGACTGCAGAGAAAATCAGACTAGAATCTGGGGATGTATTAATATTTGGTGGTCAAGCAAGGCACATATACCATGGAGTAACCACTATTTATCCAGATACAGCTCCTAGCGCCCTGATGGAGGAAACTAATCTTAGATCTGGCCGTTTGAATCTCACATTTAGAGAGTATTGACAATTTTCCAAGTATGATCAAACTTTTTCTGTTAATCAGTTTCCAACTTTATATCTGCTGGGAAGGTAAAGTATCCACTTTGGCCATCATATCGGCTGTGGGTGTAAAGAGTCAGAAGCTTATCATTGAAGGAGATGCACTCAATGTCATCCTATCCCTTCTAAGGGGAATGAAGACACCACCGCTCTTGTAGAACTAGGTAACTGCTGCAAAATTGTCAGTTTCTGAATTTCTTGACTTGCAAATTTTTCTTTAATCTGGCTTAATTTAATATATACCAAATAAATAGGGGGCTTTCAAGTTATGTTACAATATTATTACAAATTATTCAAATTCACTCTACTTTTGGTTTTGACGGTGAAGTGATAGCCATATATTAATTGCCAGTGTGTTGCATGTAGCATTATCAAGATTTGATGAGCTCTGAGATTGGTTGATCACAAAAAATATGCACGATAGTTGTTCCCAATTACCCCCTTTTTTTTTGGTTCGGGATTCGAAGAAGTGATGAAATTTTGTCCGTTTTGTGCCGTGAAATCAATCCATCTGTACTCTGGAATTCGATTTTTCAAAATTCAACTTCCTATGAATGGCTGAATAAGGAATGGAAACGTAAGAATTTCCCAGTGAAGGGATGGAAACTTTATCTAGAAAAAAGATTCTGATTTTGCTCAAACAGGATTCAGAATCAGTCAAAAAGAGATACGTATACGTAGAAAATATAGTATGATATGTCATTACTCATTAATACAAGATAAAATACGAAATTTCTTGGGGGTTTTATTCCATGTTAGATTTTCTTTTTCTTTTTATTATAAGAAGAAAAAGAATATGGGGGTGTCGCAACATAATAGTGTTAAAATGAATCTAGTTGACTAAAATAATAATAAAAAGTATTAAAGAAAATATATATATATATATATATATATATATATCTGTGTGTGTGGAGACGGAAAAAAGTAGAAATTTTAGATTCTAAAGGAGGGAGTAGGAATTAATACTCAGAACTGTAACCAATAAGGGAAATACAAGGAAGGACACATCTGCATTATTCACCAGCTAATATGTCATAGTATTCTCTTACTCCGATTCACATGTTAGAGTTCTCCATTTGTTTCCTGTCGTTTTACAAATTAACACTTTATTTTAAGAAGGATTATTTAATAGAATATTACACATGATAGATACGAATCTGACGGTACATATTATACATATATACATATATATACATATATATATATATATATATATGTGAATTTCTCTTATAAATATATGGTAAAAATATAATTAGTCAATGTAGGAACTACTACAACTGGACTCTTGGGTCTTGGCCACTGATCTTGTATACTGACTTCCTTTCTGGCAGCCAAACATCTAAACAGTCGCTATAAAGCAACAACTACCCTCCCCCGCATGCTTCTTTCTATCTCTGGATTTTGCTTCAAAAGAGTAAAAAACATACCTTATCTGTTTCCTTTTTGAATCAAGCACGCCTGGCAAGATCAACTACCAAACTACCTACACTTTTCTCCCCAGCGATCCACCCACCTCAAATCAAAAGCAGAAATTTTTCGTCCCTTAATGCTACTATATACTATATAAAGTATCATCAAGGCTGAGAATCATTTTTCAGTGATATATTTGGCAATTTCAAATATACATACCAAAGGAGCATATATACACATATACACACACACAAACACGCAATGCTCAAGATGTGAGGAAGAGACAAATCAATATGGAGGAGTAGTGGGTGCCCCAAGCTGGAGAAGCAGGGCACATGCCAAATTTCTTACATAATTCTTTTGAGGTTTTGCATGTGCCCTGACTCGCCAGTTTGGTTCACTTGCTATGTTGCTGACAAATACAAGTAGCTCAGAAGGTAAGTTTCTTATAATCAACTTGTATGGGGCAGTAAGAACTAAGAAAGGGACTAGTATAACCAAGAATACTTTGCTCCTCCTCAATATCACCTTGGGGCTGTCAGAGGAGACAAAAGCCTTGCTTGGTAATATCCAACATTCAAACCCCCCCCCACCCCCCCCCCCCCATCTCTCTCCAACGGCAACCATGAACACTTAGAGAGAATGTGATATATGAACAAGGAAGTTGTGTATCTCATTCTTTTATATGTACATGACTAGTCACTCAATTATTCTTGTTCACAAGAGTGACCTTAAATTGCTTAACAATCACCCACATAAATAAACAGCTAGAGAAATAAATTAGTAAGGAATGACTTTAGCCAAGTAAATTACCAGTGTCACGCTTGCTTGAATTACTTACGGTCATGTCGGCCTTCTAGAGCTGAAGCAGCTGAATCCACATGAAGAAGCAAACAAGCATATATCTTTTGCTTCAATCTTTCAACAGTCTCCACCAACCCAGATTTCTCAGAGTCTGCATTGCTCCTTAGTCTATCAAGGCATTCGTTTGCATGCTTAAGCTGTGATAGTGTGACAGCAATGTGGTTATTGGGTTCTGTTTGGTTTGCAACGGTGTCCTTTCCTTTTCTGTTGTTCTTATATCCTACCCGAAATCCAGCATCAAGTGCTTCATCCAAGAATTTCAAGAACCAGGATTGTATTTCATTTAAAAGAACCTCTTTTAATTCCTTGACTTCTCTTTTACCATCTGCCTTTGCCCATTCAAGTTTGTCACTCAGAGTAAGCTCTGGCTTTGTTGACTTCATCCGATCTCTACTCTGAGAGAAAGAAACCTTTTTACTGGACTTTTCTTTCTCTTGCACAGATGAGTTGCCTATGGAATGATCTGATAAATCCTTGGTTGGTGTTGTGATGTCTTGTTGTTCAATGATCTGTTGGAGTGTAAAAAACATCGATAGATACAGATGAGGGTTCATCGGTGAAGCAGACGAGGAGAGATCAGCAAAGTTACTGCAAAAAGAGAAAGAATTCACGTCCAAAGAATGTTAACGGGTACTATACTTGATGTTTTTGCAATATCGTACTGCATAGTTACACGAGGCATGATAACAATAAGCAATATCAAGGACCCTTTTTTCTTGCCTTTCTTCAGAATATAAGCACTACAATTACCTGAGGCTTCTGATAAGATTTGCCGCCATGGACGCTTCTTTTTGGGCTTCAACTGCTACTAGAGAGGCTAAGTTCTTTCTTCTAACCAACACCTTGAGTAAAAACAGTAAATAAAACATACTGAGATGTAAACTCTATCTACTTCCATGATGTATCTATCTACATATCATGTCTAATAAGACTTGATCTACCTCCTCTGTCTTGGAGAAGAATGATTACACTTTCATGGGGTTTTATTAAGAATTTCTAACTAGAGGTTTTGTATTCCTAAAGATGTTTGAGACAGGAAATATACCTTTCCCGATTTCAAAAGATTGGCAGGCAGATTGGACCAAGATATTCCATCAGAAGACTGATGCTTTTCTGTGGTGTTTGCCAAGCCATTCAAGCCGATGATTTCTTGTTTGCTTGCTGTACGTTTCATGGTTGGAAATTTAGAAGTTGTCGAGGCCTCTTTGCTGTTTGAATTATCTATATCTGAGCTTGCTGGAAATGACTCAGAGCGATTCCGCGAAGGAAGCACAGTCTGTGACTGTAATGCAGTAGATCACAAATAATCAGCATTTTGAAGTCCTTACATCTATAAAAAGAATATACAACACTTCAAACATTAACTATGACTTGTTCAATTAATCTATATCTGTTGTCCAGATATATATATACATTCTTTTTGGAGAAATCTAGGTAAAGAGTTTACATAAAGCAACCCAAATAAAGATCAAGAATGTCAGTGGAAACAAAAAGTTATGGTTACCTGACTTTTCACCTCTTGAAGTTTCCCTTTTAAATAGCCAGACTTCTTTCCCACTCCACCATTTTCTCCACTGGACTCGGATCCATTTGATCTTCCATTTAGTGTCAAGACACCTTGCATATACCGAGAGGAAACAACCCCCTTCTCCTCTTTAATTACAATTTTCTTTTTCGGGCTTTCTTCTTTTTCATCTTGCATCTGTACTTGTATGGATGCTGAATTATCATCACTTACATGATCAACTTGAACAGGACGCTCAGATGGCTCTAACATTTGCATCAAATCCTTAGGAGTACCAACAAATGGATGTCGACCAGGGACAGGCCTAACTCCAACTAAAATTGGTACTGGAGCGCTACCCTCCATTCTGTCAACATAGAAGAACTGCCCAAGTTGAAGCTTGTTGTTTAATATCAGCTCATTGTCTTCTTTTGAGAGTGAAACATAAGTTGAATGTGAAGAATCTGAGACTTTTATAAAGAAACCATGGTTTGGCCATAAATCTGAACCTGATAAAGCTGGGACAATGCTGATCACCTGCAAAAGTATAGACCTGTATTCGCCACGAACCTTCACATTTGAATTTATACTTTGAAGAAGTTTCAGTAGCACACCAGGTACAAGCGATGCCATTTTGCCCTTCCCTTGAGGTAGATTAAAACCTATGTAAAAAACATATATATGTAAAATACTAAATTGGGCGGGCAAAAATAAAACAAAAAAATAAAATAAAAATTATTTCTAAAATTAGATTGAATGAAGGGAATATCTTGTGATACGAGTTTAATCAAATTCACAACAAACTTACCAAACAGTTTGAATCAAATTCTAGAATCTAGATCCAAAAGAAAGCAACAGGTCTTAAGGGCAGAAAGACATACTCAGTGAAGAAAACAAGGGCAAACGTCCAACAATCATTCTGAACAATATGGCAATTTTTTTATGACAAAAAAGGAAACATCTCCGACCAAATATAGTTGGATTCTAAAACAAATTTCAACCCAATCCAAAACTAAAATAAAATAAACTAAAGAATGACCCAGAAACAGAGTGATAGAGAGAAAGAGAACATCCATACCTGAGAGGAAGGAGGTGAAGCACAGAAAAGCAAGAGTCAAGAAAACAAGGAATAAAAACCTGAAGAATTCAGCTTCGGATCGGAGTGGATAAAACTCCAAGTAGGTCTCGTGGCGTATGGTGGCAAACGGAGTGGAGGGCAAGAACTTCAGCTAGCTTTACATAGCAGTCACGTAAACATTCAACCTCTAAATTTACTTCCCTTGGCTTTTAAGAAAAGAGAAAATATTTCGTGGGACAAAATGCAATGACTTGTCAGCCCCAGCCGCAACCCCATGATCTTCATGAATATAATGATGGTGTGATCTTGAAGCTTTTTTCGGATTAACCTGTCACCCTACCACACATTCCACAATAGCCAATTTCAAAAGAGGAGGAACGTAGCCATAAGAAAAGGTAAGAGGAATTATGTTTTCTTGATCTTGTCGCCACCACATATAGGGCCCCATTCTAATTGAAAAATAGTAACTATTTGTTCTGAATCTAAAACAAAAGATAAATGGGATCTTTTGATAGAAAGAGATTTCCGTTTCCATTCGATTAGGACAATACAGAAAATGATATAATGGTTTAACTAGTTTCTGTATCTATCAATTACACAACTTCCAGCAGATCTAAGTTGAAAAAGCTCTGAGAAGATTTGCATTAACTTGTTAAAATTTGGTGTTTGTATACCGAACAAGATCTTGACAATTGTATGCAAATCTTCCCTCATGAAAGAGCTACTGCTTCTGTTTCTGCACGAACCAAGTTGGCATAGATACCATCAAGGTGGGAAGCCATGAGTTTGTCATGGCTTCCATATTCAACGACAGCTCCATCTCTCACCACAGCAATGACATCGGCTTCTTTGATTGTAGAAAGTCGGTGAGCCACCACAACTGTGGTGGCTCTCTTGGAAATCTTCTTAAGTGCTTGTTGGACATGCTTCTCTGATTCCAAGTCCAGTGCGCTGCTAGCTTCATCTAACAATAGGATCTTTGATTTCTTCAATATAGCCCTTGCTATTGCAATCCTTTGCTTCTGGCCACCTGACAACTGAACTCCACTATCACCAACCTGAGAAAGAATGAGCAGGAAGAAAAACAAACGACAGTGATTTTGCATAGTCAAAAAGTATTTGACAATGGCAGCACGAAGAAATATTGTTTTTTTAAGTTCAAAATCTTTAATAGACATACCTCTGTTTCATAACCTTGAGGAAGGCTACTGATGAATTTATGAATAAAGGCTTCTTTGGCAGCATCTTCAATTTCAGACCATGAAGCTTTAGGATTGCCAAATGAAATGTTCTCTCTTATGCTGCCAGCAAATAGAGCTGGCTCTTGACCAACTAAAGCAATCTGCCTCCTCAACCACTTTAAGTTGAGCTCCCTTATGTCAACTCCACCAATCATTACTTTACCCTGAAACGGATCATAAAACCTCTGTATCATCCATATCACTGTTGATTTTCCAGATCCACTTCCTCCAACCAAAGCAACCATTGTCCCCCCTTTGATCTTCAAACAGAAGTCTCTAAGAACTATTACATCTGGCCGAGAAGGGTATGAAAGTGTCACCATTTTGAATTCCACATCAAATGGCTCCGAAGTTTCTATCTTCCTGCCTCTGTGACGATCATTGCCTATTAATGGCTTCCGGTTGATGATATCTAGAACAGCTGGAATAGCAGTTGAGGCCATAGAAGTATCTGGGGCAAGCCCAGCAAGCTGTCCCACAGAAAATGAGCTCAGAACAAGAATAAGAAAGATCTTATATACATCTCCAAAGTTAGCATGGCCTTGTTTCACTAGGTAAGCACCAAACCACAGGGTTAGGGTATAAGCTCCATACATGGCACCTTGGGAAATCCCAAGAGCTAAACCAAGAATTTGTGTCCGTCTGACAGAAACTCTTTTGGGCTCAGACAAGGCTTGATCAAATGACTGAACTATACGTTCATGAGTTGAGAAAGTTGCCACCGTTCTTATATTGGACACTGCATCAGCAGCAATATTACTAGCTCTTGCATAAGAACTATTATCTAATCTTGGTCCAACATTAATGATCAAACTGAAATAACTGGCACCGAGTGTGAATGGTGTGAGAGCTGCAGCCAAGAGAGTCAATCTCCATTCAATTTTAAATGATATACCAAGACCTACAGCAGCAGAACTCAGACCCATTAACAAAACTGATATCCTATCACCAAGGACTGATCGGAAACTAACACAATCGCTTGAAAGCCTTGACACAAGAATTCCTTTGGAGTTTTCATCAATATCAAACCAACCAGGCTCTTGTTTTAGAATAGCTCGGAACAAGAAATCTCTCACTCGTTTTGTCAGCTTTGCACCCGCCCAACCGCAGAGACCTTGTTCCCCTGTCATGAAGATCATACACCCAAAGCCAAGTCCAACTAATACCAAGCAAAGATGTCCAATCTCCCTTTTCATCGTTAATTTGTCGTCATAGGAGTAGATATTAAGTGCTTGGCCTAGAATCAAGGGAAATATGGAGAGAATTGCACCTGCATGCATACCCAAGAGAAATCCAAACAGCACCATACCCAACTCGGGTTTCTGCAGGGCCCAAACCTCCGAAAGTTGGTATTTGTTTGACTCTGCTCTTTTCCCTTCTACATCTTCCGATTGGTATGCCTCATGCACGGATTTCAAGTAAACTGATCTTGAAATATCGTATACATCCTTTGCTTTTGATGCATCATTAGCCAATTTAGTATGCACAGATAACTCTGGATTAGTTGGAATATCATGTTTTGATGTTGATTTTGAGATAGCTTCAGAAGCAAGGTTCACAAGGTTATAGTATGAACCAGATTTTTCCATCAGTTCATGATGATTACCAATCTCAGCAACAGAACCTTGATCAAGCACGACAATTGTGTCAGCATTTCTGATGGTTGCTAGCCTATGAGCAATGACAATGGCAGTCCTGCCCGTAGAAATTTTCTCTATAGCTTGTTGAACAGCTGCCTCAGACTTGGGATCTAGTGCACTTGTGGGCTCGTCTAAGAGAAGAATTCTAGGTTCTTTTATAATAGCTCTAGCAAGTGCAATCCGCTGTTTCTGCCCTCCAGAAAGTAGGGTTCCTCCTACCTGCTCAGAAGGGAGTATTTTAGATATATTTCTATACATGAATGTATGAATATGTATGAATGTATATTAGAGTAGGTTAAATGAACAGGTATGAATGTGTTTGTGTGTATATCAGAGTAGGTCAAATGAACAGGTGAAATCATAACATCACACCATGGTGTCATAGCCTTGTGGAAGCTCACAAATAAAATTGTGACAATTGGAAGCAATACATGCTGCAGTGGCCTCCTTCTTGGTAGCATTTTCCTTCCCCATCATTACATTTTCAAGTATGGTTGTGGAAAAGAGAACTGGTTCCTGGCCAACCATACCAATTTGACTTCTGAGCCATTTAACTTGCAGTGTTCTTAAATCATGGCCATCAAGTGTAATATAGCCTGGAAATTTTCAGAAAAGCAATTGAATGAATGTCTAGTCCATTACACAAAATACGCAACCACCACTATACTAGTTGACGGTAGGTAAATAGCCAGTACAAAACTACCGTAGATATACCTTGAGCAGGGTCATAGAACCTCTCTATCAGGGCAAAAATGGTAGACTTGCCACCTCCACTAGTACCTACCAAAGCTAAAATCTTTGAAGCTGGAATTGTCAAGTTAAGAGACTGGAGAATCTGGATGGTTGGTCGAGATGGGTAGGAAAAGTGAACCCTTTTGAACTCAATTTTCCCTCGTATATTTGAAAGCCTCCGTCCCTCGTCACTGTAGGGATCAATGGCAGGAACTCTGTCTATCACTTCAAATACTCTGGTCGCTGCAACAGTGCCTTGTGCAAATTGAGCAAAATATGATAGTGACAATGCCAAGCCCCTACAAAGAAGAATATTCAAAATCCTTTTCATGGAGCAATAGTGCTCACCTATGATGGGAGTAAAATGCAAAACTAGTTGCAAAAAATAATTAAAGGTTGCTATTCAGGCTATATCTTGTAATATCCCTGCTCTTCAACACATTCTCTGAACAAAATTACAGTTTTCCTCTCTCTCTCTCTCTCCTTTTTTCTTTTTTTTTCCTTTTTTTTTTTTTTTTTTTTTTTTTGTTTTAGTGGAAGAGGATAAAGTGGGTTGTGCGGAAAGAGAAGGAAGAGAGAGATTCTACCTTCCTCCTACAGTAACACCAAAAAAACATGCAATTGCTCCACCTCCAGAGATCTCTCCTTTCGCAACCAAGATTGACCCATACCAGAAAGCCAATGCCCATGTTGCATATGTAACCAAATAAATAACTCCAACACCAATTCCCTTGGCAAAACCAATCTTGGTTCCTAAAGGCATTGAATTCTCTAGAGATTCAACGTATTTTGCGGCTAAAACATCTTCGGCTGCAAATGAAAATACAGTTCTGATTGACGATATGGCTTGCTCTGCAATGCTTCCTGCTCTACGGTAAGATTCCTTTTGAAACAACAGAGTCTCAGAACATGTGTTTAACTAGTAAAGAAAGAAATGTTGTATGGGGATTGATTTGTATGCCTGAGTTATTTTCTTCCTTACCTCTTCTTTTGCAGCTAAGCCACCATAAACAGCCTTATAGGAAATTCCACAGAACATTGTCAAAGGTGTAACTGCAAAAACTACCAGAGAAATCTTCCACGATCTCAAGAAACCCACCGCATAACCACAGATGAAGGTGAATATGTGATGGACAAAATGTGCCATCTGAACAAAACAAAGTAATGTAAACTGATTAGTATTCATGAATTTTGTTAAGTGATTACATGACAATTTAACTTGGTACCAGGTCTTAAATTCAACTCCTCATTTTTCCATTTGTTGATTACTATTCTCGTGTTAGATCCACACATGAGAGGGTGTATTAAATGATTAAATTTAACCTATCTTTATTAAGCTTTAGAATAAATGGCAATTTAATAATTTTGACAATTTTCTCTACGACCAGGCCAAGTCACAATATCAGCCATAAGCCAAGAAAACAGCTAGAAATGATGTTCCTAAACATTGCATCCTGATTTTCCTTCATATAAAACATAACATCTAAAACATATAAGAGAAGTTTTATTCCAAGTCATATCTCTAGTTAGAGAGTTACAAACCAATAGGGTATATACCATCAGTTCCTTACCTTCTCTCCCAACACTTCCTGGATCTGTGCAACATCACTAGAAATTCCATGCATAATATCACCGGTACTAATATCTGTGTCGAAAAAGCCAATGTCTTGTCTTAGAACTGCTCTTAAGTACTTGGTTCTTATTCTATAAGCAGATAATTCCCCCACCATTCTCCAACAAGTAATCTCTGCCAAAATAAACAAGAACAATGTAATTAGTGGGCTTCATTCTAAATTAAAATCTCAGAAAGTAAACAAAAAGCATATAGCTTACCTAAGTAAGCTCCAACCACAACTAATGCTGCTAGTCCAGTCATAAGTAGGCATATCTGGTATTCACGTAGCATCATTGTCACCACATTAATTTATATGTAATAAATGTTATAATTTTCCTCCAAAGCTTGGTAAATAAAAATGCAGTGTATACCTTTCCTACATCTCTCATCATCTGACTTTTATCATCTTTTGATTCATTGGCAATTTTGCTGACAAATTTTCCAAAAAGAAATGAATACCAAGGAAGAGATCCACCGTTAATCAAAGCTCCAAGACAACCCAATAGCACGAGTACTAAATCAAATTTGGTTGAGTATTTGAATAAACCAAATAGGCTCACTGGTTGAGTTGTCACAGCATCATCTTCCTCTGAGTCTTCTCCATCATATGCTAACTCTTCATCATTGTGCATGTTGCGAACCCTAGACAAGTAATTTGATTGCTCAGCGTCATGAATGTGGTGGTTGTATGTCACGCCGTGATTTTTCTGTCCTAAGTGATTAAAATGATGATCAAGATTACTGCTATTGTTATCCAATTTCCTATCGTGAAGATGACTCTGCATGTGGTGATCATCCACCTTTTCTTCAGTGAGCACATGATTAGCATTAAACATTTGTGTATTGGGACTCAGATGAGCACCCACATATGCATCATTCTCCATATCATGATCCGTGTATGCATGTGATATAGATAGCCATCCAGGACCTTTGCGACGGAAGATGTCAGGACTAGCCTCTGACAATTGAATTTGACGATCTATATCCTCTGGTGCATCATAATCAATCAAACTGAGTTCATCATTGTCAACCAAAGGCCCAGTACTGCCTGCCCTCCGTTCAGTGATAGTGGATAACTGACGAGTTCTGCCTCTGTGGGACTTGACAAAGTGCTCACGAGAAGCAAAACTTCTACCAGTAAATGAGTCCTCACTATCTCTGGAAACGTAACTCTGAAGCTCAAGCCTCCCAGAAGGCAAAGCCTCATAATGTGAGACAGAGTAGTTATAGTATGGGTTGGTAAAGCCACGAAAACCAGCCACAGATGTTCGTGACAGAAAATAGTCATTTGCCGATCTCCTGAATACCCTACTCCCATTGGAATTGGATGGAGAGGCAGCCGAACTTGCTGTCCAAGGGCTGAGTGCTGCACTCAGATCACGATTGTCACGCCACCCTGCAGGGTCAAATTGCCATGAAAGTTCACTCTGCCATGACTTGTCATCATCAGAAGCAAAAGGAGTTGCCGGAAAGCGCTTCCACCGTCCACCTGCACTGAGATTATGTGAGAATTGAGATGGGCTAGAAATCGAATATGAGCTAGAGGGATGTTGAGATATTGCAGGTGAAGTGTAATGTGGCCTGCGTGAATAACGAGGGCTTCTAGCCCTTGAGTGCTCAACTTCAAACGGGTATTCAGCCATGAAAAAAAGTTAGGGTATTTCTCCCCTGACGTCTAGACAAGAAGAAGATAACAGTAGTTCAAACTAGTGCAGAAGAAGACTTAGAGCCCTTCAAGGAAAAAGGCTGTGAAGAAAACTAGAAAGTCATTGGCTAATCCGCAGAAAGTGGTAAATCTTATGTTATTATCAAAAACCTTGGACTTTATTACATTATCTCATATTGGGAATTACGAAACATTGTTTCCCACTGGGGATGATTGCTAAGATTTAGTTACTATGAGTTAAATCATCATATAGCCAATGATTACTAGCCCTACTCCTAGAAAGAGTGGTCAGTAGCTTACGTCTGTGTCTTGAATGTGGAAGTGGTTTCTTCCCATTGATCTAAAATTTGGCAGTACTTGCATGCGCGGCATTGGAAATCAGGTGCACGTTGATAGCCGGCTGTCTCGGCATATTTAACCCAGTTGAACTAGAAACTGCCGGCCAGCATGATATCTCCTTGTTTTTAATTTTAACAGAGATAAATTTTCAAACAGTTGGTGTACAAAACATTTTCACTTTCAGAATGCCCCTCTTTCGCCTTCAGCCTTCTCCTCTTTGATAATCTCTCCAAGTGATTTCTTTGTTCATATGATGTCAACTGGGGAAAAAATTTTCAAAAAACAAAACCCAATTTTAGAAGGAATAATTATGTTTCTATAATAACATAAATTAATATATGAAATAAGCAAACTACATTGACCTTAAGTTAAAGCTTCCAAATGTCAGAAGGGCATGTCGTAGACTCGTAGCCGATCTTCATTTCCATTCCTTGACCTGTCAAAGGCATGACTCTTGAAAATCTATAATATTATACGGTTTTGATGATAATATTGAAATCAAACATGTTGCAGCGGCAGATTGATTTGATTAGTCCTGGCTGGTATGGACTCAGCAGTACTGCACTTAGAAGAGGTGGAAGAAAACAAACCATTATCAAAAAGTAGAAGCTAAATAAATACGATCCTTTATCAGTAAAGCTCTGTTTCTTCACTAAAATGGAGCAAATCCTCCAGCCCTAAATGGCAAGATTGTTGTTATCAAATTCAAATCCACTCAAAATAGAAAAAGTTGAAAACATTCTCCCTCGCAGCTATCTATCCTTCGAGCGCAAACGCTGTTCTATGGTATTTGGAACCATTGTCCCTTTCAACTTCCTGATTCCATATCTGGAACAGTAGAAGATGATCAATGGTTTTAACTTCGAACGATGGTTTATTTTCTGAACCTAGTTTTCTTGATAAATCAAAATTAGATCCAAGCATTCATTGAATCTGAGTTTTCAGACGGTTTGTATTTTTCCTTTAATTTTAATGTATAACCGTAACGTCAGCTTTGTATTTAGTTTCCTAAATTCTTACCATCGTTTGGAATTTTTTCCTTTTCCTTGAGTATGATTTCATCCGACTTGCTGTAAAAATGGCATTCAGGACCATTATGTAACTGTTAACAAATTTCATGTTTCGAAACAAACCCAAATAAAGGACGTAAGTAATATTTTCTGAAAACTTTGAGTGGTATATGATAGAAATATTAGTCTTGAATCTTTTGTATTATTTTGTCAAATATATATACATGATTTACAATATCATTATAGAATCAAGAATATCTACAAATATAAACGCAAATCAAGAAATATACTTAATTCTAAAAATAAAGAGATTACTCATATCTAAAGATATCTAATAATATCAAAATAAAATTTATCATAAAAAAAAAAAAAAAAAGGAAGAAGGTTCAGCTTTAAAAAGACAACTGAATCTATACTATGGCTGAATTGAGTGTCGAACACCTAATCTTTAGGTTGAAAGCATGAGTGCTGACCACTCGGTCACAACCCATTTGACAGGCTTCCCCCTCTTTTCTCCCTTTTTTTCCCCTTTTCTTTCCCTTTCCTAATTTGCTCTAGTACCGACCACTGGGAAACACCTTTTTTTCTCCAAAAAATTTCGGAACCAAACATGGATCAATGGAAAATGCATATAGAAATTGAAAGTCGGGTAGGAAAGAAAGATGTACATTTCATAAAGCAAGTGCTTCTGATTATGGAGTTCAATTCCTGTGAAAATTTTAAACCCTCTGGGGTCTCTTACAGGTTTTCTTTTAGCAAGTATATCAAATGCTTGAGTAGATAACGATCCTACTCTTATCTCCTTTCAAAAGGGACAAACACAGTAGACAAAAGCAGCAAAAACAGAAACATATCCCGTCAAGATATGGCCCCAACCAATGAAATGTACATGGAAAAGAAAATTGTAAAGAGTAGTAGAACAAAGAAGCAGCAACTACATCATCCTGAAAGATCCAGCAGCCAAATTGTTAAGGGGAATAAAGTAGAGAGTGCGTGCAAATTTCAGTTTCAGAACCAGTAAACAAGGGCAAAAAATGTGGTAAGATGATAATGCCAGTAATGCTCAGAATAGACATCTTTTACGAGCTGTTTTTTACATACTAACATAACTCTTCTCTTTTCTGGCCATGTAGTGTTTTAACAAGAATTTAACTTTTTGATATACATCACGCAAGTCTTGTACAAAAAGCTTACAAAATGAATGCCTTGACTACAAAATCACATTAGCATTCCGACAACTATATTCTCAGCAAATATACATGTATTTATGCAGAACTACCTGAAATAAGATTGCCAACAAAGGTCTCCACATATCCATTTGGGTATTTGAGAACACCAAAACAGACCTCACAGAAAATTGTGTGGCACCAACCACACTGACCAGTGAAAGCAATTATAGGCATCTGTGCTAGGTCCCTTCTTACAGTTCAATCATCTAGGTTTTGAGTCACTTGCCTTGCTTCGGAATGAAGATAATGAAAAGAATGATCTTGGAGCTGCAATGAGAGTAGATAGTAAAAAAAAATATTAGAGCTAAACCAACCATTTAGAGCCATGTCATGCACCACATGTACATTATCAATATGGACGACCAACTGTTGATGTCAAGTTAACAACAAAAATAATTTACCTTTAATGGAGCTTCCGGACAAATGGTCCTCTCTTAGTTTGAAGTTAGCTGGAGGTGCTGGAATAGAGCTCCTTAATGATTGGACTGCAAGAAGATAGAAGCAATGGCTTGACAATCATGATACACTATTTTTATCCATGGATCAAAGGAGAAGAATGGAAAGGACTGGAATGAAACAAGAAAGATACAAAACAACATATTGGAAAGCAAGTTTTAGAACAAAATCTACAACAAGACATATCCTCACATTCTCTTTTGTCAGAATGATGAAATGTACATAGCAAGAAGATACATCAGGTATTATTACATTGGGAAGAAAAGCCCAAAAGGGAATCCAATAGCAGCAGATGATATAGACCATTTATTTTTATCCCTCCATGGAACAATAATGTAAGCATAAAAAATTTTATCATCCAAATCACAAATAAAAATATTGGCATGTGCATAAAAAGAAACTTTTGCAAACAAAATATCTAAAATTACAGGGTCAAGGATGGGGGATAAAAGTATTAAGTTAAATGAATGCCTAAACTAATCCTCACAAGTCAATCTAACAATAAGGGACAAATAGGGAGATCATCTTCATTTAAGAGGCATGATTTACCTTGTTCGCCATAAAACTCGCTCTCATTGAAGCTATCATCTAAAGGATGTCCTTGCAGAAACCCCATTCTTGACTTCCGCAGATCATCAGATGACCGACAGGCAGGATCACGTCCATCTTCTGTGTCATCATCACCTTCAGAAGTGGTTGCAGAAATCCAGTCAACCAAACTTTCTGTGCCCCGGCTTTTCCTACCAAATTTAAGTAACCTTTTAAATCCTTTGGTCATATCTTTGCGTGACTGGTTATTGGATGAATTCACAACCAACATCGGTTTCTGAGCTGTTCCCCATTTCTTCCGCATTCGAGCTGCATCAGTCTCTGCTTGGCTCAAAGAATGTGAATTCCATGATGCAGGACTCCCAACTGGGGAATCAACAGAGGCATCAATGTCAGACATCTCGTGAGAATAAGAAAATGGATGAAGAGTACGTGAGTTCCATGAAACAGGACTTTCTCCTGGTGAATCTTGCATATTGTCATTAGGATTGAAACTAGGAGGAACAGATGCTGGAAGTTCAGCCACAAATGAAGAGTCTACTTGAGGAAAAGGTCTTAAAACACCATTTTCTAATCCAAAGTCTATCTTCTCAGATTCTTGGTATAGTTCTGGTTCACCATTCTCCAAGTTCAAAATATGTACATTTGTAACAGTCTCATACTCATCCTCATCTTCATCTTTGACCAGATCTGCTGGATCTTCTAAACCAAAGGTCAAGTCAGTATGTTCAATTTCATCATTTATAGCAATAGATGCCCTAGCATGCTTCTGCAATCCAACACTTCCTCTGGCTCCAGAATCTGTACCACTACCCTTAGGTCTTGACCCCTTAGGCTTTGTATACCTTTCGCAAGGGATTTGCTCAGTCTCTTTTACAGAAGTAAAGGAATCGCCATCAAAATTCAGAGTAGTTAAGTCCCTGGATTCAACAAGATTTGCAAGATTTGCAGAACTCTTCCTTAAGGACTGAGGTTGACGTGATTTTTCCTCCCTAACAAACAAAGTGTCTTCACTGCTGCTTTTACTGCAGGAATAGCTTCTCATTTGTTGCCGGGTTGTTCTATTTGCTGCAGAGTAAGGCTTGGTGTTTTCTTTCCTTAGTTCAGAGAAATTGGGAACAGATTGTGCAAGAGGATTTTCAGAATTGACCTTACGCCGCACTGCACTATTATTGGAAGCTCTTGATGCAGACCTTGGAACTGGCGCTGCTAGTGTACGAGGAGTGGATGAAGATGAGCTTTTTGTGGGTAAGAGCTTTTTACTTTGTGCACTCCTAGATAAACCATCGACAAAGGAAGTTTCAATGAAGGATCCATCTTCACCATTATAATTCTGCTCTGGAAAATCAGATATATCTTCACCATTGTCAATTTGCCCGAAATCTAACAGTTGCTGTCAAAGGGAAACTTTTTCATGGTCGGTTACAAATGACGTAAGAAACTCCAATCAACTACTTGAACATAACTAAATGATCTAGTTGTGTTTATATCCAGAACATAACTAAAATAATACCTGTTCCCTTCTTGTAAGTGACCTGGCATTATATGATCTGAGTCTTTCAGCACGTTGTTGAGAACTGGATACGGAATCCTGTCTATTCATGGAACCTGAAAATTTGGCCTTCATTTCAGTTGTACTCCGTTCAAAGGTATCTTGCATAGCCTTCAACTTCGCTTCTTTTTCTGCTCCTTTGGAAGCCCATTCTTCCTTAAGCTTTGCTTCCCTCTTCTGCATATATTTCTCGTAAAATTTTCCTCGAGACCCTTCCAAAAAACTAAGCTCAGCGAAATTCTTATTTAAGGCATCAGTATAACTTTGGCTATCAACCAATTTCGTGAGCAGAAATTCATTGAATTTGGATGCATTTTTGGAACTCCCTGCAGGTCCAGTCAATGGGCTATCATCAGGAAAGTTCAAAGGAGCACTATCTACTGATGATTTCTTATACGACAGACTTGCAGATAATTCACTTTGCCTGTCGACAGGCTTGCTTCTCCTGGTTGAGGATGACTGCTCACCAGGAACTCGCAGCTTATGCTCAGCAAAAAGTTTTTCAAGCTCACTAGCTTTCATCTTTAGTTCATCATTTCGTTCCTGATTCGCTTTTGACTGCCTAACCCTTTGTACATGGTCTGCAGGTGGAGTTGAAAAGGAACCAAAACCCTCCCGACTCTCAGTCACCATTTTACTAGGGATCACTGTTTGGTTATTTCCATAAACAGGACCTCTGCCATCCCTTCTACCTTGAGCTTTCTTGAACTGTTCAAAAGCAGTAACTTGTTTATCATACTTCATTCTTTGGGGTCCAGAATCTTCAAATTTCACAGAAGAACTGCCAGAAAGCTTCTCACCAAAGGTTAAATCTTTCATTTGGGCATCCTCAGTCTCTGGAACGGATTGAAACCTGGGCTGTGAGCATGAAGAATTACCTTCAGTTCCTTTATACTGTGAAGCAAAGGCTTCTCGAATTTTTGACCCAGATGCACATTCTGGTGGTGCACAGTCACCGACTGGCTTCTGGTCTGAAAGTTCACCTGGACCAGTTTGATGCAAATCAGCAGTCAACTTTATCCCCCTGGCCTTGCTAGTGATCATTCCAAATTGTGACTGAGGAGCACCCTTGTCCTTCCATCCAGAAAACTGTGCCTCAACAGCAACTTGACCAATGGCGCGGGAAGGCTCCTCTCCCGTGTCAAAACTCTTCAATTTAGTTTGAGCTTTACCATCTGGCAGTGCTCCAGAATTTGTTTGATCCTTGGCACTATTAACCCCAGTCCTGCTAGAAAGGGTTCTTGATTGAGTCTTCCCATGTGTTTGATCTTTCCAAACATCCCTTTCACTAGAATTAGACTTTTCACCTTCAGAAGCCTCCTCTTGCTTACTAGAAGAAACTGTCAACTGCTTTGGCCCCACTATCTCTTCTTCCCCAGAAATTATTTGAAACCCTGCCTGATCATTTGAGCCCTTACCATCTACTCTTCTCGTAAAGCTCCTGGACTCTGACTTATTGACATTTGCCATGTCTTTAGGCACATCAAACTTCAGCTGAGAAACAGAAGAAGATGAGGGGGTGCACAAAGGACTCTCAATATCCTTCTTTTCTCCACTCAAATCAATGCTCATGTCACTGGCCCCACTCCATCTCCTCAACACTGCCTTCTCAACTGCACTGGGGGCAGATGAAACATCTGATGACAGCCTCCGAAGCTCAACTGACTTTCCCACAGCAGGCTTGCCTCCACTCCCAGAACTTTCTTTTTGCTTATTCTCAAACAACTTTACACGATCCTGGACACTGAGCCGCCTTGCTGGTTGACTGGCTTGTATAGACTCAGTCTGATCGGCAGTAGAACTACTTTCTTGTTTCTTGCCTTTGTCAACTATGGCTTCGTTTTGTTTGCACGCATCATCTGGTTCGATGCTTGATTCTCTGCTGCTTACATGTGAAGGGAAGGAATGCCAAGGGTGCTGCAATGTTGAGGTCTGGGATTGGTCGGGGTTCTCTTGTTGTTGTCGAGTTTGGGCGGTGACTGCAGCTCGGCCAATTGAATGGTCATCGCTAGGGTGTTGATAGGACCCCGAGTCTGGAGTGGAGGGATCCTCGTCGATTGACATATCTGATCCATATGAGGATCGGATAGCACGATCTTCTGCTCCGGGCTTCCATTGACTGATCAAGTCCTCCCGCCTCTCGCAAAAGGATATAAATTTGCTGCATGCTTCGCTGCAATGACACAGTAGAACAGAAGATTATTCTTTGACAAAATTGCCGTTACAGAAAAACTCCAACCTTCCCCGTAAAGTGGTGATGGTCATGGTTTACTTCGTTAACCTTTTGTTTTCGCATGACCAATTAGTTTCGCCAAGAAAGGTTTAGCTACGAATAATTCGGGGGTACTTTGTTTTTTAGTCTTAACAATGGTTTGAATTAGTAGACTAGTGGTAGTAGGTGGAGACTAGAGACCATAAGGAACAAAGCTCTAGATTGAGCCCATAAATCGAACGTACAATAACCAACCTTTTCTGAAAGGGGAAAAAACCAATATATATATACATATAATCAAATAGCAGGAATGCAAATAGCAGAGTCTTGGTAAGCCCAATCCAAATAACAGCCCACCACAACAAATACGCCCAACGTTAGAAAAGGGAAAATTAGTCAAAGGTAACCTCAGCGAAGGCAGAATATCCTGTAATTTCAGTTTACAGCAAACAAATTCCTGTTCTGCTATTTGAAGATTTGCAAGTCACTAAGGAGGTTCCTGGGCCACCAGATATTCACCCCCAAAAATACATGAAAATGACTTTAAGAGAGTTGAGATAATTTTGTTAAATGACCTGTATATTGTTCTTTAACTTGCTTTACTTCGACATCTTTAGCAAAGTCAAAATATTGTAAACCCAATCCCACCAACACAAAACAAAAAAAAAAATTACTTAAAGAAAAGGAAAATGAAAAAATTTAAAACTGTAAGATGGGTAAAGTTCTGCAAAACAAATGGATAGACAGGCTGCAAGCATTCATACAAAATTCCCAACCAAGGACCACACACCTAGAGATAACTCTCTCTCTCCCTTTTCCTATGCCCATCTTAATACATGCCCTTTCTATGCTTCAGAGCAAATAATTGCGCCTGCGCAGAAGATAGCTCGTGAAACCCCCTTCCTTTCACTTATCTAACATAGACACATAAAATGGTACAAGGCCAAAAGGAGGGAAAGGAAGTACGATGCACCAGTACCAATTTCGTAACCAAAATAACCATGGACCAACAAAAGCTATTCTTATTTCAGATTCGTAACTAAGCAAGAAATGACAACAGTACTACACCACTTACTATAAAGGACAATAAAAGCAACTCCTAACCACACAATGTATATTTGAAAATGCACAATGTTTTAGCCAGTGCAAAACCCCATCCTACATAGTCTGAAATGAGAACTGAAAGAAAGGCTTTTCTGCTTTTCCTATTTTCATTCAGTTTTCTTGTCTATATGATTCACATCCACACACTTCTTACCTAACCTCTGAGAGAACAAAAAACATGGCAACATACAAAATGAAATCCATGTTTGCAAGCATGACATACCAGCTTAGAGAGGAAGGTGCTCTTGGTGTAACAAGAGTTTAAAATATAAAAATAAAACAATTGTGACACAAGAGCTCTTACTTTAAGCGTTGAGCACCGAAACATTCAGAAAACATTTGAAGCTCTGGGACCGTATCTGAATTAAATCCTGCAGCAGCAGCACGAGCATAGGCTCTCATTAGGTCCTGCTGGACAGCGGCAAGCCGCACATCAATTGCTCTCAGTAGTTCCTTCCTATTCAAAATGGGAAAGAGGGAAAACCAAAGTAGCACTCAATAAGTACATAAATAGCAGTATAGCACAAAGTTTGAGGCATAAGTGAAATAGGAATGCTATAAGCAAGCAAATCAGTTTCATGAAAGATTTTTTTTTTCCATAGCCATAGGACACTGCTTGTGCAAATTACTGTTGTTCTAACTGCTTCAGGTATGATCATCATCCATCGCCAGTTAGAAAATGAAAATTCACAAATAAGAAGCAACCTTCAAGAGAACTTGGAACATAACTACTCAAAAAAAAAAAAAAGGGACACTAAGAGAACAAAAGAGTTTTTACTTTGTTGCATCAGCTGCTGCAGTGACTCCAGTTCCACCGGCACCTGGAGCAAATCATGAATTCAGTGTAAATGTCAGAGTTTTATAAACAATTCTGCTACAGAAAAAGGCAAGCTCACCTTATACTCCAAACTTACAATTTATAGTTGATTTTATTTGCTTCAGAGATAGTAAAACTAACCAGATATTCAGATAAGAGAAATGATGGGTAGCAATATGAAATACTTGGAACTCCTATGCCAAGAAAATCCAATTAGATCATACTGCCAGACCAAGACTGTATGAAGAGCATTTTTTTTTTCCAAAATATATGGTCTTCTTTAAATAGAAAAAAGTGTAATGGTTCGGGCAAAACTTGTCTCCCCTTACTCAAGTAGGAAAATAAATAAATAAATAAACCTACTCCACCTAAGCTTTCAAAGCACACATCTCATAATTCTGTCCACAGCACATTACCTAATTGACACAGCATTGAATGCATTTAATCAACCAAAGCTAGGTTTAAGAAGAATTAGCTACACATATGATCGATCAAATGTATGTTTGCCATGAATTTTTATTGGCTCACATTCCACCTCATCGAATGTAATTAAATCATTATGCACCTATAAACCTATTTTTTTCAAAACAAAACATTAATCAAATAACATCTTAATCAATATAATATTCACTTTTTTAAAAGGTGGAACAACTTTATTCAAAATGAGTTTTACCCAAAAATTTAGAAAGGAAAAAAAAAAAACACTTTTGTCCAAATCAGGAGCCTAAATTAATTTTGTATAACAAGAAACAAAAGTTCTTCCATGCACTAGAAGAAACACCCAAACTCTGCAATATCTTCTGTTTTCACTCTCTTGTGCAGATGCCAAAAGACCAAGACTCACATTAAAACTTGTCTGAGCAAAACGACCAGTCCAAACACTAAGCTAAAATGGGCAAGTACCTATTTAAGTTATTGATAAAGGATCTAAAAGAAACTTTTTCTTCTCCAGACACAAATGGTGCAACATTACATTGCACTGTAAATCTTTAAGCTAACTCTATCAATGAAATCCCTATTAATTGGAATTTCATCATTCTGCCCATATCACCTACTCTTCCCAATGCATGTGTCCTTTGCTTCCTACAGACTCTTTCGAAAATCTGATTCCAAGAAATACCATCATAAAACCAAACCACTAGTGCCCATAAAAGAAATTGTGTTTCATACTTGGAAATTTCCACCATATGAAATAGGAGAAAGATAGGGGGGGCAAGCATCCCTGGAAAGTAACATCTTAAGGTGAAATCTCACAACCATTTATCTAAAGCCTCACATTAATAGCACTAACATAGGTGTAACAATATAAAGGCATTTATTTCATCAGCCCTCCATAAGAATTTTAGGTGTTTATCTACTGAAAAAAGGGTTCCAGGAAGGAAAGACAGGATAATCAAAGAACCTTAGAGATATTCTATTGATGTAACAATTAAAGACTAAACATGCGGAAAATACCACAATTATCTCTAAATATAGACTAGTCAAGGAAGAAAAGAAAAATAAATAAAAAACACCCTGAAACTGGTAACAACAACTTACCTGCAGCAGAGTGCTGATCTTCCAACCCCTGAGATTTAGGGAGAAAATGATGAAACATTTCCACTTGTTAGTAAGACAGTCAGAAGATGGGCAAATTGGAATTCTACCAAATGTTCAAAATTTGCTACCTGTGAATATATCCTTCGAGCTGATTCCAACTGAGACATCTCCGCATCATTTTTATTGACCAATTCCAGAATTTCTGGAGTAGAAACAAAGCGCACAAACCTGGCATGAGGTTACAACAACAGTGTTAAAACCCATCTGCATGGTCATGCAGACATTTAGTGACAAGTGGCAACATGCACAGTATTGTTTACCTCTCAAGAGTTCCCTTGGTGAACCACAAATCAGCATTTCTACGTCTTTCAGTTTCAAGCTTAATCGACTGAACTGACTTTCCAACCTGTTCCTCGGCAACCTTTAGATGGGTAACAAATGGTTTGAATAATCCTGATGCCAGTTTTTCTGTGTTTCCATTACTGGAAACAAACAATTCACATCTGCCAGAAAGAGAATATAGATGAATCAATTAAGAAAGACAAAAGGCTTCATGATAAAACATCTGGAAGTATCATATCTATCTCACCTAGACCTCTTCGGCGACAGCTGGAATACAGCATAATCAAGAAGGGTATCGGACCTCATTTTTATTCTTGACTGAACAGCCACAGTTTCAGCTTAGTCCTCCTTCATATGAACACAATCTGTCCTGCAATGGGGATAAATTCTACCAGTTGATTACTTTCTCACTTACATGTATCCCATTCTGCAAATAATTATTAAAATTAATAATATAAATAATAAATAATAAATAGCTTACTTAATAACATGAATTCCAGAGCTGAAGGGGATAACTATAAAGTACAACGATGACACCAAGATTGAAAAATAAGAACTTCACAAAAGTAATACAACAGCAAAATAGACACCACGGATCTCAATTCAAAATTCTCAGTTACAGTAAATGTACCCGACGATGAAACATTTGAGCTAATGTAGAATTGAACTTAAAAAAATTACCAGATCTGATTATCATCAGAAAAATAAACTGAAATTTTCCAAACGCCCATCAAAAAATGGTAATTAAACATGTGCTAATATGTTCCAAGGGAGAAATATCCGGAGCTGTCACTTGCTTATAAGTACAACCCTTAAAACCCTTATTAAGCTCAAAGAATTCAAAATGCAAGTGTAATTTAAAAAAGCAATGAGATACAGCTATACAAGACATTCTCAAGCCAAAAAACAAAAAAAAATGGAGAATTCCTCAATTTAAAAGTAATTGTTAAAAACAAATGCCCAACGATCGTAAGAATCGAAACTCACCAAAGCAATTTGAATGCAGAGATCTTTAATTTCCAAGATAGATCGTTGAATTCTGGTTCATATCCAAACCCACATTTCACATTCCTTAAGAAGAGAAATGATAGTGTATATATATTAAAAAGAAATTTAAAAAAAAAATTAAATAAATAAAGATTATCCTTATATTTTTCGAAGTTAAGAATTTATTTGTGTCTTTCAGAAGGAAGAGATGAGATGGAAAAAAAAAAAGGTTGGGGAATGGGTTTCTTTAGTTTTGAAGGAAACCCTACAATGGACTAAATGGTTGTAGCTTTACTCCTTTCTCAAAAAAATGAATGTAACTTTCTCTCTCTATAAGTAATGTGCTTATACATATATGTGTGTGGAGATACAGAGAGAATGGGGGTGATGGAGGTGATGGTGGGTGTGGGGTGGGGATGGGGATGATAGAGTGAAGAGAAGTGGTAGAAAGAAAGAAGAAATGCAGTAACTACTGTGCTTCAGACAAAATAATTTTTACTTTAATTCTAATAGCTTAAGATGTAATCTTAAGTGGGGGAGAAGAAAGACAAAAGAAAAGGAAGAGTAGATAGAGAAACTGTGTGTGAGTGAGGGAGGGAGTTAGATGGAATTTTTTTTTTTATTATTATTATTTCCCCCTTTAGAAAGAGTTTCAATTTTCAAATTCCCTTACCCCTTTAAGAATTCAAAATATATATATATGTATATTTTTTTTTTAGGCAAACAGTGAATCATCACATCAAATTTAAACTAACAGTTCACCAACAGCAAAATTGGCTAAGTCTCATTTAAAATAATTGTGTTCGAGTCAAATTGATTTTTTGAGCGTAAAAATTTTGATTCAAATTTTAAACAGTTGTATAAATAACTTAAGATTCAAGCTCTAAATTTCACTTAAATTTAAATTAAAAAAAATTATTTACCAACTCACATGGACTTTAGAGTACGATGTCATTGTTTTGGCTCTCTTTACACATAACAAATTTAAAATAATTGACTAATTATCAAAAAAAAATTATTTGGTGTGATTAATTTTTTTTTCCCTGATTTTAAAAATATATTCATATTTTAAAATTTATGATTTTTCAAAAAAAATTAATGATACTATTTTTTATTTTTAAAAAAAAAAATGCATATAAATATATTGTTTTACTTGCCTCTTAATTAAATATGTTATTTAATATATATCTATCTGAATTATTTGCCTACAAAATCTGGTCAATGAAGGTGTGGCACTCTTAAATTTAAGAAAAATTCAATTGAAAATCTTAAATTAAAAATTATGTTGGAACACCTCCTTCTTTAATTGATGAGAATTTTTCTTTTTCTTTTTCTTTTTTCTTTTTCCTTTTTTTTTTTTTTTTTTTTGTTTGTTTTTTGGTTTCACTAATAAATGAATAGGTCAAAGTAACATAACCAAAACAAGCATGTGCATTTTCTATATATATTAAATCAAATCGAACTAAATATTTAAATTATAAATACATATTGTAGTACAAATTATCATCCAAACAATTATATTCTCAATCTTCACTTCTTCTTTTTTTTTTGTTTCCAATTAAAATTATGTAAAAATACCTTAATTTTTTATATAAAAAAAATATTAATTACAGGAATAATTTCTTCTTATTAATGTTGAATCTTTCAACACATATTTATTTATTTAGTTATAAAATTTAAATTTAAACAAATATAGAAAAAAAATTAATTTAGATAATATTTAAACAAAGAAGTAGTTACTTAAACCCAAATAGTTCATTGAACCGGAATCAGAAACCAAGTGTCCAATAGCATGCTTGCATAGTTGCATGGGCAGCAATTGATTGGCAGCCGAGAAACTGGAGTATTATGGACCACGGTTGCTGTACATTTTTTTTTTTTTAAAAAAAAAGGGTATTTTGGTCATTTCAATTCACCGTTCAATATAAAAGAAGATGCTCGACACTGGGTTCTGGATTCTGAATTTTAACGGTACTATCAAAAAATGTGGTATGAAAACGACACAGAGGTGTGCACGCTTCCCGGCTTTTGTGTACTGATTTTTTTTTCCTGCTTTCGTCGAGAGCCACCAATAAAGGACGCAAATCCAATCTCACGCATTTTGAAATTACCATTATATCCTTCTTTAATTATTATTTGCTTTGTGATTATCAATCAGCCTTTTTATAAGATACTGTTGGCTAAGGATGTATTTATTTCTAGATAAAAGCCAGGTGTTATATTTATATAATATATATAATATATATAATGTAGACTTTCTATATAATATTTTTAGAAAAAATATGTTTTTATTTTTATTTTTTGTTTTTTATAATTTTTAAAAATTTCATGAAAGAAAAATTCCATGTGTTACTTGCACCGTCCATAAATAAATATTAATTTTGACTCAATATAATATATATATATATGTATATATATATATATATTTTTTTTTTTTTAGAGTAATTTTTACATGTCTAATAGTCATTCTGGCACAACTAAATCATAGTCAAGTTGCATTGGACTTTATTGAGGAAAGTTCTTCATGTAATAGACAAGATTCAAAATCTCAATTTTGTGTACGAAGAACTAAATTCATTCAATTTAAACCAATATATATATATATATATTTGACAGTTTAATTTAATTTTGGATGGTGAAAATAGTGATTAAAGATTGGTATGATTTTTAGCAAGACATGTGAGTTCATGGACGGATTTGGAATTTTAGTTTGGTCCGGTCGGAATAAAGTTGATAAACGTGGTCTGCCACTTTTATTCTGTCATTAGTCCACGGAAAAAAAAAAAAAAAATTATGTCCTGGCAAATTTTACACCCAAATAATATACACATATATATATATATATATATATATATATATATATATATATATATTATTTTTATTTTTTAAGGTCTAGATTATAAACTGTAAGCCATGTTTTTTTTTTTTTTTTCCTTTTATGCTTCAGAAATAATTCTCTTCATATTTATAAAAAATGCAGCTTCAATTTCTGGACCTCAACTATGCATGATGAAATAAAATATAGATGATTTTTTTTTTTTTTTTTTTGGAATATTAATTTTTTTGGGGGATTTGGAGGGGGTGGCAATGAAGACTTGAATTTGAATGGAAGAAAGCGTAGGAATTACAACTTGGAAAGTCGGTAAAGAGCACATGAATATCATTGGCTTATGTTTCGATTGGAAAACGAAAGTCAAATAATTAAATAAACAAACAAATTTGGAATTCGTTTTAGAGATTTCTCCTTTGGCTACTCCCATTGTTTGCCCTCCATACGTATAATATAGCAGAAACAATCGAAATTTCAAAAATAAAAATAAGAATTATTTATCAAACCAATAATATTTTTTTCTCTCATCTCCGAAGTCATCACGATTTTAATTAATCTAGATTCGATATGAATTACATCTACAGAGTTTAACTTCTACTCAAGAGAAAGTTTGACTTTAACTCTTATATGATATTTATAGCGAGGGTTGAATCGTCAACAACTATAGCATTCACAATTGATTTAGTCAAACCAATAATATTTTGCCATTCTTTTGCCTTTGATTGGGTGTCTAGGTAGGTGGCAATGATCAAAACATTAACTCAAACACTGCACAACTAATTCCAATAAGTTAAATTAGAGGCGAAAATATTTTAAAAAATTAATATCTCAATATAATTTAATTAATGTATTTATATTATATTTTGACAGAATTTTAACATGAATATTGATATTATGGGTGAGAATAATCATGAAGATGGGAGTGTTGCAACTTATTGTGTTATAATGAATGATAGTACTAATTAACAACCTCTTGCTTTTTTTGATAGAAAAAAATTACAGCTAAGAGTTTCTCTTTTTCAATTTTTGATCATTATGTTAACAAATTCAAACAAGTAAAAACAACCACCTCACTAATTAACCATAAATAATCTACAAGTAATTATTTAAATTTTATAGAGATTATTAGTTATTACTCACTCCCATTTCATTTTTTTTTTTTTTTTGAAGAAATGAGAATAACGGTATGCATTAAGTTTTACTTAGTGTGGCGGTGTATTTTGTTTAGTAGATAAATTAATTGTATTTTAAATAAAGGCAAATTGGTATAAATAGCCCCCAAATTATGAAGGTTTGGTGACATTGGTCCCCAAACTATGTTTTTGGTGGGATTGGTCCTTAAACTATAAAAAAATTGTGACATTGGTCCTTCTGTTAAAAATTCCGTTAAATCACCGTTAAGTTAAAAAAAAAAAAACTTCATGAGCATTTATGTCATTACACTATTTAAATATAAGATAAATTGGTATAAATAGTCCCCAAACTATAGACTTTTGGGGACATTGGTCCCCAAATTAATTTTTTGGTGGGATTGGTCCCCAAACTATGAAAAAATTGTGATATTGGTCATTCCATTAAAAATTATATTAAATCACAAGTTAAGTGTAAAAAAAAATTTAAATAATAGTAGAGTTTGTAAACTTTAATTTATTGACATTCTTCAAGATTTTTTCTTTGAATAGGAATTTTTTTTTACTGTAAAATGTTATTGTTATCATATAAACTTTTTGACTATTTTTTCTACTCTAATTTCATCTAAAAATCTCAGAAAAAAATAAAAAAGACAAATATACTTTTACAAAACACAAAATAATAAGAAATAAAATAAGAAAAATTGATATAAAATATAAAATATATAATTTATTCCAGTAATCTGCAATAAAGTTTTTAAAATGTAAAATAATGTTTATTTTGTGTATTTCTTTTTTTTTTCTTTTGTTGATATTTTGAGTTATAAAAATGATTTTTAATAATTATCAATGATTTACGTATTAATATTTTGGGCATAAAAATAATATATTAATTGTTTATATTTTTTAAAAATGATATATGTTATTAATTTTTTTTTTTTTAAACTTAACTTGTGATTTAATATAACTTTTAATGGAAGGACCAATATCACAATTTTTTTATAGTTTGGGGACCAATCCCACAAAAAAATTAATTTGGGGACCAATGTCACCAAAAGTCTATAGTTTGGGGACTATTTATACCAATTTGCCTTATATTTAAATAGTGTAATGACATAAATGCCCATGGATTTTTTTTTTTTTTTTTTTAAAAACTTACGGTGATTTTTCGTATTTTTATTAAGGACCAATGTCACAATTGTTTTATAGTTTGGGGACCAATCCCACCAAAAAAATAGTTTGGGGACCAATGTCACCAAACCTTCATAGTTTGGGGACTATTTATACCAATTTGCCTTAAATAAATTTCTTACATAATTTATTTTTTTATTTTTTTGTTTAGAAGTTTATTGAGGAAAAAACAATAAGAACTGTCTACTATTTTCACGTATTAAAAGAATTATTTACCATTTATGCTCATCAGAGGGAATCCAATAAAAAGCATATAATAAAAATGAAGGGTTCTCCGTTCTCAGATCAGGGTAGCACTATTACCGCGCAGATTCCAGGCCGGATCTTATCTGCAATGGTAATCTATACTTGGCGGCGGCCTGAAGATTTAAGTCAGCAGCAGTAATTTTTAATATGAAGAATTCCTTCTCTTTCTCGGCCGGCCGGTATGTTTACTTTTCCCCTCTTCCTCCATTATTTCTATTTCTATATTCTATTTAATTGGGCACAAATATGCTCCATTGCAGACCGCGGAGTTATTATCATTTTACTGCCTTAGTGATTGATATATATATTTTTCTCGATTATGTGAATATCATTGAGTCGTCAGAACTGTTCAGAAGCTTAACAGTTACAATGACATTTTCCATTTTTAATATATATTTTTTTTCAGCAATTGCATAAGATTATTTATTTATTTTTATTACTGTTGGCATGCACTGGATTTGATGTCGATGGCGTCCGCAGAAAAATTGCTTATCCGTTAATCACGCATGTCATGATTCATCTTTGGTGTACCAGTAGCCATTTTATATTAGATCAGGTCTCCATCGTTATATTCTCTGGGGCGGACAATACACTTACATTACCATGATTTTAATTTTCATTTATAAGGAAGAAAAAACAACAACGGTGCTAATTCAAACTTTTCTCTGTACATTTTCTAAAAGAGGCTCATACTTTATTAGCTCTCTTTAGGTTGTGGTGATGGGGGGTAGGAGTCGGCAGGATTTGAGATGATTTGGATTATTTTATTTCAATAAAGTTATTGGTAAAGATTTGATATCTTCATCTTGCTCATGAACTTATGAAAACCTTTTAGTTTGTGGATAACTTTATCTTAGAGAGATAACAAAACTGTGTATATAAAGTAGTAGCACTCGTCAGTGGCTATGATTTATTAACAATATTTATGGAGTTTTGACGGTTGCTTATTGTGCTTTCCTAAGAGTCTGTTGTGGGATGATACAACCATCTGGTACCAATGATTGATAATCTTAAACATTCAAAAGCAGATTACCTCTCATTATACCCACAATACAACCATCTGGTACCAATGATTGATAATCTTAAACATTCAAAAGCAGATTACCTCTCATTATTCATATCATAGCTGACTGTTGCACTCACTAAAGAACTACTTTTCTTTGTCATTTTCTTGCTTTCATGATCTCTTCAAAATGGTTTTACCCCACGTTTACGCATTGTGAGGGCTTATGGTTAGAAACATTCGTGCTTAAAGAATTGATGAGGTTCCTCTTCTATTCTTATGGTTGTAATTGGGGAATCGCAAAAGTTTTCAGAAATATTCATGTCGTTACAGTTTGTGGAGAAGACATATGCAAGTTGTATGGTTTTGATTCATATCTTATTTCAGAATCATGTTTTAGTATATTAGTTTCTCAGCTTGATGGGAGTGCTGTTTTCACATATTTATGTTATTTCATCAGCAGATCCTAACAACTTTGATTGTGTGTGTGAGCATTTTATCTTTGCAGATCTGATATGAATAATTCTACTAACTTACCCTCCACTTCTTTCATAATTTTGAACTCCAAAATAAACTTTTTTGCTGTTTACAATCTTATGGATCTCAGAGTTTAAAAGCTGGTGCACTTTCAAACAATTACAGCTCTTCTGCTCTGCTCAAACTAAATCTTTAGGTTTAAGAGAAAAGGGAATGTGGATGAAATATGCATCTTTTTTCTTCAAACAGTGGCTGAAGAAAGATAATCAACTGGTACTCTCTTGTTTACCTAAAACTTTAAAGAATAACTAAAATGAGAAGAGAAACAAATTACTAATAAGTATTTAAAAACATGTAGAAAATATGACTGTATAATAAATAGTATTTGTTTTCAGTATTCTGCTTTCCTTTCAGATCCTTGTGTTATGAGCCCTACTCATGGATCGTGCCATAGTAATTTTTCCTTTTTGTGAAGAACCTATGATTACTAAAAGATTGAGCTTCTAACGGGAGCAGTCACCTAGGTTCAAGAAAGGGAGCTCTCAACACCTCAGTCCTCAAGAAGAAGAGGAGTTAGAAAACAAATCTGTTTTCCTTTTATTATTCCAAAGCAACAACTTAGATAGGTTTGAAAGGGTAACAAACTCTAACCCTAATTAGATTAAAAAATTAAGCAACCAGTCCATAATAGGAAAGAGCATACATTAAGCCTAATTTTATCTCATAATTAGGTATAAATCTAAATAGAATATAACTAAAATGGAGACATGATACTTTTGAAAATAATGTTGAAAGTTCCTATAGCTTCTAGACCTTGCATGGACTGTACTTCCTTTGATATTTCTTGCCATGTTATGGATGCCTAACACCTTGGTGTATCATGATTAAAGCTCAGGACTCACTCAGCACCCAGGGGCAGAGACTGAGAGTCCATCTAGTACTGATATAGACTATCTGCAAAAAGAAAGCAACTTAGAAGATGGTGAAGGGATTCACTACTCTAAATAAATAATTGATATAGGGATTTCCAGGCACGTGTAAGTAGACTACTGAATACCTTTGTTCATAGATTATGGTAATACTTAGGAAGTTAGCATGGATTTATGGAATAAGATTTGTGGTTGAAGGGTATTATTCTTTATCTAGTGCATTTTTTTGGCTTCAGACTTAGAAATTCAATTCTAAATCATAATGGTTTGCAGTACGTTTTGTTTCAAGGGGATATATATACATATATATATTTTTTCAATTGAGTGCCACCTGCGATGTACATTTGTTTGTCCTCTATTTTTTTCTAGCTCACTTGTTCTAGATTTCCTTTTTTACATAACAAATAAAAAGCCATTCTACTTCTGCAGTTTGAATACGAGTCATCCTATAATGGGCTGCTAAACCACCCCTACCACTAACTTTCCCTCTTGGCAGAAGGCTACAGAATTCTGATACCAATCTTATGTTAACAAACACTATCACTACAAACAATTTCAGGAGTAGGGTGAATTCCCATCCTTTCTCCTCTGTTTATGTATCAAAACTCCTCACAATCTGTAGTTGCACAAAAAATCAATTCTACTCCTGCCCAAACCAGAGTCAAAATACTATCTGAAACACTGCCATTCATCCAGAAGTCTCGTGGCAAGACAATTGTGGTTAAATATGGAGAGGCAACCATGAAATTCTACTCAGCTTGGCTTTGTTGGAGATATTACCAGTGTAGCACTGCTGTGTTTAGCACTCATTGATAATTATCTCATTTGAATGTTTGCCTATCTTGCAGCTGATAAGGCAGGTCAATCGTATAACATAAATGCAGACACAGCAGTTGAGCTAGAAGCAGCATGGGGAGCGCCAGGGGGGGGGGGGGGGGGGGGTTGTTAAGGTGCATAAAAATTGATTCTCTTGACTGATGTGGCTGGTATTCTTGAAGACCATGACAACCCTGGGAGTTTGGTATCAAAGGGATGCAAAAATTGGTGAATGAAGATTGCTGGTTGGATGATCCTTTGCTCAAGGTGTTCAGACTGCTAGTATAATTGATAGGCGGCTGCCTGCACTTGCTGCTCCTTTCATATTCTCACAGATGAAGGTGCCATTTGTGGAGGTTTGAACTTTGACTGAAATCAAGAGATCTGCCATAATCTGTAAGCTTAGCTTGTAAATGTTTTGTTGAGTTCTAAAAAACCAGTAGACTTTTGGTTAATAGTATAAAATGTCTTTTATCTCAATTTTTATTTTGAAGTAGAGTAACAAATGTTTGATTTCATGATAATGCAATGTACACCCTCTTGAACTAGTAGAGAAGCACTTGAATCGACAACTAGTATAGTCTACTAAACTAACATTGGATCATTGTCATTACAAACTAGCTATAGCAGATACTTGGTTGAGCATTGCATCCACCTCGCCCCAGGGTCTCTTGCCTGAATAACGTATTTGGCAGTTGGTTGGCCATAGGTTCCTCCAAAATACATAGTATGGAACGTGTCGTAGTAGTATATAATACAATTATCTTACCTGTCTTCTTACTATGGTAATTTATCTTTAAAGTTTAATTCTGAGTTTGCCATTATTAGCCCATGTTGCTAAATTAAATTCTGACTGGAAGACTACTAATATCTAAGAACACGCAAAACAATAGAAATAAACAAGTACAAAATCTACAACTGATCATTATAATTCTTGGAAACATTAGGCTTTGGTATTCAATCTTTCTGACAAATCAAAGAAATAGAGGAAAAGCAATCACACTACGCTACCTAATTCAGATACAGTTGATCATGGGTCCTCCTTCACCCATTGATTAATCCAATCTTAACTTTATGTAGTCATCAATTACTACTGTCACTGTTATTGTTGGCTGTGGTGTTGTTACTGCTGTGATGGTTGTTGCTGTTTCCAACCCTCCTATGCTTGAACTGCGAAAGCTCCAACTGTGTCTTCATGAAGAACTGCATCCGCTGCAATTCGAGATCTTTTGCAAATTTCATCCTCTGCTTTTCCATGTCCACTAACTGCTGCAGCTTTGAGCTCTCAGCTTGCTCGTATGCTTCCCCAAATTTCAGGATTGCCCGAGTCAACTCCCTCACGGAGTTACCCCAGCCCTTTTCTCTCCCACCTCCACCATCCCTGCTGCCCCTACTCGCATTAGGAGTCACTCCAGCCATATTCATCAACTCCCTCTGAATCCTGGGCCTCTTTCTCTCGTATGTAGATGGTGGAAAATCATCAGGAGAGTCAGGTGAGGGCTCTGGTTCTGAGTCCTCATCTGAATCCACTGGAGGCCTTTTCCTCATCTGCATCATCTTTTGCTTTTGTTGTTGTTGTTGTCTAAGCTGGGGGGCCGATCTAACGCCGACAGGGATTCCCATAGGCACCCTTTGGCTCCCTGAGTATGGGATAATTGCTCCGGATGGGCCAGCACCTGTAGCCGAGTTACTCTTAGCTGTTGGACCTATCAATTGATCAAGCCTATCGAAAAACGGCCACTTGCTAGGGCCAGCTCCGGTTGCAATCTTAGCCTTCTCCTGTTTGTACTTCTTTTTCACGGTATCAATTCTATTCTTGCACTGAATATCAGTTTTGGGAGCTTTGGTGTAATCTTCGCGGCTACTGACAATGTCCGCGACATCTTTCCAGTGCTTCTGCTTGAGGTTTCCTCGGCTCAGCTCAAGGTAGCGTTCCCCCCAGGCATCAATCAGCACGGCCGTCGCTCCTTCGCTCCAGCAGTCCTCTCGGCCTCCTCCTCCTCCTCCTCCTCCTCCACTGTTCCCAGTGGGTCTAGACTGCGGCTGTTGCTGTATCGGCAAGGCCAAAGCTAACGCGTTCTGAGATGGCGGCGCTGCCGCCACCGTGACGGTAATCCTACCGTTAGATCGAGTCGATGCCGGAGATCCGGACCCCGCCGATGGGTGCGACTGTATTTCTTCGTCGTCTTCCATCTAATAAAAAGAGTAACCGTTTGCCGGAGCTCGGAAAAAAGTACTCCGATCTGAGAATTTTTCAGACGAGAGGGAAGAGAAAAGGGTAGGGAGGAAGGGGGAGAGAGAGAGGGTAGGAAATACGAAAAGGAGATTACAAGGTATTAGGGTTTTTAGGTTGACCGGCGAAAATAAATTACGAGCCGTCCTTTTATATCGATAGGCGATAGGCGATAGGTGATAGGCAATAGATAATATGCAGTACGGCTAGTAACAGCACATTGTAAATGGATTGACGGAAAAAACTGAAAAAGAAGGAAGAAGGCCAAGACGGGATGACGGCGTCGGTAGGAGAAAGCACCAAACAAATGACCGAATGAGTAGGGACACGTGGACGAACAGCGAGATGGTCCGAATGCGTGTTCGGATCTATTATTAGAGTTAGTTACCAAATATTCGGTTACCGTAGCCATGATTTTTCTCTGTGTGCTATCAATGCAATTTCTTAACCCCTTCACCTCTTGCCGGCTTAGTTGGTTGGTGACTTTAGTGTTAGCTCAAAAAGAGTAAAAATAGGGGAAAAACAAAAAAATTAGTTGGCTCGTGTTCGGGCCAAATCACCGCTTCTCCACCCTTCTGACTTCCATTTACAAGAGATAACAACATTTATATAATAATAATAATTTTTGCAAAGTATTAAAATATTTTTAAAATTTATAGTTTAATATAAAATAATAATTAATAAATTTTAAAAATTTGTTTTTTAGATAACGCATACACCCTACTTCTTTTTTTTTTCTTTTTTTTTTTTTGATAAATACGCATACACCCTACTTAATATCCTACTCAATAAATTTTTTGCCAAACCTTTTTTTGTTTTTGGAAAAATAGTTATTGTTAAAATAGATGCATTTTTTTTTTTTTGTTAAAGTTAATTAAGTTCTTTTTATTTCTTACTTTACTAGAGATCAGAACAAAATTGTAATTTTTTTACTTAAAGTTGTAGTAAATACATTTTTAAACATTAACACTAAAGGAAAATTAATGTAAATGTAATTATAATTTAAAACTGCAGTCTACATATATATATATATATATTATATTAAACATACAAAATTGTAATAACAATATTAATTAAGGTTTTAGTGTCTATGTACTATATATATTAAAAAATAATTGTTCAAAATTACCTTTGTACCATTAATTGATAGTACTACTGTATTTATGTTGAAAGAAATGGTGATTACAACTAAGGCACAAGAGACATAATTGTTTTCTCTAAATACGATTTTTCTTGGAAAGAAAAATCTCAAATTCAAATATTCTATATAAAAAAAAAATTGAGAAAAAATTTAAAATATTCTATTATATTGTATATATTTTTACACAAATATAAATATAATAAATACTAATACTTTATTAATATTTAAATCATTTTTTTAAAAAAAAAAATTATAAATTACCAATATTATATCATAATGACACTTTGGTGTATCAGAAATAATAATAAAAATATAAATAAACATCCAACTTTGAGAAAATATATTCTTTTCTTTTATAGATATTCTTGAAAGTAGACATAATTTTATATTAATTAAGTCGATGTCAAAGATTTTATTTAAGAAAGAAAATAGTAATTGCCTAATGTTTGTGTAGGTAGGGCCAATATTTTTTTACTTTAATATTTACTTTATATATATACATATGATTTACGTAAAATTTTTCTATTAGAAAAAATTGAACTCTATAAAAATGTTAAGTCAAAAGATTTTTTATTATAAGTCAGTTACAATAATTTATCTTCATTATAATAATATTTTTCTAATACAGAATATTTAAAATAAACAACTTATTTTTAATATATATTAAATAAAATATATTTGTTTTGTTAAATTGATTTCAAAAAGTTAATCTATTACTTCATTTATTTACTTTTCTTTTTTTATTTTTTTTAAGGGAAAATTAATATTAAATATAATTCAAATCAGAAGTACAAGTTTGTTGCAATTCTACCGGAAATGAGACAAACCATTCCGTAGTAAAATATTTAATTATCATTTAAATGGGTCAACTAACATTTACTTACTAATAGAAAAGATTATAAAAATTTGTAATATGAAAAAGAAAATAAAAATACAAAAAGTAAAATGACGGATTACTATTTCAGAACATTATGACATTTTCCTTTTAATAATATTTAGGAAGTCAATATACGTAATTTTTTTAAAAAAAATATTTTATGAATGTGAAGATTGATAAAATAGAAAAACAACATTAGGAAAGTGTTCGCATGATTTAGGAGATGGATAGTAGATTGAAACTTAAAATTTTATCATCGTTTTAATTATATTTCCCCATCCAAATTCTTTTATTTATTTATTATCTAAACTGAGCTAATTATCTATTAAAAAAACTCGTCATATTGATTGGAATAATTAATATTAATTGTGACACTCCACCTAATATTAATTAAACTCATCCTAATTATCTATAGAAAAACACTCATCATATTAACATTCCACATAATATTAATTAACCTCATCCTATTAATAATAATTAACATATACATGTGAATGTAAAATCAGTCTCACAATAAGAAATTTGTTAGAAATATCAAAATAGAAAATAATATCCCCTAAAATGTTCGTATAGTAAATGAATCCGAATTGTGAGAAAAATTTTCAATAATAATAATTTAATAAAATTATATCAAAACATTTTATACCAGATTTCAATGTTAATTAAACCTTTTTAAAATTTGGAAAAACTCGTTCACATTTCGATCCATTGAAATTTCAAATTCAGTACTGTTTAAGAAAAGACAATCACACAAAAAGAGATAATCTTTCACAGCTAATGCGTTTGAAAATGGTTTTCTTATACAGGAGAAGTGCGATGAATGAAGATCGGCTATCTGATCGCCGATCTTCGACTCATAAAATAACAAATAAGGCAAGCCGGAGGCCGGAGATTTTGGTTCTGTGAAATTTACCTGCCACCGGAGAGGTAACGCCTAACGGACGTCTACTGCAACGCGTACGACGGGAGTTTTAAAATTCAATGGACGCTGCTGTCGCCATCGATGAAAGCAGCAGCGACCGGTTCAAATTGATTGGCAGTCGGTCAACTAAACGACATCGGAAGGGACAGGGAGTCGTTTTCAATATTTTCTTCACCCTTTCCTACTGTGTCTTGTCTACACCACACCTACTACTATTTTCTTCTTTCTTGATTTAAACAAATATAAATGGACTGAGTGGGCCTTTTTGGGCTTGTAAAGAACTGGCCCAGAATATTTCAATTCCATTATTTAAAAGGAAAAAAGTGTCTTTCGACGCTGCAAATACCCTCACTTATTATACTAAATGGTTTTTTATATATAAATAATGATATATCAACTGATTGTGACTAAGTTGACAGTAAGATTATCTTCAAACACTTTTTTTGCCTAAAGAGTGAAAATTTGACACTTTATTTCATCTTAAAAATCGGACACTATCACTATAAAAAAAAAACTTATTGACTTAAAGTGGAAAGAAAATAAAGTAAACAGAGACAATTTTTTTTCCATTGATTAAAATTTTGCAAATAATTTTCAGATAAATAAAATTGATTATATATACATATGCACTTGAAGTTGAAAGAAATGATCGATTGGAACTTATAAAAAATGATTGATTGAATAGATGACTCATGACTTTTCTTGTTTCGATGAAGCAAAAAATAAATGTCCTATGCATTGATGGCAAATAAAATTGGTGCCGCTTGTAATCAATTTCATGATAATGCTTTGACCAAAATGACATATATAGCCCCACAAACATAATATATACATATATATTATATATATATAAGCTAAATGCTATTACAATGTACAACATTGTCAACAAAGTGTACAAAATTTAGATATAATTTTAGGCTAACTATTAAGTACTCCCATGAGCACTGTAGCCCAGGTTTTCACCCCCTACAAACAATCCTACTTTTTCTTCATCTTCATCAGTCTTCTTCTTCTTCTTCTTCTTCTTATTCCTATTATTAAGTTCTGTATTTACATTCTGCAGACATGTACATATGGATGCACAAACCATTCCTACCTACTTGAAGAAGGTATTTATATATATACACACATTTAATAAATACAAAAACATCGATCGGTTGGATAAAATAAAATGTTCTCTCCCGCATCAGACAAAATGGCATCTCTTTCCCTCTTTCAACGATCCAAAGCACTCAGCACAATCCTGGCATCAGATCAGGAGAGGGGAAAAGTTTTTTCCATTAGAGAATTTAATTATATGATTTGTCCAAAAGAGTGGGGGAAAATTATTATTTTTCAGAACTCAAGAAAGAAAACTGATTAAGAATAGATGGAGAGCACCAGTCATAGCCGGTGGGGGTTCTTGATTCTCCCTGTGGTAATGCCGCAGGAGTAGATTTTCCCCTTATCAATTTCTTGATACTCCCATCGGGTGTAGTTGCTATATACATATGGATGGATGGGCACAAAACAGAAACCAAAAAAGAACCCATGAAAAATATCAAACAATTAATTTTTCCCCACGCCAAGAGAAATTGGAATAAATAAATAATTAAAAAAGGGACTTACGGGTTCGAGGTGTAGCCGGAGTAGAAGAAGCAGCAGGAGAAGATGGCATAGAGGAGGAGTCAACGGAGACGGTGAGATTTGGAATCCGAGCAGAGTTGTGACGGACGATGGTGATGGCCCTCGAAACCGGGACCGGAGGATCATCTCCCGGAAGTTGAGTAGAAGCAGTGGCAGAGAGAGAGTTGTACTTTCTGAGTTTTCCGAGGCCGGAATCTGGTGCAGGGCCGGCGAGCGTTTCGTCCCAGAGCTTGTGAAGGAAACCCATGATGATTTTATTTATTTATTTTTTTTTTAACACCCGAGATTGATTAAGTTAGGTTAAGGTGAATTTGTAATTTTCACCTAAGTTTAGGTAGAGATTAACAACATAATATGTTTTGAATCCTACCAACCAAAAAAAAACAAAAAAAAAAACCTGTTACAAAGATGAGAGGAAGAAGTGGGGGGAGAGAGAGAGAGAGAGGGGGAGGAAATGAAAAGTTAGAAACGAAAAATTAATTGTCTAATTTTCTGTAAAAGAAAAAATAGGCACGGGGCGCCATGGGAAGCAAGATCTTGAGGATTCTTATAGAACGAAAGACAGACCGTAGCGGAGGAGGTGATGGATAAGATAGACTCTTAGACGGCTTAACGAGAATGGATGGCTCCGAATAATATGGCTTTAATTGAACCCGTTGATATATATATATATATATATATATATATTTTCTTTTTCTTGAGGCCTCCCAAAACAATTTAAACAGTTAAACTTTCCCAAATTATTGGAAATGTGTCAAGAATCATTCCTTTTTTATAAAAACAAATAATTAGTTAAGAGTAATAAGTAATGTAAGAAAATATATATATATATATTTTTATTAATATAATTTCATTACAAAAAAATTACACTTAACATTACTTATGGTAATAAAACAAAATTAGGTAAGTAAAAATATAATAATAAAAAAAAAATCATATCTAAATCTTATAAATCAACAATAACCAATCAAATGGAGTTGGTAAACGCGGGAGACAAGTGATCGCGCCATTTTGTCAGGGGCTAAATTGTTGATAAATATTATATTTGTATAATATATTTTTCTGATTAATTTTTTAATTATTTTTATCTTTATTAATTCAAAATCAACCTATATTAATTTCTATTATAAAATTTTTCTCCTATACTATTATAAATAATATTAAAACTTAAAATTTTGTTTAAAAGAATTAAACTCTTTAAATTTAAAATAACAAATATTGATATATATTTTTCCAAATTAAGTGGGGGGCAAAGTTGGAAGGGAGAAGGTGTGGGGCCCGGAACTCCCTTTTCCTTTTTACTTTTTAAACTCCAACGGATAAGATCGAAACACAATAAACCTACCAAACTCCTGTTGTATACAGAATTGAAAAAGGAGGGCCCCACTGCTTGCTGTGGATTTGAGTCACGTGACAAGGATGCTTCATCCTCGACCTCAACCCCTCACTTACTCTAAATAGAAAAGGATTTGGTGACAAAAGCACAATTCAATTGACACTAATTTTGTCTATCAACATAGATAGATATATATATATAAGTTATGTTTAAGACCAAAACTTCAAAATAATAATAAAAATTAATGTTTGTTTTCTTAAAAAAATTTATTAGGAACATATTTGAATTTATAATTATAAATAAAATGATTATCATATAAAATTACTATTAATTTTAAATTGAATCTCATTAAAAAAATAATAAATTTTATTTAAATGATTATCATAACTTTTCGGCCATGAGGGCTCTTAGAAGACAAAAAAAAAAAAAAAAAGACGGGATTGAACCCATAAAATATACTTTTTTCCATAAATGGGGTATTATGAACCCATATAATATTCAACACTACTACATCCGAAAATAAGGCCCCTATTTTTCACCATAAGTATCTTGAGCCCATTTATATAAGCTGGGCTGGATCCAATTAAGCATTGGATTGGAGAGGGATGGAAAGCCCAAGATAGAAAAAATAAAAAGGTTTTTTTTTTTTTTTTTTTTTCCTAAAGTCACAAGACGTCTAGATGAATCCAAACTAATATCCGTTTGAATCGAGTTAGTTTCTTTGAGAGTTTGAGAAACTCTAGCCCCAAAAGTCTCATATATTCACAGATGTAAATTCTGAATAAAACTGAATCTTATAAAGATTATACATCACATGTGATATCTTCTAAACACATGGGAGAAATGGTCATACATGTCAAGTGGGGGGTATAATTATGATATAATTATTACAGCCAAATCAAATTTAAAATCTGGATAAGGCATTTAAAATCTGAAGAGAATCTCTTGGTTTGAGTAGAAAATACACATGTTACATATTTTTATCTTACACACGCAAATATGTGAGAGAAATATATATATACTAACAACTTGTGCATCTACCGTCTAGAAAAAAGTAACTCTCATCTCAAGTTGATTCCTTTCAACGACTATACATTATAACTTCCATTTCTTGTCTCTCCTCAATTTGTCCACTTCGTACTATCTTTCCTACTATGCATAACAAATCTCATTTAGATCGGATTTATATCTTATATAAAAAAAGGAACTTTAATTCTAAATTTTAATTCAAATTCTCGAAATGAGTTCGAACTATCCTTTTCACAATTCTATTTACGTGCCTATATATTTCTAATATATTATTCTTAACACTATATGTATTGGTCATTCTAGGTGTTTTTACATACTACACCGTTTTATTAAAGATAAAGACAAAAAGTAAAGAGAGAAGAGGGAACAGTTTGTTGGATTAGACATCAATCGGTAATGAAACCAAAAAGTAATGGTTTTTTTTTTTTTTTTTGGTGAATAAAAAGTAATGGTTATTATTAGTGAAACCCGCAAATGCATTTAAGTCAATGGTAGGTGGACCCACATGCACCTCCCCCATCACGTGTTATGGGACCCTAATGTTTATTCTCCAATTACAGCCTTTACTTTCATATTTTTTCCTCACATGTCCACTTGAAGAAGATTATTACAGAATCATTTATCTTTTTTTGATGAATCAGAATCATTTATCTTGAACAACGTTATTTTCTTTTTTAATGATTACATATATATATATATATATAGTTTATAATCCTACTTAAAACATGGTTAATACACTATTTGTATAATAAATAACTGTAAACCCTTTGACAGGGAAAAGGAAAGATCTTCCAGAGGCTTATGGACCTTCTCTGACACAAATGCATTTTTTATGGTTCATTTGTAAGACCAAACAGAGTGATCCAAATTGACATTTCATATCCCAAAGATTTTCAACTCGTAAATTATGTGGACAAAATCATGGCCGAAAAATTTCATCAGGACAGTTAAGAGGTCAATTGTGAGCACTACAATACTTTTTTAACTTTTTTTTTGTTTTTTTGGGTGCAAAGAAGAACTGATAAAAACTCACTAGTTGTAGCAGCAGCACGTAGCAAGGGGATGAATTTGTGGACTCTTCTGACACGAAATTTTTGTGGTATCCCTTTGCTGCCACAGGTTTCTCTCCCGGATCCCCACCACCTAGCTTTTCCTTTGGTACCACCTTTTAGAAAGGATCCAAGGATTTCGAAATCTAGCGGTAGTTTCAAAATCTTCACTACTGTCATGAAAAAGAGAAGCTAAAATAGTCATTAGAGGAGACATCGTGACCAAATGAAACTTTCTGCTTTTGTCCATCGCTCCTCTTACTCTTACTGTTTCCTTCCCTTCCCTGAGTTCCGGCTCCTGATCTTGCTCCGATGACACCTCCTCTGTCCCCCCTCCTCGTGTATTCCCAATGATGTTCCGCCTGTCTTCAAACCAGTTCAAAGAAACGGGGGAAAAAATAAGGATATGATTGGGGACAGACAGATGCATTACATAATAAACAAGAATCACGTACCCCCATACAAAATCCTCCTTCAAATTGGGTATTCCCTGCCTTAACGCTGTTAGTGCAGATCTCTGAGGAATTTCTCTTGTTGCTGCTGGGAATGGCATTGCGAGTTTGAGGCTCGCTGCAGGATGGAAGTGAAGATGAAGAAGAAGAACTCGGGGTTGCACTTCCACTTCCACTTCCACTTCCAGATGATGATACAAAGGCATCGAGGTCACTTTGACACATTTCCTCGAACAGTTCTTGCAATTCCTCGAAACTCTCCTCTCTGTTTTCCTGTCAATTCAAGAACTACATTTGAACACACCATACACAACCTCACTCACAGCCCAGTCTATGAACCCATCAACTCCCAATACAGAAAAATATTGTGGAGAGTTACAACCACTAGTTTTTTCATTAAAATGATAAAACACTCTGCAATCATGAACTTTCATTTGATCAATTTGAATGGGATTCCCGAATCTTGCGAATATCACTAGGGACCTCCCACTTTTATGCTGCTGTTCACAAGCTATATTTTATTATTCTACCAAAAAACAGAGAAAGCCATGCCTGACCCACCCTTTTTTTTAAAAAAATTTTTAATTGAGCGATGGAAAGCCAAAAGAAACATGGATGGAAGAATATCTTGATGGTCCAACAACGTGTCAGAGAAAAAGGGGAACAGAAACTCACCCTAGATTTATTTTGGTTCATCATGGCTGCCATTTCGTTCAGAAACTCCCCCATTCCCTGTATTTCATCAAAGCAGAACACGGATAATAATGTTAGAATAAGCGAACAAAATCACCACTTGATTACAGTGGAAAATAAGGACGTCTCAGCTAGACACGAGAGGCCAACCAGATCTGCTAATCAGACAAAGGCGAAAAGGCAAAATTTCACCTTGTATTTCATCTCTAACACAAAACAAGCTGGCTACATTTATTTTTCTCACTAATTTGACTACAGCTACATTATTGGCCCCATATTTGGAAAATTCTTCTTCAACTTATTATTATTATTTAATAAAAAAAAAAGACTACTATTGATGTTAAATCAGTCACCATAAGTTATGGTCCATATCAAAATTATATTATATATAAAAGATATGGGTTGCAAAAACAAAAAAACATCGAAGAACCTGAACTAAATATAGAAAATAATAATAATAATAATAATAATAATAATAAAATGATATATTGGAAGGAACGAGGAAAGGGAGGGCTTAGACGTACATTTTCATCGTCGTCATCATCACAGTCGTAAACACCTACGTCGTACAGAAACCTTTTGTTGGAATCCGAAAGCACTGTAAAAGGCAGACCAACCCGTGAGTCCAATTATAGTTCCAATATTAAGCCAATTCAATTCTTATTGGTACTGATAATACTAGCGAAAAAATATGATTTTCTTTTTTAAAAGAAAAAGAAAAAGGAAAGGTGCATTATTATTTACTAGAATAATTCAGCACCGCCAATAATATAAAGAAAAATAAAACCAGATGAAATTACTACCAGAATAAGCTTCTTGAATCGCTTGAAACTTCTTCTTGGCCTCTTCCACGTCCTTCGAATTCCCTGCCGCCGAGCAACGATCCGGATGCCATTTCTATCATATATATATATAAAAATATATATTACCCATTCCCCCCATTTCAGGAGGAGAAGATAGCATAAGGAATATATTTTTCTTTTTTCTTTTTCCTGTTTAAGGGGTTGGGGAAAAATGGAGAGAGAATATTTAAAAATATTAAAACAGAACTTTTAATTCTTTCCCACCACTTATTTAAAAAAAAAAAAAAATGCTTACATAGTATTTTCACACCAAAGTCCAAAAAATGCATGTATCAATAATTGACGGCAAAATCATAATATATATAATATTTTATTTTTCCTTTGAAAGAAAAGTTGCCTGTGTTTCGAGCTGGAGATTTTTCTTTTCTTTGGATGAGGGGTATTAAAAACTTGTTAGGATCTCAAATGAATACATCAAAGAAGATTTTTTTTTTTTAAAATAATAATTCCAGAGAGAAAATCACCAAAAAAAAAAAAGGATGGTTTCAAAATCTAACCATTGCAAGTCTTCTGTAAGCAATCTTGAGTTCTGCAGCACTGCATTCCTTCTTCAACCCCAAAACTGCGTAAAAATCGCAGCTTTTATCTTCATCTGCTGCCATTCTTGGACCTCTTAAATTTCAACAAAATTATATGTCGAAGCAGAAGGTATATCTCACAGCAGCAGAGGCGATCGAAACCAAACCAGATAAGATTTGTCGACGAATTTATATAATTTTCACAAACTAGACTCTCTAGTGCAATCTAAATATCCACCCGACAAAAAAAAAAAAAAAAAAAAAAAAGAATACGCTATAAATAAATATGCATACCTAGAAAAGTTACATTACAGATAAAGTTTAGGGGTCAGAACGCTGACAACGGCGGCGGCGGCAGTGCCGAAGCGACGGACAGAGAGAAGGAAGTCAAGTCTCCGGAGAGATCAATAACAGCTCTCTCTCTCCTAACGCTATGGCAAAGGAGAGGCTTAAAGCAGGCTCCAGAAGCAGGGAATATTTATTTGGTGGGCTTATTTTTTTAAAAAAGAAATAAATAAATGAGGAAAATGGTGGAATTCTATACATTCTTTATTGCGGACTCTTGGATAAGGATGGTGAAGGTTGAACGGTCAGGATCCAATTTGTGGAATCAGATATTTCTTTGAGACTGTCTCCAGAAACTTCTTTAGTTACTGTTTCATTACTGTTTCTTGTACGAGTGGTAACTTTTTTCTTTTTTTCTTTAATCCATCCGATGACCCGATGACCCGACTGGGGTATGGGTTTTGGAATAAATTATATTTTATAAGGTAAATTGACAAATTTCATTTTAATTTATATAATTTTTGAGATTTTATTTTTTTAAAAATTTTTTGGATAATTTCATCAATTATTTTTATAATTTTAACAAATTTTATCATTCTGTTAATTTTTTTAATGGTCAACGATTAGTCAATTTTTTTTTAAAATAAAAATAATTATCTTAAAGGTAAAAATGTCAATTCACTTAAAAAAACTAAATTATTCCTTACTTTCCCCAATTCCATACGCGTCCCTTTCATTTTTAAAAAAGAAAAACAGAACTTTCCATCATTTTCTTTATCCTTCCCGTTCTTCTACCCTTTTCAATTACAGTTGATGAAACCCAACAAGCTTTAAGGTATGCAATTTTTTTTTTCTCCTTCCCAGCATCAACAAAAACCCCAAAATAACACTACATTTTCACAAACTCACGTGACAGTACAGTTCTGAAAAAAAAAAAAAAATTTGCATACTTCAAAGTTGTTGGGTTTCATCCACTGTAATTGAAAAGGGTAGAAGAACGGGAAGGAGGAGGAAGATGGTAGAAAGTTTTTTTTTTAATGAAAGGGAAGCGTATGAAATTGAGAAAGTAAGGAGTAATTTAGTTTTTTTTAAAGTGAATTGATTTTTTTACAGATAAATATTTTTATTAAAAAAAAAAAAAATTTGATTAACCGTTGACCATTAAAAAAATTAACATAAGAATGAAATTTGTTAAAATTATAAAGATAATAATAAAATTATCTAAAAAAAATTAAAAATAATAAAATCATAAAAATTATATAAATTAAAGATAAAATTTATCAATTTACCTATTTTTTATAAACTCTTTTATTTAATAAGTAGTATTAAAGTAGAAAAGGTAATAGGACCCGCACTTCGTTTTACTTCTATTTTTCTTCTGGGTGAAAAAAAATGATACACTTGTCAAGTTGCAACTTTGACTACTCCACGCAGAAGGCCAAAAGCAAATAATTTAATTAATTAGTCTTTCACTTTCTTATAATATTTTTTATCTGTCACTAATCTTAGTTATTGTCCAGTTAATCTAATTTTACGTAGCACTTGTAATTAGTATTGTATAAATTTATTTATCCATTTAAAGTTAAATATTTGGTAATTATTACCACGCTAATAAAAATTATTCTCAACAAGAGTGAACAAACTCAGTGATGTGTTAAAGTTAATTATGTCATATTTAAAAAAATAATAATAATAAAAATCGTAATAAGTTATCAAATTGTATTTATCATATATTTTTTAAAATTTGTTAATTTATAATTTTTTTTTTGATCAAGAAGGAGCAATAGAATTAACTTAAGGAGAAATCAGCAGAAATAGCTGACAGAACATCAGGTGGGAGGCCATCAGGCCACTCGCAAAACCCAGAAAAAGACAGACCATGATGAGCAAGCAAATGTGCTGGCCTATTAAAACAACGACGCACAAAATGAATTGAAAGAAGAGAAAATGCAGCGAGCAAAAAATTAATAAATATTTATTAATGTTTTATCCATTTAAAAATTTTAAAAATTTATTAATTTTTTAACTCTCTTTTCAGTAATTTATAATTAGTATTGATTAGTCATTACTTAAGGGAAAAAATGTAAAGTTAAAAATTTAAAATTTTTAATAAAAAGATCAAATAATAATATATTTTTTAAAAAATTTAATATATTGTTCGTATCTCGAACTCATGAAATTCAAGTCATAAGTGAATTGTTAACAACTATGCTACATCTTCTTGACATAAAAATACAAAAACTAAATGAATGCAATGTCATCGCTAATTTTTCAAAAAACTAATTATAAGTATTTTTTAAGTAAAAAAAAAAACATTATTAAAATTAAAATTTCAAATAAATGATTTTTAATTTTTCATGATAAATGAAGTTGCTTATTTGAGAGGTTGTCTTGAAGATCCTCCAATATGAAAAGGAAATTTGAATGACTCACAATAGTAAAGCAATTAATAACGTTAATAGTAACGAACCAAAAAAAAAAAAAAAAAAAAAAAAAAAAAAACATAGGTAGGTAGGGGGGTAAATGCAGCGAAGGTAAGTACAATAGAAAAGAAAGAGAACCATTTGCAAGGTGGAGTAGAAGGCAGCTGGTTTCTAGTGGTGCTACTTGCACAAGTGGCAAAGCAATCTTCTACACTTTTTGAGTCTCATCTTAGATTTCATTCAATTGTCCCCATACTCCCCAATCTGCAAATTGCAAATCTACCTAGTTTTTTTTTTTTTTTTTTTTTTTTTTTTTTTTCCTTTTTTCTAAATTAATTTACACTATTACACACAGCCATTACTTCTGTACATTTAGTCACAGAAGAAAGAAGATCTAAGTTGCCATCATAATCTGGAGCATACATCCATCCCAGTTCTAATACTCGGGACCAATAAGAATCTATGATACTTTTGTATGTTAGAGAACACCTTGATATTTCAATATATACACATATTTTCTGGAGAAAAACTGATTCTATGTTGGATTTGGAATTGATAGGAGTTGGGAGTGGTCCAATTTCAAACACTTCAAGAAAAAACCCACATGATTATCAGCCACAAAGGCATTGGAAGGAACTCGAATTCACGTGCATAATGCTGAACCAGACTAAAGAAGGAAACCAACAACAATCATGGCAACCCAGCAGTTTGGGAGAGTTAGTCTAAGCGGACTCCTAATGTTTCATTCGGGGTGGATGATCGAAAGTTCGAATCCCCTGAGGTGGTTAGCGCCACGTTAGAAAACTTTGGGTCGGGCCTTACCCTCGAGTAAGAGTTGAACTCTGCGAGCGTTCCGTAGATCGAGTCCGGATTAGTCTCACCGAAGGTGGGGATACAGGGCGCCCCAAGTGGGGTAATACCAACAACAATCATGGCATTGGCCCAAATTCCATTAGTAAAATCTCAAATTCAAACCTTATTATAAATTTATAAATGAACTAACAATTTAAAAGAATTTATTCCAGCTCTATTCCTAATTAATTAGGACTCAAAATGACTAATAAATATAACAAATATTAATGGACTAAGCTAAATCCGGCAACTTGAGGGAGTTGGTCTAAGCGGACTTCTAATGCTTCCTCCAGAGCGGATGATCGAAGGTTCAAATCCCCCTGGAGTGGTTAACTCCACATTAAAAAAGCTCTGGGTCAGGCCCTACCCTCGAGAAAGAGTTGAACTCTGCGAGCGCTTCGTAGGCCGAGTCCGAATTAGTCTTATCGAAGGTGGGGATACCGGGCGCCCCAAGTGGGGTAATACCAAAAAAAAAAATATAACAAATATAGAAGGTTTCAAAAAAAAAATAATAATAATAAAAAAGAAGGTAAAGAACCCATTGCTGGAAAGTGCATCAACTAGCTAGTTTCTTTTTCATCTTTAGTTTTAGCAAAGAAAATTTCTTACAATATTTCAAAGTGGTGGTAATTGTTAAACAAAACAGAGGCATTCAATGCACTTAACATAAAGAGAGGGAGAGGGGGGAAGGGATGATTCCTGAATCAGTGGGCTAATGACATCATTCATATTGGTTGAATTAATGTCCTTGACTCCTAAACTACTACTAGTCCCCCCCTCTTTTTTTTTTTTTTTTTTCCCTCGTTGGAATAAAGTTAATCTATTGGAAGAGGTCACAACTTGGCTAGAAAAAAAAGAACTTCCTTTGTGGTTATTGTACATCCAACAAGCAAGATTCTATCTCCCATCTCATGCGTTGTCTTCATCCTTGATATACAGGAACCAATGATAGCACACAAAAGAACTGACCCAACAAATGGCATGTTTCTCTAGAATGTGGGAATGCATTCACTATTTACAACATATATTGTACAGAAGAGGATAAATGATGGGACACACCATGCAAAGAAAATTGAGCAAAGTTGGAATTAAAGAAATTACAACCTTACTGCAACAAGAGTCTAAATCATAGATTTATTCAAGTTAGACACATTGATTGTTAAGGATCAAGACAAGATGGAAACTTACTAATAATAAGTATTTCTGAAACATATATATTGGATCCAAATAGCATGAAAAGAAAAAAATTTGTCTAATTGATGCATGCTTCCATTAAGTTTCAAGTAGAAAGAGATATCCAGCAGCACTATTTATTATTCTTCATATTTATGCAAATAAGTCACAAATTAGCTAAAATTAATGTCTATGCTACGAAATTCTTTATACAGTAACTACTCACTCCCTTCGTAAAGCTTTGATCCAATCAATTTCTAGTCGGAAATCACCAGGACCACTCCTGGCACCGGGAACCCCACCTTCTGCATTCACAGATAGGGACATTCCAACAATACGTGATGGATTCATCTCCAAGTCAGCATCTATGACATTCCCTCTCCATGTTGGAAGATATTGGGCAAGGGGTATCTGCCAAGTCAATATAATCAACATCCAAATTACAAGGTTGAGTTGATTTTTCCATGGCAGAAATTCAGATAGTATTCAAATTGCATTAAGTGCACTTATTTTTTTCGGGTAATGGTGGTGGTTAACCAAGCAAAATAGTAAAGAAAAAATAGTCAAGGGCCTTGCCTTAGCTATGTACCAGTTGTCTTCAGGCACATATACGAATGCTTGCCATGAGTTATCTTCCTGTTGAGCAGGAGAATTTACCCAATTATCTGTATAAATCTGCAAAACAAATTGAATCCGCATGCCATCATCATGGTTTTCTCCAGAAGAGAAAAATGCAGGAGAAATCAGACAGACCCTAGTATATGGAAGTTTCTAAAGTGCCTTGTTGAAATTCACTTTGCAATTGAAATTAGTGTTGATGCTCAAGTTGCAATTAGATTTTTCACCTTTTATCAAATTGATATAGCAACTTCGAAAATTTCTCAATGTACCATCTCTAACAAGTGGCATGTCTGAAAATGGTCAAATATGAATGACTAACATCTAAAATTATAAAAATAAAAATAAAAAAAGAAAAGAAAACACTAATTGGTCCACTTCATTCTCTAGAATAATGAACTTTGTACTATCCAGTTATCATACCCCCTCCCAAAAGGAAAAAAAAAAAAGGAATAGTGCGCCAACAAAGATTTGTTATAATTTAAAAAGGGAAATAAAAAATACTCTTATGTTCCCCAAAGACTAAATTCCAGATTGATTCATATTATATATCATATATCTGGGGGTTGGGGGTAAGAGGGATTGGTGGTGAAGAGGCCCATATATACAGAGGCTAATCAAAAGGATCAATCGGTCATTCTAGAAATTGAGATATACGCTATGCATATTTGACTATCATCTGTAACAGTCTTTGGCTATAGGTCAACACATTAAAGAAGTCAAATAAAGAAATTTTAGAAGTTGATAATCAATCAGATAAGAAGAATCATATGGTGATGTGAGAATGGACTAGATTTTGCAAGCCAAAGTGAATCTTTTCCAAGTTCCTTTTGTTAGATATAAGGAGGAAACTCACAGTAGAAATGTAACTTCTTCCATCTCCTTTAAGTTTAAGAGCTATTGTATCATATTCTTCCAAATCGATAAAGCCACCAAACTGCAGAAAACAAAAATCAGAACAAAATGACAATGAGAAGAAAGCAGATAAATTTTAACAAATATATCATGAGTTCATGTCATTACTGTTCTACAAGACAACTGCAGAAGGGTATTTGTCTAAACAGAGGGAAAAGCAAGTCAACTCCTGCTTACAATAACTAACTTCATATAACGTATCATAAGCAAACCGTTGCTAAATAACAAGTAATAATAATTCAACCCAGGCAGCATCTTGTATAGAAAGGAACTATGAAGACCATCAATTGAGTTCATTACCATATGTGTAATAATGTTAGCAAATTTACTTGGAAAAAAGGTCAGACAATTAATCACCTTTCTAGAACGCATCCCACAAAAGCCAAGTCGAGTGATGTTCCATTTTGAACCCTCAGAAACTTCATCAGAAAGGTTCCCAGAAAATATGCCTTATAAAAAAAACACAAGAAGAAAACAAATAAGTAGAAGTTAAATTTATATGCTAATGCCTTTTTTAACCTGAAGATGTTTAAGAAATTCTATTCGGATGCTCAGAAATGTGCAACCCAAGAAAAGAAATAAATCATTCTGAAGTATAGCGAGAGGATTTAAGATCATTACAAACCTGTACTCAATCCATTTCCAGGGTCAACAATCTCTAGTGAGGCGGTGGACAAACCTGGACAATTCATGAGCAAATACACAATTCTTTAAAGAGGTTCCAAGAAAATACAGAGTGACCAATTGAACAGTCAAAATCAATGGACAAAACCAAGCAGAGCAAACACAAAAAGAGTTAATACCATAAGCTTCTATGACCACATACTGAAACTTAAGTTCTACAGAGAACAAATCATAAAAATGAGATTCATCTTCGATACAGTAAAACATGCAGAAAAAATATCAGTTCAGTGTCATGTGTGATGCAGATAAAAAAAACCTTATACTTTCTCTACCCTCTGTTGGATTGATGATACAAAAGGATATACACCAAGTGGAACATACTGATAGACACATACCTCCATACTCAGAGTCCGAATAGAGATGCCATCTTTTAAGCTCTTCCTTTGAACCAAAATTAAATATAGATCTTTCACTTGGAGGAACCCAGTCTTCAACATTCCATGTGAGTGCTACAAGGTACAAAGAATGCAAATAACTGAAACAAGTTTGTGAGTATGAAAAGAGAGAAATGCAAAATGGTTTAACACATTCTCATTCAAGAAAGGGGTAATAGATAAGAATCCTTGAAGTTTGGCTAACAAAATAAAGAAAGAATTACTTCCAAGAAGGAAATAAATTAGTGTTCCTTATTTTACAGGAGATAATAATCACCATACTCTCCACAAACTACTTAGTCCAGAAAAATCTAGATTAATGGAAATATAAATTAGAGAAAAATGTTGTGATGCATGACAAGTAATAGTGATTCATTATACTATGAATTTTCATTTTTACCCATTCAAGGAACACATTAGAAGCCCTAACCATAGGTTAAATTTTATGGAAGAAATCTTATAAAATTATTAACAAAAAAGAAAAATGAGTAGGCTAAGTTCGTCTTAAGAAAACAAAGAAAGAATAAAGAATCAGTAAAAATATAAGTCATGGAAGATTAAACATTGTGATTTATTAATGAGAAAAAGAAGCTAATGTTGTCAGTTATGAATGAATAAAGAAATATCACAACCTGGACAATCTGCAGAATTAGTATATTTTAGTTTCAGCATATAGGAGAAAAACACACCTAGGGAGGGGGGAATTTATCTGTAACAAGAAAGGAGGTATTCAAAGCACTTCACAACCTCTCCTGGCTAACAATCATTGGAAACGATTCAGTACCTCTTTTAGTTGCATTTACAGAAGCTTGCAATAATGAACGGAACCTTGACATCTCTTACTGGTGCCTCAGAAACCCTAAAACAGAAGAATGACAGAACACCATAAACCATAGTTCATAAGAGATGCGATGATACGAATTAGTGACATAGGAATATGGGATAGCAAATACAAGGTCTCCTGATGCCAAAATCAATAGAATATAAGTTCTAGTAACATCGTGACCAGCACGTGCAAATTCACATGCTTAACTAAAATTCACATGTTACAGCTTCCAGAAGTTCGAGAACGCTGCGAATAATCCAATGTCATAAAAGATTTTAAAGCCAAGTATCCAAAAAACAAGGTAGAGCTACTTAAACGATGATTTGTGAACAGTTAAATTTTCCATAAACCGCGAATTTATGGCTTGGAGGAGCCATGGAAATGTCACTGAAACACAGTGAATCACCTAGAAAAACATGCGAAAGGCAACAATGCGAATATAACTCATACCAGAAAAGTTGAGGTCACAAGTAAAACACTAAGCTGAGAAGAAGCTATTATCACTTCATCAGAAAGTAAAGAAGGGTAAATGGCACGATTTTGCTAGCAGCAGTAACCAATTTACCATCTCGAATCTCTTCCATTATCATATATAATCAAATCACATAATAGTATACTTCATCAAAAATTTAACTAGAATTTTAAAATTTCAAAAACTTAAAGGGAGGAAAATTCACCTTTTGAAATCGGCAACAACTACCACAATCGAACATCTAGCTGTTTTCCTCACCGGAAAAACCAGTTTAGATCGGCACGGTCACAGCAAGGGGTGTCAAAGACTCCACTCCTGACGAAAAAATGCGCCGTACTCACACCCAAGCCAAAAGATCTTCCCGGTTTAGAATAATTTCGTTGGTTTCTGGGTCCACCGAAGGGCCCAGAACCTGGTATTGGAATTCTTTTAAAAATATTGGGCTTTTAGAAAATTGGGCTCAACAACTTTTTGAATATGAAATGTTTAAGGTAGCCCAGTACTTAAAATTCAGTTACTGCCGAGCGCCAGGGCATCAAGCTCACTCAATATATATATTAATTGTTAAGTGAGTGCTGGCCGAGTGGTCAGCACCACGGTTCGACACTCAATCTCAATTTTAGTCTGTCAACCCAGTAATTATGCTTATCGATTTAATTGTAGATTATTCGTGTCAACCTGGACACCATACTATAAAAAAAAATTAATAAAAAAAATAATATATATTAGTTTAAATATTAAATTGTCTATTGTTCTTTTATTTTATATATTATATATATTTATATATATTTTTAAGGAATTTCGATGACTTTGTTTATAAGAATCTACGTATAATTCACGGGTTCCTATGAAAAACCAACAAAGAAAGAAACAAAACCATGCATTTCAACCCAGCAGTTTGGGGAAGTTGGTATGTGGACTTCTAAAGTTTTTCCTCAGGGCAGATGGTCGAAGGTTTGAATCCCCTGAGATGGTTAGCGCTACGTTAAAAAGCTAGGTCTCACCCTCGAGTAAGAGTTAAACTCTGCAAGTGCACCCCAAATTGAATCCGAATGAATCCGAATTAGTTGGCCCGTGTGGGTTCGGATATGGGATGCTTAAGCAAAAGAAAAAAACCATGCATTTCATTCCCCCTTCATTTGCAAACAATTTTTGACTGCCCATAGAAATAAAAGAGGAATTTTGACGATGTCCATACTATAACAGGTTCAATTATTGCATCCTTTTTTTACCAACATTTATCCTTTTTTCGACGGCCAATTTTTACGAACATTTACCACCATTTTTCTTTTTACGAATATTATTGTCCAGAATTTTTACTCGAGTATTCGCATTCTATATAATATAATGCAAACGTAATTATATTTAAAAATGCAAATGGCGTTTTGTCACAATTCGTGCCTTTTCGGGGACGGCATGGAATCTCCCCCTTTCACTGTGCCAAGCAAGCTACCACACGGAAGTCTTACTCTTTATTTTATTTTTATTTTTTTTTACAAAAAATATCTTAAATAAGTCTTATTATATATGTATTACACCTAAAAAATGAGTTTATGCTTCTTACCCACTTAGTGGGAGAATTAAATAACATTTCTTTCATATTGTAATACTTCGTTACATAAATAAGTGAAGTGAATGGTATATAAGAATGGTGGTTATAGTCAACTAGTCGAGGCACAGACTTACGTGCCTAAGTATTGACACTTAGTATTAAAGCAGATAGCCAACTCAGATTATGATAATTAAGCGCAACACTACAAAAATGGAAGTATTTCTAAAATCTCAAACGTCGGACCAATTATGTTCGGATGGATCCTAGCAGGAACGCTAGACACTAAAGGGATGAATATGATCCCTCTCCTACATCGGAAAGTGAAGTGAATGGTATATAAAAATGAGTCTAACTACTCATAGACAACTCAATATATCTTTTTAATATCGTAGAGACAATATCAAATAGTTAATTGTGGATTCCGATAGATTCATAGTTCCAAAACGATCACAAGTCGGAGTCATCACACATATGGTGATTATCTAGTAGGGATTAAGACAAATTAAGATATTCTTTTTTTTCAAAAATGGGATGAGGTCATGATTAAAGACGTACAAAAAAAGAAGATTACTAAATCTTGTATACTCTTTAAATCCCTTCTTTTTAGAGAGAGAGAGAGAGAGTGTGTCTATACATATTAGGTTTGGAGGAATTTTCTCAATGGGAGTTAAAGGCAGCAAATTGAGAAGAATTCTTGGAGTTCATGGGAATGGAAGTACAATTAATAAACGACTAAGATATATGAGTGGAAACAGAGGTCATGAACAAAGAGTACCAAAAGGCTATATTCCGATATCAGTTGGCGTAAATGATGAGAGGAGGGAGCGGTTCGTGGTGCACACGACAGCCTTGTGCGATGCAGATTTCTTGGAGCTGCTCTGTAGGTCTGCCGAGGAGTATGGGTTCAGTAATCAGGGCATTTTAAGAATACCTTACGAAGCAAAGGCTTTTCAAGAACGCATGCTTATTAGGTTAGCTAGGCCTCATTTCCAACGCTAAAAAAAAATATTTGTAATAATATGTATGTATATATGTATATTTGTTTTGATCAATTTTGCCTTTTCATTCGATTAATTCTGGATTTTAAGTAGAACATTTAACAGCTATAATTATGTAAACGGGACTAAAAAACGATTAATTCGTTCGGGAAAAAGTAGTAATTAATAGACCAAAGATGACACGTGGAGACAAAGGTTGAAAAGCAAGTGTCGGTCAATTCTAGAGAGGGCTTGATTGTTCTGGACATTTCCATGGATACTCAGACACTACCCATCTCTGCTCTAGAACTTTCTTCATTTTCTTCCTTCCCTTTTTATTATGCCCAACTTCTCTTTGTTTGCCCTCCGAGCAGTTTGAAGTGGCACAAGCGAGTTTCTGTTTGCTGAAAAATATTTTCTATTCCGGCATTCTTATAGTTCGATCAGTCGGAGATGAGCGCAGTGGTGGATGCGATGACCCAAATTTTCAATCTCCCCGAAACCCTTGAGAAAATCATGTTCAATTCAAGGGTTCCTGAAACGAGCGAGAATAAAGGTACTGGTAGCATTCCGGTCGACATTCTTGACTCGCCAAAGGAGTACATCTTTTACATGGATGTTCCTGGCTTATCCAAATCCGACATTCAGGTGAGTTTTCAAACCTTCAGTCTCACAATATGTAATATTGAGCAGAAACCCTAACCTATATTGAAGCTGGATTTTATTGATCTTGCAGGTCACAGTAGAAGATGTAAACACACTTGTGATTCGGAGCAATGGAAAGAGGAAGCGTGAAGATGGTGAGGATGAAGGTTGCAAATACATACGACTAGAGAGGAGGCCACCACAGAAGCTACTGAGGAAGTTTAGGTTGCCTGATAACTGTAACGTTTCTTCAATTACAGCTAAATGTGAAAATGGAGTGCTGACAGTCGTTGTTGAGAAGCTGCCTCCGCCTCCCAAGTCCAAGACTGTTCAAGTAGCTATTTCTTAGGCACCCATTCCAATTCCCACGCAGGACTTAAATTTTTCAGGGATTGAGTATTCTAGCTTAGGAGAATTTCCTCTTGGGTTGTATTAGTGTGTTATGTTCTTGAATTTCATTTTCGGTATATGTAACCTTATTAGAATTTTTACCTTCCCATAGCATGTAAGACAAGTTTCTAAGTTACTGGTTCTGTGTATCTCAAACTGATAAGTTCAGTATAGTGCCGCGATTTCTACAAAAATGGCTGAGTGTTACCTTTTTCTCATGGTACAAGAAGAAGAAGACAAAAGCTGACAAAGTATAAACATGGGATAAAATCACCTGGAAGATCTCTTCTTTTTAGACTTGGCTTTCGCTTGTTTATTGTCTCTGTTTGATTGCTTTCCTTCCGGGTTGTTCTCCTCGTTTATGAGATGCTCGTACTCTTCTATACTTGCAAAGGGAGATTTGGATGTTTTAGCGATTGATTTCCGTTTCCTTTTCTTCTGGTGTTTGTTATTATCTGCATCACTATCATCTGCTTCTTCCAGGATAGCATCGTCATCCTCATTGAAACTGATCCCAGCATCCTCTGAATCACTCCCAGGGTCAGAAAGTACGTTAGCCTCTTCATCGCTCTCATTGCCAATTAAGTCATCGTCATCCTCACCAGCAATGTCATCCAAATCATCATAGTCATAATCACCGCCATCAGTTTCCCGAGGATTAACTGAATCCAGTATATCGTCAATCTCTTCATTGTCACTTTCATCACCTTGATCATTGATGTCGTATAACTCTTCGGCAGCCTCATCCTCTGCTGCCTTCTTTTTCTTCTTTTTTGTTTTCTTGGTGGACATCATTTTGTTCGTGTAGAACTTATGGAACACAACATCCTCTGCTGGCACATCTGATTCTGCCAATGAGAGAATTTCTTCCCCAATCAACCGGTTCTCCATGTCACGCTGGGGGATCAAAGATTATAGCCAGGTCAAAACACAACATTCATACAACATGAGAAAATTAACTCTCAACGCTTACTCATAACATTCCTTTCATGCCAACATTAATGGGGCCAGAGGCGAAATGGGGAGTGAAGGAGAAGTGGCAAAGAAAAAAAAAAAAACTTTTCTGGGTTCCACCTCCCAAATCAAATTAAAAATTAAAAATAATAATTCTGACAGCCACATTACTAAGTAAGACGCATGCAAATGGCTCACCTTCTTTGCAGGTTCAATTTGGGAGGCTCCGTGCCACGTGCTTTGTTTTGGTTTCTTTTCCATGAACTTGTCCAAAAAGGAAGTGAGAGAGAGATCATTGAGAGGATTACCATTGTACACAATGTTAGCCCCAGAAAGAAGAGTTCTGGCCATGGCAGCCACTGAAGGATGCACATGAGAACCGAGTACCATAAGCTCCCACCAGCTAGCCTGATCTGCATTGCTGTCAAACCATAGCACAATTTCAAATAGGTTATCATAGAACTATAAAGTGACATTCACATACATAACTGGGGGGGGTTGTGGAGGTATTGAAGCTCTATTCCTTTCCTCCGAGAGCCAGGAAAAATAACACAATACAGTAGCCAGTTGTAAGCATGCAATACATGCTTATCTGCATGTTTATAGATATTCCAACTGAACAAGGAATAATTTTAAGTACCAGTATAAAGGCTCCCTGTGCCGTAGATTATATCCTCCAGGAAAAGTGGATCTAACATCTGTTGTTTCAGATGGTAGCTTGTTGTGATCAGCAATTGGCCTGGATTCCTTAATGTCATCCTGACTACCTCCAATAAGCAGCAAGTCATTTGCTTCATCTGAGTCATACCCCTCCGAATCTGGAGGTGTAGAATCGTCTTGACTGGCAGAGGAATCACTATCTGTGCCATTTCCATCACTATTGTTAGTATCATGCACTGCTTGAGCCTTTTTAATTTCTATTGCATTGGTTTTATCATCATCATCATCTGAAACATCTTTGAAATGCTCAAGATCCTCATCCATTGTCTCATTCTGAAGCACAGTGTTCCTGTCCAGTAAGTGTCGAACCTTCAGCACAGTTATACATTGACAATAGTATATCAAAAATAAAGAAATTGAAAGGAAAAACTGGGTCAAAAGTAATACTGGACTACCATAGAGGTGGTCTTGCTTTAAGAACTTCAGAAAGGAGGAAGAGGCATCCACATGCATATTGAGGTGGCTGTTGCAGTGCAACCTGTTTAGAATAGTCAAAATTATACTTAACAGGATTCTCATAATGCTTCCCAAGACGGAAAACAACAAAGTACAACCAACTTGTTAATATCTTATTAGCCCAATAAACAAACTTGCTTCTCATGACAACCAGCTGAATATAGTTTTGGAATATTCCTACTGTAGCAAGTTCATCCACTATTGAACTACAGTGAATCTCAGCCATAAAATTCTATCAAATTTGAGATTTACTGAGCTTGTATATCTATTATTTATTGTTCTTAAGAATATACTGTGTTCCAAGGGCTGCATGCACAACAGATATGCAGGGTTGATGTTGCTCAACTGACACAACATTATTATATATTGCATTTCTGTTTCTTATCAAGAGAAGTCTCCAGCACCTTTAAGACCAAAGAAAGGCAGCAAGGTTTATATATCCTTTAAATTTTTGGATAAAGAAAAGTTCCATATTCTAGTTGTTACACTTGTTGATAGTTGTTGACAACATGATCAAGTCCAGGTGGTTAACTCAAATCCAATCTACTGGTATAACTAATCTAAGTCATGTGTCCATTTGAATTAACCTGTTTTTACATAATTCAGAACTCGAGGAGATCTTTCTTGTTTTTTTCATGTTAAAGCAAGCTTCGTATAAAAGGAAATATAATAAATGGTTTAGGTGACTCAGAATAAAAATTTTTAAAATCAGGTTTGAAGTAAAGCGTTTTCTCAGTTATTCCCAGTGCTCAAACTTTTGCATGGAATAAACAAACTTGGTACATTCTAGACCACTGGAGTAGAAACAAAAGAATGACATCAGAACACAAACCTGCAATAATCGCTTTGAGAAAGCAGCAACCCTCTTTAAATTAATATCATTTTTCATAGCTCTCAGAAGAAGTGCAAAGAATGCTCCTTCCTGAAGATAAAGTGAGCCCAAATAGTAAGTCAGTCAAGAATGAAAGAATAGAAGCTAACAGCATATGAATTTGAAACATGAATACACATAAACAAAGATAAAAACTTCAAAATATGCCATACTACAGAGGAAACAACAAGGAAATTCACATCAGAAATCTCACAAATTATTATACTCTACAATAATGCAATCAATTGGTGACATATATTTAAAAGGTATTTAATAAAGTATGTCCAAAAATAAATAAAGGTATTTATGTCCAAAAATAAATAAAACCACCAGATTACTACCAAATCCCCACTGGCTTTCAAAGTAGCATAATCTATTTCAAATATTTCACAATAATCCACTCCACCAGACAATCATCAATATCTTTATTTTCTGTTTTATCTTCCTCAGTGAGAAGACGTAAAATCGTGTTTGAGATAGTAACATTTTATTATGAACATCACCTGTAAGATCACTATTTTTTCTCCCATTTCTGTTATTCCCAAACATGCATCATTGATTATATTGGGAAAATGAAGGCTCCAATTGCATTCATTAACACAGGAAGAGGTTACCATAAGATTAAGAACATAATAACTCAATTCACCTTGGAAGAATTCATTGCAGCAGGCTCCAGTAGTTTTGAGTACAAGGCTCGATAAAATCTATCACTAACGATCTGATTTTTGGCAGAGATCTTGTCAAGAAGCATTAATGCTTGAACTCCCACATTAAAGCTCCTAGAATGTACCTAAAAGTAAACACCAATGTTGTCAGAAATTCAAGTTAAATAATTTATCCACCAATAATAAGATCAGGAGAAAATACACAGGAAAAAGGTGTATATTATGCATTTCCTTCTTTCTAGACAGACTGACATGAGATCTGAAGTTACCAGCTGAAATAAAATCTGCATTTGGGCTTCAATAATCTCATCAGATTCCTCACTAGAAACAAAGGGAAATGCCCTATTGACACCCTGAAAATGAAGAAATAGGCTGAATTAGTAGAACCTATTTTTGAATATAGTTCATTAGAAGTGTAAGTGTATAAATTATATCCCTCTCTATCAACTCAACTTAAACTTTTAGATGATATAAAAATTTAACAAAAATAAACAAAAATTAATAGATGGCATAATTATCAAGGCTGAAGGAGTTGTAAATACTGACAGTCAAGAGAGCTTTAAATAAACGGGAATCCATCTCAACGTGAGATTCTTCTGTAGCGTTTGCTGGCTTATTTTTTGATTTGGAATTTTTCTCCTGCTCTCTTTTACTAGTGGTCTTTGCATCTCCATGTGTTACTTCAGAAATTAGTACCTGGTATAGAAAAAATTTAGAGAGGAAGAATCTAGCAAATCAAAAGCCAAAAATTCTACAAACAGTAAAACTAGGCACACGGCTCTTTACTATATACCTTGAATAAAGCAAAATAGACATCAATCAAGCGCTTTGCAATTTTTGGCCCATCTCCCTTGTGAGACAAACAAATGTTGCTCAAAAGAACAACCTACATAAGCAGAAGATTAGGTTGGTGTTGTAAAACATTTAATGATCAAACATAAAACTATGCATATATATAATAAAATAAACTATCAGAAAACTGAATCTGGTGAAAATTACATAACTTAAAGTTAGAAATCCACCATTACATGTTTTAAACTAGAAATAAGATTGTCATGTACACGAGAGCATAAGAAAATGTGTCATAATCTTGGGGTACATATGTATACCAAAGAAGATACAAGCTTTAATCTTTGTAGGCTTATAGCATGAACCACCCCAATAGTAATGGAATCTACCATTTGAATAGCCAAAAGTTTCAACCATATACTTCAAAACTTGGCATGATCTTAATCTAGTTTCATTAGGACTAAGTTCATTATCCCCAGCCAGCAAGGGCAGCAAAATATTAATCATACACAGAGAAACCAAAAAAGGCACAATAAACTGCCACATGCTCAACAATTCATCTGAAATCTGCAAGCTTAAAGTGTAATTGAATTGTCAGACGTGTTTCACAAAAGAATGCTAAGGGTATAACACATGTTTCACAGTCTCAAGAGCTTAAAGTAAATGACTGACTTTAATTAGACTATTATAAAATAAACCCATCCAAATGGACCTCCATTGATTTGGAACCAGCCAATGGGCTAACCTAGGATTGAACTCCTAACTCCTCAGCCTGAGGACCTGAGTTCATTGCATGTTGTTATAATGAGTTAAAATGGTCACCTACTCTAAAATGTAAATGATTAAATCTAACCCCTCTCTATTAACTAGAATGTGGCAATTTAATATATGTAAATGACAAGAGGAAACAAGTCAGAACACAAATTCAAAAATTTTAATGTACATTAATGACATCTAAATCATATATCTCAAAAGCAACCCCCTCCCCACCACCCCCCCAAAAAAAAATGTAAACTGTATGAACAAATAATTACATAGAGAAAAGGTAGAGAAAGTTTAACCTACAGCGTAAGACTTGGCTTGCAATCCCAAATGAGGACGGAAAAGAAAATTATCCACCTCATCAATAACCACAGCCTGTAACAATCGGTAATTGGAGTTATGAACTGAAAGTAGAAAGCTACAACGAAGAAACTAGTTCAGCTAGCATATCCACTTAATTTCCAGTGTTGGTCACAAAATGGAGGACCAGAATGTACATAAGATGGTATTATCTTCTCGAAAGGATGAGAAGTGCATCAAACCCCTTTAGTTTATCTGTAACCTAGCTTCTCAGAGATTTAAGAATCAAACAAAATGTCCAGATGAAAAAGTTACCTTCATACTTGGATGGTCTGATAAAAGCTTTGACAGGTGATATTCAGCATTAGATGCAGCTTTCTTTTCAGGATCCCCCAGCTTTAGCAATTAAGGATAAAAAAAATTATCTTATAGAGGTTCATATATAAAATAGACACATAACCATATAAGACAAGAAACAAAATGAACATACTGTTCATACTTTATTTACAAGTGCAGAAAGCAAGCGGCGCTCTTGTTCTGGTTTGCTCCTCAATAATGCATATATAGCCTATTGCAATATTACAATATGAATTAGATCAAGTGGAAATAGGGAAAATATATTTTTAAAAAAAATGCAAGCTCATTAACAGAGAGAAACTTGAATCACAGTTGAAATATTTGACATTGGGAGTTGCTGTAAAAGCAGCATTCATGTCATTTCAAGAGGAACAAATATCTGCCTTCATAAAATCACTCTATGCAGTCACTAAGCTGATCCTATTTTACAATGAAGTCTTCAAGAATATTTGGGTAGTAAAACTAAACAGTACTGAGAAGCATTCTGGTGAATGCGGAAAGCTTCACACTCGTATGACCATTTCATCAAGAGATTTAACTAACCAAATTCATGATGACAACAGAGGAAGAGAGATCAAAGATGTCACAGCAGAAAAGTAAATAAAATGCTCACCTTTAGTGCCTTGTCCTTTACTATAGGCAAAACATCTCTTGATGCTTCTTCAAGGGCTGAAATAAAACGCTCACATCTGTTTGGGCCATGTAGATTGATGTAAGACATCGTCCAATCAATAAAAGAAGGTCAAGTGAAAGGCCCAACTACTAAACCATATTATCAAAAGAGAATTATATACTGCATTGATGGAAGAAAATAATCCAAACAAATGATATAATTAATAAACCAGCTATAGTTGTTCATTAATTGCAATTAGTAAAATGAAATAAATTTAACGTCTCTTGATCAACTTAAGCTTTTAGAGCATGTTACAATTTAACAACATGGTATCAAAGTTGAAGGTCCAAATTCCGAATCCCTGCTAGTTGCTCCTATTTGTTAATTATTGTGCACATATTGGGCCTTATTAAGAAAATGTGTAATCAACAAGTTTTTAGAGTATGTGAAAATTTATTTCAATTTAATAAAGTAAACCTATTGTTCCTCATAGAGAAGAGCATATACAAGTCCATACTCAAAGCCCAACTCCAACTACTAATTGAAACTCAAAAGAAGAAATGATACTGGTGCAAGAACTGAAAAGAAATATACCTTTGTTTCAAGCACTCCTCCCAATACCAAAAGAGTAGAAGAGAGTAGCCATCTTTAGTCTCGGGAAGAAGATCTATAGGCCTCTGGGAAAGAGTTTTTAGCTTGCAGTCTGGTAGCAAACTGGAAGAAAAATTTTAGGCAGAAAGTGTAGCATGAAATCAGGAAAAATAGAAATATAGCCAATTCACTTCACTATGCAGAGGTGCAAACAATTTACTAGTTGCACCATGACAGGTGAGTAACGCTGGTCTATCTTTTTCCACAGTGATTTGAAATGAATGGAAGCCATAGAATAATGAATGAGTAGATACGAACTTTCTTCAGAAGGCCAAGAAAGGGGCACTCACCTTGTAATAAGAAGTTCCTTTAGTACCTCAAAACCCGTCAATGAATGGCGCTTTCCAACTTTTGAGGTCACCATACCTGCAACATGATTTAAAATTCCTCATGCTTACAAAACCAAATTGCACTACTTAAAGCATTAGCAATATTTGAATTTCATTGCTTTTTAAAATGAGAAAAACTAGTTGTAACATAAGAAAAACTTCCGCAGCTTACCAGTCAGGCATAGAAGTACTACTTGTAACAATTCATAGTTTTCATTAGAAATGAAGAAAGATCTTTCTTGTGTCCCTCCCTCTATGCAAATCCAATTGTTTCAAACATATTCTTTATCCTCCTAGTTAGTTTATAATATTCTATGAAACAACAATACAAATGATATCTAGAACTCACTTGAAACAAATATATAATATATCCCTTCCTTTGGAAAAAAAAAAAAAAATATATATATATATATATAATATAACAGAAACCATAGCAATAAAACAACAACCAAAAAGATCGGTACATAGAATATAGTTACCCAAAAGAGCATCAAAAGATCGAAGATTAGCAATAGGATTGTCCCCAACCATGACTGAGAATGCAGACACCTTATCCGCGGCAGTCCCTGACCTCTGAGTGGCCATGACCATTTTAATATCTCCATTTTGCCCTCCGGAAGACTCATAATCCTGCACATACTGAGCCAATAACCTCTCCCCAAGCTCCTTCTTCTTCTCCACCAACTTCTTCCACTCCTCCAACTTACTAATCTCAACCTTCTTCCTCACCTGCTTACCTATCACTTTCTCCTCTAATTCAGCCGCATCAACATACCACACCCCCAATGCTTTCGCTTTGACCAAAGGAAGCTTCGGCAAGTTCTTGAATTTACTTGCATTAACATTATCATTTGTAGTCTTGACTTCAAATACAGCATCTGTTCGCTTAGGCTCGAATTTGCGATTAGGTTTTCCATACTCCGTACGATTGTTTGTCTTATCTTTTAAAAACTTGTCCTTTGGACGTGAATTTGGAGGTGCACCGTTGCTGCGGGGATTAATAGGTCCGCTCTTCCGAAAATCTGTGTCGTTAAAGCCGGAGGCGGGGGATGCCACCGGATTATAAGCCGCAAGGCCAATGGAGGAAGCGAAGGAAGCAACGTCGGATTTCAGAGCTTTTAAATCTTGAGGGTTTTTAGTTTTGGACTTCTCGATCACCATTGTTTATGATGAGAGAAAGTTGAAGCAAGATGTTTGTGGAAGGAGAGGGAAGAGAGATGGGGGGTTTAAATAGGGAGGAGATGGGCGTAGGGTTTAAGACCGTTGTGCGTCTGCAATATTGTCATAGGGTTAAATAGACGAATTAGTTTCTAAACTCTGAACAATTTTTTTTTTTTTTTGGCAAGTATCTAAATTCTGAACAATTTTTCTTTTTTTCTTTTTTTGTAAGTATTTAAACTTTGAACAATTATTGGTTAGAACTTTAAGATCCAAAGTTTCAATTTTTTTTTTTTTAGAGTATTCTAAGTAATCACAACTTCCGATTAATCTATATTTGACTCAAGTTGGAGTGAAACCAGATTTGGCACGAGCCTTTATTCATTCTTTGGATGAAGATGAAGAATCGAGTGGTGGAGGATAATATATAAGTTTAGAATAATTGGTGAGTTTGATTCAAACAAATTTATTTTTGGTAAGTTCAATCCCAAAATAATTTTTTTTGACAGATTTTGTCAAAAAACTTAAAAATTTAACCGTTTACATTGTTTAGTTAATTAAAAAAAAGAAAAGAGACTTTTAAAAGTTTAAAAAAAAAAAATTGAAACTGAACTTGCCAAAAGTAAATTTATTTGGGACCAAAATCACCAATTATTCTATAAGTTTATTAGGTTAAATGATTTTTTATATCTATTACCATTTATGTTTATTTATTCACTAGCCGAATAATATAACTTTTTTTTTTTATTAATGATACTTATTTTATACATTAAAAAGTATTATTATTGCTCGAGTGAACGGGTATTGAGAAGCGACTGGTAGACATGCTTGGATTCCATCTCGATGGAGTAGTAATGTCCAATTTCAGTCATAATTCATACATTTCTTTCTTTTTTTTTTTTTTTTTTACCTCACTGAATCACCTGATCCTAGCATTCAAGACTCTGAGCAATACTATTTTAAAGTTGTATGCTAACCCTGAAGAAAATGAGAATGCTAAATAATTCTTAATATCTAATTCAGTTTTAGTACCTGATCTAGGACTAGGAGTAAGTGCCATCTTCAAATTGTAGAAGCTGGGCATATTATGCATTTATTGTCTAATAGAGAAGTCAATAAGTTATAGGAACACCTGCATAATCGCTCTCAAAAAAATAACAAGGACAAAGGGAAACCAAGTAATTGCCATAAAGTAATGAGAATTGAGAACATTTTTATCTCTGTTATCCTTGGAAGAGACATACAATTTGCATGTATTTCGACACAAGATGTTATGTAAGACAACTCATTTATCAGTTAGCATAAACAAAAGAAGCAAATACCCCTGGGAGGTTATGGTAGTTATGAGAAGGAAGGGAATTAGCAGAAGGCCAGACAAAAAATTATGAAGCAACATGTAAGAAAAGCCCAGAAACGCCGCCGTATACAGAAGACCTAAGGCAGACACAGTTACCAGAGATGAATCCAGCATTACAATATTTAGAGCTTAAGCCCCTTAAACCTGTTATCTGTCTGCATTCATCTCTCTGGGAATAACTGTAAATGGTTGACAGCCTTTAAGATACAGCACAACTTGAAAACAAAAAATTAGTTAGAACTTGAAAACAAAGAATTAGTTAAAAGTGCCCAAAATTACCAAAAAGTTTGGCTCCTACATGAACCATTGGTTAGTAACGAAAGATGGTGAAACAAAAAGTAATAATGGAGATTCAGAATGTATATTTACAAGATTGCATACTACAAGAAAATTTTAATTTAGAGAGAGGAGATAAGAGGGGAACTGTAATGTTATTATTTACTTTTTTTTTCCCTTTCCAGTGTCGGTCTAGGAGAAGGATTCGACTGTCAAAAGAATAGCTACTAATTTACAAACCTGACGATGCCTTTGTTTAGTCCTATATCTTTAACCGAAACTTTGATTTCTTTGCACTTTCACCTGTTATGAGGAAATGCAAAATCCACATCCTTCGGATATGGTGGTTTAAGCTTAATGCTGGTTGTGATCAAATCTGACTGATCTTCAAGTGACAAGCATATTCCCATGAGTAACCCACTTGATAAATGTTTCAGAAAATTCTGATGGAGTACTGGAATCACTAAGATTTACTTCTGCAGTAGTCTGTCCTTTTCCCTAAGAAAAAACAAATTAATCAGATGCAGTAAGCACAAACTACAAGATGAATAAGAACTGTTGCAGGAGAAAATAACCATATTCAGTTGTTAACAACTTCATAACCCAATTCTCCCACTTGACTTCCATTAAAAGTGAGAAAGTAATTAAATGTTTTCCTCAAAGACTAATAACAAATTATAAAATATGAATCAAACTTAACTAAGCAGACAGGCACAAAATATAATTGTTTTCTTTTGGTTTCTGAAGACTGCTGTTTATGGACAAAAGAATTACAGCACTACTTAAATTCTACTTGCTTCTATCCTTCCCTATAATTAATCATCTCAAAAACTATTGAGGTCAAGCTAAGTCTGGTACAATAGGAAATATGTAAGAAAATATTTTATTTTAACAGTTTTCATTTTGTGTGATCAATGATCATGCAGAGTCAATCAACAATAGGCTAAAGGAGGAGTTATAAGCTGACCTTAAGACTTGATGCAGAACCATAAGAAGAACTTCTTTCTCTTCTAAAGTCATTTGCATAAGAAACCAGATCAGCAGATGAAGTACCGATCAGTGAAGATCTGAAACAAACAAATCTACATGGTGATTCAATGTTCAGACAGGTATGTCTGACCCATATAAGAAAAGAAAATGTCCTGAGATTCTGGAAGCTAGCTACTGTAATGACATAGCAAGTCAGTATCTTTGAAGTTGACAAACAAAAATTAAAAACCAATAGCAAGCAGCATTTATCTTCCAGTTAGGTTCCGACATGGACTGGACAGCGGTTTAAACAGTACTAAAGCAATAGAGATGCTAATGATATTTCTTTAACAACAGTACCTCTCATATGTTTCTTCTTCACAAGAATTTCCAGAAGACGAAAGCCATTCAACATCAAGAAAATTTGAACAATTGAATGATTCTCCTCTTTCATGAAAGCATGTGCTATCACTTTCAATGTCCGGTTGAATCTGAAAAGGTTTCTGACTAGACATCGAGGGTGTATACCTGCAAAGGAACATATAAGTTTAGATGACAGACTCAGAAATAATGGAAGCAAATATAACATGCTTCCAACATTTTTGTGGTCAAATTATGTCTTAAATGCCTTAGAAAAAAGGCATATACAGTAAGGCAATAGGTTACAATATTATCAGTTCAACCTATGTCAAAGCATCAGTGTGTAAATGATTATTACGTTGTAACCTTCAGTACTCACTGCCAAGTTTATACCATCAAGTAATAAGCCATGTGAGTCCAGAATAATTTCATTTAATACTTTTATGTGTGCGTATGTGTGTGTATATATATATATAGAGAGAGAGATGTAAAAGCATAACAAAGGGGGTGACCTGGAGTAAGAAATGTCCTTTTCAGAAGTTGACATTTCTGAAGACAACTCTGAGAGTCCATTTTTACTGCTGTGTATCTTGTCAGGCAATGGCAGATTAGAATGCTGATTCTGTTCAACGTTTGCATTTTCCATGCATGACATCCTTTCGTGCAGAATGTTTCCATCAGATAATGATCTTTTGATTCTCAACCTATATATCCAGAAATTGGACAGTGTAATCAAAAGCTGTCAGACAATTTGCAAAGAAGAGTAACATAAAGTTCCCACAATATGTTAAAAATTGAATACATGCTTTAATCGTCTATTTTGAAAACCAGAATTTAGGAAAAAATTACAGCAAAATTTTATTCTGATGTGAAGAAGGATCTAAGGGATGAAAGAACTCTGCACCTATCACAACACAGATACATGTATAAACAATGAATTCCTGAATTTCTTACCTAGAATATTCATCCACAAGATCAGAACCATGTCTTCCCAAGTTGTAATGCTGGTCTGAATCAAGTTCCCACAGAGATGGTTTACCTAGTTGAGGCTGGAAATGTCCCAAGAATCTGTTCAATATGAAAGCTGTCAGGATTTAGGTAGCTAAGGAGGCTACAAAAACATATGTAGATCTAGATTACTCTCTTTGCCTTTTTAGCTTCTATGCTTCAATAATGACAATACAAGTGGAATGAAGAAAAATGTCAAGCTGTATTGCCTAAGTATGAAATTCGCATCTCAAGCCACAGGAATGAATAGCTGTAGACCTTGGTGGCCCATTTGACTTACACATTAATGGCATCCTGTTTCTCTCCATCCATGTAGGCATTACTATAATACCGTTGAAGGGTTCTAAATAGCTCTTGGGACTGTGTAGCTGCTTTCCAATGACCCCTTATCTCTGAGAATATCTGTTGAGTATCATATAAATGCACAAAAATGGAAATAAGTAACAAATTCAGCAAGAATACATCTTATTGTGAAAATAAAAAAATGATTAGGAAATTCTATATATAGTTACATATCCACTCCCCCCTTGGATAGACAAGTAGAGGGAATCATGAATTATTCTAAAAGAAATTACCTTGTTGTGTGCTGGAGATCCACCATACTGTAATGCGAGAGTATCTCCCATTTCCTCATAAATTTTCATTAAATCATCAGCCAAAGAGGTATATATATCAATGACTGGAGAATTTATCAATCCTAAAGCTTGGAGCTGATGACCAAGAGCAACTAGGCCATAGGCATACTGAGCAACATTAGTGCGATCCAGACAGTCTATGCAGTTTGTTCTTAAGACACCTTTTTGTAACCTTGGACTCTTGGAACAGTAATTTACACCTGTATTATTGCTGGTATCATTTACTTCAGCTAGAGATTTTTCATCACCTCTCCTCATATCCAAAATATCCTTGGCAGCACAACCACTGGTGCTAGTACTGCATTGCATTTTTATTAAAAGCATAAGTACTAAGACCAAAAGTATGCATATTTAGTAATATTAATAATGACATATTAAGGGTTAAAACAAACTGGACTCTGGTAAAATGTTAAGAAAGAAATGTTTATTCATTAAAACTGAGAAACAAAATTAAAAATAAAAGTTCATTTTACTATCACTTAAAATTCATTATATAGGCTTGTATACCGGAGGATAATAAAAGCTATCAAATGAAGATCTATATATATAATGCCAAACAAACTTTTAAGTAGACACATCATCAGAAGTAACATCCTACATCACTTTTCTGTAGTGGCTATCAAGTCAAATTTTTTTTTTTTTATAAATCATATCAAACACATATAGAAAACACATCATAAATGTCATTCCATGAGTTACTTTGTCATTCACCTAAAGCTTACCTGGAGTATGTACAATAAGGTGATTTTTCATTTCCAGAGGTTGGTATTATTTGACAATAAAAAAACCCTGTTAAGCCCAATGCATAAGCAGCTACATCAACTAAGCGCACCAATGTACTTCGAGCACTGTGAAAGAAGCAAGAATTAGTACATAAAATTTTTTGCAAAAGGAGTAAATTGCCATAAACAAACAGAACAGGCGAGAAACAGTGTACTTTCTGGAGTAGTTGTTGAGATCCCAGTGGAGGAACATCAAATGATCCTTCTCTGCTAGACCCCGATTAAGGCATGCAATAGCATTGGCAAATTCTGCACGAAGAATTGATTCTCTAGGCTTCTTTTCACGTGTCTGTGAGAATTAAAAAAAAAAAAAAAAAGAAATGATAGAACAATGATACAAAGATTGTGCTCAAAATGGAATAGAGTTGGGGAAATTTCTAAAGCAATATGAGGCAAGATTGGCTCAGAAATCACCAGAATTACCAACCTTGATCAAATTCAAAATAATCACTGGATTTCCATATCTTTTAACAAGATTCTCAAAATGCAGTTTGGTTGCATCATATGTATGGTCCTTCCTTGACACTAGAAGGAAACACAGTAAACATAAAGTTAGAGGATGATGAGCAATATTAAACATTTGAATATCCAATATTAGCAATATTGAGTAATACATATTATGTCTGGCTTTATATTCAGCCTTGAGGTTTCTTGTGACCAGAACAGTGGTATAGAACCCCGGATTTGCACAACAGAACTCATTTGTGCAGGACATGCTTGGTTAACATCTTCAAGAACAATTTGTTCTGTCTCAACATCATTGGCCACACGACCTTTTTCATTTACTCCTCGCTTTAAGAATCTGAAACCATCAAGAACAAATATGACGTCATAAACAAATTATTTTAAAGAGTTAGGTGCATTGTTAATTCCTATTGGTGTGAACCAAAGCAAAGATTCAGAGAACGATTTCATTTTTAAAAAAAAAGTTATTGTTATTTTTCTTCAAATGTCTACCACGTGATTATAACTATCAGTTTTTGTTTTGTATCTAAATATAAATCCAGCCACCAGTTAATTCAATTGTCAATTTAGAGAAAGGATAAGAATCAAAGAACTGCCAAATTTCATTATCTGTATGTTAAAATTACTAACATAACATCATGCCTAAAATTTAACACTGAACTAATTTTCTTAATTTCTTTTGCACCAATTTTTCTTCATATTCATCCTTTTTGAATTCTTCTGTATATTTAATAAATCTATGAATATTTTCTATAAAGCAACTAAAAGGGTGTGAAATTTGTATACATTTAATTTTAATTTTAATGCAACATCGAATAAGGATGAATATGAAGAAGAGAAATAATTGTTAAGTATAAAACTGATTTACGGGATTTACATCTAAACAAAAATAGATATTTTGAATGATCCAACCAAAAGGAAAATTAAAATATGCAAAAAAAAAAAAGAAATTGAATGGTGAAATGTTTATCAAGTCTGGTAGTAACCTGGTTCCAGCATAATGACGGGAGCGTCTAGCAATAAGCGTGAACAAGAAATCTCCTCTAAATGCTGAAAGTTTAACCTGTTATTTTTTCATAACAATATTTTAATTATCACAAAAGTAAAATTTTAAAAAAAAAAAAGAAAAAAAAAGAAGAAAAGAATTAAGTCATGATCATGCATAATAAATACAAAACCAGTAATGGAAGGAGAAAGATGATTACGTAATCCTAGAAAAGGCATTTTGAATAAACAGAAATCATTAAATCAATTGTTACAGTTTATAACTAACTCAATGACACAGTTGAAGATAGCCAATAAGACGAGCAAAATCAAATCCATTCCTAAAGGATCGGGAGATGTGTGAGTAAGACTCATAATAAACAAAAACTGGAAGACTCATTAGATGATTGGAATACCTACCTGCTTAAAGAAGCCATGAACCAATGCTACAGTCCACAATGTATTCTTAAGTTGATTGCGGATTCCACGAGTTAAGAACTCGTTCCAGACAAACAGTGTTTCATAAAGACCTATTCCCAACTCATGATTACTTTGGTTCTTTTGAAGACTAAGCATAACATGGTAGGAGTAGCTGAAGAAGAAGTCCTTTGTGAGATCCACTGAGCATAGGAGCTTCTTGTATCTATGTCCGTAACAGAAAATAGAGAATGAGAAAAGCAAAAGCAAGTTAAGAAAATTGTGATAAATTGATTTAAAAAGTAAAGAGAAATTAAAATCACAGTAAAAGGAGTACGAAATAGATACAAATATGATTCTCATGATACATAGATGATACCTTTGTTCGTATCAACATGTTCCTAAAACATCAGATATCAATGTAATTGCCTGCTCATTTGCAGGAGATGGAATTGGAAAGCTCTAAAAAACAAAATTCACTAAAGATTGCATCAAAGTAAAGTGCTTAGACACAACAGCAGTGCTACTATAAGAATGCAAGAAATTGTTCAATTCACAAGGTTGTTATTAGACACAACAAAAAAATCTACCAATAAAGACATAGGTTATCGCCCCAGAGCAGATTATAGTGTGACACCAAAGGCGGACTTGCTCTAAAATATGAAATAACTAAAGCAAAGTATCTACATTGAAAGACAAAAGATACTTCAAGATACAAGGAAGTAAATCATTTCCAATTCTAGTAAATACTGTCTCAAGAGTGCCAGATACATTTTTTTTTATGGTTACAAACAGAATGGACAAAAGACCTGTTCTCATTCTTAGAATAAGCCTTATCGAATTCAACAGTAGAATTGGCAATTTGGACCATCTCGCTCTTATCAATGGCATATACTGCATGACCACCAATCATGCCAATCTTCCTTCGTTTGGTGATAAGGAGCATGTAATATGGACCCAAAAATTTGATAAACCCTATAATTATAAGAAATTTGTCAAAAAAAATCAAAATAATTAATTTACATAGATAAGAAACAAATGGAAGGAAGTAAAATTAGAAGTTTGTATATCACATACCAACAATTCCATAACACACAGAAACAAACTTCAATCCACCAGTAGACTTGTTCCCATCATGTATTCTTTGCAAAAGATCATAGCATTCCACTCCTGAATACGTTGCAGCATCTTCAGTAATGGTCAGTTCAGAAGGCTCTAACCTATTAATCTTTAAAACTTTCCAAAAGGTTCTGCTCTTGTCACATCCAATCATGTAGTAATTCTGTTACACATTAACAGGAAATTTAAGATTGTTTCAAAAAAAGTTTACCTTGGTATTCTCAACTTAAATAGACAGAAATAGATAAGTTATAATAACTGCTCTAAAGGTTTTGTTTCCCAGAAAAACTTAAATTCCCTGAATGTTTACTCGGGACCTAAATCCCAGCCCTTTCTTAACCACGGTAACCTCGTAGTTTTCTGACCTCCTTGTCATGAAAATTATTGCAAACTCAGTAGCTTCCCTTATGACTTCGGTCATCTCATTCTCAGAGCAACAAAAATGGGAAGGAAATAAAAGGAAAGAAGGGAGAGAATGTTATTTCATAAAATTGTTAGAAACATAGAAAAAGGAAAGCGATCCACCAACACAACCAGAAGAATCTAGTTAAAATAATTAAAGGGAAATTGTTTGAATCAAACTGATTTATAAGGGATAGGTCTCCATGAATATAGTTATCTGCAAAATTAGAGCAATAAAACAGTACAAATATTATGAAAAAAAAAAAAAAAGATTCAACTATACCGAATAAGTCTCGTAAAGCTTGAACTTATGCATATGGATTGTCTTGTTAGAATCCTCCTCTAAATTGATAGAGGCTTGTTGCTCCCGTTGCTGGTTGTAGTCATCTGAACCCATCGAAACAGCTTCGATCCTTGGCCAATCCAAGCTCGGGTAACTTTTTTCACACTTTTCAAGCACAGCCGCAGAGTCTCTCTAAGTCCAGTCAAATCCCAACTTCTGCAACAAGTTCGGCTGAAACTCTTCAACAAACATAGGTTTCCTTGTCATTGAAATTCCCTCAGGCATTTAAACTAGGAACCAACCATTCAAAAACTCTTAGCAACATCAAACACAGACAGACAAAACAAACATATAATGGCGCTGTTCTGAAATTAGATCGACAAACCAAAAAATTTGAACCAATCCAAAATTAAAGCAAAAAAATAGACTCATTCTTGTTTCTTACCTTGATCCATATAAGATTGTTCCAACAAATAAATGAATGGACGGTGTAGAAAATGACCAAGTCAATGGTTTGGCCGACAGCATAGGAGGAAGATTCTGAAAGAAAATAAATCAAAACCAGAAGACAAGAGAGAGGAGGAGAAGAGAAGCAAGAAGCAGAGAGTTCAGGCGAGGATCGTTTCCACCACGGAAAAATGAAAATAAAATAAATAACCAATAGAAAAAAATTGAAATAATTTTAGATCTTTTATTTACGGAATTTTTTACTGACTGCCTAACTCAACTCAAAAGAAAGTAAACCCGAATCTGAACAGAGGATGTACGGTTGGAACGTTCTTTATATTGACTTAGAAAAGTTAAATTCAATTTAATTATTTTTACTGTGTAGATTCAAACTCCCATTTTTTAATTTTTTAATTTTTTAAAATAATTTAAATTTATTTTTTTTTTAATATATTAATTAATAATAATTACGTTAGAGAGCAAAAAGTCTAAAATTTAAAAAATAAAATAATAAATAAATAACGAACAAACAGGAATTCACGGAGAAATATGAATACTAGTGATAATAATTGGAGACTTTGAGAAGATCTTTTAATTGTAAAATATATTATGAGGAATCGAAATAATATATTATATTTTACATTTATATAAAATATTGAATAACAACGTGAAGTTAGAATATACTTTTATACCCTTTCGGCTGCTACATTACATTCCAATAATTGTGTACATCCATCCATCCATTCCAAAATGATGACCTCCATCAATTTATCCACCATTTTTTTAAAACACTTCTTAAATTTAATTAACATTTACACCAATAAAATTATAATATTTGAAACGGTGCAAAATGAGTTGTTTTGTTGAGCTGACGTGGTCTTAGATTTGTTCTTATCCGAGTTGGTAAAACGACAAATCAAAATTTAAATATAAGTCACATTCATGATCGTTCATGATATTAAATGATATTGATAAAATTATTATCAAAGTACTGTGAATGGCGTTATTTATGAGTCGGCAAATCAATAAACATTTTTCAAGTGTCTCGTTTAAATTTGGTAAGTCGAAAGTATATAACCCTTTACGATCAATTCGTACATTCAAATATTATTCTTCTAGCATTCAAAGAAGAATAGTAAATTATTTCAAAATTCAAGTGCACCAGATTCTTTGTTTTTAAAATTTTGAATTAAAAATCAGATGACCAAAGCCAATGACAATACCCTGATTAAGTGGCTTGCACTATAGGTTAACCAACACTATAACATAAAGTAGAATCAACATATTTTTTTTTTTATGTGACTTAATTTCTGTCACAATCAATATTAATAAAAAAATACAAAGTTTCAAAATATATATATAAAATTGAAAATTATTACCAAAAATAAACAAAATAATTTGAAGGGAAAAAGGAAAATACTGAATTGGGACAAAATTTTCAAAAGAGTGGAGAAGTGTTTAAAGCGTGAAAGCACGTTAATAAGAGTTGTATCCAGGTAGGAATTAACTGGCTACAGACAATTGCAAGCAAGCAAGGGAATGGTGGATGGGGATGACGTGGCATTATGATTGGGATTATTACATAGCCGCCACGTGAAAATGCTCATCTTTTGTCTCGATCGGATGCCGCCCACAATCTCCGCCACGTGTTTAAAAACTGTAGCTGTGTTGCTGTTCAGACAGCCGCAGAAGCAAATTATTGGTGTGTTGAATTCCAGAAATTATTAGAAAAAAAAAAAAAAAAAAAAAAGAAATAATTGGAGGCTTTCGGATAACCCTGGAGTCGTTTTGTAGAGCCCACCCATTAAAACCAAATTTGCCCCGTATTCCTTTGTGGGCCCTTTGCTCCATTTTGTTTATACCCGCAATTCTACCACATGGGTCAATTTTCGTACTCCCTGATTTGGCACCCTCTCTGCTTTTTTCTTTTTGGTTAATTTTTGGTGTCTTGAAGGCTCCATTCGAAGCTGCGTCGGAACAAAAATAATTTTTCCTCACCTATTTATCTTTTAACTAAAATTTTAACTATTCATTAAAATATATATATATATATTTAAACTTGAAATTTTAAGAAAGAGAAACTAAGTTTTTTTTTTATTGAACTCCAAAATATATGTCAGTTGATAAGAAGTTTTTTTGGCTTAAGTGATGTTGAAGGTTTTAAGAGGCACCAAAGTCTCATAAAGTTCACATAGGCTTGAATGATTCGAGGTGGACTCTACAAAGGACCGACTAGTCCACATAAGCTAAGGTTTTGGCTTAGTGGTAATACTTTTAGGACTTCCCCCCTTCGGACGACGACTAGAGTGATCACATGGAGGACATGATTTCTAACAAGAAAATTCTATCGGAACTCAACATTAAATGCACTGACCGAAAAATATTATTTGGAACCACTATTTCATACTGTCATGAAAGGTACTCAATCCAGGTGTCGCCTCCCAGTTGGTTCTCCCTCTCCATAAAAACGGTTACACACTTACACACAGATAAGTGAAAGCCTGATACATAAAATATATTTTAAGTGTTTAGTTTACTCTTACACTCTACTTAGGGAGAACCGCCAAGAATACACTTTTCCTAGAACTGTCCTCTAAGACTTTATCCGACATTTGTGATTGGCTTGACCACTAGATAGCAACGTCAAGAACACATTCTCGGCACTTGGCCTCTCTTGTAGGACACGCCGGTGGGGAGCAGGACCCAACAATCGCGCGTGGTAGGATCAAAGATTCGCGTCCCAATAAAGTTCAAACTTCAATTTATGTATGCAATTAATCAAAATTTGGAATAAGAGTTTCATCCAATAAAGGACTAATCCGACTCAAACGAGAATTAGTCCGGATGTAGATTTGACTTAAAGATGTCCTCCTATAATTTGGGACGCCTCGTGTTAAAAAAAAATAAAAAATCGTTCACTTAAACTAACATATATTTGTTCTATTTTTTTTTTAATTATTATTTTGGTAAGTAAAAAGGTAAGGGGCGGAAGAACCAAGTTTCAAAATAATAGCAAGATTAATGAAAAGATAAAAGAGGATGGATTTCTTTTTGGAAAGTATTCTATAGATAATTTGTTTTGATTTGACGGGGGATTTCGTTATCTCTTTCCCATTTAGATAAGTTTATAATTCCCTCAATTATTAATGAATTTCTCCAACTTTACCTAAGATTTGTTTGGCTAAAAAAGTTTTTTTTTTCCATTAATATAATTTAAGTTATTATAAACTCATAAAAAGAAAATTAAATTAAGAAAATAAAAAAAAAAAGAAAAAAAGATGATAGCTCACCAGATCTACGAAATAAGTATGGGTAGCCACGTGATGGTGAAGGGCTACCTTGTTATATGGTGTTTTGAGTACTACCATGTAAATAAAAAAAAAAAAAAAAAAAAAACTCCTTTTCGTCATCTTTAACAAAATAAGATATTGGCAATATCAGAATTTTCGTCCTTTTTTTAGGTACTATGACCTTATTAAGAGGACACGTCCATATTAACTTATCAAAAAAAAAAGAGGACACGTCCATATCTTTCTTGTATTATTACCCTTTCACCCATTACTTGAAAGAGGAAAAAAATTAAAAAGATCGTGCAATACAAAAAGGGCAAAAGTAATTGCGAAAATAATAATTAACAAAAAAAAAAAAAATCCAAAAATCACATATTAATTAAGTGAATATAATCCTTAAAAGCATATAAGTAATAAGTTAGAGTGCTTAACCAAAGGTATGTGGTGGAGCGGTAGAGACTTTTCTTTTCTTAACCAATGATTCGATTTTAAATTCTAACTTGGGTATGAAAAAATGTTAAATCTTATGACCAACTGTCTCACCCAATGAGGTGCCTACAAATCCGCGAGAATGATTAGTCTAGACGTGAAATAGCTTGAAAGTGCCGCCCTCGGTGACGAAACCCACCCAGGACACCAATGTGATGAGCAAAAAAAAAAGTTAGAGTGCTTTATTTTTTTTTTATTCTTTTAGAGTCTAGTGTTTTAAATGAGTTCAATTATAAATAACGCTTTTTAAATCATGTATATATCAAAATTAATTATTGTTCAAGCCTAGCAAATCTTTTGAGGGAAGTAAGTCTAGTGGCTTAGAAACCATTGGGATGTTTTGACTCCAAGTACTTTTAAGTGAGTATGTATGTAAGAACAAATTTGAACTCATAAATTCACTTATTCAAAAATAAAAATGCAATAATATATATAAAGTTCAACATTAATATCAGTTAATTTAAATAATAAAACATGATTATGATAATTTATAACTCACAAATAATATAAATTGACATAATCCTAAATTAATGACTTATAATTACAATCGATGTTAACTAATTTCATAAAATGTTTATTTTATTTATTTTCCCTTAAATAAAAGCAGCAATTGGACGCCAAACCAAAAAAGTAAAAGTTATTTTTGGTGAATTAAAAGTAAAAGTTGATAGTTCAGACACAAAGGTGTTGTATAATAGCAAATTACATGTGATATTTTTATCCGGACACAAATTTAAATTTAAATTTAAATTTAATATGTATATTTTTAAATTAGTACTGACGTCACCTAATTTTATAACGTACAAAAAGCCCACATTTCTGGCAAATATGAACTCAGAAACAAGATAGACATAATAAATCTTCAAAAGTTTGTTGATGAATTGTACTTTTTGCTTTAAATCTCTCATTTTTCTTTGGCAAAATTGTTCACACTTACCTAATTCACAAACACCTTTACATCATTAAATAAATATATATATATATATATATATATATATTTAAATATGTAACATTTTTTATGACTTAGTATTGACTAATTTAGGAAGGATATGTAGGAGGTTACAATATAAAGTCGTTCATGATATATGTCGGAGCTCAAATCACTCACTTGACAACCACACATAAATAAGTTAAACCAAACTAACTAGACGAACACTTTTTCACAAAAATATTACATCAAACACACGTGACAAGTTATTTATGACATGTGATGTCATGAGTTCGAGAGATATGATAAAAGTTATGATTTTTTTTTAAAAAAAAAGTTATTTATGTTTTGAAAAAAAATTATCCAAAAATATATATATCTCCACTGGTTGGGCCTCAATGAGAAAGTGAGTAAAGAAATGGAAATGTCTGTAGATTGGGCTGGACCTGTAATCCAATAAGTGGTAAACTAGAATCGTCATTATCACGGTTCAATAATCAAGATAAACATGGCCCAACCCCTAAAAATGAAACCAAAAGGAAAAAGAACAGAAAATCCAATCCCTGGCCCTAAATATACACCAAGCTTGAACTTTTTTATTTTATTTTTGATTTATTCCAGATTTTCTGCAAAGCAAGAAAATTGCCGGCGAAAACTGATTAAACCGGCGAAAGGTGAAAGAGGGATTTGAGATTATGAGGGCCAGTGAGATTTTGATTTCCATTCCACATTAGGTCTGCGAATTGCCGGTAAGCAGCTTCGGTGAGATGGCCGGCATCAAAGAATAAATATTCATTCACATTATCACATACCTCAAACTCTTTTATTCCTCCTCTCTTTCCGCCGCAGCTGTTAATTCCTCTGTAAGGACCGGTGCCGCAACACGCGCTCTTCACTTCCTTGAACCCGAATTTTGATGGATTATCAACTCTCTCTATTCCGGTGCTGAAGAAATCGAACATCGAGTATCGGAATCCTTCCAGTTTTTCCTCCATCTTCTCGAATCTCTTTTGAAGCTGCTTGTTATGGAGTTCGACAATTGCTGTGATCTCTTCCACGCAGGCACCATTGTAAGCTGCTCTCACGCTCGGTACGCAACCTAGGGCACCCAAATTAAGAAATCCAAATTTTCTTCCTCCTTTTTTGTATATCTCCTGTTGATTGAATTGAATCGGATTGATTATTTACGCACACAATTGAAAAAGGAGGAGGAACCAAATTTATAGGGCAAATTTTTCGTTACCTTGACAACAGCAGTAAAATTACCAATGACTTGCTGCACGAATTCTCCTTGACCATTGTTTTTAAAAACGGTAGAATTATTGGAGAAAGAGAAAGAATAATCATTACTTCCAATTGTGAACAAGTACACAGCATTTGATAGCAAAATCTGTGTTTCTTTCTTCCCTAGCTTTCTCCTAAACTTCCTCACAACATTCTTGAAGTACCTTAACTGCATTTTCAGATCTACCACCTGAAATTATATATAATAATATGATATGATATCCAATAGTAATTGAAAAACAATAACCAGAGCTAGCCAAGACTGAACTTACCCATCCCGAATAAGTTTCCGGTAGAGCTCCAGCGCCTGCAGATGCAAAGTTCAGCCCATGATACGCTAATTCAGGATTAATTCCAGGTTTAAGATATGGAGGGATCAGTGGGAGGTTTGCATATTCAGCTGCAAATTGAAAACAGAGAATTCAGAGTAATTAAACTAAAGCTTACTAAATATATATATTTATTAGTTTCAAATAAAACAAGTGAGTACCAATAAAATCAGGGATGAGACGGCCATCAGAGAACCTTCCAGTTGGGTATTTGAAGAAGGTTTCTCCATAAGGGCTAAAATTTGCTTGGAAACTGGTACTAGTGTTAATGTAATTGTTGTTTCCTGGATCAAAAAGTGAATCACCAAATATAAAGAGGGATTTATTCTTAGGATCATAAACTTGGTGAGAACAATCCGATGGAATCCCCAAGCTTGCAAGAAGAAAAGCTATGAAACTGAACCGAAAAATAATTGTACATGATACTGAAATTGCCATATGAAGGTTATTAAGTTCAGTTCTCCTTCAGAATACTATCTAGCAGCTAACTAGCTAGGTTTTCTAAGATTAACTAATTTATTTACAAATATCCCAGAATGATTGATATATATATACATATACATATATGTATGTATGAGATGAGACTAGGAAGGCGTTTTTTTTTTCCTTTTTTTTTTTCCATTTTTTATGGTCCATTCAACGTGAAATTTCCTGGAAACAAATTGCAGCCATATCGTTTTCTTCTGGGAACAAAAGATCTATATTAATTTATTAATTTTGTCATTGACCGTGACTTGAGGATATGATTATTAAACAATAAGCATCAAATGATTGTTTAGGATTCATTGTATATACTAATTTCATATATATAAAGAATACTTGGAGAAGAAGATATATATATATATATATATATATATATATATATATGATTTCATCGACCAACCTTTATTATAAGTGTCACGTAAAAATTACTCAACGATAATTTCAAATATCAAATAATTAAAAAAAAAAAAAAAAAGCTACTGTATAACAAGCAAATTTTAATTCCTGCTTGAATTCTTAATTTTTCTTTAATGGCGTCTGAGTCTGGAATACATTAATTAAACTAGTAGCCATGTCTGACTAATCATATAACACAAGAAATTAAAGCTCAGCTTTGAATATTCCACGTATAAATATTAATTATTTTATTAGAGTATATATATACGTACAAGATTCATCACTAATTAATGAAAATTAATGATGATTATGATGGCATTAATTAATTAATTAAAGTCTAAAGAGTGAGTTGAAAGAGGGATTTAAGGTTATAATCTCCAGTAAGCTTCTGATTTCCACTCCACATTAATTTAGCGAAATGCCGATAAGCAGCTTCAGTCGGATGATTAGCGTCAAAAAACAAATATTCATCTGCATTTTCACATACCTCAAACTCAAATTCAAAATACTCTTTCATTTCTCTACTAATAATATTATTTCTCTTCCTTCCGCAGCTATTTATCCCTCTAAATGGTCCGCTTCCGCAGCAGGCACTGTTCACTTCTTTGAAACCGTATTCCGATGATGCCGTCGCCATCTCCGCCGTAGCTCCGGCGAAATCAAAGATTGAGTAATAGTAGCGATCATCAAACCCTAGTAATATTTCTTCCATTTCCTTCATTTTCTTGATAAACATAAGGTTGTGGAGTTTCGCTAGGGCTGTGATCTCTTCTGCGCACTCTCCATTTGTATTAACTTTAATGCTCGGTAAACAACCTAATTAAGGTCCCAGATTAAGAAACCCGAATTTTCTCCCTCCTTGTTTATATATCTCCTATTCATTTTATAAAATTACGAAAGATAAGTTATAAAATTGTAAATAAAAATAAACTTATAGATTTTACATGAAAATTTTAAATGAAAAAAAGCTACGAGCAAATAAAAGAAAAATTCACAGTTAAAATTTTAGTAAGATTTCATCCGTAATGGATCAATCATTGGATAATTATATATTACATTAGTTGTCTTGTTAAATGTTAATTATGTATCTGGTCACTTTCGGACAAGTAGAGTCCGGTAGATACCATCCAATTATAAAGAGATCAGCAGAATATATATATATATATATAAAATAGTTGTAATAACAACATCTGTAATTAATATTATATATGGAGTTTGGTAGTGAGAAGAGTCTGTAGTATCAAAGTTAGTAGACGAATATATGATATGAGAAGGTAACCAGCCAAAAAAAAAAAAAAAAGGAGTTGCATATTCTATATATATTAGAAAAAAAAAATTATATTTTTGAGATTAAAGATAAAAATGAAACAGAGAAACAGAAAAAAAGCACTTAAAAAAAAATCTAAGAAAAAGATTTATATATATATATTTTTTTAAAAAAAAAACACATTATAAATCATACACATGTCACAATAAATGTTCTAAGCATTATATAAAAATAAGAATGAAATTATCTTTTTGATCAAAATTAAATTACTACAATTTGAATCAAATCCAAATTAATTAAACCAGCAAAACAAAAAGAAAGAAAAAATGAATACCAATGTGGATAAGGTCAAAATGAATAGATATGGATACAGAATTAGGCAAATTGGCCAAAAAGGTCCCTTACATTATAATTTTTTTTCGATTTCATCCCTTATTTTTTTTTTTGGAAAATTTTATCCATTATATTATAAATTTTGGCCAATTTCATCCTTTCCGTTAATTTTTTTTTTGTCAACGTTAGTCAATTGTTATATTTAAAAAAATTTTTTTTTCAGGGGCAAAAATGTCATTTCACTGTTTAAAAAAAAAAAAACCCAATTCCCCCAAACCCGACCCATTACTCCCAACCCTTCTTCCTTCTTTCTTCCCCTCCCCCATGGCTGGTTTCTCCAGCACCAGCACTTTCACCTTCAAAAAAAACACAAAATTTGATAATTCCATGGGTACCTTAAGGAGGAAATATCAAGCGCTTGATCTTCGTCGGACTCGGACTTCCGGCGCCTTGGTATGTTCTTGAGATTCTTGAATGAGCAGTAAATTTCCACCTTTACGAGTCCGGACCTTTAGCATTCAAATTTACAGATCTTTACCATCAATTTATTAAGACTTTCTAAAAGATCGCAAGTATAGATGTATTAAGACCTTTTACTTCTCTAAGTTACCCCAGAAATAAGTCTTTAACATAATTACTGGATGACTTGATTGACTAACCTTTATAGTCCCATCCGAATGGCCAGAAAAGATCTTGTCTTTGAAGCAAATGATTGCGAGAACTTCTCCATGTGTGCTGCAATCTTCTCGAAGCAATTCTTTGTGATTCCACAAGTCCTGCAGCCATTAAAAGTGAAAATATGAGACACACGAGCTAATCAAATTAGGAAATTATCTCAAATAACTTAGCACTTACAGCGCTGGATTCGTGCTCTTCTGACAAAACTTTTAGCATTTGAAATGCTAAGGCACAAGATCTTTTCAGCTCCCTTAAGCCCCTCAATATATCTTTAATATGGGCAGCTAAGTCATGTAATCCTTCTGAAATTCAGAATATTTTTATAAGAAATATTTTCAACTTAGAGGCCATGTAACTGAAACAAATTACAATATAAATGGCATATACGAAAAGAAAATGATTTTAAAAAAGTTGCTGGTGCTGGAGAAACCAGCCATGGGGGAGGGGAAGAAAGAAGGAAGAAGGGTTGGGAGTAATGGATGGGTTGGGGAATTTGGTTTTTTTTTAAAACTGAACATGACATTTTTGTTTTTGAAAAATAATTTTTTTTATATATAACAGATTGACTAACTGTTGACAAAAAAAAATTAACGGAAAGGATGAAATTGGCCAAAATTTATAATGTAAGGGATGAAATTTTCCAAAAAAAAAAATAAGAGATGAAATCATAAAAAAATTATAATGTAAGAGACCTTTTTGGCCAATTTGCCTATAGAATTATAAAACAAAAAGGTAATACCAATGTGCTGTCCTGACTTATATAAGGTCAAAAGTTTAAATTTTAAGTCATATATATAATTGTTTAAAATTTAATATCAGAATTTCTTTTCCGGGACATATTGTGTTTTAAGAAGAAAAAAGAAACAGAAGGACCATACGATCAAACAAGGCCCAAAATAATTCAGAACAAGAAGTATACAAAATAACCAAATACGAGGGAGTTTATTTCAGGCTTTGTAATCCGAGGAAAAAGCTCTTAATCTTGGCCCAGCCCGTTATCATCTGATAGGTAAGCACAATTCCCAGATAAATAAAAAGTACAATAAAAACTAGAGGCATGTGGCTAGTGCAACCGGTTTCAAATTCTGACTTAAGTATAGAAAAATATTAAATTTTAAAAGCGAGATTAATCCGAACGTAAAATAATTTGAAGGTGCCGCCCAAATACAATAAAAAGTAATTCTTTATTTGGCTCTTATTTCATTAATGTGTAAAAAGGAAACACAAAACAGCAATTATTACAGAATACAAGAATTCTTCATAATTCATCCATGGAACGCAACCATCGATCACTTACAGATTTCTGGAGAAAAAGATCCATGGATCAGTGAGCAAACAATGATTTGAGACTCACAGGTCCTCTAATGGTGGGAACTCCATTCCAGAAAAGCTCAGCTAACAATCGGTGCCCCCTTTCATTCGGATGATGAGAATCAAAAAACAAGTATTCTTCCACATTATCACACAGTTGGAATTCTTTTATCCCTCTTTTCCCTCCGCAGCTGTAAACTCCTCTGTATGGACCGCTGCCACAGCAAGCAGTCTTCACTTCCTTGAAACCTTTCATCAATCATAAAAAAAACACACACACGTACTTATTGCAGATTTATTCTGTTATCACTTATCATTAAAATAAGAAAACAGTTTGTCAAATTTTTTAGTTTTACCATATTTTGACGGATTATCTATTATGTCACTTGCAGCAGTGAATAAATCTAACTTTGAGTATTGAAATGATGATCCCTTGAGTTGCTTCTCTAGTTGCTTCAATTTATTGGAAAATTCTGTATTGAATGATTTCACAAGGGCCATGATTTCTTCATCGCATTTACCATCCACAACTTTTTTATGAGCCCTAAGATTTGGTAAACAACCTAATGGACCCATGTTAATGAATCCAAATTTTCTTGCTCCTTTATCGTGTAATTCCTGCTAATTTTCAATGCAGAAATTGGGGAATTTGAGAATTGAGATTTCAGGACTGGGTAAACAAACAACGAAGGATACAGAAAAAATAGATCAACCTCTTATCTTACCTTGATGGAATCTGTGTAGTTGCCAATTACAATTCCCATGTATTCTTTCTGAGAAAACGAATCGAATATGGGATTGGGACTTAATAAATCATTAGTTCCCAAATTAATTAGGTAAACGGCGTCGGAAAGGAGTTGATTCACTTTTTTTTGACCTAGCTTGGAGCTCAATTCGCTTACAATCTTGTCAAAATAACTTAATTGTGTTTTCATGTCAACTACCTGTAAAAAAGGGGGAAAAAATTAGTTTGAATACCTAGCAGCCGCCATTAAAATTGAGCTCCAGAATTGATATATATATATATATATAAACACCATTTCCGCATTTGTTTCAACAAGTGCTCCAGCGCCTCCTGATGCAAAGTTAACCCCAAAAGGCAATTGCTCTGGTTTTGCTTTGAAGTACGATGGAATCAGCGGAAGCTTGGCAAATTCAGCTGCAAAAAGGTGAAAAAAAAATAATAAAAATCTGAATCTCTGCTAATAATGTATGAAACCAAAAGGCAGCTGAGAAAAATCAATAGGAATTACTCTCTCACCGATAAAATCCTGGATGAGACGGCCATCGGAGAATCTCCCAGTGGGGTATTTGAAAAAGGTTTCACCGTACGGGGAGAAATTCGCCTGAAAATTAGTGGTGGTGTTGATGTAGTTATTATTTCCTGGATCAAGAAGTGAATCGCCGAAGACAAAAAGGGAAACTTTTGGTCGAGGCCTATGGTGGTGATCGTCCAAGCAATGGAATGGGCTAAAAAGGCAGCTCCCAATTATAAGGAAAAGTATAACACAGAGTTGAACACATGAATTCCACACTTCCATAACTTACATAAACAAACTGGTTATCAATCAAGAACTTATTTCTAGAAAGGGAAATTTGGGATATCTATGTGTATATAAAAAGTTTTTTTTTTAAATCAAAACTGCTGATCTTGATAACTTTTTTTAATCTTATTTAATGCAAAAATCCAATACAAAACATTCAGGGAGAAGGACAAATTAGTAGATTATTGACCAACAGCAAAGAAGCTAAGGAACGACGGGATGGAGCCATCTCACGTAGGACCAGATCTCCTGTAATTAGTCAAAATTCTTTTTATTTTACTATTCCATCATTGACTCACGTTATAGACAAATTATGACATTAATTATAAAAAATTATAGTAAAAAATTAATAAATAATATATTTTATTAACCAAAAAAATTTAAAAAATAAATAAATACTATATTTTTAGTCATTTAACGAGTTTTTATATATATATTTTCATTTATTACATTAAATATAATATTTTACCAATATCTAATTTATTATTATTTTTAACTCAAGGCACACTGAGCTAAGTAATGAGCTTTCCCCTGTCTTAAGTGAGGTTAATGGTTCGAACTTCAACTCATGTATGCAGTTGTTTAAAATTTTTTGTCAAAGCTTCCTCTCTCAAGGGAAAATCCAATTCAAACAATAATTAGTTTAAATGTGGATTAATCTGTCTCGAATGAAGATTAATCTAAATCCGAATTGGTTTAAAAGTGCTCTCTTATCCGAATTGATTTAAATGTTCTAAGCATCATATAAAAATAAGAATGAAATTATCTTTTTGATCAAAATTAAATTTTACCACTACAATTTGAATCAAATCCGAATTAATCAAACCAGCAAAATAAAAAAGAAAAAAAAATGAGACTGAATAGATATGGTACAGAATTATAAAACAAAAAGGGAATACTAAGGTGCAAATGAATTGGTAAGGTTTTGTCCTTAAGGTCAAAAGTTTAAATTTTAACTCATGTATATAACTATTTAAAATTTGATATCGGAGTTTCTTTCCGTAAGAAGACCAACGAAGTTTGAATAGAATTAGTCTAGATGTGCATTAATTGAAAAAATGTTCTCATGTAATTGCATCTATTTAGGACATATTGTGTTTTAAGAAAGAAAAAAAAGCAGAAACAGAAGGAGCATACGGGCCACAAGGCCCAAAATAATTCAGAACAAGAAGTGTACAAAATAACCAGATAGGAGGGAGTTTATTTCAGGCTTTGTAATCCGTGGCCCAGCCCGTTATCATCAGACAGGTAACCACAATTCCCAGATAAATAAAAAGTACAATAAAATTCTCCAATTTACTCCAAAATAATAATAATAAAAAAGATAAATAAAAAGTACTTCTTTATTTGGCTCTTATTTCATTAATGGTAAAAAGAAAACACAAAACAGCAATTATTACAAAATACAAGAATTCTTCATAATTCATCCTTGGAATCGCAACCATCGATCACTTACAGATTTCTGGAGAAAAAAATCCATGGATCAGTGAGCAAACAATGATTTGAGACTCACAGGTCCTCTAATGGTGGGAACTCCATTCCAGAAAAGCTCAGCTAACAATCGGTGCCCCCTTTCATTCGGATGATAAGAATCAAAAAACAAGTATTCTTCCACATTATCACACAGTTGGAATTCTTTTATCCCTCTTTTCCCTCCGCAGCTATAAACTCCTCTGTATGGACCGCTGCCACAGCAAGCAGTCTTCACTTCCTTGAAACCTTTCATCAATCATTAAAAAAACACACACACATACTTATTGCAGATTTATTCTGTTATCAGTAAAATAAGAAAACAGTTTGTCAAATTTTTTAGTTTTACCATATTTTGACGGATTATCTATCATGTCACTTGCAGCAGTGAAGAAATCTAACTTTGAGTATTGAAATGATGATCCCTTGAGTTGCTTCTCCAGTTGCTTCAATTTATTGGAAAATTCTGTATTGAATGATTTCACAAGGGCCATGATTTCTTCATCGCATTTACCATCCACAACTTTTTTATGAGCCCTAGGATATGGTAAACAACCTAATGGACCCATGTTAATGAATCCAAATTTTCTTGCTCCTTTATCGTGTAATTCCTGTTAATTTTCAATGCAGAAATTGGGGAATTTGAGAATTGAGATTTCAGGACTGGGTAAACAAACAACGAAGGATACAGAAAAAATAGATCAACCTCTTATCTTACCTTGATGGAATCTGTGTAGTTGCCAATTACAATTCCGATGTATTCTTTCTGAGAAAACGAATCGAATATGGGATTGGGACTTAATAAATCATTACCGCCCAAACTAATTAGGTAAACGGCGTCGGAAAGGAGTTGATTCACTTCTTTTTGACCTAGATTGGAGCTCAATTCGTTTACAATCTTGTCAAAATAACTTAATTGTGTTTTCATGTCAACCACCTGTAAAAAAGGGTGAAAAAATTAGTTTGAATACCTAGCAGCCGCCATTAAAATTGAGCTCCAGAATTGATATATATATATAAACACCATTTCCGCATGGGTTTCAACAAGTGCTCCAGCGCCTCCTGATGCAAAGTTAACCCCAAAAGGCAATTGCTCTGGTTTTGCTTTGAAGTACGATGGAATCAGCGGAAGCTTAGCAAATTCCGCTGCAAAAAGGTGAAAAAAAAAAAAAAAAAACTGAATCTCTGCTAATAATGTATGAAACCAAAAGGCAGCTGAGAAAAATCAATAGGAATTACTCTCTCACCGATAAAATCCTGGATGAGACGGCCATCGGAGAATCTCCCAGTGGGGTATTTGAAAAAGGTTTCACCGTACGGGGAGAAATTCGCCTGAAAATCAGTGGTGGTGTTGATGTAGTTATTATTTCCTGGATCAAGAAGTGAATCGCCGAAGACAAAAAGGGAAACTTTTGGTCGAGGCTGATGGTGGTGATCGTCCAAGCAATGGAGTGGGCTAAAAAGGCAGCTCCCAATTATAAGGAAAAGTATAACACAGAGTTGAACACATGAATTCCATACTTCCATAACTTACATAAACAAACTGGTTATCAATCAACAACTTATTTCTAGAAAGGGAAATTTGGGATATCTATATGTATATAAAAAGTTTTTTTTTTTTTTTTTAATCAAAACTGCTGATCTTGATAACTTTTTTTAATCTTATTTAATGCAAAAATCCAATACAAAATATTCAGGGAGAAGGACAAATTAGTAGATTATTGACCAACAGCAAAGAAGCTAAGAAACGAGGGGATGGAGCCATCTCATGTGGGACCAGAACACCTGTAATAAGTCAATTTTTTTTTTTTACTATTCCATCCTTGACTCACGTTTTTTTTTTATGAAATTATTACTTCCAGTGTGTATCGAACTCATGACATTTGAGTCGTAAGTGAGGATGCTTACCAACTAAGCTACACCTCCTAAAATTATGACATTAATTATAAAAAATTATAGTAAAAAGTTAATAAATAATATATTTTATTAACCAAAAAAATTTTAAAAAATAAATAAATACTATATTTTTAGTCATTTTAACAAGTTTATAATTCTAAAGATCTCTTTCGTCCTCTTAATATCATACCTCTCTCAACGAATATTCGATTTCTATCTCATTATTCAATAGTTCAAGTTCAATATTCAAATAAAAAAAGAATTCCAATATTCAATATGAATGCATGTGTTTATGACGTGTGATTAAATATTAATATTAAATAAAATAAATAAAAAAAAAGAATTTACACAAAAACCTAATTCATAAAAAATGGGTTATATATATTTTTTCATTTATTACATTAAAAATTAATATAATATTTTACCAATATCTAATTTATTATTATTTTTAACTCAATGCACACTGAGCGAGTAAGGAGCTCTCCCTTGGCTTAAGTGAGGTTGATAGTTCGAACTTCAACTCATGTATACAGTTGTTTAAAATTTGTGGTCAAAGTTTCCTCTCGCAATGGCAAATCCAGCTCGAATAGAAATTAATTTAAATGTTGACTAATCTGTTTCGAATGGAGATTAATCTAAATCCAAATTATTTAAAAGTGCTCTCTTATAATTTCGCACCTATGTAGAACAGTTCATACCCTTAGAAAAAAAATTAAAATTTTCATTTTTTTAATATAGAATTAAAGATTATTTTAATATTTTTAATTAAAATACATCTTAATTTTCATTTTTTTCTTAAAAAATCTTAATTTTTTTTTTATAAAAAAAAATATTACAATCATTAACAAATAAAAAAAAAAAGTGTTGTAATTTATCCATGAAAATTGATATATTAATTGTCGAAATTTGGAAATTTATTAGTCAATTTTGGAATTAGCATATCTTATACCAATTTAAATTTTAAATAAATAATAGTCATAATAAAGATCATTTATCCAGTTGGCAGTGTATTAATTCTTGGAGATTAAAGGGGCCCATGACATTGGTGGACCCACACCACATCTCCGCAGCCATTTGTTTGTAAAGCTCCTCCGTAAGATGATAAGAGTCCCAAAAGACGTGCTCGTGTGGATTTCCACACAGCTCAAATTCCTTCACAATTCTTTTCCCTCCGCAGCTGAATATTCCTCTGAACTGCCCTGTACCACAACAAGCTCTTTTCCCTTCCTTCAGTCCTACAACCCAAAAATCATCACCATATTAAAAAATCACGCAGAGAACGGTCAAATTAATTTTATTTGATTTTTGGTATATTTTACCGTATAGTGAAGGGCTGTTGATTCTTTGATTGAGAGCTCTGTTGAAGTCATAAAGTGAAAATTTGAAATCTGGTAACTGCTGCTCCATTCTGAACAAGGATTCCAGAAGTTTCTGATTATGAAGCTTTGCCATCGCTGAAACTTCTTGTTCTAAGCAAGCCCTGATTCTTGTTTGATTGGGCGTAAGTAATCTCAAGCCCGGATAACAACCCAAGTCTCCTAAATTTAGAAAACCAAATTTTCTACCTCCAGCTCCGTATACTGTCTGTTGCATGACAGTAGTAATTAGCTCCACCCAACCAACTAGGGAAGAAACCCAAGAAATTAATCATGAAAAACATGATACTATATATAAACTAGTAACTAATTACTTACTTTAACAAGTGTTGTCAAATTGCCGATGACCATATCCACGTATTGATGACGAGGGAAGGATTCCCATGCGGTGGAATTAGTTAGGAAAAGGGTCATATAATCGTTGGTCCCTATGCTGAAGAGATATACTGCGCTTGAGATTTTGTTTCTCAGCTCTTGTGCATTTTTTGCTTTATTCATGAAGTATGATACCTGTGTTTTCATATCGATTACCTGCATCATGCATAATCCATCATGTATGAACAATTAACCATTAATAAATTAAAAGGGGAAAAAGGCAAGATTAAATTTATAGTTGAGTAAAAATTTGTTGATGGGGTCGAGGTCCAAGTCCAATAAAAGCCAGAGTAGAAGAAGCAGGGTGGAAGCCAACCTAACCACCTCATCAAAAAGGAGACCATCTGCCAAACATCAAGTAAAGTAATTCTAGCACCATCTTAGCTAATCATCATAATGTCCCCATGTTTTACTCCTAGTCAATCAAATCAATACTTTCCAGTGTTGATTTGATATATTCTAAATAGATTCCCAATATGGCAAAGTTTTTCACCCTTGTGTATATATATATATGTACACATATATACATATAAGTTTTTACCCTTGTATATATATACATATAGACACATATATACCCAATATGGCAAACTTTGGATTAAAGATTTTTTAATCCAATAATTTTGTTTTATTAATTATTGATTTTCTATTTTTTTGAATCCTTTTTGGTGAAAGGGCTGAAAAAAAATTGAACATAGTGGAATGGCCCAAAACGATAGAGTAGTCATTTTCTCCTCTAGTTTCACCTTTTGTTTCTAAAACAAATTCACTTTCTTATTTGACATTCCAGCCAGACAATAAATAGGGAAATTTCATATGTATAAATTAAGATAAATAGAATTCTAACTCTTGATTATAAGCTATTTCTCCCTTCTATAAATTTGGACATTTTTACTGTAAAAATAAATTTAAATAATTACATGCATACAATAATTATGTTAGAGAGATGGAACAGGGAAAGAGACCGAAACACATTCTGCATGAAGTGAAAAAGTACACATACATACCGCTCCTTGAAAAGTTTCCACTAAAGCCCCTGCTCCGGCCGATGCAAAATTTATTCCGGTATGGTATAGTTGATTTCCCGGCTGCAGAAAGGGAGGAATGATTGGCAGTTTCGCATATTCAGCTACCACAAATTAAAACCAACAGATTAACTTAATTATATATAAATACGATTACGAACAACAAAATGAAAATTAGTGTAGAGTTCTGAGTACCGATGAAATCCGAAATGAGTCGGCCGTCAGAAAATCTTCCGGTAGCGAATTTGAAGTAAGTTTCTCCGTAGGGATAGAAATTAGCCTGGTCGAGAGTAGAGGTGTTAATGTAATTATTGTTGCCTGGATCGAAGTAAGAATCACCGAAGATGAAAAGTGGCGATGGCTTCCGCCGGCATTCTCGGAGAAATCCTCTTCCTTTTCCTTCTGCTGTTTGGAGGAGGAGGAATAATAGGGGACAGAGGATCAATACTAAATCAATAATTTCTCTACCTCTACCTCTACCCATCGCCATCTCCCTAACTTCTTCTTCCTCTTCTTCAACGTTCTTCTCAGAGCGAGCTATATATATATAGCTGTCTGTTCATTAATTGTTACACCTTTCTATTTTTGGAGGATTAAAAATTAGAAGAAAGTCTTAATTTTAACTACTACACATATTTTTTTTTTTTGCTAAATAACTACTACACATATTTATATATATATATATATTATATATGTAATTTACAAAATTAACTTTTATTAAAGAAAAAAAAATGGTAAAAAAATGATAAGAAAATATTTAATGAATGTGAAAATTTGACATATTTACCCTTTGGTTAATGCAATAATATCAAATACCTAATCAAGCAATGTTTTCAATGATTAGATTCTTTAATTAAGAGTAATTTTAGAACTATAATATATCAGACAAAATAAACTTCAAATATATATAATTTCTTAAAATGGGTTATGTTTTGTATATATAATATTTTTCTCCCACGTCATCTTAATATATATATATATATATATATTTATATATACATATGCAAATTTAAAATAAAATTTAAAAAGGAAATTGATATATATATAGTAATGGTATTAATGAAGAAGAAGAAGTGTTGTGAAGGAAGAATGCAGGTTGCGTTTGTCACATCGTCAGGGCTCTCACATGCCACGATTCAAATAAGTCAATAGAGATGTGAATTGCTCACTGTCCCTCGTTTCCCGTGAGAAAGAACCGCCAGCTCATCTTTTCCTTGTCGTATATATATATTTTGATAAATAAATATTTATTTAAATAAATAATTAAATTCATTCATAATAATATAATAAAATATTAATTTAAAATTAGATGGAGTGAATCTATTCAACTTAAAATTTTTAGATAAATAAAATAAAACTATAAATAAATATAGAAGTACATAAAGAAAGAAAAAGGGTAAATATTCTATCGAAATCTTCGGTACAGGTAGTTGCAAATCTCATTTATAAAGAGAGTTTGATTTTATCTACGATTTTTTTTTTATACCCACTTGGGACGTCTGGTGTCCCTACCTTATTTGGTGAGACTAATCCGGACTCTGCCTACGGAGTGTTCGTAGAGTTCAATTCTTACTCAAGGGTTAGGGTCCGACTAAAAACTTTTTTTAACATGACGCTAACCAACCCAAGAGATTCTCCCCCAAGCTACCGGGTTGAAATTAAAGATACTGCCCCTTCACATCTCTCTATATATATAATACATTTGTAATAACTAATAACTCGGATTCACTTATAGAAATGTCAAAGTTTGACTTTGAAAAACTAATAGAACAGTGGTTTTTGGTTTAACATTGAAATATTTTTTCCTTAATATAAAAAAGCAGGACGATTTAAAATGTTTCACGCTGTCTTCAGTTGACCGATTCGTTTAAAAATTTTCATATCTAAATATCTAATTCTCCAACAATTATTTACAAAAGGTAATATATATATATATATATATAACAAGTGGATCCAGCCCCGTGGACTTTTTATAAGTATTATCATTTTAGAAATATCCGATTTATTACAAGAATAAAAAAAAAGAAGTTAAATTTATTAAATATTTTATAAAATAATTAATATTTTTTTAAAAAAAAAGTGTAAGAAATTTGGGGGGAAAAAAATATTTATTATTATTTTAGAATAAGCATATTGGATCATTGGAAAAGTTGGGCTGGATTAAGAAAACAAATAACTGAGTAGGGCCCAAATAGTAAATGGGCTTCTAAATGGCCTTTCATAATTGGGCCCTATAACTTATTTTAATTATATCTAGAGAAAAAGAAGAAGTTATTTTAATCGTGAAGGACTGAATTTTGAATACATTTACACCAAAACTAAAAAAAAAAAAAAAAGAAATCGACTAATCATTAAAAATTTGTTATAAATGTAAATCGATCGGTGCAGAAAGATCACTGATATGGTGTGGCGAATCGAGACCGTTGGATCTTCGAAGTTATATATATATATATATATATATATATGCAATCAGCATGAATCCACAAAACGACCGCGTATGTTTTCTGTTATAGGTAAAGCGCCATGGAACACCTATTGAATAATAAATTGGAATTCGACGGGAGAGATATCTGCATCCATATATCAATGTTTTCATTTTTTAAATAATAATTTTCATTATTAATCTTTATAAAAGAACAGAGAATCCCAAACAAAAAAAAAAATGAAAGACAATAATATAATTTTTTAATAACTACGTACGTACCATTTGATTCTTAGCCATATTCAGGCTGGTTAAGTATTTGCGATCGATCGTTATGTCGCAGTCCAGAGAAACCTATATATACATATACAAACAATATTAACTTGATCATTTAATTTTTTTTTTCCATGCATGCATGCATGCAAAAAGAAAAACACAAGAAGAGAAGAATAAGATGAAATTATAGTTAGGTATTCCGGAATCCTTGAAAGATGGGATATCACATTCACTCCATTTAAGTCTAACATACATTTCATCATTATATGATTACATATTCATTTAACTTTTGGTATGGATAGAATATCACAAAAAAGAAAAATTAAAATTCGGAAAATTTGGACCTTGAACTTTGGCAAAGGGAGATGAAATAAGTGAACTTGAGCTTTAACATCGCCCAGTATTCTCATTTGGGAAAGGGCGCTATTTTTGTCTTGTTGTTGTAATAACTTCCCAGATAAAATTTTGGTTAAATTCACGCATCCGAATATAACTTGTGCAGCCACATTTATGTCTTTGCTCTTCGGAGGTTGATAAAATCTCGGAACTCTTAACATCCCGACAGTCATTCCGTCGTCTTGGTCGAGAATGTGGAGTCGGGAAGTGCCATAACTAATTCCAACTTTATTTGGATTAACAGCAGTTAAGTTTAAAGAAAGTACAGACGAAGCAAAGATTTCTTTCTGGGATTCCACTTCGAGTTTATAAGATTCCAATTTAACTGTTTGGATTGAAAAAAGGGGTTTTTGAGGATGTAATATTAGCACCGTAACAAGAACAGAGATCCCTGGTAAAGCTAGAAACAGAAGGAATAATAGAAGAAAGTAGCAGCAGGATTTTCTGACTGCAGCCTTCATTATATGAGCTTCTCATTTTGTTCTTTTAAGGCTAAATAAGTTATAATGGGGCTGAAAGTTTATAGAACTATTATTCCTATTATTCCAATCCGATTGTCATTGATTAAGTAACGGATATCTTTCATAGCTAAAGAGGAATAAGAATATGTGTTTTCCTTTAGGTGGCGATCGATCTTTTTTAACTATACCTTTCTTCCAGGTTATTTATCATTTGTTATTCTTTCGGGGGGGAATAAATATCGGGCCTGGATTATTATTTGTGATTTAGGAAATTGGGGATTTCTGTTGAGACTTGATAGTCCAACAACTACTGGTGGACTGCCAAAGACCGATTGAACAGAAAATTATTTGAGGGAAGCCCAAGACTTAGTATTGTGAATTCTAGATGAGAGTTAAAATGAGGACTTCTTCTTCCGGTAAGAATTTAACTTTGCAGCAGCATAATCCGAGCAAAATCTGCAAAATAAAAAGAAGAAGAAGATGATTTTGACATGTGAATATGATCGATCAAGGACTAGGGGGCAGGGATTGATAGGTGATGATAGGGCCATGTCAAAAAAAAGGAAGAAAAGATTCACAAGAGAGCGCAGTAGTCGGTCCTCAAAAATTAATAAGTTAAAAGGATATAAAAAACTGCATGAGCAGTGAGCAGTACTCTCTCATGGAGTATTCCAATCTAACAGTGATCAGTCTCTGCTGCAAAATGTTGCATGAGAAAAACACAAAATGCACCACGTCAGACTGCTGCTTTTCCAGGAGAAAAGCGGCAAAAGGACCACACGCTACTGCAACTACAAGCCAAGCCATGTACCTGTGGATTCTTTTTGGGTAACAACCAGCACTTGATGCGCACTCCAATGCATGTGTGTATATATATAATTTTTGTGGTCATTCATTTCAGCTCTCTCTGCTAACTTCAGAGTGAGAGTGGGGAGGGCTCACTTTCATAAGCTTCGTTAACTCCAAGAACTTGCATATGCAAAACTTCAGTTTTGCTTTTCCCTTCCTCCTCACCAAATTTAAATTTTGCCGACATTGAAGATTCACTTGTACTAGTATTTTATGTTTTAACGCTATCTACTGGCTATTCAATCAGTCATATAAATGGTCAAATAATTGACAGATAGAGATAAAATGCTCATTTTAGAAAAAAATTACCGGACCGATATCGGGCTGTTCTGAACTCACCGATTGCAACTAGTCTTCCAACCCGGCCAAGATAAAGAATGTTAATCGAAATTACGAAAAATACTTAATGGAAGGAAACTGGCTGGCAGAGAATTGGCTTTAGGACAGCAACTTCCACTCTCATTCTAGATGAATCTTTTTTCTTTACTTAAACAAAGTTTTAGGTAACAGCAATATCAACCTCTAGGTCTTGAAATAGTAGAAGTCAGGAGTCATATCCAAGGGGTCAGCAGTCATATCTACCATGGCTTCTCTTCTGGACAGCCAATACAATAAAGTCCAAACCAACCCACTCCATTATTGACAAACAAACATCACAACATATGATATGAGGTGTTTTTTATTCTCCCACGATTCAACACGCATATATTCAAGTTCAATGAAACACCTGTTATGCTTGACTTTTCACAGCCGTGAACTAACCAGTCCAAATTTAGCCATTTTGCAATCGGCATGCCTTTCCAGAACCAGAAAAAATATCATTGAAGCTCAAGAACTCATTGGCACGCCTTACACTGCAAAATTGCAACAGTGACGATCAAGATTATCACCGTATCCAGTAATTTCCAATTACTGGTATAGATATATATTCAAATCTTCATTTAGGGTTGCAAAAGATCTTTGCCCACATTAAAAGAATCTCCAAAATCAAAAAGCATATAGGATTGAAATATAGAATATCAGACTAGATCCAAACTGAACTCAAATGGGCAGAATATATGAAAGCAAGAAATTGACAAGCAATCACCAAAATCATGAGCTAATCATCCAAAACCTCTCCATCTACTCACCTAAACCAATTGACTGAACTTCAGACCATATCAGAAAATAGCAAAAAAAGAAATAGCTGTTAACAAAAGTAATTGATAGAGTCATAGACACAGAACTGATGGGCTGGTATTAAACAACTTGGCTTTCATCAAACCTTATCATTCATACATACATATATTGAATATCCTCAACTAAAAGTCTCACGAGGTTAATTTAATCTAATTACCTAGGTATTGGGAAATATCATCAATGACTACTGCGAACAGCATCCATGGCTTAAGCATGCTCGAAACACAAACACACCTAAAAGAAGAGGGAAAAAAAAATAAAACATCAAAACAGTAGCCACACTTGAGAATCAAAAATGCAAATGAAACATATGAGGTTAAGTTACATATTATGGTAGTCAAGTAGGTGCTAAAAGCGTATACTAACATTGTAGCCTTATTTACAGAATTGCAACAATAGGGGAAAACAGGCTTAGTAAACGCCACCCATTATAGAAGGAACATCATCAAATGCCCAAAGATCCATTGGGTTCCCACCATCTCCAAGAAAGGTATCAACTGAAGCTTCCCAATTTCCTTCAAGGTATGGAATCTGGAAAAATTTCATCTCAGATTCAAAAGCTGACAACTCCTCAGATAACTTATCAACAGTGCTTCCTTCACCCTGTACTGAATCCTCAGAACTAGCTTTCAGATTCTTTGCTGGTCCAGCAGTTTCAAGAAACTGAGCTTCATCACCTTCAATACCAGCTGAGAAAACAGAAGATATTTCAGGAGTCTTTGGACCACTCTCCCCCCATCCAAAGTCCGAACAGTCTAAAGAATTACTTCCTTGATCAGAACTAAAATAAATATTAGCTCCATCTGATGAGGAATAGGATTTGAGTTCTACTTCTCCAGCTGCAGCACACGTATCAACATAGTTAAACAGATTTGTAGATGGCTTCTCTTCCACAAAACCGAACGAATTGTAGTAGTCATTCTCCACGTTATTCATGAACACAATACTGTCATCCATACTGCCTGAGCTAGGATTTTCCTTGGGAACCACTTTCTGAGGATTCAACTTCACAGTGCGTTTCGAGGCAGCCGATAAAGTTTCATCAGGAAAATTCACCTTAGCTTTCTTGCCTCTGATCCTGCGTGCCTCAGTATCATAAGCTCTTGCAGCTTCTTCAGCAGTATTAAAAGTTCCAAGCCAAACTCGGACACCTTTCCTAGGATCACGAATTTCAGCTGCCCATTTACCCCATGGCCTCTGACGGATCCCTCTATATTGGTTCTTCCTCTTCCTCTTTGAGGATTTGTCAGAATCCTCGACAGAGTCAACAGATTTGGAACCTTAATTAAGTAAAAGACACATCTTAGAATAAAATTGCATTCATAACAGAGATGTATTAATCCAGAAGTATATATTAGAATAAATCAGATCTTCAAGTATATATCAATTCATAAGATTGTATAATTTCTAGCTCTAAACATCTAACCTGATAAGCGACCATACAAAAATACCCCACAAGTTTCTATTCTCCTTTTTTTCTTACTCAAAAAATAGAGGTATCAAGAGATTCGAATGGCTGATTTTTTAGCGGAATAAATTCAGATCGCTTCAAATCTTCCGGAATTATTAAGGAATACTCCCAAATTGGAGAATAATCATTATACAGATTTTATTAACCAACTCTCTAAGATCTGTAACAATAAAATAAGCTTTAACATCTCTAACAATAAATTCTTACACTGCAGTAGAAGAAAACGTAAACCACAACAGCATAGGAATATATTTCATTTACAAAATAACCTAATCTCTCTGAATATATATATATATATACAAAAAATAAATAAATAAAAAATTATGAGATATCAGAAAGAAGATTGTTGGAACAAAAATAAATATTCATCAGATGTTTTACCAAATCACAGAAACCAGAGAAACATACCAAACGCTCAAACGATAATTTATTAATAATAATAATAAATAAAAACTATTCAGGTTTCCGTTGAACAATAAAAGTAACAATAATTATGGTTATAAAATTATCACAAAATCATAGTTAATTCAGCTAGATTTACAAGATTATCAGGGCGAATATTTATGGTGAAACAAGATCAAAGTAACGAATGATGAGGGCACCAAAAAAAATTATCGGAACAAAATAAACTACAACAACAATAATAGTTAAGGGAAAATAGGATTACCTCGAGAGAAAACGCCATTTCCAGAGAGTTTGGGAGAAGAGAAACCAAGAGGCTTCACTTCTTCCAGCAACTCAACCTCTCCATCAGAGTAGTCCTTGAAATCCTGAAAATCGGCCTCGAACTCATCGTCGAGGTCAAGAGTCCCAGATCTCGATAGCTTGGAGTAGTAGTTGCTGGAATTCCTCTTCTTGTTGTTCTTCTTAGCACCAATCAGATCAGCGCTGGTTCCCCAGAGCAAATCCGCCGTCAGCCGTCTGGACGAAGGGCTCGGCTGTATTAAATCCGATATGATAGCACCACCACACATGGCTTTGTTTCCGGTTGCCCGATTTCACAACAGATTAAATGGAAAGTTTTTTTCTTTTTTCTTTTTTTTTTTTCTCCTCCTTTTTTCTAGAAATTTCTGACAGAAACTGGATATTTTGATGAAAACGTTTGGTGTTTTTATAAGCAAAGGTTAACAGCAGTTAGTGAGCCAAAAAGATGGAGAGGGAACGAGAAGAAATAGGTAGGAACGAGGTGTCCTTCCAGTAAGTTTACAAAACTGACCCTCTCTCCATGGATTTATTACGTTTTATCAAGTCGGTATACCATAAATGCCCTTTGAGCTCTGTACATATTGCATTTCAGGACCCAATAAGTTTTTTATTTACATAAGTCGGTATACCAACCTGTCATTGATTAAATTAAGAACTGTATTTAGATAATTTTTCTTTTTAATTTATTTTTTAAATTTTCATTATATATATTTTTTTTTTAATTTGGACCAAAAGTGTAAAATGGCAACAACTCAATTTTTTTCTTTTATAAATATTATTATTATTTTTGTGGTACAACTTAGTTTTGAATTAGTAGTGCTTATTTCTCAATTTTTTTTTTTTGCTTAAGTATCCGATATTCGAACCCACACGAACCGACTAATCCGGAGAGCCTGACCCAGAGCTTTTTAACGTGGCACTAATCACCTCAGGGGGATTCGAACTTACCAACTCCCCCAAACTACTTGGATTGTGCTTATTTCTCATTTACTTATTTATAGAATTTTTTTTTTTTGAGTTTGAATTTTGCTTAGTCAACTATAGTAATTTAAAACGAGTGGTGCATAGTTAATTATTTTCTAAATTTGCATTAAAAAAAAATCTCATTTTTTTATATTCAATGATTACTCTTAAAAAAAAGGTGTAATCCAATAAAAATATAACTCAATCACACTTATAACAAATTTGAGTAAATATTGAATTTATTTTTTAAAAAAAGAAAAAAAATTAATAAAAGGACCATATCCCGAGTTGGAAAAAATGTTCCATACTTCAGAACACCTATAAACTTGTAATGCCACATGCAATTGGCCGCCAAGTCTTACTTATTCCAAACACATAATTTTTTAAGTCTTTTCAACCTTTAAAATTTATGTATTCCACATTTTCAGTAACAAAATTATTTGACTGCTTTAATTCGCCTTTGACAAATTATCTCAAGATCATTTAATCCACTTTAATCTATCTATGATCTAATAAATTTAGGATGATAAAAATTGCTAAATATAATAAAATAGTATTAATATTTTATTTATCTCATATTTTAAATTTGATTTATTAATATGTGAGTAGATTTACAGCAAACGATTCACAAGGGTACAAATAAATGACTAAAGTCATTTACGTTTTGTGTTTTTTTTTTTTGGTACCCACCTTTTCGGTGAGACTAATCCGGACACGGCCTGTGGAGCGCTCACAAAGTTTAACTCTTACTCGAGGCTTAGAGTCCGGCCCAGAGCTTTTAACATGGCGCTAACCACTTCAGGGAAATTCGAAACTTCGACCATCCACCTTGAAGGAAGCATTAGAAGTCCGCTTATCAACTCCTCCAAACTACCGGGTTAAAGTCATTTACGTTAATACAACAAAATACCAATTTAAAATTAGATAGAGCCAACATACTTAACCTAAATAAATTTTCGATCTTCAAACTGATATTGCAAACATTATCTACAAAAGATAAATATTTGATCTTCGAACTGTCAGTTGCAAACGTCATACACAAAGAATTCAGGAGGGTATATATAGTTACATATTTACATGGATGTGATAATGCAAACATTAAGAAACGTTGAATCTTTAATATGTCTAGAAGATCAAACTTTACCTAACCTTTGGACAAATAAAGAAAGAAACTCCACGCCCATTTTGACTCATTAGCCCTAGTTAGACAAATTACCACTTGTCTTGTTGTAACAAATTACGTCACATTTTATATTATTATATAAGAACGAGACTAAATATTTATGATTTAACTCAAAATATTTTTTCAATAAGACAGTATTAAATAGTAGACTTTAAATATTAAATTTATAGTCTTTGGTATAAATTCAGGAACCCATAACTTTGACTTTACTTTCCCAAATATGGGAAAATTCTTATCCAAGTCGGTTAATATGCAAATTTCTCATTTTTCAAAAGAATGAGAAGCACAAGACATCCATGAGATACCCAACATTTTATTTTAATGTTCATCTTCTCTGAGTTCTTTCTCTTCCGTAGCCGTAAAGATGGAACCGTACAAAATTTGTAATAAAGCAAAAATATTTGAATTAAATATACTAGCCAGTTCAATTAATGCAGAAAAAAAGAAGAAAAAGAAACACAAATACTGTCCGTATATATATATTTATAAACAAATAAATATATTTAAATGACAAATTAAAAGTTTTTTTAATTTACGTATAGTCGTAGTCGTTTCTAATTTCTTGTTCTTTATAATATTTTTTATATATATATATATATATATATGTTTTTTTTTCTTTTCGCTTTCTAGAAAACATCTGATACGAATCACCAAGATTAGATAGACGACCGTGCCCCCTTAAAAATGATTTGAAACGACCAGACAAACCCACGTGGGTAATCAAGCTTTTTTTTTTTTTTTTTTTCTTTGATTTTTTTTTTACTCTTTATTAAAAATTATAATTGAAAAAAAAAACAAAAATTCAAATTGAAGAAGAGAGAATAACTTTTGTAAATTTCTTACCTAACATCCGTTATCCGATGTCACACGGGCCGACTAATCCGGATTCATTATAGAGTGCACTTGCAGAGTCCAACTCTTACTCGAGAGAATTCAAACTCTCGATCATCTTTCCTAAGAAGAAGTTTTAAGAATTCTCTTATCAATTTCTCTAAGCGGCTGGGTTAATAGCTTTTGTTTTTTATTTTGTGATAATGGAGAGAATAGCTTTGGTATGCCTAATGTCATGTAGTACTTTTATTTGATTTGGCGGGAATAATTGACCCATCATACCGCAGTAAACAAATTTGACCGTGAGCTTATTAAGGCCTACCCGTTATTCAATGAAGTAGAAGGGTCAAAAAGCCTAAAGGATTACAAAAGTTTAAGTTTTTTTAAAATTTTTATTTTATTTAAATTTTGTTATAAATACATAAATAAAGCACTAATTATTTTAACTTGAAATCTCATATCACTCACTTAGAAAATAATTAAATAATTATTAAGTAAAATTTAAAAATTTTTATTCAATTGACGCATTTTAAATTTGTGTGAGACCCACATTTAGTGACCTACTTTTTTTTTTTCTAATAAAACGCACCTCAAATGAATTAGAATAAATAATAAATAATTCATAGAGGTCTAAAATGTAAATTATTTTAACCTATTTAATTCCCGCAAGCTATTTCTTTTCGCAATCTACTCCTCATGCATTATTACTTTCTTATTTTAGTCCCTTACCACTAGAAGAACCACTCTTTTTGTCTTTTTAAATGAAGGAACAAGAATTCAACAGTTTGAGAGAGTTTGTAAGCGGACTACAAAAGCTTCTCTTCAGGGTGGATGGTTGAGGGTTCGAATCCCCCTGAGGTGGTTAACGCCACGTTAAAAAACTCTGGGTCGGACGCTCACCCTCGAGTAAGGGTTGGACTCTACGAGCGCACTCTAGACCGAATTTGGATTAGTCGGCCCATGTAGGTTCGGATACCGGATGCTTAAGCATCCGGTTCAGTTTTCCTATGTTTTTCTTTTTCTTCTTCTCCCTGAAATATTCCTCATATTGTGCAATTTTGTGAGTTCCAAAATGCATGTAGAATATATATATTTATTTATTTAGCTTATGTATATTATTTGTTATTCATCTTAAATGATATATATATATCCTTTACTTCAGCGTTTGTTTTACCTTTTTTAAGAGTTAGTTACTAAAGTAGAATTGTATAATTTTGAATTTATTTTTTCAAGTTAATGAAGAAAAAATTAGAGTGACATTTTAGGTAAAAATGGTGGTGATTGGTGAAATACACATAATGATGAGGATGTGGAGAAAATGAAGCCATCCCCGCATAAAACTTGTCGAGAAGGAAGAAATAGGTTCATGCATCTGAATCTGCCGTACACGAGGAGTGGAGCCCAGCCCAGGATTATTTACAAATAACGACAAAAAAGCCCAAAATAATATGCTCATGTGGGCCCCACGATCCACCTTTTCCGGGACCATGATATAGTAAATCAACAATAATCCTTTTCCAAAAAGAAAACCAATTTCCATCAAACTCTCTTACTTATATTTCCTTTTTCCTTCATTTTTAATTAGCTCGATTTTATCAAAAAAATAAAAATTAAGTCGATATTTTTGGTTTCGAAACCATTACAATTTTAACTATTTTGATTTAGCTCTCTAATTGCACTTGAGAGTTTAATTCTTACTAGGATGAAGACTTCACTTTAATTTTTACATAATATTCACAGCGAGTGTCGAAAGTCCGATCTTGTATAGCATTTACAATGCGTTTTTTAATTGTATCAAGCGAAGGGCTAATTAAATCGATATTTATTTGTGAAAAAAAGTTTGTTGAGAGAATTTTAATATATTTTATAATTTCATATATATATTTATTTAGATTGAATTTGTCTTTACTAATTAAACTTATGAATTGGTCAATTTTGAGTTTTACTTAATTTAATATTCATTTTTCTCCAACTTCTATTTCTTGAGTTCTTGATTATTTATTTATTATAATTACTGGTGAAAAAATAGGACAGATATTATAATTATTTCATGAACCACTTTTCTTTATAAATTTGGAAAGAATATGAACATATAATGTAGATAGTTTATTATTAATCATTATTATTATTATTATTATTATTTCCTATTTTTCTTGTAGAAGATATTTATGTATTTATGTTTAAAATTTTATATATTAAATATTAATTCTAAATTCACAAAATTCCCTCAATATATATGTATATATATATAACGTGATAAGAGTTTGATGCGGCGAAAATGGGACTCCCAAAGCTCTTATCCTTTGTACTGAGTACTAAAATATAACTTTAGCTACGAAGTTATCCATTCGCTTCCCACTTGCTCAATGCATTCAGATATTTAAATTTAATATTTTTTTTAAAAAAAATATTATGGCTTGAAATTTCAAATGACTCGTTTTTCGTGAAACCTAGAGTCAAAACAAATAATATAATTAAAAATTATCTATATTTTAAAAATTTTGTAAACAATATAATTGTCATTATGACTCCGATTAATTTAAATTCGGATTGAATTGCACTTGCAGGTCTAACTCTTATTAGGGGGAAGGTTTTGCCTTGACTCTTAAATGACACTTACACCAAGTGTAGAATTTTTGACCTCTTATAACATTCACAATACACTTTCTCATGTGTCAAGCCAAATGTTTGATTCAATTTGAGTTTTACCCGCAAAATAACACTTGATTAGAGAAAAACTTTACCATAACTCTAAGGTGATGCTTAATAAATATCAAACACATACCAACTTTTTCATTATATCAAGTTAAAGATTTAAACTAAGATTAGGTGTCTCTAAGCCATGTTCACATCCACACTAATTCATGTTCGAGTTAGATAGATCCCTCGAGAAATAAGCTCAAACATCAAATTTTAAATAGTGACATAAATGAGTAAGAGTTTAATCTTGAGTTAATTGAAAGTTGAATTTACATAACTACCCTTCGATCCAAACTAGGTGGACATGCCTGTATGGGTAATGACTAATGAGTGAACGAAATACACGACAATAATACTAAAATAATATCAAGTAGTAAAGGCAGGTTTGTTAAGAAAAAGAATATAATATATATATAGATATACATACATATAAATATATATATATATATATATATATATATGATGGTGTGGTAAATTTTAAAGTAATTGGTAGCTTGGACAAAAGAAGCAATGCAAACAGGTGGATGGACAACTAGGTAGCTGGTTCCTTCCTTTACTCAATTCATTCAAACCCATCCTACAACTTGCTCAGTATTTTACGTTATTTTTGTGAATTATACATTACCTGAAACCAGTCCGGTATTTTAACCTATTTTAGCTGTGTCTCTCGTATTTAAAATATGTGTTATTGAGTAAAAGAGTTTAAGACTTTTGTTTAATAACTGTTGAGAGATCTCCTAGCCTAGGCGAAGCAACAATTTTATATAGATTGTTAAAACATTTGACTAAAAGTAGAAATCTAATTCTTCTAACCGCTACAAATCCATACAATGAACCATAGCTAGATCTCCCGCGCTCTCTCTTTCAATTCGCTGTGTCTCTGTTAGGCAATGGCATGCATTTTCGGATACACGTGTTGGAAGAAACAAACTCAATTTGATTCGTCGTACATTATTGCACTTCGGTACAACAGCTAAAATTGATGTATCTTTCACGATACATATTACATCATAATATATATATATATTATAAATACCCAGTTGATGAAGAACACTGGTCCAATTCCTTTGTTGAAAATGACTCTTTACATCAGTGGTCACAATTCATGAATATAACTCACTTTATCATACCTATCCATTATCTAGCAAAAACTCATTCTTGGATTTGTTTTTAGTAACACCATCCCAAGTCCAAAGTCACTAGATATGAACTACAGTGTTAAGTGTGTTGTGGTCGAGTGGTCAGCAACCACACTCCTTGCCCAAAGGGTGAGAATTCGACACCCAACTCAGTCATAGTGTTGTCGGATCCAGGTATAACCCGGACACCACAAGGAAAAAAAAAGATATGAACTACAGTATGTAAAAAAAAAATTACATAAATTTTGAGATGATAGGGAAGATATATATATATATATATATATATAAAAGGATATTTTGTGATAAATATGTAGCACTACTTTATTAAGTGTTTTAAGTAAAAATGATATTGAAAATCGTTTGTTCTGAATGTCTAATGGAATTGGAATTTGGGTCACTTGCTACCAAGTTTACTGGGTTTATATATCAATTCAGGCCCACATATATATGGGCCATATGGCCCCAAAAATAAAAGGCCACATATTGAAAAGCCTAATTTGACATATATATATATATAAATAAGAAAAGCCCACATTACCCTTTTTAGAAGGAGCATTCTAATTTATTTGATCAATCTAATTATAGTAAAGAAAAGTTAATCCATATATCCATTGGTTTTTTTTTTAAATTTTTTCTGTGTGTTTTACCTGTAAGTAAGGACCCAAAATCCAAAGAATACCTAAAAGATCCACACTATAAACAGAATGTTTACAGAATAGGAGAGTATATTTAGGAGGGAAACAACAAACAGGGAATCCAAAAAGGAGGAAAAGAAAAAGGAAAAGAAAAAGGAAAAAAGAACTGATCCAACTGATCAATCTCTCCACCTGACTGAATTGAGCTGATACGCACTGCCTTTTTCACAGAACAAACATTCTTCAGTCAATTCTTGATGACTTTTTTGCTTCACAGAGAAACAAGAACTCCAACCCGCCACTCTCTCTCTCTCTCTCTCTCATCTCATTACATTACATATAATTTACAAGAAAAAAGAGTCATTGATTTTTTTTTTTTTATAGAGGTTGTTGCAATGTCACAACTAAGGGACTTGTGACTACATGTTTCCCATCAGACCATACTATTGAACCACTTCTCAAACTGGAACTCCCCGGCGACAGTTCCACGGCCTCCGCCTGAACTCTGACTAGAAAACTCAGCTTCTGCCCTGTTCTCCTGAAGGCGAGCTGCTCCGGCTTCACTGTCACCGTTGTCCCGATTGGAGGTCTAATGGTGACTTTATAAACTGAATTAGCATCTCCAACGTTAGTAACGGTTCTAATGAAATGTGTGGACAATTTATGCTTCCCATATTGTTGGAATACTGTCGATAAAGAAGGGTAATTTAAGTTGCCTGTATGTCCAGCTCTTTTTGCCCCTTTGCAATCCGCAGGTTTCCTTGTGAGTGCTTCGATGTTCTTGATTGTATAATTCGAATTACAAAGAAAATCTACGTAATCGTAGGTACCCAAATCGTAAATTAGGCCTGGATCCATTGCTTTCTGGGGATGAACATGACCTGCTCCATAATCCATTACGCTCGATGAATTCCCAGTTGATTCATCCAACATTGTTTCGCCACGATTATCGACTGTGTATGCAGTTGTCATCAGGGCAGACCTAATTGCAGCTGGGCTCCATTCAGGGTGAGCAGCTTTCAGCAATGCTCCCAGCCCTGAGACGTGTGGACAAGCCATTGATGTACCGGACAAGATGTTGAATTCTGTTCTGCGTTTATCAGATGGAAGTCCGCTAGGTCCAACGCCGTCTGGCCAAGCGGCGAGAATGTTCACTCCGGGCGCAATTACATCAGGTTTCAAAATCTCAGGCGTCTCTGGATTAGGTCCCCTTGCAGAAAATGAAGCCACAACTGGAGCTGGTCGGACATTCAGCCGAGTTCCTCTAAAAATAATTGTAGCCTTTGCCGGCGATCTTGACTTTGAAGAAGCTGAAATGTATTTTCTAATCTCGTCACCGTTGAATGCCCCAACTGCCGTCGCAGGCAAGACGTGGCAATCAGCCACCAGGCCTTCACCGTCAAAAACACCATTAGCTAAAATCATTCCGATTCCACCAGCTTTCTTCACCACCTCGCCTTTAGCCGCTCTGGAATTGATTCCTCTGTCACATAGAACAATTTTACCCTGAACAATTTTAGGGTTTAATGAACCTTCTAAACATAATGAAGACGAGTAACCGTCGCTACCTTCACTGCCGGCGTATATTAGTGGGTAGAGCTTATGCGGTGCCAAAGCTGGCCCACCGTAAACGCTCATTCCCGGAATGATTTTTCCGTTACCGAGTTTAACGTCAGCTGGAAAATCTCTATCAATTGTTCCCGCGCCGACCGTGGTGACCCAAGGTGCCACGTTGGTAACAGTGAGGCCGCCGGGACCGCCATTGCCAGCAGAGGCGGATACGAAAACGCCAGCTTCCAGAGCACCGAAAGCGCCAATAGCAATGGCGTCGAGATAGTACGGCACCACAACTCCGCCGACGCTGAGAGAGATAACGTCGACTCCGTCGGCCACAGCTGCCTCGAAAGCTGCGAGTATGTCAGAGTCATAGCATCCGGAGATCCAACACACTTTATAGGCCGCGAGCCGAGCTTTGGGCGCCATCCCAGCAGCTACGCCACGAGCATAACCCAAAGTGGAAGCCGGGAACACGTATCTACCGGCAGCAATGGAAGCCGTGTGGGTCCCATGGCCATCGGAATCTCTGGGAGAACGAAACTCGGTTGTCTCGTTCATTTTCCCGTTGGTAGCCTCATACCCATTGCAGAAGTATCTTGCTCCTATCAATTTCCGGTTGCAAGACGTGGCCGGAAAGCCATGCCCGGCGATACAGTTGCCTTTCCACTTGGACGGAACAGCGCTCAAGTCCCGATCATTAAAGCTTTTCCTCTCAGGCCAGATCCCAGTATCAATAACTCCAATTACAAGATCAGAGCCGAAATCGGACTCCTTCAACAGCCCAGCACTGTCGGAAGTCTTCAAGCCAAGAAACTCAGGAGATCGAGTAGTTTGAACTTGCCTGACTTGTTCAGGAATAACAGCGACAATGCCAGAGACTGAGAGGAGTTTCTGGGCTTCCAAATTGGTAAGCTTAGCGGAGAAACCATGAAAGACGGTTTCATAGGTATGAATGAGGCGAGCAGAATCAGAATCAGAATCTAAAGAAAGGTCAGTAGCCCCGGAAGTTGAAATGGATCTGAGTGAAGATTCGTACCAGTGTTTGTGAGTAGGAAACACAGAAGGCTTAGCATCTTGCTGAACTCTCACAATAAAAGTCTTCAGTTCTCTTTCAGTAGCTAAAACAGAGACGATTACAGTTAACAGAGTAAAAAAACAGAGAAGAACGGAAAAAGAAGAAGTCGCCGCCATAAATAACACAGAGCAATGGTGGATGGTGAAGAAAGAAATGAGGAGGAATTTTCTGGCTTCACATTTCAGTAGCAATGGCAGCAAGATTCAAGGACAATATTGTAGGAGGGTGGGGAATTGATAGATAGATGATAGTACATTATTTATTGGTTAGAATCCAAAGGGGATGGGAGAGAGATTGTGAATAATTTTGGAACTAATTTTTGTTACTTTCTTTCTCTAAAGTATATGTATTATTAATCTCTTAAAATTTCAATCAATTATTTCAAAAAAAGAAAAAACAATAGACAAAATGACTTCTTCTATTATTATTTTTGTTTTCAAAAAAAATAAAAAAAAAAAATGACATCTTCTAATGAAGTGAAAAAGGATTGTGAATAAAAATTAATCAAAATAAAAAATTCACTTTTAGTGGTCAAAGAGAAGTGGGCCAACTCCCATCTCTATCAACCTGACGAATTTAACTAATTTAATTTAATTTAGAATTTAATTTTTATTTAAAGAAATTTTACATTCAGACTCTTATATAACCTTCATAACAAGTGTTAAAATTTATTTCATATAATATTTTTTATTATCTTAAATTAAGAGTTTAATAACTCATATTTATGTATATGAGTATAATTACGTTGAATTTTGCTTACGTTAAAACAAAACTAAGTACTACAAAAGAAAATCAAATTTGTCGATATTTCGAATCTCCCGAGGTAGTTAGTGCTTATGTTATAAAAGCTCTGGGTCAAGCCCTTAATCTCGAGTAAGAGTTGAAATCTGCGAGGGTTCCGCAGGCTGAGTCCAGATTAGTCTCACTAAATAAGGAGATGATATCGGGTGCCCCAAGTGGATATAAAAAAAAAAAAAAAACCAAAATATTTAAAGATTAGTACAGAAATTCATAGCAATAATTTTAAGTGATAACAATTTTAATTAGTCAAAAGTAAAGGTACCATCAAGAGAAAAAAAAGGGATAAAGAGATGAAAACTAAACCTCGATTAATGGGTAATGAAACTTTGGACCGACACGTTTCATTTGTGTCGGGGCTTGTCATCATCTTTCCACTTGTTTTTTTTTGTTTCTTTATGTGGTATTTACTAAATATTTATTTAAAAAATCTATATTTACTAAGTAATATTTTAATTAATTTTTTTTTTTTAAAAAATAATATTTTAATTAAGTAAGTGTAGCTCAATTATAAACAACATCACCTATAATCTAAAAGTTATAAATTTTTTCAAAAAAAAAAAATGAGTAGTAGTATCAGTGATGGGGTATGACTGTTGTCTGAAGGTGCACACGTGCTAGTCTTCACTGATCCACTTTTATATACAATTAATTGTAATTACTACTATAATTTATTGGTTAGGTTGATTCCTCCTCTTTTTCTTTTTTCATTTTTTTTTATTGTTGGGCTAGTTGCTCTTATTAGGTTTACTATATTAATATGATATTTTCATCTTTGGGCTTAAGTACTCACAGTTTTATTTTTAAGCACTTTTACAAAAAATCTCATATTAATAAAGTAGGTGAAACACTTTATATACTATTTTCTAATGTGGGACTTGAGTTGACACTTCAACCCAATATAAATTATACAAAGACAAATATAATAAGTGGTATATTAAATTATATATGTATGTATTAATTCTTAAAAGAAGATTTAATTATGAAATGAAATTATAGAGTAGGGCCAGCGATATAATGCCCTAACTGAGACTAACAGTTGTCTTGTTTTGGCCAAAAATGAGTAGAGAGAGAGAGAGAGGGGAAAAAAAGCAATAAATGGGGAAATAGTATGGTATGGTTGAACTATAAAAGAGGGACCAAAATCAAACTGCAATTTTTGGTACTGCCTGCGCATGGCCATAACATAGTTCCCTCCCACTTGCCTCTCATCATTTCATATTTTGTTTCCGTCCAAAATTTTACAACTGCCCCCCACCTCCTCCCCAATGTAGGGTAGGGGGACTTTGTTAATCTCCCTTCCATACCCCTAACTATAGATATACAGATATATATATATGACTTGAAGATACAATTGGCCAAAAAAGAAAAAAAAAAAAAAAGGTGGGTTGAACTTTATGAAGAAATGATAGCTTCCGCGTTGAGCAATTGGTGGCAATAACAACATAAAGTGAAGATTGAATTAAGTGGAGAAGGTTCCATCGTATTAAAAAATGATGCCATCATCCACTTCTAAATTCTAATCCCTTCCCTCAATTATTCATTATTGTTACTACTACTACTACTACTTAATAGTTCTATTCCTTTAATTAATAGCTTTTGCAAAGCCAAAGTAAAATGCAGCATCATTCTATTATTACCATGAAATGATGATTATTACGACAAAAAAGTATGGTATATTATAGAGAAAGGGTCCAAATAAAAAAGAAAAACAATGAATTTCTTGGGCTGAACAAATTGCCAATTTCTTGACCCAACAATCTTAAATGATTGAATTCTTGGGCCAAATGCAAAGTTTCAAATCAACACGAACAGAACAACCCTGTACGTTTCAAGTATCATCGCACTAGAAATCAAATCTTAATCTCTGCAACTGTTGAAACTCTGTGCAGCTTATCCCCAAATGCCAACTAACCTCACACATAATGCATATGACTGACCAGCAATTTGTGCAAGCCCTGATCAAGAAAAACCTTCTATCGTCAAGAAACATAAAGAGGCAGTTGGGGCATTTGATTCCCCGAGGGTATGCAAGACACACGCTCTCGAGATACGCCAACTGTTTTCTCTCGTACACTTCTTCGGGGACGTATTTGAGCCAGAAATGGGATGACAACTTCATTTCACAGTCCTTTTCTGGGCAGTCTATCCCTGGTAAAGCATTTTCTTGAATTTTACCTGCAACATAGACTTGAAAACAATCCAAGCAGTAGCAGTGTTTGCAGGGGCCTCGTACTGTTGTTGAACTAAAGGGTTTCACATCTCCACAGATCACACAATAATAACAAGAAGGCTCCCCAATTTCTCTATTCATATGATTACGACTAAATTTGCTTAAAGGCTTAACAGTATCTGTATATATTCCTAGACAGAAACAGAGACACACAACAAAAAAATTCCACAAAATCAGAGGTATTGAAAAGAAATAATTAATTGAAGAACTGCATCAATTATTGAAATATAATTACTTAATTTACCTTTCTTCCTTTCATCAGGAATTAGAGGGACATTGTTATTGTTGTTGTTGTTGTGGATGGAGGTGGAGGTGGAGGTGGAGGTGAAGGTAGACATTGAATTTGAACTTGAATTCGACAGTGACATTCTCGTCCTACGAAGATCATCAATTAGAGATCGAAAAGCCATTTCATCGGAGTTGGAAGATTCATTTGATTGATCCTTTCCCTCCTCATCGCCCGTTATGTTTCTCAAACAAATTTTGATTCTCTTTATCTTCTTCATCACGGATTAGAAAGGGCGAGCGGCACTGAAAAAAATGCACAGAATCAAATTCCCGTCCGTCGCTTAGGATTCTGAAATTCCTTCAGTTTCTCTGTTCTTCTTCCTTTTTATTTTTGGGGACGACGTTTGGAGAATATATATAGTGTGTGTTTCTTTTCCATCAAGTAAGTTTTTCTCAACTCCTTTTCGTTTCTTCTTCTTCAAAAATATAAATAAATAAATTACACTGATTATTCATTGTATTCCCTATTGTATTGTATGTATAATAAATATATACATTTTTTTTTTTTTTTTTTTTTGGGGTGGGGGATATGGGATTAATTTGGTGAAATGTAAATTAATTCATTGAACAACCAAAGATTTATGGTTAAGTTTGTAAATTTTTGTTTTAGTCACTTACCAAAAAAAAAAAAAAGAGATTAGGCAAGAGAAGAAGAAAAGACCGTTAATTACCCTCCAAAAAAAATTGACCGTTGTAAGAGTTGCACCCTCACATGTTATAAATAGACTTGGATGAGTTTTCATTTCTTGCAAGAAGTCTTTGGAGTTTCATCATCTTCATTCTCCCTCTTTTTAAACTTCTTTTTTGATTCTAGGTTTCTAAATTGTCCACATTTCTTGATATCTTTATATTCAACATATTAGAGAAAAGAAGAATGAAAAAAGAGGTAGAATTTGCGCTTCCTTTGTTGTTTGTTGTTTCTTTTAATTTTTGTTTCCAATTCTTGATTGATTGATTTGCAGGCACTTTTCTTATTCATTTTGTGTTTTCCATGCTGTGGAGTTTTTTGTATATCTTTTCTTGGTTGGTGAATAATGGTAAGTGAAGAGACCTTGATTCTGTTTCAATTTTTCTTTTTTTTTTTTTTTTTTTTTTTTTTTGGGCCATTCTATTTCATCACTTTCATCAATTATTTTTCTGTTTCAACCCGTGTATTATTTTCTTGGATGAACCTACTACTACATCGGATTGGATGCAAGGACAGTTGCTGTTTTCATGCGAGGCTAATTCAGGGAGAACAATTGTCTGCACTATTTATTTGAAGTATTACTGAAACTAATGCTATGGAGTATAATTGACATTGACATGAGATCTTTTTGATTCTTCTTTTTATGTTTCTGTTGATATAATATAATTGGTCTCAATTTTTATGTTTCTTTTTGATTCTTCAAATCTTTTTCTGTTTCTCTGCCATTGATTCTCCTAACTTTCTTCAATCTCTTATATCTTACTTCCTTCTTGGACTTGTTCAAATGTTGATGTTGTTTCATCATCGTTGGATTTTCAAGAATTCAAAAACCCTTTTCATCGTCAAGTGAGTGTTAGCCGAGTGGTCAGCACCCACACTCCCAACTTTAAGGTTGGGAGTTCGACACTCACTCTCAACCTTAGTGCTGTCAAACCAGTTATTATGCTGCCGGATTCGGGTGTGGATTATTCGGGTCAACCCGGACACCACAACATAAAAAAAAAAAAAAAACTCTTTTCATCTTAAACCCTTCCTTCACTGGTTTTTGCCTCTCAGCGCTGCCCTCCTCACGCTTCCGTTATATTAGTAGTCAATTTTGAAGTAGAAAAACTGAATTTCATATCACCACGTTTTTTAAGTATGCCAGAAAGTAGTCTGCCTCCTATCCTTATCCATAGATCATCCTGTCTTCAGCTGTCAACAATCTCCGGCAACCACCATGACAATACAAGAGGAGGAGAATAGTCAGTCATACGAAGGATCCATTCAATGTTTTGATACTATTATTAGCTTTTGTGTTGTATTTATTTTTTTTTTTTATTCCTTAAATCATCATCATCTCTATTGGAAAGGATTCTTACTTATGGAAAAAAATATATTTTTTTAAAAAAGCATTTTATATAAATAAATTACATAACAAATACACTTAAGATTTTACAAGTTTTATATATATTATATATATAATGGGTGGAGGGGAGGGAGGGGCAGCAATTAGATCTAAAGCTATCCTTGACAAAAACATTCACATCATACACCTAAAATAGTTAAAAAGGAAAAAAAAAAAAAAAAATGGTACATGTTACACCCTTCTCAAAATCATGGGCTCTCTGCTAATCATCTTGCCCCACCCACCAACAACTCCAGCCAGCTAAGTTTATCCAAAAATGGCCGATGGAGCCATCCAGCTCGATCTTCCAACTTACAGAAGGAGAGAGAGAGAATGTTCTGCACCTCCAACAGAATGTTGTCTCTATCTCTATCTCTTGCTTCCCCAACCATATTTGCTTTCTTTGCATCCCCTTCCTTCATGTTTGCACCTGTTTTATAATCCAAATCAAGATTCCAACTAATCACTTCAATTATGCACAACTGTCCTATTTTCCATTCCTTTCCTATATATATATATATAGCAGAGAAACTTCCCCATTCTTCTTCACAAGGGAAACTTCTCCGTTAACAAATTAATGACAGAGGTTAAAATAGGGAACAAAGAACCAACAACATTTTTGGTTCACTGTAGGTCGTCTTCAGGTCTTAAGAATATCCGTTTGATGTCTTTTGCATCTTCTTCTTAAAAGTTGATACACTGCATTGTGGACATATGTATTCTAGTCCGTCAGTTTTTGCATAGTCCTGCAGAAGAAGAAATTCAGAGTGTAAAGATTTTTTCCATCTGCATAATGAATGTTAGAATCCAGATGGGATTCTAGAAATGAGTTGAGAACTACCTTGAAGGCTCCAAGACCCTGTCTTCTATCACAACCAAAATGCGCCCACTCACCACAGACCCCGCAGTTAACCCAATCCCCTGCTGCGCTACTGGTGAAATTTTCAAGAATCAAGGGTTGTTAGTTAATCATTTTAACATTTCAGAGACTGAAAATAAAATTTAAGTTTACATCACCTGTGGCACAACAAGCAGCACTCTCCATCCACATCATCGTGAGCTAATTCATACTCCAGCAGATAGGTCTCGTAATGCCTTTTAAGTGTATTCCCAACACCCTGGTTTCAAAATTATAATCATAATGAATGTACTGTGTAAAGAATGATAAATCAAGCCAAATGATTTTAATAAAACAATTTCATTTTTGAGGCAATGAAATATTTATTTATGAAAATATAACTTGGTTATGCAAAACAGAATCGTAATATCACCCCCCACCCCCACCCCCACCCCCACCCCCCACAACCACAAAATCAATCAGGATATAGGACAAATTATCACTAGGAAAGTTTGGAAACATACTGTCATTCTGTTAGTTACTGTGTGGTTACGCATCTTAGAGAAAACTTGGCCTTTCCAATTGATGCCATTGCCAACATGAAAACCACCTCTTGAAACCACCTGTTTAACATTAACACCACTTTCACTAATAGTTATAAAGATAAATGAAAAGAACCAAGTACTGCATATATAGACTAAATGCCTTTTCAGCAAAGCTCACCTCCCTATACAAGTTAAATAGATCCAGACGCTTGGCATTAAGTATAGCATCAGGGAACTCAGCAAGTCCACCTTGAGGTATGAGACGAGTATGTCCACGAAGTATGAGAAATTGCATTACATCTTTTAGGAACTCCTCCTATGGCAAATAAACAGTTAGTCCCCCAAAGTAAAAATGATCAGGTCAGTCAAAATTTCACTACTTCAGAATCCCATGGATTAGTCTAACAAATTTAAAAACTAGATAACACCCAAGAAGAATAATTAATTCTAAGAACAATATAGCACAGAAGCTCAGGACAAAAAGTAGGAAGATACACATTGTAGCTAGGAAAAGGACACTTGCCTCAGAGCACACATGTATAGGGCTTCTTCCACAACCATGTTTCTTCAAAGGAAGGGGATTCAAAGATATGATTTGCTTTGCTTGATATGAACTAGATGTTGATTTTCGATGTGAAGCAGGAGTTGCACCAGCACTACTATGCTTTGATGGAGCAATAGGGGGAAAATTAGGCTTCACATGGTTACCATCATGTCCATCCACCTCAGAAATTCCTGAAAAGGGAAGCATTTTTTGGTGACGAACATGAGGGATTGGTCTCAAGGTAGCAACTTTCAATTTTTGCCTAGTGGGCACTACAGAAATCCCATTCCTCATAACAGATTCCTTCTCCAAATCTTCTTTCTTCAAAGCACCATTCTGAGAGATGATACTAGTTGGTTGACACGTTTCAATTCTTTTCCTACTGGGAGCAGGTGATCTTAACCAGGTGGGAAGACTGTTGATATTTAATTTGTTTGCATATTCATCTTTCTGCTGTCTTCCAGAGAAAAAAAGGAGTCGTGCAGCATCATCTTTCTCAAATGAAGCCACAGCCAATCCTTGGATGCAGGCAATGCCAAGTGCAACTAAACTACGACAGGAAACATCTGGTGCTAGTTGCCTCAGAACCTGAAAAATATATTTGACTAATAAGAATCCAAGAAGCAAGGGGAGAAAAAGAAAAAGTAAAAAGAATAGGAGCGAAATATGGGCTTCCACTATATTAACTTAGTGTTAGGTCAATGCAAGCAAAACCATTTATAACCTCTGGAAATTTAAAAGTAAATGCACCCAAATGGATAAGTATTGTCAACCAAGTCAAAAGTGCATGCTCCATAAAGAAAGGCCATTCATATACCCCATTTTTGCTTCAGAAGAGGGAGAGAGAGAGAAAACCTGTGATGCCCAAGTAGGAACCTTCATACAAACTTCAAATACGCTTGCCCCACAAGCTATTGACACAGATCTTCGAGGTTCTGACAAGGGTGGTTTGTTTTCCTCAGAAGTTGACAACGCATGAACCAACTGAGTATTATCAATTACTTCACTCTTTATGTGATTCTCCAACAGCTGGAAACAGCAGCCCATGATAATCAAGGTTCAGATAAAAACAAACCATGGAACCCTTGGAACTTAAACAACAGTGAGAACAGGAAGAAAGTTACCTGGTCATCAAAGCATGTCTGTGCACTACCAGACACTAAAAGTGAGATATGGGCAAAACTACAAGTAGAAATATCACATCTCATGGTCACGACACCACGAGAGAATATCCCTGCCTGAAGTGGTGGAGGAACCGCACTGCAAGATTCAGCAATTTATAAATTCCCACTTTCAAGTTCAGAAGCTTTGAAACCATAGACAGAGTTACTTCTCAATAGATGCTAATTATTCTTTGAAATAACTGAATACGGAGTATGATAAGGATGCAAGTTAATGTGTTTCTTTTTTTTTTTTTCCTACTCCACTCCACTAAGAAGCAATCAACCATATGCAGCTGAGGGGAAAGATGAAACATACCTAACCCGATTATGAATTTTGCTCCCCCGCATCTGAAACGAAAGGATAGAAGTTAAGCTAGTCAGTCACATCAACAAGGAAAAACCAAAAAGGTTCAGAGGTTGTAATAAAAGATTTATGGGAGAATCTACAGCTAACATTATCTGAGTGGGACTTCACTAACAAACATTAAAAAGAAATTCAAAGGGAGTCCATTTCTGGTTCATTCCTCAACCATTTAAAAGGGGCAGGAATTTGTGACATGGGACTTTGAAAGAAAACTAGGCAATCCTCAACATTCAAGTTATAGCTTATACACAGAAAAAGCACCATGAAATGGAGAACTTCTAGAAGAAAGAAAGTAAGCAAAGTGCAAGCTTCAATAACCTAAACATACAAAATGATGTAAATCAATCACAGGTTTCATATAATACAATAAAAATATGGCTAAGAAGCTCCTAATAACATATTAAGGGTAATAATATTCGAAGTGTTCATTATGAGATTCATAGTGTAAATGATCTTACTTCAATGCTTAACAAGGCATTTAGACCATCCTCCAAAGGTTCCAATATGGATGCATCCTAAGGAGAAAAATTAATCAGTGAGCAAATACTCAATGTAAGTATAAGCCATTTTATCTTTGAATGAGAGGCACAACTTCTAAATAAACCCTTTTCCATTACCAAAGTGTGTGCTTCACCGCAGACAAGGAATCGCATATTGACATCATCGTCATATATTTTTATTGCCGGAAGAGCACCAGAAGCACTTTCTTCTTCATCATCAGGTGTTGCCTCAGGTGGAGGAACATCAATTTTGGGGGGCTCCCCAATAAGATCAGGGCCTAGCTTGCCACTGAACTTGTGGCTTTTATCAGGGAGGACAAGGTCGTTTTTAACACAATAAAGCCGAAAGGAAGCATATGAAAGTTGAAAAGCATCCCATGTATGACAGGGTGAGCTGAAATTCATAGAAGATACATGTCAAATTCTGTTTTTATACAGTTACAATATCATCTAGCTCTGAGTTCACAGTGCCATCCCAATCTCTTGGACATGTAAAAGGAAAAACATTAAAAGCAAGTCCGTCATTTTGTGATTGAACTGATCACCTATCCCAACAAACGCTACACAATAAGGGCAAAAATCAATTGCATAAAACATTTCAAATTTCATAACCAATTCCTCTTCAAAAGGAAAAATAAGGGGAAAAAAAGAAAAGGGAGATCATAGTCTATGTGTTTAAAAGTACATTAGTCAAGAAAGGCATTGGTGTCATATAATCAAGTAAATACTTCATAAATGCACAAAATGAAAGCTAAGTACACTTAAGGATAGAAGCAATATTGATAAGCAATTAACTTATTTACCTAAATGGCCATAAAGAGCTCGCATTTAGTGGTTTAGTACCATTACTGTAAACTCATATAAGTTAATTAAAATTTAATTGCTTATCAAGTAAAGTTTTTTCACCAATCTTATCTACTGCTGGACAGAGAAGAATATTTTGCTATATAAGAACTAATATCTTAAACATTTTGAAATAGTGTTGTAAAAACATGTATAAGATGTCAAAGTTGCCCATACCATTCAACGGTTAATAATAGATAAAGCAGTAACCCAAAAGTAGTAAGAGAAAAGGTCAATGAAACCAAATTTCAGAATCAAATAAGTTTCTTGTGAAACCACAGGAACGCCTTACAATGATATCAAGCTTTCCTCAAGTTAACTCCAATTTCCATCTTCAGGTGTACTATCTAAGTGATTTCCGTAAATTCAAAAGTAGTACTCTAGCTTAGTATTCAGCATTCTGATCATCTTAGTAATTAGTTCCACTGAGAACATTAACATGCTATAGCAACTTGTATCCAACAAAAATGTAATATTGGCATCCTAGGCCTAAAGAAATCACAGCAATCTTCAAAACTTTGGAGGACAAAATCATGAAAAGAGAAAATTAGAGAAAAGGCCCATCAAAAAGAGATCAAATACCTAACTTCACAGACCACATCAATTAAGTAGAGTGTCAACACACTAAAAAGAGAAGTCAACATTCACAAATTCACACTCCCAGTTTTCTTACTAATATGGGAAGAAAAATTAAAACACCAATTTAAACATCCTATATAAAAATAGTGAAATGAACGAGAATTCCTGAGAATATTATACCTTTGGACCACCGAAAATAATGCATGACGAAAATGGCAAGCAGCAAAGGAGGAAAATGTGTTCTTCCAGTATATCACGTACGGAATTCCCTGAAAGAACAAGCCTAATTTTATATAACATAAATTCCAACATAAAAGGTACTGAAATTCATGCTTAAAATTCCAAATAAGACATCATTACAACTAACTCTTCCCTTACCATTGAGTGAAGAGCCTCAGCCAACTTTTCTCCATTTGGAAGTTCCAAATAAACCTTCATGATCAAACATGAAAATGACATAAATGATTACAAAATGGTTGTTTACACAACAGATTAAAAAATGTAGTGAAGTGAGTGAACTCATAAATGAACACGAAAGAGAAAAATTGCAAAATTCTAAAACAGTGGCTTTTCCGAAGAACTCAACTTTCACAATATTTCAAGTGAGTTCTTATGACAACTACCATAAAACGCTAAGTGCATGTCTTCCAACGCTTCTCCTCTTCAGCCTAGTCCAACTATGATACAATCTGTGAAACATTAAATAATTACTCAAAATGATGTTTTAGTTCAAGTTTCCCAAGTTGAACCAATTAACCTAATAAGTAATAACCCATTCTGCAAACCCTTGCCTAACGTCACAATATCAGGGTCCATTCAAACAGTCATTATGACTAATAAAATTATATTACAATTTTGACAGAAAATTAAAATTACTAAGAAACCCCAGTGCTCGGTCACTTCTCAAAGCTAGATCTCTAGACCTCCAAAATCATTGCAAACTAGTTGTACCTAGATACTCACCTTTCTAAGCTTTCTGAAAAAACTTGATGTGGATTAGACATATAGAAATCATGTCCAAAATAAACAATAACACTCCCACCCACCAGGGGTGGAAGATTTACATTAACTATAACCTCCGCTCTATTTCTTGGTTTAAGCAAGACACGGCTCATTTAAAATTCACAGAAATCGCCAGTGGTTGGTCCCGAAAGACATGGGGAGGCAAGAATGGTATGCCATTCTTTCTCTTATTTGTGGCGAGATTCAACCAGGTCCCATGAGTGGGGCGGAGCATAATCGACAGATTCAAGCCGGTTCGTCATGCATCAGAGAAAGCAAAACTAACATGACTACATCCGGGGTCTATTCGCCCGACCACTCATGAATGCTGCCGGATCGGACAAGCCCTTTCTCCAACCGCTTGGGTGGGAATAGGCCTGTTGGCTAGTCTCTGCTGGAATAACTAAAGAATGAAAGTAGGCAGGTTCACTAACCGAGATTCCCAACAGCTAAAAGAAGGGGTCTGAAATGAACAATAACACACCTGCCCACCCACCAGTGGAGGAAGATTATCACTTAAAAGATAAAGCATTAGCCACATAATCTTTTTCAGTAACAAATGGGCAATAATGGATTCACGTGGAGGTTCTTAATTCCTGATAAAACATTTTTCCTAGTCCTGATTTCCTCAAAATGAAAATCCCATGTTCCGTAAATTCCTGATAGTTTGGTACCCCTAACTTGCTTATGGGCCTGTCTACATGTGTCTTGTTCCACTCCATTGTAACAGTTTCTGACTTCTTGTCATGGTGAGGATAAAAATATTTCACTTGTACTCAACAAGTCCAATAAGAAAAGATCGTACTCGACAAAATATTGCAAGCTGGGTTCATAAAAGGGCCAAAATTGCACTCAAAGAATACTTTTATTATTTCTCCTAATCATTATAGCTATCTCAAAGGCAAATTTAGAAACAGAGCAAACAAAATATTTCTAAAACCAAGTAGAGAGGCAAAATAAGCACAAATTCCACCACTATATGCGAGACACGTACAGTAGTTGGCAGCACAGTGGAAAAGAGCCCACATATAGCTTCTGGTGTGGACAAATCAACACCTCCCCAAGCTAGGGAACCAAATTCTCCATCCACGAGCTGTTCACCTTGCAAGTAGAGAATATTAGGTTGCACTGTTTCCAAAACCTTGCCAAACTCATCTACGGTTGGATTTCGTAATGTTTGAACCTACATTGCAAGGGGAAAATAGGTGGGTGAAAAAAAAGATAAATACCATTAATACTAAAACAAATAGCACAATAAGATAATTTTCTCTGAGAACTTCTTAACCCAGTTAAATGACAAGAATAGATCAAACTTCACCTCTAAGCGCCCAGAAGACACAAGATCTGGAAAGGGGTATCTAATCTTTGAATCAACATTTTTGTTTTCTTCGTCCTCAATAGTTCTTCTTCCAGATAATACAGCAAGAAGACTGCAACTGTACTTTGGAGCTCCTTGCATATGAGACATGAGGCCAGCACAGCACTTATTTCTAAAGCTTAAAACACTATCGGCCTAAGACAATGCAAGATGATATTAAATGAGAATAATAATTTTATAAGGGAGAAACCCATAGCATTCCACCTTAAAACAAAATCAATTATAAGAAAAATACAAGTAATTTTTCAACAAATTCACACTGAAAAACAAAACAAAACTAATTACTTTCTAAATTACCAACCAGATAATTAAATATAATACTCAAAAGAGAAACTAGACATGAAGCCTTGTCAATGGCTTAAGAAACTAAGAAACAGAGTTTAGCAGGTCTCAGAGCCTACAATTATGGCCAGAACTGCATCAAGTCAGCAACTTCAACTATATATCGGAACTCAACAACAAAGCCCTCAAACAGGAAACGGATTCCAGCCAAACACCAATTGAGGGGAAATACAGTTTTCAGGGTGAAGAAAATTTAACCAAAAAAACAAACAGGACGGAGAAACAAAGCACAAAGGTAAACTTACCTGACCCAATTCAGAAAATTCAAGAAATTGAACAGATGGGGTGAAATCTTGGAAGATCGCTGGCGTGCTTCTGAATCCGTAACTCCAATCCAATGAATAAGAGAAGCTGAAACCCTAGGAAGCTTTAAAATCTACACACCAAATAGAACTCCCAACTTGGTAAAGAAAAAAAAGAAAAGGAAACAAAACAATAAATTTATTTTCTTAAAAAAAAAAATTAAAAAAATTAAAAATTGTGCGATGTAAGAATCTTCAAGATATATATATCTATATCAATAACCAAAAAAAAAAAAATGGATGAAAAGGAAGAAAATAACAACGCATTAAAAAATTGTTCTTGCCTTGGATAAATAACACTGGCATAGTACTGCTGCTAGTAGAAGAATCGTATAATCCAAAAGTGCACATCAACCCACGTTTCCAAGTCAAAGACGAATTAAAACATGAACAAAAGAAAATTAAAAACCTAACGAAAAAATAATCTCCAAAAGTCTCATCCCAAAACACCAAGCCACTCAAAACACTGTGATAATTCTAAGAATTTACATTATTGGTGAAAGATTAAACAATAATTGAAATCTTCAATGGCTTCGATTGCGTACTGCTACTTAGTATGGCATTTACCCAAATCCAGACTTTAAAAAAAAAAAAAAAAAAATTTAAATCAGTATATTATTGGAAGGAGTGATTATTACAGTAATTGTTAACCTGTAAATTTAAAGTATTTCCAAGGTAATTCTTTTACTCTTGGATTTTCATAATTTTTTTTCTTTTTTTCTGTTTTTTCATTTTCTCTAAAAAGAATCAAAGAATTCGCGTTCTGTCCAGTCGTTTTTTATGTGATATTGTAATTAGTTTGAGCGCCAGGAAGAGGAAACACAATAAGAAATCGTGTTCGCTAAAGCGAGGTTAGCTAAATTTGAGTCAAATCATAACATATGGGCAACGCCATGCGCTTTTGGTTCTTATAATTAACGTAATATATGAACGTTTTTTAGACTGGGTTTGTATTTTTGTAGTAATTATATATGTTTTAAATTTAAAGTTGTATTTCTTTTTTTTTTATACCCACTTGAGCGTCCGATGTCTCCCACCTTATTTGGTGAGACTAATTCGGACTCGGCCTGCAGAGCGCTCGCAGAGTTTAACTCTTACTAGATGGTGAGGGTCTGACCCAAAGCTTTTTAATATGACGCTAACCATCCCAGAGGATTCAAAACATCGATCATCCGCCATGAATGAAGCATTAGGAGTCTGCGTACCAACTTCCCCAAGCTACCGGAAAAGTGGTTAGAATACAAAAGTCTAGGATGTTTTTCAACTTTGTCAACCAAAAGCGAGCTATTTGACCTTACCTTGAGTTTGAGGTGACTAATTTCTCGTCTTATTTATTAAGAAAAGTCATCATTGCTCCCGTCGAAGGGTCATTTTAGATACTACCCTCTTCGAATAGACTTTGTGTAAGTTTCACACATCGAAGATTCTTTCACAGTCCATGGAAGTCATCGTTATAAGAGAACATTTATATAAAATCTTTCACAGGCGCTAACCATCCCAGAGGATTCAAAACATCGATCATCCGCCATGAATGAAGCATTAGGAGTCCGCGTACCAACTTCCCCAAGCTACCGGAAAAGTGGTTAGAATACAAAAGTCTAGGATGTATTTCAACTGTTATTTTACTAAAAAAAAAAAACTAATGCTTTATATTTATATAATTTTTACTCTATTTAAACTCGTTTTCATAATTTTCTTACAATTAATTTTATATAACTCTTAGATTCATGAAAATTATTAAAATCTTATGTATTATATATTTTGAAAATAAAACATTCTTTGAAAACATAATAAATACATTTAATAGCAGTTTGGAACTTTTAATAGTTCGTTTTAATTTATTTATTAAAGAGGTTTTTCAACTTTGTCAACCAAAAGCGAGCTATTTGACCTTACCTTGAGTTTGAGGTGACTAATTTTTCGTCTTATTTATTAAGAAAAGTCATCATTGCTCCCGTCGAAGGGTCATTTCGGATACTATCTTCTCCGAATAAACTTTGTGTAAGTTTCACACACCGAAGATTATTTCATAGTCCATGCAAGTCATCGTTCTAAGAGAACATTTATCAAATAAGCATCATTATCACTCCCACATTTTTTTCTCGTAAATTCAATATATATTTGTATGTGTATATATATATACACACAGAGGTTACACATATGAAATATATAATTATTATATTTTTTTGATTCATCTAATTGTACTCTTATTATTCTAATTGATATTATAATAATATTACGATGATATTTATTTTTAAAAAAAATTATTTTATTTACATATTATGTATCAGCAAAGCAACAACTTACACTTGTATACCTAAATTTAACAACATAATTTGATAGATTTAAAAACATAATAATATAATTAAAGTGTTTACATCATCACTTTTCAAGAATTATATATTGTTTAACATTACATTATGTTATTTTTTAATAATAATAATAATAATAATAACATTTTAAGAAAAAGGTTAATTGAATATAAGAAAATTTAAGGTCCTACCGGGAGTCGAACCCAGGTCGCTGGATTCAAAGTCCAGAGTGCTAACCACTACACCATAGAACCATGTAATTGGATGGCAAGAATTTGCACTTTTTTTTATATAACCAAAAATCATAACTTCTATTATTTCGAAGGGTATTTACCAATTGAATTATGACAAATATGTTTTAATTATTGATAATCATTCAAATATTTATAATTATTCTTTTTTTTTGTGGGTATATTTATAATTATTCATATTATATTTGGAGGATGCAATTTTCAAACTTAAATTTAAGTGGGACTACAAACAAATATTATTTCAATTAGTTTAGCGTCCTTTTCCAAATCTCTTTCACCATGTCTCTTAAAAAGTTTATTTATTTATTTATTCAATTTTTTTAAAATTTAAGGAGTTTGTTTTATTATTATTATTATTTTCCTTTAATTTTTAAAAATAACTAGATTAAAGATTACAATATTAAAAAATGGGAGGTTGTTAATTTTATTTTTGTGTTTATTCTATTCTTGTGTTAGTTCAAGTAGAAGGTTTCTAATACGTAAGATCTCGAGTTTAAAGTTTGCATCTAAAAAGACAAGAGTAAAGAGAGCTTCCCCCAAATAGAGGTGACATAGGTTGGCTATGGTTTAGTTGGTGCACAAAATATCTATTATACACGAATAAATTACTTTAAAAATAATAATAATAAAAGATCATCTTTCCGCTGTAATTTGTTTCTCTGCAGAATATTTTTTACATATATTTTTGCGAAACTACAACAATATATATATATATATATATATATATATATATATATATATATCATACTTAATTCCTCTAATTTGTCGAGGAATCCAAAGGTGCCTAAATAAATGACACATTGCTGAAAAAGAAATTTTAAAAAATATCTTCAACTTGGAGCAATAATATTATTTGAAAAGAAAATTTTATATGACTGTGCTCCTATTATATAAATATGGCTTGGTTCTTTTGGTATGACGAGGTCTGCGGCCGCCGGCGACGCTGCCGGTAATCCTCTCGGCTGCTAATGTTTTCTTAGTTGAAATTTCTATTTCTCTCATTTCGTCCACATATATTTGCCTGTTCCTGCACTCTATACTGCAAAACCCTTTATCGCCCCTGCATATATACATATATAAAAATAAAAAATTAATTACTTAATTAAAGAACGCATTTTGAAAACACGACAGTATCACTTTTTATGGTTCTGATGTACGTACCTATACATGTATATATCTTTATCAAGACTGAGTGTCTTATTACAGAGATAACATGATTTGAGAAAGCAATTATAATCGGTAGAATTGGAGTTCTTGGAGTACTTTTGTTTTGTGTGGGATGAAAAAATCGGTTTACTTGATTTTAAACCTACGGAGGAGGAGTTCATGACAACGTTATAAGCATTAGCAGTCAACGACGTAGTCGTCGTCGAACTCGTGTTGGAATAATTAATCTCGGCGGCGAGTATCCCGAGGCCGACAGCCATGCGAACTGAACTTTCCTCATCACCGCCTTCTACTTCTTGTCTCAACAATCTCAGAGGGCTCAGAATCTTTAGTAACATCTTGCTACTGCAAGAATGAACCCAGAAGAGGGTAGTGTGTGAGTGTGTGTGAGAGAGAGAGAAATAGAGATGATGAAAGGATTGGTAAGGTGGAGGAATGGCCAATATTTTAAGAACAAATAGCAAGTGCTGCACGTGGGAATGCCCAACCAAAGAAAAAAGACAAGTCACTTAAGGTACACGTGCTTAAATTCTGTCTTTGATGGGCCCATTTTGTTATTCTATTCTAAAGGTATATATATATTATAAAACCCAGCAAAAAATATATATATTATAAAAATTAATTTACCGCGTTGCTTTATTTTGTCTTTGATGCCGGGCCCATTAGTATTTTACACAAACGTGAAAGTTGTTTCTTTTTTTTTTTTTTTTTTTTTAACATCAAATATCCGAACCCACACGAGCAGATTAATCCAGATTCGACATGCGGGTGTACTCACAGAGTTCAACTCTTACTCGAGGGTGAGGGTCTGACCCAGAGCTTTTTAAGCTGGTGCTAACCACCTCAGGGGGATTCGAACCCTCAACCATCCGTCCTAAGGAGAAGCTTTAGGAGTCCGCTTACCAACTTTCCTAAGCTGCTGGGTTGTTTCTTTAAATAATAATAAAAAAAAATTGTTGTGACTTCGAATCATACATCTTTTGTTTAAGAGATTATTAAGCGATTATCAAGTAGGGTAAAATTTTTTTATTCAATGACGCATTTTAAATTTGTGAAACTCATCTAAAATGAGTCAAAATAGACAATATTATTCAACTGTTTATAACGTAATTATCACAATCTTGGCAATGGCAAAATGTGTGTCCCGATCTAAAGTCATTTACTTAATGATGTATTCTAAATGCGTGAGGCACATTTAAAATAGACTAAAACAGACAATATTATTAAATCTTAAAAAAAAAAAGGAAAAGAAAGGAGTTCGATAAAATTTGTATATATATTTTATATATTTAGATAAGTATACAAATTAGGGCGAACAAGAGTATTAAAAATAAAATAATACATATATATATATATATATATATATATATATATATATAGCTGGCATGCACAAGAATATCTCAAATATATATATCTTAAGCCACTGATGTGATTTGATTCCCACTTAATCCCTCCCACATAATTTTTTTTTTTTTTTTATAAATAAAAAAAACAGTTTTGTTCTTTTCTATATAAACATAATAAATATTACACGATATTATAAAATAATAATAATAATAATTGAGTAATCTCAGTCATGGAGGAATGAAGATGGGCTTTCATTAGAAAACATAAGAGACAAAGACAAGAAAAAAGAGGATTTGATGTATGTTGTGGCCCATTAGGCCCACTACTCAAGACTTTTTTTTAAAAAAAAATTTAAATAAATATAAATTAAAGAGTCAAACTCATGAGATAAAACTTTATTAGCAAATAAATTGATCAAATTTTACAATTAAATGTTTATATTTTTATAATATCAATATTTAAAACTAATTAATTAATAATTTGGATTGGATTTTTTTTTTGTTTATTATTTATATTTTAAAATTAAAACATTATCTAACAAAAAATAAAATTAAACAATTTAATTCTCCTATATTTTTCTTAGATTTTTTTTTATTATTATTGAAATCTAACAATACTCATTATTTTTAATATAGACATGCTTATATTAATTAATTAAATGAATATATGTAAATATAAATTCTTATATATTTATCTTTTTCTCTTTTATATATATATATATTTTTATATATATTCATTATCTACATACATAATATATCTTTTTAAAATATTAAAATATTTGCATACAAATTAATATATATATATCAAGTAAGTAAAAAAAGAAATAAATTTATCCAAATCCTAGTAGGGATCGGATTTTTAACTAGTATTATATATACACACTATTTCTCACGCTTAAACTTTGTCCAAGTAATTGCGAATCAAATCAAATCAAATCAAATAAAAAACCCTAATTTTTTTTTTCGAAGCTTCTTAAGCTTATTTCGTCGACATGTCAAGGGCTGCCTCCGCCGGATTCATTCTCCTTTTCAGGTTAGTTTTTTTTTTTGGATAACACATGGAATTAGTAAAACTGTAATGATTAGTAATAAATCAAATTAAAGTGTGATGATCTAGTACTCATGTTTAGGATTAATTTTTTTTTTTGTTAATTTAATGCATAAAATTATGTAACCTAATCTTAATTTTCGTTGATTTTTGCGAGTAAGTGACAATACAATATATATATATATATATATATATCAGTTTGCCTAACGGAGTCATGGATCAATTTATTCTAATGACAGGAGATCTTACACAGTGGTAGCCGCGGATAATGCGAAAGTAAAAGGACAGGAGGTGGCTTCAACAATAAAGAATGTTGTCGTTGATTCGGACATTATTAATAGGGGTAAAATTGCGAAAGGATTAAGGAAGGAGGTTTCCTGGATGAGAGATCCAAAGACTGGAAACTGGCTTCCAGAGACTCACTTTGATGAGGTTGATGTAGCAGAGCTTAGAGCCAAGATCTTCTCAAACAAGCATTGATTTTTCTTCAAATTTTGATATTTAGAAACCCTCCTCCATCCATTTATGGAATCAGTAGTTGCAATTTGATTGGTTAGTAAATCAAAAGTTAATCAATAAAACTTAATTTGACTTTCATCAATCATCACGATGACCATAACAATTTAACATTTTTTTTCTGTGGCATGAGAAGAAAAACAGAGTATTATGTAAAACTGCTATTGGAAAATCTTATTTACATTGAAAACTAAAATAAAAAAAAAAAAAAAAAAAAAGAAAAAAGTGGTCCTTTGCTTCAACTTTGATTGCAAACAAATGCAAAGGTGTTATTAAAAAATTAGAAGTATGTTTAACTTGCTTTCCCACCGGTTTCAATCCACCATTTTTTAAGAAGATCAACTATCTCTGCATCTCTGAAATTGCATAGTAATGAAGGATTCCTCAATCAATTTTGAATCACTTGCGAAATGAGGGAAGAAAAAAAAATTGAAATTACGAACCTGGAATTAGTAACCGAGTTTGAATTTGAATTCAATTGTTGATAGCGAGGACCTTCGTCAATTCCTTCGCAAATTATTTCGCCATTTTCATTACTGTAACAAACAATTCCATTGCTTTCATCCTCAAAAACCACCTTCGAAAAATAAAATTAAAAAAAAAAAGTCAACTCAACTCAAGTGATTCTTCGATGGAGTATGAAGAACAACGGGAGATCGTAAAACAGCAGCAAGCAACCGGAAACTAAAGACTAACCTTGTTCGCAGTGATCGGAGGCAATCTGATCGGTAAAGGTGTGGCGTTCAACGGTATTTTGTTGCTTGAACACATAACCACCATACTCGAAGTCTTCGATGGCGTTTTAGTCGAAACAGATTTCTGAATCATCACCACCGCCGGAGCAAAATGACAGTATGGCACGGCCATTCCTCTGTTTGATCCAATGATAACCAAACACGAAAAGAGGAAAAAGTTAAAAAATCAAAAAAGGAATTCTTCTTCTCCCCCTTTTATGTCCCTTCTTTTTCCTCGGTCTGCAGAATTCAAATAATTATAGTGCAGATACAGAACACAACATACCAATCATATAATATCTATATATATATATATATATATATATTATATAATATAAAATATGATCGGAACTGAAAACAAATTGTCGTTTCAAGATTAAAAAAAATGTATCTAAATTTCCAATGAACTTACAGCTGATGTCTTGTCATGTAGCATTATTTATGGTAATTAGCTTTCGGTGGGCTCCATTTTACTTATCTTCAAGCTGTTCAAGCAATGTTTTCTTCTCTTTGAGTAGTTATTGGGGTTAACCAAAGAGACAAAAAAAAAAATAAAGTAATAAATAATAATAAAATAGTATATACTGATTATACAAGATTGCATGGTGTTACCACTACCACTCATTTATGATTTTTTGTTTTCCTTTTAACCATTTCTTACAATATATATATTTTTTATTGAATTCCTTAAAACTATTTTATATAAAGTGATAAAGTGATATTATAACGCTCACAATAAATATTACATACATAATTTATGATTTGTGCCCCATAATTTAATTATTATTTGAGAGAAAATTCTACCTTCACTCTTATATAGAGTTTATAGTAAATGTGAAACTGAATTTAGTATATTTTTTTTTTAATTGTGTTTAAAAAAAATTAAATATTTGACATGACCTTTTTTTTAAGGTTACCATTAAAAAGTCAAAGGACTGTTCTGAATTTGGACTTCAAATTTTATAATTTAATATTGTGGATCAGTGGCTGGATGATCCAAGTCCAATGGGCAGTCGATTCAAAAAAAAAAGAAAAGAAGGTCCGGTGGGTAGTCTTTGTGTAAAAGCCCTGGCTTTTGTGCTACCCAAAGGTCAAACCAAGAAATCTTCAAGACTCACATACCAAATACAAATAGTTAAAAGGAAGTTTTATCGTGAATGCTAGGGAAGTAAATGGTTCAATATTTACTATGAGTGTTAAGTAAAAATAAATGTGAGATTTTTTTTAAATAAAAGTTAGACTTTACATACACAATTCAGACCGAACCTAAATTAGTCGAGTTTTATTGATATTGAAAGAAGGTGAAAGTACTAAACCCAACATCTTGAGAGAGTTGGTAAGCGGACTCCTAAAGCTTCTCTTCAGGGCGAATGATCGAGGGTTCGAATCCCTTGAGGTGGTTAGCGCCACGTTAAAAAGCTCTGGGTCGGACCGAGTTGGACTCTGCGAGCGAACCCCATGTTGAATCCGGATTAATCGGCCCGTGTGGGTTCGGATACCGGATGCTTAAGAAAAAAAAAAAAAAAGGTGAAAGTACTATCAAGAATCCTAGTTGTTGAAGAACAATTCTAATTCAATTCGTAGATTATTGATTATAAGAATTATTTGTTTTTTCTCCTTTCAAAATGCATTAAGAATTGATAAATTTAGTATCTTGGTCAATAAGGTGTAATTTAATTGGTAACAATCTCACTCATAACTTGTATTGGTTATGAGTTCGAGATACATTACATACAAAAACACTTCAAATTTCAAAAAATAAAAACTTTGCTATCTTAGCTTCATTATATGTCCTATGGTTTGATCATTAATTATTTGAATCATTTAATGTGAACCAAACTTCTGTAAGGAAAGATAAAAAAATCCACAGTACAAAATACAGATTCATTCATGAAATAGTAGTTGCACTAATGTGTTCTTCTGAATATTTCCATTTTTTCTTTCTTGTTTATAGCGTGTCTTCCCAAGGCTTGTTAGTTTAAATGGCAGAAAAGATGTTGACTGAAAACATTGATTTTGCAAAAACACCATCTTGTCATCCTGCCAACATTCCATTCATACACATTAGAACTAAAAAAGTTATAATTGACACTTTTATTTAAGTGAAGTTGTGAGTTTAAGATAATCAAGACTAAACGAAATGTTATGTCACAAATTAGGAATTAGAGATAGCAAGAGAATATATGTGTTGGAGTATTAATCCAAGTCCCACATCCGAAAATGAGGCAAGAGTTACTTAACATATAAGTCTTTCACCTATTTTATTAGTATAAGATATTTTGAAAAAATGCTCAAAAACAAAATGTATGTATATATTTGTAATACTTTATCTATAACTTTTGTCTTAGAAGGAAGGGATCATTCAGTGTAGAGATTAGGGAAATGATAACAGAAGAGTAAGAAGGTTCGCAGAGTGGGCACATGAAGAAACAAATCTCGTGTCTCTGTAATCTCTTGTCTTGGTTCCACGCACAATCGTGACACTGACACACTATTTCTCTCTTTCAATTTTTTCAATGTTTTTTTTTTTTTTTTTTTAAAATTTTTCTTTTCATCTTCCAAAGCCTCAAAATTCATTTAAATATAAGGACATTTTTGTATGTTTCCTCGTTCCCTACAAAAGACTATACTTATATAGAGTCCGTTACTATTAAATAGTACAATGGTGAAAGCTAGCTAAGCCACCATTGTCTTCTTGTGGGTTTTTCCGTCATTGTGGAAACTGTACTTTCCATCAAAGGTTTGTAGCGGTCAAAACTTTTACCATACTTTGTTGATCTCTCTACTGCCATTGCCATACCCCTTTTTCTTCCACTGTTCCTCCCGGTCACTTTACCATCAAACTTCTTCCTTGTCCCGCACTTTAAAGAAAAGACCAGTTCCACAAGTTTTTTACACTGGGAACCTATTCATATATACCTAACAAGTAAAACAAAGAGAGTAAAAAGATATCATCTTTTTTTTTTTTTTAACTTGTTACCTCTTCCTACCTCTGACTCAGTAAAGCATGGATCTTGGCACCAAATACTTTGAAGCTCCTTCAATGTATGCATCAAACCAGGTAAAAATGAAAGCTTTATAGTAGTAAATTGTGTTCTTTATGTGTTTTCTGTTATTCCTTCATCTGGTTTTTTTTTTTTTTTTTTTTTTTTTTTTGGTGGGGGGATTTTTAGGAAGCAGGTATGGAGGGTAACAACATTTTGTTCTGCAAAACCGGTTCCGAGAACCCTTTCTTGGATGCTTTCAGTAGCGACCCTCTTTGCAAACTAAATCTCAAGGAGACTTCTGAATTTGTTAAATCATTTCCAATGACGTCTAGCAACGGCGGTGGTGGAGACAGGGGAGGAGGAGGTATGATCTTGGAGGAGGTGGCAGTTGATGGTCAAGGTCAGAGGAGAGATGGAGGTGGGATTTTAATGGCGAAAAGGAACGTCGAAGCAGCTCCTCCGACGCCGGGGAGGCCAGTTTTTAGCTTCAGCGTTGGAAATCTTTCGAGGAAAAGTGGTTTCCCGTCCAAGTGGGATGATGCTGAGAAGTGGCTTATTGGTGGCAACTCTTGCCACGACTCCCCTGCTCATCATCATCATCATAGCTCAAATAAGATCTTTTCCAGGCAGTGTAATGTGATCAAGACACAGAAAATGGAAGATGCTGCAGAGAAATCAATGGTCATGGATGAAAAACTCTCCCCAAAAGTTGTTGTTCCTGCCTTCCATGGACTTTTACCCTTGGACCATCATCATTACTCATCACCACACTCTCTCAGTGACGGGTCAGCCTCAGTTGAGGTACTTTTAAAAGGTCAGATAATGCCTTTTCCCCTCTCTTTTCAACCTTGCATTTAATGTCTCATCATGAAACGTTACAGAATTGATTCAATTTTTCTGAACTGCAGATAAGTTCTCAAATGAAACAGAACAAATCTACCCCAGCTTTAAATGTTCAGAACCAATGAAAGAAGGATTTCTGTTTTCAAATGGTACAGAAAAATCCAGAAAGTCTGCAGCATCAGCAGTTAAAGAGGAGGTAATGAATGAAGTTAAGCACAGAGATATTGGAACAGAAATGACCCCTTTAGGCAGTTCAACTACTTCAAGATGCCATACTCCATTTATTAGTTCATCTCCTGCCCGCCACAACACACCTGCAAATAGGTCTGGTCCACTGGTTTCATCAGATTCTATTAGCTCTGGTGCCATTGATATTGCACAATTTCAAGAATGCCATTTAGCTAAGCTGCAACTTGGGACACAATTTGATTCTGTTACCTCAAATTGGAGCTCTAAAGAAGAGGAGGAAGAGGACATATCAAAAAGCTTAAGGCATTTTGAGATTAATAATGAGTGCCCGAAGATTGTTCCTGAGTCTAAAGAGTCTAGAGCTTGTGCATGGGAAGAAGAAGAGAAGAACAAATGCTGCTTAAGGTAAGTAAGAAATCTTTTTAAAAAAGGAGCAATTTTTTCATCACGTGAAGTATTTCTGTTGTTAAAAATGCTTCTTAATAATCAGGTATCAGAGAGAAGAAGCAAAGATTCAAGCTTGGGTGAATCTCCAGAATGCTAAGGCTGAAGCTCAGTCTAGGAAGCTTGAGGTAGTAAAGTTTCAATCTTTTTTTCCTGGAAATATTAGATAAATTTTTGTTATTGTGAAGCTGATTAATTGACCTCAAGAAATGCATAATTAGTCAGGATTCAGGAATGGAATTCCTTGAATCACTCAATCTTACATTGACTGTAGTTAGGAATTTGTCAGGCTTGGTCCTCATCGAGCCAAACGCCGCTGAGAAAACTATTCCTTCTCGTGATCTATATATATCCTCACAAAAAAAAAGAAGGGCGTCTTTCTTCTTCTTCCCTCTGTAGATGGAAAAAGAAATCAAGAAAGCCAGCAGTGCGTGTATAATAATATACTATACTTTTGACAGTCAGCATATTTCACAAAAGCCAAGAACCATGAAGTAAAACTATGGAGTATTATTGCCTGAACTAAATATTATTAGTTTTAATGGATAAAATAAGCAGTATATTTTCCTTGTTAGATTAAGATTTGGGGGCTTCTTGATAGGTTATCTTGCTGTCCTAGAAAACCACATCTGGGGGTTTAATTGGGTTTTTTTTGGTAAAAGAGAAAGGGAAAAGAAAAACAATGTCTTGACCATTTTGTTCTTTTCTTGGACCCTGTAAAGAATTATTTTAATGGGCATTTGCAACTTTATCTTATCCATTTAACCGTGGAAATCAAACTATGTATGAAAAATTTCAGGTGAAAATTCAGAAAATGAGATCAAATCTGGAGGAGAAGTTAATGAAGAGAATGGCAATTGTTCATAGAAAAGCAGAGGAATGGAGAACTACTGCTCGTCTTCAGCATTCTGAACAAGTTCAGAAAGCTGAAGAACAAGCCCGGAAGCTAATGATGAACAGGCAAAACAACCCATATTTGTCTGGAACTAATTCTTGCGGTTGTTTTCCATGTAACACTTATATTTAGATTTATTTTTGAAGCAGCAGAAAAATAAATTAATCCCTACATTTTTTATGTATCTTGGTAATTAGGTTTTTTTCATTAATTCTCACCACTACCAGAATCCTTAACAGTCATGATCTCAAACAAGAAAATCTCATATGGACTTCCATTATTTCAGCAAGAAACTGCAAACCCCTCAATTATTTACAAATATTGCACAAAAGAATCTGACTCCGTTTAGAGATGAAACCAAAAGATTCTTCACAGATACACTACACTTACAGGGGCCATCTAGATATCTAACAGTTATTATTATTTACAAACATACCCTTTTCCCCAAATAGATTGGATTTGACAATAAAGAAAGTTAATGAAAAAGTTTTCTGAAAAATTGCTGAATCATGAGAAAGTGGAAACAGCACTTACGTGCTTTCCTTTCGATACTGGAATTGTTTCTCCTTTCATAAGCCTGCTGCATTGACAGCACTATTTAACCACCGAATCCTGCTAAAGATAAGAGTTCTGATCCGATGACTGTATTGAAAACTCATGAACTCACAGATCTGACTGACCCCAAACAGAAAAATGCTCATTACATTGAGGAAATTTCTTGTAATCTTTCTTCCGTATTCATCAGAAATTGTACACTTCATCAAATTTAAATGAAGAAGAAAACAAGCAATATACGGATCTTTCTGGATTCAATTAAAGGATAACCTAAACTATTTAAACCCAAGATTTTTGGCTCCTGGAATAAAAGTTAGATTTTACTCCACAAGTCAAAAATTTTACACCAATCATCAGTTGGTGCAGTGGCGCAAGGGGCTACCCTTAGAAGGGTGAACCACGGTTCGATCCCCCACAACCGAGATTAGGAGGAGCTTAAGTCCGTAATTCCTAGACCCACTCTGAATCTGGATTAGTATGGATTCGGATACCAGATCCTTAAGGGAAGAAAAAAAAAAAAAAGAGTTAGATTTTACAAATTCATATTAATTTCATATATGGAAGATCAAAACTGAATTTGAACCTATTTTGGTCCTTGTAGGTTTAAAAACAGTAAAACAGAAGGAGAGGGAGATACATTCTATATTATGGGCCTTAATTAGTACATTTTTAATGGGCTGAATTTAGAAATATATTTGGGCCCAATTACTGGAGCAAAATCCTTGCGCCCGGTGAATACCCGATTCATTCCGGGGTAAACCCGTATTGCAGTCCGCACCGGATCGTAGGCCTGTCTTGCTTGACAAGAAGGGTATTAGGCTATTAACAGCAGAGTTTCAAGAGAAATATAAACCGTAGTGCGGAAATAGAAGAAGACCAAAACGACATTCTCTTTATCTCTCCAGGTATGCACATATGATTAGATCCATTTCTATCATCAATCTGCAGTTTTATGAAGCAAAATTTTTGTTCTACTAAAGCTACAATTTCTGGTTTTTTTTTTTTCCTTTTGCGGTTTTCCTACTCTACTGGCAACCGATTCATTTCGTTTATTTTGAATTTCTCTCAGTTTTGTTGAAGATTTTGTATCGTGTTCGCAGTTTTAAATTGAATCGGAAGATCTTGAGTAATCGAATCCATAATGTTCCTCACTAGGTAAACCTTTTTTTTGAGGGTTTTTTGTTTAGGGTTTTTTCCCCGCTCTTTGATTGTCCACGTATATGTGGTTACTGAAGAAGTATTTGTTTTCAAATGTTTTATCAAAAGGACCGAGTACGATAGGGGAGTCAATACCTTCTCTCCTGAAGGTCGATTGTTTCAAGTGGAATATGCTATTGAAGCCATTAAGGTATAATGGTTTATCAACAAATTCATTGATCTGGTTTTAATATTGGAATTGAAAATCTAGGACTGATTTGAGGTGTCTGCTTGTTCTTGTGATTATTGTAACAGCTCGGTTCAACCGCAATTGGCATAAAGACTAAGGAAGGAGTTGTTCTTGCTGTTGAGAAGCGGATTACCTCTCCACTCTTGGTCTGTCTATGCTTAACTTAATTCAGTTTTTCTTATATTGAAAACTTGTGGAGTATAATTTCATATTGAAATGTGATTTTACTGCTAAGATGTTTTAGTTGCTCTTGAAGTTAGTGTGATGGCAGCATATAGTTTGAACCTAATTCTCATGATATATATAATATAATCTCTAATGTCTTTAGAGCTACATAGCGTTCTTGATTATGTGAAATTAAGGAAATAGACACTTCTGAAAGAAGATGTCTTTCTCTATTTTTAAGAGTTCCTTATAACAACATATCAGAAAAAGTGCATTATCTTAGTGGATGATCCATTAAGTTTTTCTCCTTTTCCTTAAAGCTTAGAATAAATAATGAATAATATTGAAGTGACAAAATCTATATATAGGTAAATAATCAGTTTAAATATATTTATCTTGCACGTTATGAAAATCTTGACTCTTACTACGTATGAGCAGGAATTGGACTGAGATTTTAGCAGAAACTTGTAGATATTGGATAATTCTTAAGATTATTGGATGGAGCTGCTGTTATCTGTTTATTTTTAGCAATGTAGGACGTAAACCATTTTTTTGAATGAGCGCTGTCTGTTCCTTTATATGTGTTAAGTCCAGTAGGAAAATATCTAAAGTATTCAGGCTTAATCCAGTACTATTGATTTACACTGAAGAAAGGGAAGAAATTGTCTGCTATTCTTTTACTTAATAGACATGAAATGGGAAAGGAATGAGTATAAGGATTTCAAAAGCTACCTATGGAAAGACGGTCTTCAATGTTTACCATTGTACTCATGCTACAGAGAAGTTGCATCTGATGGTTTTGCTGGCTGGTTGGTGTATAAATATCTTCTAACTCATCTTCATGCTTGCAATATTACAATAGGAGCCCAGCAGTGTTGAAAAAATCATGGAGATAGATGAACATATTGGATGTGCCATGAGTGGGTTAATTGCTGATGCCCGAACGCTGGTTGAGCATGCACGAGTTGAAACTCAGGTGCTTACACATATAATTGACATCATGGTCTTAGATTTTGACATGCATGTGACAACCACTGACAATTTAACTTTTGTATTTGGTAGAATCATAGATTCTCATATGGTGAACCAATGACTGTTGAATCCACTACCCAGGCTCTCTGTGATCTTGCCCTCAGATTTGGTGAGGGGGACGAGGAATCAATGGTCAGAATCTATCTTTTTAATGTAGTTATTTTGTTTAATCTCTGTTTTCAATGGCAATATGTTTCATCAGGTTTTATCTGGACATCACCTTCTATGTGTCGTGTGTTTATGTGCAGTCTCGACCATTTGGTGTATCTCTTCTAATTGCTGGTCATGATGAGAATGGCCCCTGCTTGTAAGTTACTCTTCTCATTGAATGTTTCTTTGTTGAAAATGAGAGGTGCATGTGCATTATTGGTCCAAATATAAATGGTCAAAGATTAGCTGTCTGTAAAACACAGCTTTGGTTCTCCAAATTTTCAATGCTATTCTCATCATACATAGTTGCCTCAACCTTTATCTCCACGGCTTTAAATATTTTGTACACAATTTTATTGCTATGTTTTCTTTTTCTTTTTTTTTTTTTAAATTATTATTATTTCAATAATATGAATGACCTTTTTTGGAAAAATGAAAGACGAATATTAACATTTTTAGGTATAGATTATAATTCTGAGAGTTGCTAACAAGGCTTTTCACCCAAGGGGCTGTCTGTTTCCAACATGATTTTGGAAGTGGGATAGTCTTACTACTTATCTATTTGCATTAACATCTCAATATGCTGTATCTTCTCCCTTTATATCTTGGTAGTGGCACCATCTATCAGCCTTAAAGTGCTTTCCTTTTTAAAAGAAAATGCAACGCCATATACTTTTTCTCTTTTAATGGTTGACCTTAATCAAAGGCATTGCAATACACAGGTACTATACAGATCCATCTGGAACTTTCTGGCAATGCAATGCAAAAGCCATTGGTTCAGGTTCTGAAGGGGCTGACAGCTCATTGCAAGAGCAATTCAATAAGGTACTTATATTATTCCTTTTTGTTCTTTAGCTGCTATCCAAGTGTTCAACTCTTGTGGGGTAGTTAGTTCCTATACATGTAAGGCTTTGTGCCTAAGTACTTATTATTATTATTTATGAGTTCGTGAATGTTTGTTAGCTACCCAACAAGATAATCTTAACTATGTTGATTCTTCAATTTCATGGCCTTGAATAACAAGTAAATATCTTGAGTAGTATGTCTCCCAAAACATCGATTCTAGCTTTTATTTTCTGCTCTCTTTTCAGGACCTAACCCTTCAAGAAGCTGAAACTATGGCACTTTCCATCCTGAAACAAGTTATGGAAGAAAAGGTAAACCACTTCTAGAGTCTTCTTTGATTGTCCCTTGTGTCTATTTGTGTGCTAAGATTTTATGCGTGTTATGTGGTATCAGGTGACTCCTAATAATGTTGATATTGCAAGGGTTGCACCAACATACCATTTATACGCACCATCTGAGGTTGAGACTGTCATCAATCGCCTATAAGAGAGGTCTTCAAAGCAGTTTGGTGATCCCATTCCTTGTTCTTCAATGCTTGAATTCCTTAGTACTATTTTGTTGGATGAATCTCCTTTTTGTACTTATTTAAATATGGGATTTCCATTAGAAACTGCTTCAAGCGTGTTAAGACTGTATAACTTTCCTTGAACTTGAGCTCTATCCATCCATCCAGTTTGGTGGTTGTCTGACGTATTTGGCACTCTTCATCTGGAATTAGATATGGACTGTCAAGCCTCCTCTTTAGTTTGTTAAAAGAAAATAGCCCTTGGTATATTTTCAATTTATTACTTCCCCTACCCTACCGGATGAATTTTATAAATTAGGTAGCTCACCCTACTATTTTCTTTTAACTTCTGCGGTAAGATTGGTATTTAGAAAGTGACATAATCTCTCCAATGTACTAATGGTTAAGATATTTTTTTAAAAATCATAGAAAAGTACGACCAGAGCTCCGTTGGTCAATAGGCAGTAGAAACTCTTATCTCATTATTTCATAAACTGTCAGTTACGCTATTAAAAGCAGACAATGGTTTAAAACTGTCAAACAAAATTCTGGCTCATATTCCATGTCTAGACCAACAAACACCAATTTATTCATACTATCTGTCAACAGTACAAAATTCCCCCTCTGCCAATGGTTAAAACACAAAAGCCATTTTAACTTTTCTGATTTCAGGCGCCTTCTCAGTCACGGAATTCATCCATAAATCCTTTGTGGAATTCCGTGAGCCGTGAGACAACAGCCGGTATCTTGTCTTCTTGAGGTAATATAGTAGATCGAATGTGCCAAGTCCCAGGTACCTTTCAAACAACAAATAGAAATATTAGAACTATGTTTTTAAAAAAAAAGAGAAAAGAAAAGAAAAAGACGTGCATTTCGCTGGAAACTAAAAACCAAGCAAGTATCTATGTCACACACACAAAAAACTAAGTGTATCACTAAGTCAGTAGTGTACATGTTAGGATTCAGCAACAAAAATTGCGGCGCTGATGGAACTTAAATGAACAACAAAAGGGTTTTATTCAGCCAAATGAAAGAAGACCACTTTGCAAGGAAAAGTTTTGCAACAGTACATACCTGTCCAAAGCCAGATCCAGGAACAACAACAATCCCAGTGGCAGTAAGGAGGCGACGAGCATAGAATGCATCTGGGGCTGTCTTTGCAGCTTCAGCGGCTTTGATTGCTTTCTGTGGCAGTTGAATACGGGGGAAAAGATACATAGCTCCTTCTGCTTTGTTGCATTGCACACCCTCTAAACTGTTGAATGCATCTTCAAGTGTCTGATAGCGGTTTAATATTAAATGAGGATCACAATGATAATAGTAAATTTAAGTACAAAATAGAAAGAAAAAAAATATTATAGTTTTTACTATATGCCCACAGAAGAAAAGGGTTTTCCAAGGAACCATGAGGTTCAATACGAAGTGTCAATTTGTAAACCAAACTATAACTTCAACCACTATGTTGCATTAGAAACAGAGATACTTGAGGAAGCTTTACTGATTGCCCCCACATTAGTGAGAAAAATTAATCTGCAGCTTTATAAGCTACTTATTCCATTTTCAACATTTCATTATCCACTAACATGCACTGACTCCATATACTTTCACAACCACCAGAAGAATTTTCTTGAATAAAACTAACCTTTGCTCGTCTTGCCAGGGATGATAGTATTCCTTCCTTTTCAGCAGTATAAGATTCATATGATTCATCTCCAACCTGCAGAGGACCAATCAAATTAATAAACAAGAATCATGCTAATAAAATTCCATAAAAGTTCTGTTCAGCCATCACTTTATCCCACCAATAAGTACTGAATACATGGAATCACCTGGTGTTTGCTAATATGGTCAAGGAATCATCATTGGAAACTCTAAATTTAACTACAAGCTAAAATTTTTTACAATAGTATTGGAACTTGTAGTAAGTTCAGCTTCATCTATTATAGTTTCAATTGTGACAAGTATGGAATAACCATAGGAGAAGCACCAAAATCTAAAAGGAATGTGTATCAACCTTAGGAGGACTCATTACAAGACTTGCAAGAATCTGTCCAGAGATGTTAGAACAAAGGTTAACAGAAGCCAGTTTATAAATTTGTTCTCGTATCTCAGGAATAAAACCAGTGACTTCCATGTACCCTCCTCTTTTCCCACATTCACCATAGTAACCTGAAACATTGAATAGAAAATGTTGATACAAATATTAGCAAAAAGAAATAGTAGTATTTCATTTCTTAAGTGATATTCCCAAAACCAATATCAAGCAGGATAAGGTCAGTTTACCTTTAGAAACGGACTGAAATGACACCAAGGAGATATCTTGCTCTCCATACCCCATTGATCGAGAAATTTTCTTAAACGAGTGAAATTTTTTGTCGGGAACATATATATTTTCTTGGTAAACCTGCATCATTTATATCTTGTAAGAGGAACCTATTGAAGGAAGTTTGATGAGTTAAAAATTCTCTAAAAAAGGTCTTGGCCTATAAGAAAGATTAGAATGAATGTCCAGAAAAATAAAAGCAAAGCTTCATCCAGAGATCCTGAAAGCCCTATCTAATGTCCGGAAAAGACGAGCAGAAATCAGAAAGTAATAAAAGAAACATGTAAAACATCACCTCATCTGCCAAAAGAACCAAACCTTCCTTCTTGCAGAACTCGACAATTTCACACTGATTGCCCTCAGCAAGAACCTACAGGCATGATGCAATACTTTTAAGACTAGAATGCAATGAAAACTTATTACAATAATATTTATAATAGTAAATAGAAGAACAAAGCCCCCAACAGAAGTCTGCAAATACAGTACAAAATACTAAAACCTTGACTACCCCGACCATAAAAACAGAAGTTCAGTGCAGAATGGGGAAAATTAATGAAAATAATTTTAATAATTTTAAAAAATAGTAATAATAACATCCAACAGCAGTATGCTAAAACAATGAGGACAAAAGTTAATTCTGCATCAATAAGTCTTAATACTAAACAATTGCTCACCTGCCCCGTTGGATTGCCAGGATTTATAACTACCAAGGCTCTGACAGTAATACCCTTGGATTTGGCAGTCTCCAATTGATTCTTAAGCTCAGAGATCTCTAGGCCCCACCCTGTTGCTTCATCAAGGTAGTAAGGAACCTGTAAGGTCAATTAGAATCAGAATTGCCATTGCAGTACCTAACAATGGCCAACTACAGATTTTCCAGAATAAACAAGGCCAAAAAAAGATGTCCTGCTTCGCATTTCTCACAATTGAACCTATCTATATTAGCTTAGGTGAGATTACCTACATCTCTTCCCATCACTTAATCTCAAGTTAAATCTTGTCAAGGAAGAACTGATTGATGATACAAAGAAAGAGAATGAAAAAAGGAAGGTAGAGATACCAGAGTTCCACCATGGAGAGTAATTGAAGCAGAGTAGAGAGGGTACTGGGGAATGGGACAAAGAATTCCATCCTGTTCAGACCTTATCAGTAATTGCATCATCATATGAACCTGCAAATAATGGAAGATCAAGGAAAATTTATAAAATAAGTCATGAACATCAATTATTTTTCAGAAGATGCTGTACACTTACTGCTGGGCTTGCACCATCTGTCAAGAATAAATCATTTGGGTTGGCAGTAAAGCCATCACGAGCTTCGATACCAGCAGCTATGGTATCACGTAATCCTTTAATACCCTGGTTTAATATAATACTTCCACATAAGATACCCGAAGTTTAATCATGGTCCAAAACTGCAGTAAACTCCATAATTACCTGGCTATGACTATATGCACCAGTTGCTCTTCCAGGAATTTGATCCAAGATCTGAAATGCTCGCTCTATTGAATCAGCACTAAAGACCATGCAAAAGTAGCAGACATCAATTAATAAGAACATGGCAGAACTCAGCACCATAGTTCTAAGTACTTTTTCTCTTCTAGAATGCCAATCCATAAACAAGAATATAATGGACACAGATTTTAGTATTCAGACATGAATTTTACCATATTATCCTCTGTCCAAATAGAGACCAGACTCACAATTATGGGATCAATGATCGTGACTTATGCAGCATTTAACATTACCAAGAAGAATAGACATTGTAAATAACTCCAAATCCTTTGTTGGCTTTACCATAAAATCTATTAGCATTTCCATTTTCTCTTGACCGCGCTTTACTTAGATAATTCAGCATAAGACTTCATCTTGAATAAAAATTACAATTACAAGATATTTGGCAAATGCATCATCCAAAGTAAAAATTACATTTCCTACCTGAATAAACCTTGCGTCTCACTTTTGTCCAAAATGGTTGGATGGTCACATAAAGCAAGGACCTAATAGAATGATAATAATCAACATTACAAGCAGTTACAACCATAAAGTTCTTTCAACATAGAAACAAGATTCATCACACACCTCCCTGAAGAAGGTAATGGGTAGCTGACCCAGGGACTGAGGATTGCCAATGTTGCAGTAAAGTATCTGCCAGAATTGGAAAAAAAAAAAAAAAAATCCATTCAGGATCAAAACAATTTCAATACACAAAAATGTTAACTTATTTCAGAAAGTTAGATTTTTCTCAAGAAAAGTAAACTATAAGAAATCCTCATCACAGTGTGCAAGAAAATTTGTATCTTTTCTTTTACAAAATTTAGGAAGCATCAATGCTTATGAAAATTGGCGAAATTGCAGAGCAGCAAATATATAATTCTGAGGCAGAAAGGTTTCCACTAATACTTGCAAGCATTCATTTCTTAGTTGGTGTTTTAAAGGGAAGAAAATTGTAATAAAGAAAACCAATACCTCATCAAAAGGATGTGTTTCTGGATTATTCTTTAGATCCTCCTGCAATTTCTGCAAACCCAAACATTTCATGAATATATGTTAAACCAATAGTAATACATGCAGTACTTGATGAATTTGGATGATCATCCAGGTTTAGTTCTGGTTTAAGACAAACATTCAGAAATTTAGTATGCACTCATTCTGACAAAAAATGAAATATACAAATCTATAAATAAACAGCTTGAGAAGTAAGCTACTTTCAATCTACCTGAGCTAGAGTGACAATTTCTCCACGAACAGCATACTCGCATGCCAAAACCTGTAAAAGAGTATTTTTCAGTGTTAATTGAGTACTTAAAAAGAATAGTACAAGGGAATACTATTCATCCCAAAAGTTCATGGGTATACCCAATCAGCATTAGGACACAGTTAATTTCAGTAATGGTATATCATATAATTTTTTTTAGATACGTAACAAACAGAGATGAAATCAAAACGATATGTCTACATATATCCCCAACCTATCATTGTCAAGATATTACTAAAATAATCTATTCTTCCTCTAAAAGATGGAAGTATCAATGGAAAAGGACCTTGTGATGACTGTAATCTTGATGTTGAACCTCACCATATAATTTAAAAAATAAAACTACAGTGATGCAAAAGCTAAACTCTAGTGCATATCCATAAACCCACCACAATAAACTAGAGTTGGCAATCCATTAACAGCACTAAAGTACCCAACAAATAAGAAAATTCCAGATGCAGAATGAAGATCTAGGATGGCAATTTGTTAGGTTTAAACTTTCCCATTTCAATTTTGCTAAGACTAGTACAAGGGATTGATTAATGGGAATTTTAGCACTGTGTTACAAACCTCCGATAAAATTTAAAGCCCCACAACATAACCGTGATTTCGTGATTCAAAACTCATAATATCAAAAAAGCTTGCATGTGCTATTCCAATAGAAAGAAGAATAAAGAAACAAATTCGAGGCAGAACCTTAGGACCAGATAATTGATTGTGAAGGATATAGTAAAAAAAGAGTACCTTTGGATTAATGGTGCGGATATTAACCGGAGTAGCTGAATGATCAGAACCCATTGAAGCTGAATCAGATGACGAAGACGGAGAAGAAGGATGGAGAATTGTGGTCAAGAAACGCAAAAGAGATAGACGAGAAGAGACGGAGGAAGGCGGAAGAAAAGGGGGAATTGAATTCCGCGACACGGAAGCTAAGGATGAACAAGTGGGTGTTCTCTTGATGAGACTTGTGGCTTTGTCAGTTGCGTACCGCCGCATGATAGAAAAAAAAAAACCAACTTTCTGTGTCGGCGGGGGGTTCAGAGAATTTGTAAGTACAAAACAAAACCAAACCCGTGTAAAAGATTTAAGGATTTTGTTCGAATTCGGTCAATCACGTTCTTCTTCTGCGTTGCCCGATAAACTCACCAGCCTGGCCGCCCTTCTTTCTCTCTCTCTCTTTGCACATCTGAAAATTTGACTTCCTGCCCTCGCCCGCCAAACTTGCCCACAGTGTCATTAGTAGAGAGACCACTGGATTTTCAACTCGACTCGATTTTTTTTTGGATGAAACAACTCGACTCGATTTGAAAATTCAAATAATTAATTTATCATTTGTACTATTTTTCTTACGAATATGAATGTTTCCGTGTGTGTATGTGATTATTTCTTCCTTTTTCTTCTTCTATAAAATTTTTTATGTGATCGGGATACATTAGATTACTATTGAAGAAAGAAGACAAAATCTAACTCTCGAGGTTTGAAATTGACTGAATACCAAATATTTAGATAGGAAATTTTTATAGTTTTTCTATTTTATATATTTTTGAATTTATTTACAGGTTTGTTGTATTACATAAATGACTTTAGTTTATGTAATATTTTTAATTTAATAAATATTTACTTATAAAAAAATTAGATTGAGAATTTATATTTATTTATTTATTTTTAAAAGTCAAACCTAATTTTTTTAAAGTATAAAAAATTATTTTGTAACAGTTAAAATAAAAAATAATTAAAAAAAAAAAAAAAAAAAACTGAGATATAATAGTCTTAGACCGGCTGGTTGGAAGAACGAAGTAAAGAAATTGTTCGGCGGATCAGATTCCTGATAGGATGCGCAATCAATCATCAGCACATGCACAGATCTAACACCAATGGCTATAAGTCTCAACAAATTTATTTTTGTGAGTTTAATTTTAAATTATTATTTTTATATCAAATACATATATATATAATTTTTTTTTGGTAAACAAAATATTAACCATTATATTAGAATCATCCGCGGATTTTACAGAAGGTTCTCCACTCTGACAAAAAATAGACAGGTTTATTCTTAGAACTTTCTCAAAATGCCTTATCACTAATTGAGTAAGTGAGAATTTCTTTATCCTTTACCTATTTTTTTCATGTGGAACTTTGGATTGAAATCCAACCCCAACAAATTACAGCTACTTGGAACATGCTTAACATACCAAAGAGGATGTCTAGCAAGAATAGACTTCCCCTTATCCAAATTAGCTCGAGTCTGCCAGTTATCATATATCTTTTTACTGTTGGGTAATGTTTCATGAATAAGTATCATATAATTTTATAAATATTTCACCTAAAATAACTTAATTATCTTGAAAATAATTTTATTTTTCTATGATAAAAAATTTGGGTTTAAAACTAATTTTTAAAGAAACTAATCGTCTACCCACTATAAAAGCCCATCCACACCTGGACGATCCAGCCCAAATAATGTTTTTCTCAGCCCACCCAAATTTATTCAGACAGCCCATCTACATTGACTTTTTCAGTTAACCCAGTTCCAAATAACTTGTTATAAGGAAGTAGAATTTTAAGTAATTCTAATATTATTGAAAAACCTCAGATGCGTTGTGGTGGTCGAGTGGTCAGCACTCATGCTCTCAATTTAAAGGTTAAGGTTCAACACCCAATTCAGCTATAGTGCTGTCAGATCCGGTTTCAAACAAAAATATATATATATTATTGAAAAACCGTTTATACATTAAAATTTAAATATACAAAATTACAATCAAAATAATTGTATTATAATCAATTAAACTATGTTACTCTCTGTTTATAATAAACATTTGAAAAACTCAAAAGGGTGATTTTGTTAAGGGCGAAAAAGAAAAATTGTATAACCTGCTTGGATTAAGTGAAGGTGATTTGGGTTTCTGGTAACCAAACATCTCCCTGTATGAAAGATTGTACAGTGTACTGAGAAGCCTGGTTTGATGAAATTGTGGGCTTAAAACCAGCCCATTTTACCCTTTGATCCACACTTGATCCTGGGCCCATATTCTGATATTCTGCGTAGAAAATGCTATTCGGTGGCTCCACATTTGGGGTCCACTCAATCCAGCCTTTCGGTGCCAAGAATGCGCCGATCTGAGAATTCATGATCACAGTGGTTGAGAAGTTCTTCCATGGCCTTCCTAGGTACGTGGGAGCTGTGAGATTATCGAGAGGGGACATTACGCAGTTCTGGATAGATATTCCCGTGTTTTGATTTGGATCCTTCTTTCCTTGTGCGGTTATGGTTACGAATTGATTGGCCATCGGTTGCCTCGGTAGAATGTTGCAGTTCTGGAATACAACCGCTGCATTTCCGAAGATGAAGTCGATGGTTCCGGTTATGTCGCACTCTCGGTAAAATTGACGGTTAGAGTGTGCGTAGAGAGTGTCCTGAAAACCGTCGAAAGAGCATCTATAGAACACTGAACGATCGGAGCCTGATCGGACTGCGACCGCTTGGTGCTTACTTGCTCCGGCCGTGTTTTTGAATGTTAAGTCTTTTGCGATGAAATTTCTTCCTGCAATGGCTGCAAGTAGACAAAGCCTTCAAAATTAATACTACCACTCGAAAATTAAACGGTGAGTTTGCCGATTAGAGTACAATTTCAATAACTATATTACTATTCTTAAATGTCAATGCAAACACTTCAAATATTGCAAATAGATAGTCTTAATACTATTCGTGAAGCCACATTTACAGAATTGATTTCGTGGGGGAAAACATAATACTAGTTGATGATGGCATTAGGTTACCCAAATTTTGTATCATTTAGACAGAGACTTATTCGGTGAGCAATCTTGTCCCAGTGCTAATAATAATGACTCCTCAATTTGTCACGTTAAAACGACCTTTTGATCCCTTGAAAAATGACTAGGTCAAACAGAGATATGCTGATCCAAAGTTATGCCTATTCATTGCATAGGATACTCTTTACTCTTATCATGTTGATATTTTTCTATCATGTGTGTCCCAAGGAGGATGACCACACAAGATCTAATGAAAAAACCAATCCTTAAGAAGCCATTACTGGTTGTATAAGTTTCTTTTTTGTCGCCTAACGGCTCAGTTGGAAGAAGAGCCCAATCTAAGTGCACATGGTGGGGGTATTGATGTAGTGGAAATCAGGTGTAACTAATTAAGCATAATAGCACATGGTGACACTACTGTGACTCTCTAATGATTTGGATCACATCAGAACATCTCACAGAACCCCCCAACCATTCACATGGGGGTGAACTCCAAATTGAGATACTAATTAAAGATTTGAAAAAAATAAATAAATAAATAAAACAGAGGAAGAGATTAAGGTTTAAGTTACCAAATGTAGCTGTATCAAATGTTCGCGTTCCATCTATAAAATTGTCATCGAAGGAAATAATGGTTTTCTCCTTTCCATCTCCATATATCATCAGGTTCCAGAAGGATTTGTCCAGAATCAATTGTTCCCGATATTCACCGGCCTTGACGTAGATGATGAACCTTGTAGCACTTTTCTTCGGCACTTTTGCAATTGCTTCTTTGATGGTCGTGACATCCCCAGTGCCGTCCTTAGCCACAACCACATCAGGCTTGGGGATACTGTTTTGCTGAAGCAGCTTCCTGTCCGTTGCTCGAACCCATTCCGGAAAGTTTGAACCCCCAGCAGTCCCTAGCAACTTCCTGTGAACTGGAATCTTGAAATGTCCGAGAATTCCCAGAATTTTAGAAACAATAGCCAAACTGTTGCTGGCATACTCGGTTGAGTTGTTCATCAGATCCTTGACATCTTGGATGATTGTGGCATTCGATTCTTCAAGAGCATCCAAACAGGTGTCTTGATCAGTAAGTGTGGTGCTCAGCCAAGTCTTGAGGTCATTGATCTTTGTAACCGTCAACAATCTCTCGCCGTCTTTGGCATCCATCGTCGAGATAGAGTCGTTGAGCATGTCAATTGCATCATCGAATACGGTTTGACAAACACCCAAAGCCTTCTTCACCCCGGGATCTGTAGTACTATTCGTCCATTTCTCCGGTAGCATTGTCGATACCTTCTGGAGGGCATCCAATGCCACCTGCAAAGAGAGCCGAAACAGCTTTTCCGGGTCGCTAGTGTTTGAACTTTTCAGCTCAGAAATGCTAGCGTAACAAGAGCCCGGATAATTAGTCACACTACAAATTGCTTTAAGTGACTGAGCAGGGGAGGATGTTGAAGGAGGCGCATAATCAACACCGCCACTGCCGCCACCTTTATTATTATTCTTGTGCACCACCGTTCCGACCACAACTCCGACGATAAGTGCAGCCAAAACGACGAGAGACACAGCGACGATGATAAGACGCTTGCGGGTTTTTCTCTTGAATGCTTGTTCTTCAAGTGGATCCACTTTCCCATAGCCCTTAAAGGACTTTATGGTATCCATCGGTACTTCCTGGTTAAATCAAAACTGACAAATTGCAGAATGAATGTATAGCGCGGGGGGGATGGAGAGGAGGAAAGTTTGTAAATAAGGTTTTGATGGGTATCCAATGTTAGGTTGTCTTTGAAGCCTTTTTAAAAGGGTGGGAAATTGCAGGGCAGAGAGAAAGAGAAATGGATCTTTTTGTTTCCACTTCCAGGATGCTTCTGTTTTAAGATCCAACTTTCATAATTTAGAATATATAATAATAGTTGGGTTTGCCCATTTTACGGATTTTAGTATTACTTCCTTAAGTAACATGATTACTCTTTCGTTAATTTGACCAGATAAGACGCGCTTAGCAGCATTATTTATATTGTTGTTTCCAAATGCATTTTGCTAAAACAATTAAATTCACCAGTAAAGGCCTCATAATATATACATAAAAAGTATTGTCTGGTGTAATATATATATATATATTATATAGAATCCGAATTGCTTTAATCGTAGTAGTAATAGATTGTATCCTGTTAGGTGGACACCTGTATGGGCCAAAATTTGCTACACATTTTCGTTTTAAATTATGAAAAAATATTTTTAGAATAATTCATATTTAAATTAATGTTTTCTAGAAACTTGAGATTATAAATTTAAATTACAATTATTGTATCATAAATATTTTTTATTTTTATTTTTTTAGTCATAAATATAGCAAATGGTACAAACGAGTGAGTCCATGGAAAAGAGAGATGAATTTGATTATGATAGTTAAAATCCATCTAACTCGATAGTTTGGGAGAGTTAGTGTGTAAACTTTTAATACTTCCTCTAGGGCGGAGGGCGGATGATCGAGGTTTCGAATTCCTTTAGAATGGTTAGCATCATGTTAAAAAAGTTTTGGGACGGATCATCACCTTCGAGTAAGAGTTAAACTCTGCGAGCACTCACATACCAAATCTGGATTAATCTCACCAAATAAGGTGAGAACACCGAACACCCCAGTAGATATAAAAAAAATAAAAATAAAAATAAAATCCATCTGGAATTTGGAGGTAATCATAATAAAGAGAGTGAGAGAGTTGTCCGGCTATATAAAAAAAAAAAAGGCAAGTAAAGGTATACGCGGAAAACGAATTTGAAAGCGTTGACCAGCTCCATTTATTTGTTCATTTATATGACAACAGTTATATTTTTTTTACCCGATATGGCTCTTAACATTACAATATATAATTTAAATTACAACATAAATTTATTTTTGATATATAATGATCTTATATCTCATATTAAGCAGGTCACATAAAATACTTAAATAAAATAAATCAAACCAATTAGGCTATTTATGACAACTGTCATTAATGTAATGTTGTACAACAGAAGTTGCAATTCATGAATTGGTGGAGGCCAGGACGGCCTCACTTTCCCTGAAGATGGGAACTCAATAGAAAGGCATTTTCTGGGGTTTTCTTTTCTTTCTTTTTTTTTTTTGGTAAATAAATAATTATATTAATAACGCATTTGGACATTCGGCCAAAAAATTCTCAAACATGGGCATGTGACACACTAAATATTTGTGACCATATAATGTGCTCAACTCACCTCTTTGTTACCGATAATCACGCCATGACACTTTCTTCTTTTAAGTATTTATGCTTTTTATTTTATTTGAAAAAAATGATGAATAAGTCTTACATCATTTTAATGTTTTTAGTTGGAAAGTTCATTTTTCTATTTCATGTGAATCTGAGCTGTAAACAAGTCTAATATAAATATATATATATATATATATATTATTCTTTAAAAAATAATCAAGATAAGTATCAAATATTGATGTAAATTGAAAGCAATAAATTATCAAAGTTATTATCTTTTCAAAAACAAAAGGAAAAAAAAGGGTTTGGAGTGGCCTAAGCTAACTAATTGAGGTACAAAGAAACCATGTAATGTATGCAAAACTTTATTTGATTTAGACAATTATAGTGATTGAAACCTAATTATACAAAAGTTGCCAACTAGCTGATAGTAATGCAACTGACACGTACACAAAATTAGCTAACTGACCATTCACAAGAGTTGAGACTCAACCACTTGTTTAAGTGACGAAGCGCTACACCACTAAGTCAATCCCTTGATTAAGGAAAAGAAATTTGATTAAAGTATTATTTAAACACCAAATTTTATTTTTATTTTTTAAAGAAAAATGTTGAGCAAATTGGACCCAAGTCGTGCATTTATATATAGACTTTGATATAAGTTGGTACGATAAGATGTCCAAAATAGAAAGAGTAGGCCCAATCCACTTTATAATTAATTTTCCTAATTTCGACGTTTGATTTCTCCTGTCGATATGTCCAATCTTTTTTATCTATATGTCCAAACATAATTTGGGCCTTTCTATCCCACCACTGTACTATGACCTGAAAAAAGAAAAAAAATAAAAAATAAAAAGGTTATAATTTTGACTTCTCCGTATTAGATATTTCATTTAATTTATTAAATGAGAGATGCCAAACCTTATTACTATCACACTATTGGATCATTTACAAAATAAATTTTTTTTTTTTTTTTTTTTTTTTTTCCCCAATATATATAAACTTTAAAGTTACATAAGTAACTAATTGTTTTGACTTACCAAGATTATGAATCCATGGAAGTGGAACTTTTTATTAAAGGCATAAACTCTTATTCCCATTTTCACTTTACTTTAATCACATAGGTAACAACACATTTCCGCAATAAATAAAGCGAAACACTAGCATAAACCAACTCGCCTTAAAAAGGGGAAAAAAATAAAAAGTGGGTTAAAAATGACAGTGAATTCACAATCCCAGTGAGAAAGGGAAACCAGTAGAACCCAACCAGCTGCTACCAGCAATGAATCTTCCGGGTGTGAAACTTTGGGCTTCGGTTGCACTAGTAATAACCTTGAACCCTTTCCAATTAACCCTCCCGGAGGTCCCTGCTCCGGCACCCGTATTCTGATACTCACCGTAGAATAGAGTATTAAGGGCAAAATTGCCACTCCACTCGTGCCAACCTGCAGGGTTAATTACGTCGGTAATGGAGGATTGCATGACCACAGTTCTGGAATATTCTTTCCAGGGTCTTCCTAGGTACGTCGGGAAGTTTTTCTGAACAGGTCTCAAGTCGGAAGTGGCACCGATCCTGCATTTTTGAATAACGATGCCAGTGTTTTGGTTGGGGTCAGTTCTGCCCTGTGCTGTGACCATGTTTTTCTGGCCGGAGTTAGGTTTACGTGCGTGGATATCACAGTTCTGGAGAACGACTGCACCGTTACCAAAGATGAAATCCACAGTGCCGGCGATTAGACATTCAACGAAAAATTGTCGATTGGAGTGGACGTATAGGGTGTCTTGGTAAGCCAACATATCACATCTATAGAATGCTGATAAATCCGATCCAACCCGAAGAGCCACGGCTTGGTGCTTGGATGGTCCTGCTGTGTTTTGGAACGTTATGTCCCTTGCCAAGAACCGCTCCCCGACCGCCGCTGCACCCACCCCACATGCCCAAATAATTTAAATTAACGTTAGAGCCAAACAAACATTATAAGTATGGTCAGAAAAAATTCAATTTAATTTCGAACTACAAGATTAAAACAAAATAAAATATATAAAATGTTATCTTGTTTTTTAGTCCAACCAAGATAATAATAATTAGAAGAAAAAAAAAATTAGTCTAAAGGAGAAGACTTTGAACATTTGTTTTTTTATTTTTAAACTAATTTTGTTACACAAACGTGTCAAAGATTTTATTGTCGGTTTGTGTGATTTTTCACATAATTCCGTAATTAAAGGAAACAGTTAGAAAAAGAACATCCTACCAATTAATCATCCATACATAATCATCGGAACATATGTTTTACGACATTCGAGTACTACTATCATTCGATTGAAAAAATTAAAAAAAAAAGTCAAGACATGCACTTATATACGTAGAAAGTAAATTAATAATACAACTTTTTAAAGAATTCTACCCATTCACTGGAAAGCGCACCAACAGATTCTCTCCTCTCCCATCTTTAGCAACAAAGCAATTTGCACTGTCTGTCACTCACTTGTCACTATATGCCTTAGCTTTATGCAAAATATATAATGATCCCCATTATACAGTACTCTAAGAACTTAAAATTTCCGTGAATGTTTCTGTTAATTCAAAATAATAACAATTTATTTATTATTATTTCTTTTGTACTCGAGAAGACACTACTGTTCACAACTGTCCGAAACGGGAGCGCATGCTCTGTGTTTTTCTTTTTTTTTTTCCATTTTCTCCTCGGTCACTGTGTAAAAGTTATGCTAAAAATGGAAGAAGATGACAAACTACATGGGTCACGTGATGTATTTTTAGTCTTGGCTTTCTTATCTTGTGCCTAACATTTATCTGATTAGTGGATTGTTTGGTAATTTCTTCCATTAAAAATCAGGAATATCTGAATATTGAAGTCCGAACGACAAACTACTGGAGCGTTTTAAGGTAAATAAGTAAAAATTAAATGAAAGGGAAAATTTAACTTACCAACAGTTGCAGAATTAAAAGTGGTACTTCCGTCGACGACGTTTCTATTTCCGGTGATGATTGTGTTGGTTCTACCATCTCCCAAGAACATTATGTTAGTCTTCTTCTTTGGAATCTCCACATTCTCCCTATAAACACCAGCTTTGATTCTAATCACGTATCTCTTGCTACTCTTTTCCGGTGCTGCTGCAACCGCCGCCGCAACCGTTCTGTAGTTTCCACTTCCGTCGGCCGCCACGACTACGTTTGGCGTCACCGACGGTGACTGTAGCAACCTTCTGTCACCAGCAGACAACCACTCCGGCCATCCAGCGTGGTCATCATTCTCCACTTCCTTCAGCTTTCTGCCGCCGGTTAACTTCATTTCCTTTTCGATATCCGTGTCGGTCATGTTCGTAATCATGGCTAAAGCATTGCTACATAACCTCTCCACGTGAAATTGACCTTCCGTTAAGCCTTTACGGACCTTTTTATCGGCTTCGTCGTGAGAAAATCCATCGATACAAGTTTCCTGGTTAGTTATGGCGGAGCTGAGTAAAGTCTTGAGGTCGTCCGCGTGTTGTTGTAGAGACTTCTTGCTTGGGTACTGTTGAAGATCCTCCTCAGCTTTACGGAGTTCGTCGAGAGTTTCGTCTATGGTTTCCAAACAGTCGTGTAAGGCAATCTTCTCGCGCTTGGAGAGATCTTTTCTGGTTATCAGTTTCTTGACAGCAAAGTAATTGTGCTGAACGGTGGTAGTCGTGACGTTCAAGGCAATGTCGATCACGTCTTTTTGATCGGTCACTTTTTTGCTAACTCCGAGTCCGGGGAAACTTGAGAGCGTGGAAAAGCATAAATCAGGGTACAATGTGCTGCTGCAGGAGCTCTTCACAATAGCATGAGTCGCTGATGACGTGACCTGAATGTCAGCATGATGAGAATCGTTTTTGCGTGACTTTACTCCAACTGCAACACCAATCACTGCAACGATTAGTAAAACAGTCGCCAAAAGTGTGACAATAAGTCGCTTCTTTTTCTTAGACGAGGTGGTGGTTGTGGTGTTGGTGTTGTCGGAATGCAACATTCCGGCTAAAATTTGTTTCTCGTCGGCCATCTTAAAGGGGCTTCTTTTTTTTTTTTTTCTAAATAATACAGCACCACGAGTGTAGGATAGGCATCTTATTGGGGGATATTTATGCACGAGAGGTGACTGCTCTGGACTTTTTTTAATTAAAATTTCGATTTTTTTTTTTTTAACGTGAAGTGGGGTAGTTTCTTTTTTATTTTTTCAAAAATGTTTTGATATATAAACTTTATAGTACAGTCGTAGAATATGGATTTTTTTTTTCGGATACGAGGGAGGGAGAGGATAATATTAGTATGAGGTTGAGTTTGAAAGTCTGTAATACAACTGGGCACTAAAGGTGCCTGAGTAAAGATTTTAAATTCTTGATCTGATATTTAAAGTTATTATGATTTTATTTGAATAATATTTTATTAAGATTTTAAATAGAGTTTATAGCGAGTGTTGAAATATTAATATCGTAATATTCAAAATGCGTTTTCTAATTGTGTCAACCCAAAAATTTATTTTTTCTTCAAACTTTTGGTCATAATTATTACTCTTTCCCCTCTATCTGAATTATTTGTTCTATTTAATCAAAATCTCTGTTGAGGTAAAAATTAACAAAAATCTAAAGAATATATATTGTTTAAAGCTTCACAAAAAGGCCACATATTTAACTCGGTAGCTTGGGGGAGTTGGTAAGCGAACTCATAATGCTTCCTCCAGGGCGGGTGGTCGAGGGTTTGAATCCCCTGATGTGGTTAGCGTCATATTAAAAGCTATGGGTCGGACTCTAACCCTCGAGTAAGAGTTGAACTCTGTGAGCGCTCCGCAGATCGAGTTCGGATTAGTCTCACCAAAAAAAATAGAGACACCGGGCACCCCAAGTAGGTAAAAAATAGCTGAATTGAATTATGGAAGAAATATGAGAACTTTTGAAACATGCAATGTAATGAAAGTAATAGGGTTTTGATAATTTAGTTTGTTTAATGTTGTGTAAGCATCCGTCAATATTTTTCACACTTATGGCACAACAAACATCATGTGTATCCACATTTCATACGGATGTTACCTAAGAATATCTTTTCCCAGGTTAATTACTATTTCTTTTTTTTTTTATTCAGTGTCTAAAAAATAAATGAATTATTAGTTATAATTTATGTATTTATATATCATCTCTATATCATTCATCTGCAAAATTACTGAGCAACGCAATTATTAAATAGTAGGAGTCTGAAACTCTCTATTTAAATGACATATTTTAAACTCATGAAAGTCACTTAAAATGAGCTAAAGTAGATAATATCATTATATGTCCCACATCAAAAATTATAGTTAATGTATAATGGGTAATACCAAATATTTGATTGAGAGTCGTGATAGTTGCTTATAACATTTATATAATCTTTTTACCATTTATTAAAATAATGTGTTTGGTTTAAAGTTAAAAGTATTTTTAAATTGAGAGCTTTTCAAAAAAAATTATTCCTTTAATTTGTTATTTAAGAAATTATCATTTGCTCTTTTTTTTTATTATTATTTTATTTTTAATTAGTAGTATTTTGTTTTTTTTTGTTTTTTTTTTTATAAAAAAAACACTTAAAGATGCTGTCACAATTAATTACTGCATGTACACGTGAAACATATAAATAATTTTATTTTATTATTTAAAAAAAGAAAAAAAACAACTTTTGCTCAAAATTCTGCAACTTGACATTTTAAAATGGGTAGGAAACCAAAAAGGGTAACCCAACTTGATAACTTTATGTTTATTTATTGGTTGTTTGCTCCTTTCCAAAAAAAAAAAAAAAAAAACCATAATTTGGTTGTAAACATGCTTAATTTATTTTAACATCTGAAAATGGTCATTAATCTACCTGTCTTTCAGACATTCTAGTATGCCTTTTTTCTTCAAATGATTATTAAAAAAATGTTAAAAAAAATCTTAATTTAGGATTACCAAATCTTTAACTACTGTTTCTGTTCATAAAATAATAAAAAAAGTTATTGCAAAATTGAGAAAACTAGATAGATTTCTGGGTCGTTCACTAACAGCTTAAGCTTTTGATAGATTTAGTATCAGAGTTCAACTCCCGACTTCTACAAAACGAAAAGATAATTAAATTTTTGAACGTAATTGGGCATCACATCAACGGAGAGCGTAGTGGGCTAAATAGGAGTCTTTAAATGGATTCGTGAGATGTTCCGGAACAGCAGCTTAAGGCTTACCTTTTAAAACTTTTTTGTTGCATCGGATTCTTAATTATTCTAACATTCGATTAAAGTAAAAAATTCAACCAATAGACTGGATTCCCTCTGTCTCTATTTTCTTCCCCCTGATTGTTTCAGTTAATTTGTCTTAATATTTGTACTAATTAAGAAAAAACAAGAAGGAAAGTACATTATATGTATATAATATATTCCTTACTTACACCACGACGAATAATTAATCCTCATTTAAATATTCTTGATTTCTGCAAAAAAAAAGAAAATTATAAAATTATTAGCATTCTCAGAAAGGTTACTTAATTTAATTTTGATTTACCAGAATGTCTTGCACAAAGTTCAAGAATTCTTTTATTTTTATCCTTCTTTATTTAAAGCTAATTAATTAAAGGGGTTGTTTGTGCTAAGAACAAGTTGAATTATTCAAATCATTGCACATGGTTTAGGGACCCCAAAAGTACCACCTATACACACACATATATATATATATATATATATATATATATATATATATTTATATTATAACTATATTACTAGTATATTTTTTTTTTACAACTCGACATACTCATCGACTAATTAATGAGAAATTTGTGAAAAGAAATTCTTAAAATATAATATATGATTGAAATTGCGACATAAAGTCATCTTTAACGTGAGTTAAACTCAATATCTCTCACTTAGTTAGATAAAACACCTAAGAAATTCAAATTAATTATGTTATCATTTTTCTTATATATATATATATATATTCGTGTGTGCAGTGTGAGTTTTTTTTTTTTTTTTTTTTTTTTAAACAAAGAAAAAATGGGATGAATTTTGTTGACTGAAATGATTCGACAGATTATTGGTGGCTGTTTTTTCATTATTATTATTATATTATGCTGAGTCCAGCTAATTAAGATGAAATTAAGCCTTTATATTATATAATGATAATGGAATGTCTTTCTCTATATAATATTTTAAATAAATTATAATAAGAGAATGTCATTTAATTATCTAATTATTTTATTTTAATATTGTTACTTTTAAAATATTAAATATTTAATTGTAAATTATAGTTTTATTTCTTTATAATAAAAACTTTTGAGTATTAATAAATTATACTTCAAATAATACAAATTAAAAAGTGTATAAATTAAAAGAATTATGCCGAATGGGAGAACAACAAGAAAGAGTGAAGGGCCAGCGCTTGCTTTTGGGACGTTCAAAATTGGCAACCACGTCAACAAAGGAATTTAACGTTCACTTTTTATAATTACCATTGATCAGTTTTGATCGTATGGCAACAAAACCACCTCTATTTTTTTTTTAAAATAAGTGGAATATTTATTAAAATAAAAAACAATACAAAAATGAATGATTAAAATCATTCACGGAAATATAAAGTATTAACCTAAAATTATATGCTGCAAACAAAACACCAACTTAAAATTGGAGCAGGGCAGCAAACTCAACCTAAACAAATTAGGTGAGTCGGAAAAAGTAGAAAATAAATATAAAAATACATAAAAAAAGAAAAACAACAGATATTCTGTCTAAATCTAGGGTCTTCATACTGTCGATTTCAAATCTCATTTGCGAAGGGAGTTTGATTTTGTATTCTTTCTTCAACAGTAGTCTAATCCATCCCGGGTGCATCAAAGATTTCATAGAATACCTAAAAAGAAAACCAAATACGAATACGAACAAAAGACCCAGAAATAATCCGAATTTAAAATTTTTTCTTTCCAAAAGAAGAAAAAATTGATATTTAAATAAACAAAACCACCTCTATAATTGATGGATGGATAGAGTAACATGGTTCACTGATTGGTACCCCCAAAACCAAAAATAAAATAAAAGAATAAATCAAGTTGTAGCAGCCAGGCAGAATATATATATATATATATATATATATATATATATATATCAACACATGTTGATATGAGTGAAAAATGCTTGTTTTCCATTATTTCGAATTTTAACTTTATCTATGAATAAAAAAATGTAAGGAAGTTCTCTTGTAATTTTGAATTAATTATAATCTATCGAATACAAAAGATTAACTTCTATATAACTCAGCAGTTTGGGGAGTTGGTAAGTGGACTCTTAAAGCTTCACCTCATGGCGGATGGTCGAGGGTTCGAATCCCCTGAGGTGATTAACGTTAAAAAACTATGGGTCGGACCCTCACCATTGAGTAAGAGTTGGACTCCGAGAACGCACCTCGGGTCGAATCCGGATTAATTGGCTCGTGTGAGTTCGGATACCATATCTTTAAGAAAAAAAAAAAAAAAATTAACCTCTATATATATATATATATTTTATGGGATTCTTATCTTGAAGCTTCCTACACACACGGACACGGTGGTCTTTTTAGCAACTTTTATTGCTTTTGCATTTTTCCGGCTGCTTGGTTCATGTCAATTTCAAATAGGAAAATGAAGATCAGAAAAGTATCAGGTTGAGAAATGAACCATAAAATTGCACGCTATCCATCCCACAGTCTTTATCTCAAAGCTCTAGGACGGAAATGGAGGCCGGGCCGAGCCAGTGAACTCCAAAAATAACGTGGTAGATATTCAAAGGACCACATAAGTACCAATTTTATAATATTGTGAGTCGTGTTTAACTAGAAATAAGTGTGAAACTAAAATTAATTTTTTTAAAAAAATGTAAATTTAGTCTCTTATCTTTCAATTTTTGGCCATTTGGATCTTTAATTAAATTATTTCACTCAATTGTCAAGTGTTAGTGGTCAAGTTGGTAGTAAGGCTGCTCCCAAACACTCTACTTACCTAAATAGTGGGAGTTCGACACCTCATTTCTACATAGTAGTCTTGCGGGGTCACAGTTGGATTAGTCATGTAAAACCCGGACACCATCACTTAAAAAAAAAAAAAATCATTTCACTCAATTGGTTTTTACATAGTCCTTCCAATACTAAATTGAGTAGACCTACGAAATAGGTTGCCCTTTAAGGCCTAAGATTTTTATTAGAGTCCAACTGAACATAATTAACACGGATCTAACATCAATCTATGGAGGTCCGAAATTTTAGAAATGACTTTGCTCTTAGTGTAGTAAAGCACCTAGTTCCATAATTCCGACAAACTACTCACTTTCATAGCAATTATCACAATCTGCGTCGATAATATTGTGCCCTACGTAGGAATGAAAGTCATGATATTTTAAAACTCTATGTAAGTAATTTATGAGTACATTTGAATTTTCAAGTGGATTATTCTTCTCATGGGTTGAGTGTCAAAATTGATGATGTCTTAGAAAAATAATGGTAGAGATTTCTATTCTCCGAATCTCATCCCATCACACAACTCAACTCCACTTGTCAATGCGGAAAAGGATTGTTAAATTTGACTACTCTTGTGCTAAATATGAACTTTATTTATACGGTTAAAAAGTATCACTACTCACTAGTCACTATTGGGTGCACTATTTTGGTAATTTTTAATGGTACCATTTTTCCTCTGCTGTCACGAGGGCCGGTTTTATTATCATTACCCACAAAGTTTGTTACATATATTAATGGAAAATTTATGATTATTTAATTATAATAAATATAATATTTTTGTGTATATTATGAATGTATTTTGACGACAATATCATTGCAAGTATTGTGTTATAAATAATCAAATGAGTTTTATTAGTTTAAAATGATATTATTTAACTCATAAACTAACGATTTGGGATTTCAAGTCACAACAATATAATAATGTTTTAAAAATATTATTAATGTTAGAAGGAAAAAAACAGGGATTGGAAATTTAATGAGATAAGCTTCATTGTCTCCATTTTGGTTCAATGAATCATCAAGTTTTAGTAATAAAAAATTGCATGGTTTTTTGTTTCTTTCGTACTATTTATTTAGTTTTTTTTTTTTTTTGATAAGTGTGCTATTTATTTCGTTGGTCCGTAGACTTTTTGTCAAATCATACAGTTTTGTATTAAGTTGGATTCATAATCTCATTTAAAGTTTTACTATAATAAAGACCACATGGGCATTTACCAAAAAAAAAAAAAAAAAAAAAAAGACCACATGGGAAGATCAACTCATGAAGCTGTCTCTACCTATGTAAGTTATACCCGAGGGTGAGGTCCGACCCAAAATTTTTTAACGTGGCACTAACTATCTCAGTGAGATTCTACCTACTAATATTATGTATCCTCCAAACGTTTAAAAAGTTCATGTAAAGTCTTAGTTTTTAAAGATATAAATATATATTTAGGTCATTTAATAATTTTATCGACTAAAATTTGGGAGAAATCTATAGTAGAAGACTCACAAGACTATAAAAATCTTTCCCTTGTATGTGTCGAATTCGGATATCTTATTTGACACGCCTGATAGATACCAAATGAAAAAAATAAATTTGGAGGCACCCTTACCCTTGTAGGATCCACCTAGAACACTTTAATTTCTTTAATATATATATATATATATATATATTAATGAATTGTCAAGAAATTGTAACTTAGTTTGTAATAGTTTACTTAAAAGTTATGAGTTTGGGAGAAAATATTAGCATTTTTCAATAAAATTATATATATATATATATATATATATATATATATATATATATTGATGAATTGGGCTTAAACAGCCTAAATATAGTATAGCCCGTGGGCTAGTTTCCTTTTTTTTTTTTTTCAATTTTCCTATGAGAATTGTATATTCTTTGCGGTAAACGTTGGGCCGGATCACAGTATAGAAAATTATTCTCAATTGGTTGCACAATATTAAAAAAATCCCCTCACTCCAGAAGCACCTCTATGTCCCCTTTTAGTTGGAAACTTTCCTTTACAAACGGTCTTTTTCTCATTTACTAATGGATATGCCATTTACTAAGTCTTCTATTTTGAAGACCAAATACAGGGCAGTCGTTTTCTCTCACTTACTAGGCTGTGGGTACTACTTACCTGTTATCAGAAGTATTTATTATGATGCAATTAATTGATAAGAACAGGTTCCTGTATGAAGTTTTCTTCCTTTATAAATGTACACAACGAAATGGATGAGTATGGATAAGAAAAAAAAAAATGGAGTATCTGAAACATGGTCTTTTGCTGTGTTTATTTCTTTGCTGGTTTAGCAAACCTGAATTTGCTAGCTGCAATACAAAATTTTCAAATGTAACTATGAGATGCAAGAAGAGGGAAAGTGAGGCTCTACTCGAGTTCAAGAATGGTCTAATAATCAGTGAGAAAACTAGGCTGAATTCATGGATAGACGGTGCAGATTGCTGTGCATGGGAAGGAGTTGTTTGCAGCAACAAAACAGGCCATGTCGTGAATCTTGATTTACAAAATCCTTTGTCCTTTAATCTTGATATGTATTTCGATGACGCAAATTATTTTTCACTTTTCAATCTCAACCGTTTGAGAGGTGAGATAAATCCTTCTTTGGTTAATCTTAAACGCTTGAATTATTTAGACATTAGCATGAATAATTTCTCGGGAACATCCATTCCTGAATTCTTTGGATCCCTGAAGAATTTGAAATACTTAAACCTCTCAAGTTCTGGTTTTGGTGGAAGGGTTCCTCAAAATCTTGGAAATCTCTTGAAATTGCAGCACCTTCATATTGGTTATGCTCCAACTGTATCGTACTCTTTTCAGTTCATTGTCGGATATTCATATTCTAAATTGTTCATTGACAGTCTCAGTTGGATAACCAATCTTTCTTCTTTGAAAACCTTGGAATTGTCTGGAGTATACCTTGGAGAAGCTCCTGATTGGTTGAAATCACTCAATATGCTCCCATCTTTGTCTTCGTTGAGCTTAGCTGGATGTGAACTTCACACATTTCCTCCTCTTTCACATTATAATTTCACTTCTCTTTCTTCACTGAATCTTGGATGGAACAATTTTACCAATGCTATCCCTCTTTGGTTGCTGAATATTACTGGCATGGAGGAACTTCGCCTTGACCATAACAACTTTGCTACTACCAGCCCGTTTCATAATTTGAAATCTGTATCTATTCTTGATCTATCATCAAATTCCTTTAATACTTCGTTACCAGATTCAATTTGTGAGGTGAAAAGTCTTGTGGATTTAGATCTTAGTGATAATTACTTTCATGGTTTACTTCCCCAATGCCTTGGTAACTTGACTTCTCTAGTGTCTCTCAATGTGGAAGCGAATAATCTTGAAGGAACAGTTCCAGTTACCATCAGTGATATGTGCAATTTGCAAGTTCTTGATTTGTCTCTGAACCAATTTTTGCCAAGCTTGATTGTTAATAACCCATCTGGGTGCATTCTTGGTAGTCTGAAGGAGTTTTACTTCATTTCAAACAATTTTCATGGTTACTTGCCCAGTGAAGTGGAAAGGTATAGAAAGCTGAAAATTTTGAAGTTGTCTTTCAATTCATTTTCTGGGACAATTCCATCCACAATTGGAAAACTACTGAATTTGAAGGAGTTGGATATCAGTAACAACAACTTCAGTGGCAATGTTCCTTTAAGTCTTGGACAACTTTCAGAATTAGAGAAGCTGGATATTAGTAATAATTCATTGTCTGGGGAGATATCGGAACTCCATTTCAAGAATTTCAGAAAGTTGAAGTTTCTGTCAATGTCATTAAATTCACTGGTTCTTAAAACGAGTCCTCAGTGGATTCCTCCATTCCAACTCGAAAGTATTGATCTTGCATCGATAAAAGTTGGCCCTCGGTTTCCTCCATGGTTGAAGACTCAAATGCAGGTTAAAAGCTTAATCATGTGGAAAGCAAGCATTTCAGATACTCTCCCTAATTGGTTTCAAAAGATTTATTCTAACATTCATGACTTAGATTTGTCATACAACAACATAAGTGGGAAAATGCCAACGTTTGATGAATCTAAAACCATTGTTAGAGTAATAAATTTGAAATCAAACTACTTCACAGGGCCCTTACTCTTGTTTCCATCACAAGTTTATCAGTTGGATATTTCAGAAAATGGTTTCGAAGGAAATATTCCTGTCATTGACAAAGCAAGTTGAATCCATCACTGAGCAATCTTTTACTTTACAATAACCGATTTACGGGTGAAATCCCTTTTCAATTGTGTGAAGTACAAAGTTTGACATTCATAGATCTATCAAACAATCAATTGTCGGGAAGAATTCCTTCTTGCTTGGTTAAACTCCAAAGCCTTTTGGTTCTAGATTTGTCAAATAACAGTCTTTCGGGTGAAATTCCTCACACATTGGGTTACTTGGCTAATCTTCAAAGTTTGCAGTTGCAAAGAAACAAACTTGTTGGGAAGCTTCCCTCATCATTTCAAGAACTTAAAGAATTGCGAATACTTGACCTTGGTGACAATGAATTGAAAGACATTATCCCTCCATGGATTGAAAAGTGGACTATGGTTTTTCTAAGGCTTCAATCTAATAACTTCTATGGAGATATTCCAGAGCAGCTCTGCCATTTAAAATTAATTCGGTTGTTGAACCCGGGAAGAAACAATTTATCGGGAACTATCCCTCGCTGTTTTAGCAACTTCAGTTCAATGATTTATGATCCTCCGATCGGACAATTATGCTCAAGAGCTACGAACTATTTTTCAAGAAAGGTTGCAGACTCCATGAAAGGTTCGGAACGTGAGTATTCTTCCGGTCCGACACTTCTTCAATCCATTGAGCTTTCGGAAAACAAGTTAAGTGGGCATATCCCTTATGAGATTTTTAAGCTTAAAGGGTTACAAAGTTTGAATCTTTCTGGAAATTTTCTCGAGGGAAGAATATCAAAGAACATTGGAAATCGACACAACTCCAGTCCCTTGATTTATCAAGAAACCAACTTTCTGGTCCAATTCCTCGGAGTTTGTCCAACTTAAATTCTTTGAGTTACCCGAACCTGTCGAACAATAGGTTATGGGGACGAATACCAACTGGTAATCAACTTCAGACCTTGAATGATCCGTCCATTTATTCAGAAAATGACGGTCTCTGCGGAATACCTCTTTCAAAAATCTGTCCCGATGATAAACCTTCCTCCATTGGACGTGGACCAAGAACTGAAAGCAACGGTCAGCAGAAGATTGACTTGACTTGGTTTTATGCTTTGGGATTGGACCTGGTTTTGGTTTCGGTTTCTTGGGATTTTGGAGCATTGTCGTTTTCAACAAGACTTGTCGGGCTGCATTGTTTGAATTCGTTGATAGGGTTTTGAACCATTGATTTAATGCATTTATCTTCTTCTCCTTTTTTAGAATTATTTAGAGGGGTCTTATTTTGTACATAATTATGGCAATTATCTGCATCTTCTTTAAAAGTTTTCTGTTTCTACCCTCATTTATTTATATATATATATATATATATATATATATATTATATATATAATTACAAGTTTCTAATAGTTTCAATGTAATTAAGTTAAACGTTTAGGGTTTTTTTTTGTCTTTTAATTCTCAATTAATGCTTAATTACTTTTTTTTTCTTAACTTTTTATTTTATTTATTTATTAATGACTTTTTACTTCCATTTTTATCATAATTTCGTATTTTTATAATATTTTTTAAACTATTTTTATTTCAATTTTGATTTTTTTTTATTTAAAACCAATCATTTTATTTTTTAAGATTACAAAAGTTTAATTTTTTCTAATCATAATTATACTTTTATATTGAATAATAATCGTTATTATACTTAACTATTAATTATTTTCTTTATTATTTAATTTTTTTTCAATTTTTTTTATATTAATATTTTTAACTTTAATTAATTTATTATTTATCTCTATAACTTTTAAAACTTTATCTTTAATAAAAAAATATTTGTAATTTGAATTTTTTTCACTTGTTTTTACACATTAATTTTTGATAAATTTTAATTCATTTTTTTTAAAAAAAATTATTTCTTAAAAATAATAGTTGAAAAAGTTCTTAAATTATTTGAATTGATTGTTTATATTATAATTAACTATAAACAATTTGTTAGTTGATTTTGAAGATATGCTTTTTTTAATCAGTTTAATAATTACAAATAATGTTCTTAATTATTTATTCTTTTAAATTTTCATTTTATTTTCAATTTTGTGCAAGTTTATATAAAGTTTTGAAATCTCATATACCTATTGAACTATGTTATAATTTAATAATTTAATAATATTAATTTAATAGTTAGTAAAAATGTATATTATGTATATATATTCATAAAATTTGAACTCAATAAAATATATAATGAGTATTTTGAACATAAATAATGACAAAATTATAACGAAATAAGCAAAGATATAAAATTTTAATAATAAATTTTTTATTTCTTTATTTAGAAACAAATATATTTTTTAACTTAACTTTTGGTAGTATATATATATATATATTAGGCTTAAACAATGGTCGTTCCATTAGCCATTTTAACGAACACTTGTTCTCTTTAATTTTTTTTTTTAAAATTAATTTTAAAATGTAAAATAAATACAATAAAAATTATGGACAAAATAAATAAATATTTAATTAAAATATTTAAGCAAGCATTAAAATCACAAACTAAATCACTATCAAAATATAAATATTTGAAATAATAATAAAAGTAGTTTAACCAACACCCAAAATAATCAATATTCTAGGCAATCCATTTAATAATGTAACTGTACGATGATTGGACCATTATTCTTTTTTAATTTGTGATGTCTAGTGTATATATATATATATAGAGAGAGAGAGAGAGCTCCCAGAAAAGTTGGCAATTGACTTATTGACTTTTCACATCAAATACTCGGGAAAATGGAAAATTTATAAGTAAAATCATCACATTGAATAACAGAAAAGGAATGATATTGATTTGTAGTTGAAAGTTGGTCTTTATAATTATATGGTATTTCATTCATTATATTCAATTTTTTTTTATTATTATTATTACATTTAAATTAATTTTGATTTGAGTCGATTTCGTCGTTTTAAGTTTTGATTCAAATTTTAAATAATTATATACTTGAGTACGAATATAAATTCGCAATCAAGTGAGTACTGTCCGAGTGGTCAGCACCCACACTCCCAACCTAAGGTTGGGAGTTCGACACCTACTCCCAGCCTTAGTTGCCGCCAACCCAACAATTATGCTACTTGAATCCAGGTGTAAATCATTCGGGTCAACCTGGACAACACACCATAAAAAAAAAAAAATATATATATAAATTCGCAACCTCATATATGAGTGGGGTTTGAATCCAACCTCATTATTTAAGTGAATATAATTTAAAAACTAGAATTAGTTATTTATTTATTTAATTTTGAAAAAATACACATACATTCATATTGAATTGGGCTTAAACAGCCTAAATATAGTATGGGTCGTGATCTGTGGCCCATGGGCTACTTCCCCCTTCCTTATTTTCCCCCATTAGAATTGCATCTTTGCTGGAAATGTTTACAGAAGCGATGTTCCTGTGTTCCATTTATTTTATTTTATTTTTTTCGTTTAACAGCTTATTTTGCATTACTAATTCAGAATATCAAACCCTCTTAGTTGGAAGCTTTCCTGTGCCAACTGCCAATGGTCTTTTTCTCATTTACTAACAGATGCCATTTACTAAGTCTCATATATTTTGAAGATCAAATACAGAACAGTAGTCCCCTCTCTCTCTCTCTCACACACACACACACACACTTACTTGGCTGTGGGTTCAGGTAAGGGTACTTATCAGAATTATTTATTATGATGCAATTAGTTGATAAAAACAGATTTCTGTATGAAGTTTTGTTGCTTTATAAATGCATACTCAGAAGTATGGATTGCTTTGTAAGTAATTCATTCATTGTAGAAAAATATGGAATATCTGAAACATCGTATTATGCTGTTTTTATTTCTTTCTTGGTTTAGCAAACCTGAATTTGCTAGCTGCAAAACAGAAATTTCAAATGTAACTATAAGATGCAAGAAGAGGGAAAGCGAGGCTCTACTCGAGTTCAAGAATGGTCTAATAATCAGTGAGAAAACCAGGCTGAATTCATGGATAGACGGTGCGGATTGCTGTGCATGGGAAGGAGTTGTTTGCAGCAACAAAACAGACCATGTCGTGAATCTTGATTTACGAAATCCTTTGTCCTTTAATCTTGATATGTATTTCGATGACAGAGATTATTTTTCACTTTTCAATCTCAACCGTTTGAGAGGTGAGATAAATCATTCTTTGGTTAATTTGAAACACCTGAATTATTTAGACATTAGCATGAATAATTTCTCGGGAACATCCATTCCTGAATTCTTTGGATCCCTGAAGAATTTGAAATACTTAAACCTCTCAAGTTCTGGTTTTGGTGGAAGGGTTCCTCAAAATCTTGGAAATCTCTTGAAATTGCAGCACCTTCATATTGGTTATGCTCCAACTGTATCGTACTCTTTTCAATTCATTGTCGGATATTCATATTCTAAATTGTTCGTTGACAGTCTCAGTTGGATAACCAATCTTTCTTCTTTGAAAACCTTGGACTTGTCTGGAGTATACTTTGGAGAAGCTCATGATTGGTTGAAATCACTCAATATGCTCCCATCTTTGTCTTCGTTGAGCTTAGCTGGATGTGAACTTCATACATTTCCTCCTCTTTCACATTATAATTTCACTTCTCTTTCTTCACTGAATCTTGGATGGAACAATTTTACCAATGCTATCCCTCTTTGGTTGCTTAATATTACTGGCATGAAGGAACTTCGCCTTGACCATAACAACTTTGCTACTACCAGCCCGTTTCATAATTTGAAATCTGTATCTATTCTTGTTCTATCATCAAATTCCTTTAATACTTCGATACCGGATTCAATTTGTGAGGTGAAAAGTCTTGTGGATTTAGATCTTAGTGATAATTACTTTCATGGTTTACTTCCCCAATGCCTTGGTAACTTGACTTCTCTAGTGTCTCTCAATGTGGAAGCGAATAATCTTGAAGGAACAGTTCAGATTACCATCGGTGATATGTGCAATTTGCAAGTTCTTGATTTGTCTCCGAACCAATTTTTGCCAAGCTTGATTGTAAATAACCCATCTGGGTGCATTCTTGGTAGTCTGAAGGAGTTTTACTTCATTTCAAACAATTTTCATGGTTACTTGCCCAGTGAAGTGGAAAGGTATAGAAAGCTGGAAATTCCGAAGTTGTCTTTCAATTCATTTTCTGGGACAATTCCATCCACAATTGGAAAACTACTGAATTTGAAGGAGTTGGATATCGATAACAACAACTTCAGTTGGCAATGTTCCTTTAAGTCTTGGACAACTTTCGAATTAGTGAAGCTGGATATTAGTAATAATTCATTGTCTGGGGAGATATCGGAACTCCATTTCAACAAGTTCATAAAGTTGAAGTTTCTGTCTATGTCATTAAATTCACTGGTTCTCAAAATGAGTCCTCAGTGGATTCCTCCATTCCAACTCGAAAGTATTGATCTTGCATCGATAAAAGTTGGCCCTCGGTTTCCTCCATGGTTGAAGACTCAAATGCAGGTTAAAAGCTTAATCATGTGGAAAGCAAGCATTTCGGATACTCTCCCTGATTGGTTTCAAAAGATTTATTCTGACATTCATGACTTAGATTTGTCATACAACAACATAAGTGGGAAAATGCCAACGTTTGATGAATCTAAAACCATTGTTAGAGTAATAAATTTGAAATCAAACTACTTCACAGGGCCCTTACTCTTGTTTCCATCACAAGTTTATCAGTTGGATATTTCAGGAAATGGTTTCGAAGGAAATATTCCTGTCATTGACAGCAAGTTGAATCCATCACTGAGCAATCTTTTACTTTACAATAACCGATTTACGGGTGAAATCCCTTTCCAATTGTGTGAAGTACAAAGTTTGACATTCATAGATCTATCAAACAATCAATTGTCAGGAAGAATTCCTTCTTGCTTGGTTAAACTCCAAAGCCTTTTGGTTCTAGATTTGTCAAATAACAGTCTTTCGGGTGAAATTCCTCACACATTGGGTTACTTGGCTAATCTTCATAGTTTACAGATTGCAAAGAAACAAACTTGTTGGGAAGCTTCCCTCATCATTTCAAGAACTTAAAGAATTGCGAATACTTGACCTTGGTGACAATGAATTGAAAGACATTATCCCTCCATGGATTGAAAAGTGGACTATGGTTTTTCTAAGGCTTCAATCTAATAACTTCTATGGAGATATTCCAGAGCAGCTCTGCCATTTAAAATTAATTCGGTTGTTGAACCCGGGAAGAAACAATTTATCGGGAACTATCCCTCGTTGTTTTGGCAACTTCGGTTCCATGATTTATGATCCTCCAACCAGACAATTGGGCACAAGAGCTGTGTACTATTTTTCAAGAAAGGTTGAAGACTCCATGAAAGGTTCGGAACGTGAGTATTCCTCTGTTTTGCCATTTCTTCAATCCATTACGCTTGCAGAAAACAAATTAAGTGGGAATATCCCCGATGAGATTTTTAAGCTTAAAGGGTTACAAAGTTTGAATCTTTCTGGAAATTTTCTCGAGGGAAGAATATCGGAGAACATTGGAAATCGACACAGCTGCAGTCCCTTGATTTATCAAGAAACCAATTCTCTGGTCCAATTCCTCGGAGTTTGTCCAACTTAAATTCTTTGAGTTACCCGAACCTGTCGAACAACAGGTTATGGGGACGAATACCAACTGGGAATCAACTCCAGACCTTGAATGATCCGTCCATTTATTCAGGAAATGACGGTCTCTGCGGAATACCTCTTTCAAAAATCTGTCCCGATGATAAACCTTCATCCATTGGCCGTGGACCAAGAACTGAAAGAAGCAGTCAGCAGAAGATTGACTTGACTTGGTTTTATGCTGGGGTTGGACCTGGTTTTGGTTTTGGTTTCTTGGGATTTTTTAGCTTCATCGTTTTCAACAAGTCTTGCAGGGTTGCATTGTTTCAATTCCTGGACTGGGTTTTGAACCATTAATTTAAGGCTTGCTGCAAAGAAACTATTACACTACACGTGTTACTAATTATGGCAATTATCTGGAAATGCCTCTTCTTTAAAGTTTTCTATTGTACTGCTTCTTCAGTTGCCCTTTTCTTCTGATGTATTGTCATTAATTTACATCATTTTCTTCTCTGTTTTCTTTTTTTTTTTTTTTTGAAAAATATATGAGAATTGACTTATTCAATTTTCATATCAAAGACTCGGAAAAATTGAAAAATTTATAAGTTATCCATCACATTGAATAACTGAAAAGGAATGATTTTGATTTGTGGTTGAAAGTTGGCCGTATTATAGAGCTTCAAATTCTTGTACCACAGTTATTGGGTTCAAGTACTATGGGCTGAATCAGCCTCTATCTAATTACAAAATTTAAATGGGCCAAATCCATTAAATGCATCCATTTCTTGATAGTTAATAAATCCAAATTTTCGAATGATCCGGTCCGTTTACCCTTCGGTACCGATTTGGCACGCCGCGTCCTGAATCCCCTCCGTGTCTGTTGCAATACAAACACTCCATCGCTGTAGCTCACGGCCGCTGCTCGAACATTGGACCTTCGCCATCAGCGCACTTTCAACATTTACCATTTCCTTTATATTCTATCGGTATGCTTATTCATGTTGGTATCTACAGTCTGCTTTTTTTTTTTTTTTTTAAATATCTTTTTGGTAGGTTGATAGAATAGAAATGTTGTTGATTACTAGGGTTAATAAGTGACGCATGCTGGTAAACAGGGTTTATTGGTTCGAAAGCTTTCAGCAAACAGAGAGTACATAGTACAGTTACTTTTGGCGGCAGGAGAAGATCATTCATATTAACAGGAAGGAACAAGAAGAAAAAAGGGGAAAAAGGCCATGAGCAAACGTGATAGTTTCCGGAAAGAGAATTTGGCTAAGAAATATGGCAATCAACGGGATGAAACTGTCAAAACTCAGAGACATTCATCTGCGCCACAGACATCATTTGTCAGGTTCCTGTTTGGCTTTGCTACTTGATTATTTTTATAATGGAAAGTTTTGATTGCTATGTTCTCATGTTTTCGATCTTTCGTTATAGGAAGCAGGTTGATCCAGAAACAGCTAAATATTTTGCAGAGATTTCAAATGTTATTGAAGGTTCTGAAATTGATTTGGAGGAAAGGTTGGTTATATGTGGAAATGCTTTGGATGAGGCTAGAGGAAAAGAAGTAGAACTTGCAACTGATTACATCATAAGCCACACTTTACAGACTCTTCTGGAAGGCTGTTCTGTAGAGCACCTCTGTGGCTTCCTAAGAAGCTCGGCAAAGGACTTTTCACATATTGCCACAGATAGGTCTGGTTCTCATGTTGCTGAAGCAGCCCTAAAGGCTTTGGTTATGCATCTTGAAGATATTGACGCTCATTCCTTGATTGAGGAGACTCTGTCTATAATATGCAAGGTATCAAGTTTATTAGTAATATAAACATTTTATTTATCTTTTGAAGTATAACCGGTATGCTGCAGGTCCATTCTTTCTATGTACGTTATCTTCATCTTTATTCTGTTCTCGTGCATGCAGCACAGATGCATATTTACAAATATATATATTATATACGTTTGTGAGCCTATGGTTGGGAAAAAAATCTAAATTATCTTTCATTGTGTGCAAAAGATTTTGTGAATTGTTTTACAAAATTTACATTGGTGCATAGAGTTTCTGATGTTCTCTGGATTTTTTTATCACATTTCTTTTGCTCTATTGCTAGATGATTGTGGAGAATCCTCTTGATATGATGTGCGACTGTTATGGATCTCATGTTCTTCGAAGCCTTCTTTGTCTATGTCGAGGAATACCCTTAGATTCATCAGAAATTCATGCTACTAAATCATCAATTCTGCTGGCCGAGAGGTTGAATATCAAAATGTCTCAGCCAAAGGATAACAACCTGCAACATCTTCAGCCAAGATTTCCTGAGTTACTTAAGCTCCTCGTATCAGGGATATTGGACACTATGCAGAAAGATATGGCTACATTTCAAGCTAACCAGTACAGTAGCTTGGTTCTGCAGGCAAGTTTTATCAGGCAGCTCAAATTTCTTCATTCTACCTTGGTCCTAAATAGAAATTTTAAATCATGTGGTCTCACCAGAACTTTTATCTTCATTTTATGTGTTGGAATACATAGCAAAATTCCTTTCTCTTATCTTTTCAAGAATTTTACTTCTGTTTTTTAATCAGAGGTATACAGTGAAAGAGGAGTTTGAATCTATGCATTATTTCCTTATTAAAGTTTCTTCTTGATCGATCATATGTATTTACTGCAGGCTGCTCTGAAGTTATTAGGTGGTCAAGACGAGTTACTATTACATATCATTCCGATTATTCTTGGATGCAGTACAAAGAAAAGCATTGACTGTAATCTTACTGAAATGGTGATCGGTCAAAAACTTTTGAGTTTAATGGAGGAAAATGGATTTAGTCATTTAATGGAGGTAATCTAAATAAATCCAATATCTACTAATTTTCTGCATTTTACTATGTAATGGTTTACTTAATTGTTTCGCTTTTTGTTTACATGAGGATTTTTTTCCCCATGGACTCATTGCATTTTTCCCCCTGTTTTGTTAATTATTGTTGCATTAGTACTCAAAAGAATGACTTCAGTATGGACCAGGAGACAGCAGCACAAAAATAAATTTGACCGATTAGCTTCTCCTCATGAACCTAACTAATCTTATATGACTTTTATTTGGCTTAGAGGGTTTTCCTGTTTTGTAGTCAATATACCATCTTGAATCAGTCTATATAACTGTAATATTGATGTTCCATTATCTCACTATGTCACATCTGCTGAATTTCTTATTCATTCAGAATTTTAGCTACTTCTGGAATTTTGACTGTTCTGAAATATATGCTTTTGACAGGTTATATTGGAAGTGGCTCCCGAGACCTTGTATAATGAATTATTTTTCAAATTATTCAGGAATTTATTATTTGATCTATCATCTCATCAGTATGGGAACTTTGTTGTCCAAGCTTTGGTTTTTCATGCCAGAACTCAAGATCAAGTATGTTCCATGATATGCTGTGCTTATATATTTTCTTTTTATGTTTCTTGCTCACAAAATTACTTATTCTTCTAGAGCATAGTAATTGACCCTCATGTGAACTTTACTTATTAACAAGTATGAAAGTATGCATGTTGAACACTGGAAACAGATGACATTAATACAAATGGTATGTCAGAAGTGTGTATATGATGCTTGCATGTAGATGACCACAGCCATGTTTATTGGTAAATGACTAAATGGATCCTCACTGTTGTTCATAAACCATTATTGCACCTGCTTAACATAGAGCCTATTTGTGAAAAAATTCCCCTTCCTCTTGAAAGAAACAAGAAATTATCTATTACTGAACAACTGTTTTAGTTGAACATATGTTATCTCTTTTTTTTTCCAATGACTTTGCGTCAGATGGAGATTGTTTGGGATGAACTGGGTTCAAAATTCAAGAATCTTCTTGAAATGGGAAGATCTGGTGTTGTTGCTTCTGTTGTTGCTGCCTGTCAAAGACTGCATAGCAATGAAAGTAAGGTCAGATATGCAAATCTTGATCCTTGAAATAGTTTTGCTTAAACAATCACTGAATAAAATATTATGTAGATCTACTTATAATATCTCTCTTTTCCTCAAGTTTACTTTAAGGCCCTTTTTTTGGTGTGTGGGTGTATTTCAATAGTCAAACCTAGCAATACTGAAAATCAGACATACTGTTTCCTGTGCTAAGAATTATCCTGATTCTCTGTTGTGGATTGTGTTTGTGTTTGTGTTTGTGTTTGTTAACAGTGTTGTCAGGCTGTTGCTGCTGCTGTTTGTGGAGTGAATGAGTCTACAACATTTGTTATCCCAAGAATACTGTTTCTTGATAACTACTATTCCTCTGAAGATAAATCCAGCTGGAACTGGCCAAATGCTGTTAAGATGCATGTTGTGGGTTCATTAATCCTGCAATTGATTTTCAGATTTCCGACTGTACGTATCTCTATTCTCTTCTATCTTAATCCTCACCCATTTATCGTGTCCCTTGTCTTTTGTAAACAAGAATACCTTTTTGTTTCTCGTGTTTTCCTACAGCATTTTTTTTTTCCTTTGCAGTAATATGTCCTTTACCTGCGAATGCCTTCCTAGATTTTTGTCCATTCCTTTATGTAATTTTCCAATTGGAATTGTAAATCTGGTCTTCCTACTCTACAGGAATTTATACAGACTTATGTCACTAGTATCATTTCTTTAGAAGACAGTCATATTCTTCAAACTACAAAAGACCCCAGTGGCTCACGGGTAATTGAGGCTTTCCTAGCATCAGATGCTTCGGCAAAACAGAAAAGGAGATTAGTCCACAAGTACGTCCTGCCTCTTTTATTCATCCTTCAGGATTTTACCTGTTATGTTTTTAATGTTGATTGCATATACCTTATATTTCTTATTTGGTATCTTCATTCTTCAAAGGCTTCGTGGACATTTTGGAGAGATTTCATTGCATCCATCTGGTTCATTTACAATTGAGAAATACTTCAATGCTGGAAATTTGTCTATGAGAGAGATGATTGTATCCGAACTATTGTCTGTGCAAAAGGATCTCTCCAAAACCAGGCAGGGGCCATACATCTTGAAAAAACTTGATGTTGATGGGTATGCTGCTTCTCTCTCTATATGTATCTCTATCTCTCTATATATACTGCATTCATTTGTTATTTTTATGAGCAAATGTATTGAGGATTATGTTGCCTGTTTTGAAGTTTTATACCTGCTGTGGTGTATAATCTTTCTTCTCTTAATCCCTTTGGCATGAAAGTTACTTTGATTTGACTTCATAATATGGACGTCCAGGGTGAGGGGTTGTTTAACTGCCCTTTTTTGTTGCAAGCTTTCCAACCTGCACGATACTTTTAACCTCTCTTTTACCTTTTGGTTTCTGCTTTGATTTTCAACATTTATGAGTGTCACTTTCTATCATACTTTTTATTTTTCTCATCATTGACTATGAGAGAATGCACGAATAGGATAAATTCTTCAATGCACTCCAAATACCATATTCCCTACCTCCTATTAAAATTGTGAGTCAAGTTCATAGCAGTAAATTGGTTTGATTTGATTTTTTTTTTTCTTCATTTGGTTGTGATAGATTTGCAACACGGCCTGACCAATGGAAACAGAGACAAACTTCTAAGCAATCTGCTTACGAAGAATTCTATGCTGCTTTTGGATCTTCAGAATCTAAACCATTGAAGAGGAAGAGCTTTCTTGCGGAACCTTATCAAAAATCCAAACCAGAAAAGTTGAAGGAAATGAGGAAGGAGATTGATTCTTGCCTTTCTAGAGTTACCCCAACTTCTGGTTCACATTTTTTGTCTCATCAAGCATCAAAAAATAAGTTTAGCAGGAAGCGGACGGAAGGTGCAAGAACTGGTGTTGATATGAAATCCAAGAAGCAAAAAACACACAATAGAAAATAATGGTACTGAGGTTGTTGAGTTAGAGTGGTGCTCACACTGAAAAGATCCAAATTTTTTGACTAGAACTAAGAGAAACGTTGCAGGACCTGTAACTTGTTAGAACAGTTAGGCTTAAGGTATGTTAACTATTTGTTTGATTTGTATCCATCTCCCTTTTTATATAGGGTTATGTCACTTTTAGTTCCTTGTGAAGTTTGTTTCTTCTTATTCATCGCGAAAAATCACAAAAATTTTGGTCAATAGTTGCAGTTTCAACTAATACTGATAGCATTGGTTGCAGGAAGACTTGATGCTAGAAATGATTTCTATTCACAACCATAAACTGGGATGTGTAGGAGCAAAATTTTGATGCTACTATCAAATACAATAATGAAGGGATCCTAACTTTGTCCTACATACGTTTCCATTCTATTGGCTGGATGAAGGTAGAAAAATACACTGAAACAGCTCTAAAGTATATTTCTATCTGAATCAAAAAGCTGGCCTGGGGGTTAGTCTTCTCTTCTGTTTGGTGCTATTGTCATAGTTGTTCCATGGAGGCCTGTACCTGGCACAAGAGCATGATATCCAATGAAAAATTCATTGTAGGTAAGCCTTGGAACTTTTGGGATTTAGGTAGTTTACTTGTTCTGTGTGGGATTAGATCTACTGGGAGGTATCCTTCGAAAGCTTGAATCCACCTGTTTGAATGGATGCTGCTCCTTCCCTGTCAATCCCTTCAAAGTTTGTGAAGATGAAGGCACATTTGATGGTGAGGGTGTATGCATTTTGCTCAAGAGAATACGTGATGCTCGTGCTCTGCAGGATGAGGAACTAATAATTAACAGAAGAACAAGGGCAAAAATCCCTGCTGTCCTGTACTGGAGCTTCATAATTCTAGACATTGGAGTGTATGTATGCACTTTGAGCTTGAAGGAAGGTGGTGGTGGCTTTCCAGTGGATAATGCTGTGTAGATCAAGGTATATAGTGAAGTGAGAATAGAAAGATAAATATGCTGGGTAATTAGGCAATTGGAAAGATATTTATACATGGTCTTCTTGTTCTATAATAATGTAGAGGGGATCTGAATTGAGTGGGATCATGTGATGTTTCTTTGACTAGCGTTCACGTTGTACCGCAGACTTCCAGATTAGTTGTTACAGTTTCTGTGCGCTCATGTGACCTGGCACGTGATATAATGTTTAATATCCATGACGCAGAACTGGTTGGATATTATATTCTGAAAACCATGATACTACAGTAGGTTGAATTAAAAAAAAGTTACACTTTCTGTTTTGTTTGAATCCATTCTGATTCAGACTGGAGAAAAAGAAGAAAAAAGGAAGAGCTTGGCTGGATGGCTTTTGTTTTCTTGCTTAAGATGACCTTGCAGACTAGATTGGATCCAGTCAGGAGGATATCAATCATATTGAGAAGCCCCTCTCTTCAGGTTTTTCACTTACCACCTTCTACTTCAAAAGCTGTGGTAATTTATTTAATATCCAAATTCAGGTAGACTTTATTGATTACAAAAACTTGCAATTTTTAGGGAAAAAAAAAAATGTAAGAAAAAGAAAAAGATTCTATTACTATGGAAGATCCCATATAAGGTGTTTATCAGTTATTAATGATGGATATTTTTAATTATCTTGGATGCAGTCTTGGGAAAGGTAATCTTGAAAAAAAAAAAAATGTGGTTTCCCTAGTGGTTTATTCATAATGTGCGCTGGCAATCAAAGATTTGTTCACACAATAGGTAACGAACTTTCTCTGGAAAATATATAACATATACGCTTTAACAATAAACGGTAAGGTTTACATAATTAGTTAACTACTAAATCTTTTGTTTATAATATGGAGAAACGGCTAATGATTCCTAATCTTCCCATATCCATTTTCACATTCATCTCCGAGTTTAGGTTTAAATATTGTTTGCTTGGTTGGGCAGGAGAAATGGATCCAAGGCTAATTGTGAAATCGGTCTGAAAATTTTGTACATAAAGAAAGTTGAGTTGGATTGGTTCGAGGAAGTTTCAGTATTTGGGTCATGGGAAAAAAATAAACAAAGTATGGAATATGCAATGTTTATCCACCGAAAGGTTTCTCAGAGAGGACCGCCCACAGAAACGTGCTTTTTTTACCTTTAAACAAATGGTTGAACCACTCATTTTGATTTCGAACAGTATCCTACCATATGGAGAGATAGTACGCCTTTAAAAGTGTATAATTACTATTAATTAATACTTACCTTATTTTTTCAATGAAAAAGGGATCCGGTATTATAAATAATCAAACAAATACAGAAAGAACAAGACAAAGCAACCTATTAAGAGGGCTGTCCCAGTTTACAAGTAACGAGTAATTCAATCACTCTATACAAAATGCGCCTAACAAAACAGGCAAAACCCGGCCATCTACTAGATTGGTGGACCGTTTGATTCCTAGCGTACCACAACTCGTGGATAGTCTGCCGAAATTTATATTTCCAGTAAAGCTGATTTGTCTTTCGTTCCATCAACCTAGAGAGGTTCAAACCGAGCCAGTCATCAACCGAGTTAGTTGTCCAAAAATTCGCAGAGATCGGCCCCCGGCGGCAAGACGGTCCGGACTGACGAGCCCTAATGCGGTCCCTCAAAGCATGGGGTGTATCTTCGGTCTCCCTCCCACAAACACACACAGAGGGTTACGATGATAGACTTCCGCCAAAGAGAGAGTCATGTAGGCAAACGTTGATGTTTAGCGAGCCGAGGGTCATGGAGGGCCTAGTAGGACCCTTAAATTTCCACGGCTCCCGCCAACCCCCTTCATCGCCTCGATCTAACCCCGCACGGATCAACCTTGTAAACACTAGCCGATGTGAAACTACCGAGCTCACTAGCATCCCACGTCCATTGGTCTGGTTGTGACATATCACACCTGTGATTGCGAAGCTCGAGATTGTATGTGTGTCTAGGTAACCTCCTAGCTCTTGCAACGCCAATTTCCACCCGAGTCCCGATGTCCGAGACTCGTCTACGAAGCCATTGCTTGGGTATATCGGTCCCGCATTTGTCCGTAAGTCTCCTAGTAGGCGGCCAATTGTCCTGTCCAAAAAAGGGTCGTTCTACCATCTCCAACATCCCATTGGATACCCTCCTTCAAGACCTCTCCGGCCCGAATCATGCTCTTCCAAGATTGGGACTTAACGGACCTTTCCTGAAGCCTCTGCAACCCATGCAGACCCCCATATTTGGCGGACAGAACTCTCGCCCAAAGTTGTTGCGGACCCTTCGGAAATCTCAAGGCACACTGCCGGGGACCCAGTGATTTGTATGCTTCAACTTCCTCGATCCCAAACCCCCGGATGTCTTCGTTGAGCACACACGATTCCAAGCAACAAGATGCATGGACCGTGGTTCTCCTTGGGACCGAAGAGAAAGTTCCGGTTGATCCGCTCCAATAATTCCAGAGTGCTACATGGTATAAGAGAAGCCTGCATTGAGTAGCTCGGGATAGTTGACGTGATAGACCGAATCAAAATAGCCCGGGCTGCTCGAGATAGAGACCTCATTTTCCAGCCAGACATAATACTTACCTTATACGTACATGTACCAATATATATATATATATATATTTTATAAAAAAAAAATTAAAAATCAATTGGAGGAATATTTTTTATTTAATCCATAAATGCGGTCAGAGTACAGTCACGTTGAAATGTGCTAATATATTTAATTATATATATATATATGTATATATTTATGATAATCCAATTTTATGTATCTAATAATTATTTTGGACGTAATTAAATCGGAGGTAAGCCACGGTTAGATCTTTATTGAGAGGAAGATCTCTCTATACTTGGACAAAATTGGAACTTAAAATCTTGTGTATAAGAACAAAACTCCATTCCCTTACCATCAATCTGAGCGTAATTAATTTCACACATTTTCGCTGATATATGGCGGTGATCAGGGGATGTTCTCAATGGCCTAAGCAAGGGAGAGGTAAAAGGTCGAAAATATCCTCTACTAACTACGTCGAAAAGTAACTTAACAAGACAAAACGTCTGAGGTTATTATAGACATTTCAATGGGAAGGCAATTCAGATGCTAACGCGGACATTGACAATAAACCAACTGGAAAACGAAGTAGCAGCTCCTTTTCCTCTTCCCCCAAACCCAACGCTCTTCGTTCCTCTTTTTTTTTTTTTTTTTCCTTTACATATATGTTCAAATTAAAATTTTTACGACAAAAAGACAGAACCTAGAATTTTTTTACTTACTGTAGTTTCTGGCCATCGAGATCGAATATCAGAGATTGAAGATTCAAAATTCACTTCTTAAATTGGTAATCTAAAATTCTCTCTCATCTCTTTGCGTCTATGTATATCTTTTGGCTTGGATTTAATCGCTTGTTGTTCGACTGCTTAATTTTTTTCTTTTTTTTTTTGATATATATTATTTGTTTTGTCTTTTTAGTGGATCTGCTCATGTGTAAGGATTGATCTTGATTTATTATTATTATTATTATTTTCTAAAGAACAATTTCTCTGATTACTTCGAAGTTTCTTTTATGTGGAAACTTTTTGAGTACTCGGCTCTGATTATGTGATTCACGAGATTTTAGAAATTCCATGAATGAATGTGATATGGTGGTTTAATTAGATGTGGCGGCGTGTTCATGAATTTGGCCTGTTTTTAGGTTTGGAATCAAACTTAAGGGTTTCTCGTTTCAGTAGTTTATAGTGACGTTTGATTCAGTTGGGAAATGTGGGTAATGGTGCTCAGTTGAACGCGTTAGGTTTTCCCTAGCGCTATTACAGTTTCCAATGATCCCACTCTATTGACGGCAATCTAGGCATGGCCTTCTCCTTGGTTTTAATTTTATTATAAATTCTTTTCTCGGGACTGTTCATATTCGTAATATTTTGGATGATAATCCTTATTTTTGTTATTTCATTTGACTGCAAAATTCTGTCTTCAAGTCACATGGGATTAGCTGATGGAATTCTTTTATTTAGTATCGAATTCTAACTTTTAAGATATATTGCGTTCTTACTCATTTGTTCTTTATTGTTTATTCCATGAAATCAAATCTGCATACATCACCTCCTCCTAATTCCATGATCATGAATATTTAATTACTGTCATTTCTTTTCAAGTATAATAAGGAAGTCTGTACTGATTATAGGTGAAATCACAGTTGCAGCGGCAGAGAATCTCTTGATCAGTTTCAAGCCAAGGATGGCTGAAAGAGCTTGCGTGAAGCGCCTTCAGAAAGAATATAGGGCTCTTTGCAAAGTGTGGTTCTATTCTATATCTTTAATGCTCATTTGCTGCATTCTTCTCCCTCCCCCCCCCCCCCTTTTTTTTTTTTGCACTCCTTCCAGTTCTCTGTATATATTGATCAGTTATTTGATGAATTTTTAGGAACCTGTTTCACATGTTGTGGCTCGGCCTGTGCCAAATGACATCCTTGAGTGGCGTAAGTTTGCTTTATGGCACTCGTTTTTGTGCTTGTAGTCTTACCTATGGAATGATGCCATGCAATTAGTGTAACTGTTTCTCATTTGTAGTGCAATTACCCATTCATCATATTTCTTCTCATATGATATAAGTTATAGGTGAGAATTATGTGTGCATTATGTGAATCAACCTTTAGATGGTCTGTACCATTCCTTTTTTTGGTGATTATTATGCCTATATTAGACCTACTTTCCTGAGTTGCAAATCTTTCTATGTTCTGTTAAATAACCTCTTCTGTTATAGCTGCCTAAGTTGCTCCTCATCTATTTTGTACAGCTCTTTGAGGCCCTTTATATAGGCATGTAAAATCCCTAATTTGACTAGGAAATTACTAACTAAAAAGAGTTTTAATTTGTGAACTTGTTTCCTTAGTCCCAAATGGATTTTCTTCCTTGCAGATTATGTATTGGAGGGGAGTGAAGGCACACCTTTTGCAGGTTTGTGATTTGCAATTCCATTATTCTTTCATATATTTATTATGAAAAGAAGCAAGATAAAATGTTTGCAGCTTTTTATATTACTTTTTCTTCATAATATGGTGGTTTTGTTGAGGTTGATACTTCATTTTTAATATGCTGCTATATTGTGTACGGTTTGACATTTAGGTGGATATTACTATGGGAAGATCAAATTTCCGCCTGAATATCCATTTAAGCCCCCTGGAATCAGGTACGTAAATTTTACCCTATTTTTGGTTATTGATTGACAATGTGATGTTTCAAGTATCATTAATATGTATAACACAGCAATTCAAGTGAAATGATGTTAAATTGCTTGTGTTTTCCCCCTGTTGTCCTTGTCTGTAGCATGATTACACCAAATGGACGGTTTATGACACAAAAAAAGATCTGCCTTTCTATGAGTGATTGTAAGTTGTCATATTCTGTATTTGAATTTATGGAGTTGCAATCATATAAATTATTTGTAGATTTCAAATGAAGTATTACTTATTTTGAGATTGTGTTCCCTTATTGTGCTGTATTATTTTCCAGTCCATCCAGAAAGTTGGAACCCTATGTGGTCTGTTTCAAGGTAATGATTGCAATAGTGCTGATATGTCTTTTACTTGAATCCGGTGGACTTTTGTTTTATGTAATGATTTATGGCTTTTCTTATATGCAGTATACTTACAGGGCTGCTGTCATTCATGGTAACTCTCTGGCAACCATTACTCTGATTTCTTGATGTTAGTTGAATGATTGTTCTGGTACAGCTATAAAACCAATGGGGCATTTTGAGATGATCCATTGTACCTGTGGTTTATGCATTTAGTGTCAGGAGCATCGAAAGAATGAAATGATATTTGCACCAGTTTGTCTAAGAGTACTGGACTTGGAGTACAATTATGTTCTATAGAAGTGATACAATGCGGATATTTTGTGCAAATTTGAAAATGTTGAAAGCGTTTTTAATTGAAGAATACATTTTTCTTGCTTTGTAATGTTTCACTCATTCTTTGCAGATGGATAATAGTCCTACCACGGGTAGCGTGACAACTACAGTTGCAGAGAAGCAAAAGCTTGCTAAGGCTTCTCTTGCTTTCAATTGTAAAAAGTAAGTTATTCTCAATTTTACATTTCTTTAAAAGATTTGGGACTGATTAGTAGTGGGTAGAAATTGTCTTGTACATGTATTTTCCTTTCATCTTCGGAAAATTTGGGTTGATGCAATTGGTCAAATAATTATAATTTGTTCTGGCCATTTGTGATACGTATGTGCAACTTCATACTTGTATATTACGCCTCTTCTTCAGAATGTTCCCCAGTTTGATGGATGGCTAATGCTTACTATGATTCTTTGGATGACAGTGCAACCTTCAGGAAATTGTTTCCAGAATTTGTAGAGAAGTATGAACAGCAGCAGCTAGCTGAGCAATCTGCCAAAGACCATACTGCACGGGTGTCTGTCAATGAGTTGAACTTGAAACCTTTGTTGAATGAAAATGGAAACTCAGACACAGGTGTTATGAATAGAGTACAGCCTGCGAGAGAGGTCAAAAACATGAGGCAATCTTCTTCAACCTGGGTATTGCTATTGGTAGTTTTCCTTTTGGGGGTTGTAATGGCATTGCCTCTGCTTCAACTTTGATATCATCAAGTCCTAAAACGAGAAAGCCTTTCTCTAAATGTCAAAAGTGGGTAGCGTTTGTAATCTGACTGTACACTTTAATACTTGGGTGCCCATAATTTGCATGTACCTAGTAGGGGGTTTTGTATAGGGGTTTTGCTAGCCATGTAGATCGATTCTGTCTTTAGCCCGTCGCAGGTTTCCTTAACAGTTGATACTCTTTCCTTATATAGTCTCTGAAACTGGAGAGACGCATGCATGCTATGTGGTCTTGATTGGTTCCCCTCTTCTGATGACCTAATTGCGCGTTGTTGGTTTCCCCAAATCCTTGTACTTTCTTTTGCGCAGTAAGTTACAACTAAGAATATAAATTCTAGTAGAAGGACCAAGATGGCAACAAAATAAAACCCGGGAATAAAAGAAAGAAGAAAAAGAATGTTGTGGCTTCTTATGTTTAGGAGATTTTTAAACTGTGTGAAATCTATTTGAATTAGGTCAAAGTAGATTTATATAACAAAGAACACATAATTGACTAGTAATGAATGATAGTCAATAATTATATATTGTGTACATTCTAAATGTATTTATTTTAAGTTGTCATAACCTATCACTCAATATATATATATATATATATATATATATATATATATATATATATATATATATATATGTCATGCCTAACCAACGACTCTCAATTTGTTCATTCTTAATCATGAATTTTGACAAGTATGTGTACTAAAAACATTAAAATGTGGTAATATATAGTAGATGTCCTAATTCTTTAAAAGAAATTACAAATTTCTTTAACTTGATAATACATATTATGTTTTAAGTTGACATTAAATCTTAAATTAAAATAACAAAAAATGTAAGATTTAATATTTCAATATACAATTTTTATAATTGAATTTTTTTAATGTTATATATTATATATATATATATATATATATATATTTGGACATCATACTCTAAAAATAAAACCTCACAGCTCCAGTCCCAGTGCCAGTCCCATCATAGTAATAATAGGAGTAATCTACAAATAATTGGTTTATTTGTATAATTAAAATGGTCGGATTTCACGTGTGCTGTCACACACTATTCCTCGAAACAACTACTCCCCGTTTTGCTCCTAAAGTTTAAACAAAAAAAAAAAATGGAGGATTTCCTTGATGTGCGGCAGAGAAACATCCATTATCATTTATCACCCCCATAATTATATCAAGATTTTACTCTCTCTCTCCTTCCACCATCCTTCACCATAGTGCGTCTATAGGTGATTTAGGAGTCAGTAGAAAGTCAGTATTCCCTGTAATTTCTCTGCTTAGTCAACTTTGGTCTTCATGTATAATACTAATTATGATCCTTTTTCTCTCTCTTTCTTGTTCTCTCCCCACGCTTTCTTTCTTTACATAATATATAAAAAACTAAACAAATGAAACAGCTCACTCGTTTCGACTTCAGCTGAACCCCAGAAAAAAACAGGCTTGATGAGTGTTTCTTGGAGGATTTCAGTGAATTTTGAAGGTAAGCAAGTCACCCAAAATTAATCATTCTTTTAAAAAAACAAGTTCATGGCTAGGGATGAATTTGAGTGAGTAAAGTTTTCCTTCTTAATTCCCCCCCCCCCACAATTCCTTAGCAAGTACGAAAGTTTCCTTTGTCAAAGCAAATGTTTGAATCTTTCCTTTCCAGTGAAAATGGTAGTTCAGCTTTTCCTTAGTACTTACTACTGTCCACAAATTTATATATAAAGCTCTTCTAGTACAGAGTCAGCAGTCACATGGGTTGCTTACTCCTCCCTTTTTTTCACCTCCCAACAGCCTTTTATTAGTTTTTTAACCTTAATTTTCACTTGGCACTTGTCAGAGAGCTGAAAAAGGAAAAACTGTAAAAAGTATTGGATAATCTCATTATTTTAAGTTTGTTTTCTGTCTGTTTCATCTTCTGGTGCTGAAGTTATTATCACAACACAAGTAAGGATTAAGGAAAGTAGAAGGAAGAAAAATTCACGTCTTTTTTTTTGTTTCTTCTTGGCTTCTTGCTTCTTTAAACTAACTAACTATATATATATATATCCTTTTTCAGTTAATTCATTTTTCATGGTCTCTTCTTGAGTTTTGGCGGTAGTGATCTGATCTCTCCTCCAGGAAGGAAAGCGTAAAGGCATCTCTGCAAGCAATGCTTCCAAATTTTGAAGCCGGAGACTACTGTTCCCATGAGTTTGATCCGCAGGCAGATTTCTGTCAGGTATTTTCCCTTCCTCCTTATGGATTTGGGAGTTGGGATGGAAAAAAGATTGTTTCTTTTTAATCTATGCCCATTTTTTCCTTGATTAATCTTGTCCTGGATTCATTGGATTTATGTGGAATTCCAACATTTTTCTTCTCTCTTTTCTTTTTCAGTTTCTAAAAGAAGCAAAAAGTCATGCACTTGAAGAGAGCATTAAGGGTGTTCCCCCACATGTTGGAGAAACAAGAAAAGCAGATACACAAGGAGTAGAAAGAAAGAAGAGGAAATCATGGAAAAGTTCACTTTTTTCTTGGTTGAAGATGGACAGGATAAACAAGACCATGGTCACTAATACAAAAGTTAGACGTGGTGGTGGTGGCGGTATATTTTCTGGTCCAATAATACATAGCAATGGAGTTAGCATTAGCAGCAGGTCTAGAAAGCCAACATCAGGTCCTTTGCCATCTCTTTTCAATCCCTCAATGGCCGACGAAATAGTGCCATATATGTGTCTAAACCATCAGCTTGATAATCCCCATTCCTTTGGACCTGTTTACTTAGTAACATAATACTGTACTTTTATTTGATCTCAAGCTGTAGATTTGGATACTCTGATTGTTAGTGATATACAGTGATTCTTTTTTCCCATAGGCAAACACAAATGAAAATGCCAAGCAAATCAGTTTTAACTCGGATGAAAATGTATACATATATATATATATATATATATGTGTATGTGTGTGTGTATGTATTTTTAAATCATAACTAGGAAAATGACAGTATGTTGTAAATATATTGCTCCCATCATCTTGGGTTTCTTGTTGTCCTGAATATACTTTTAGTATTAAATTTATAAATCTCTTGCGCGATTGGCTTCTTCTTGATTCAGTAATATATATAGTAATAAAACAAAAGGAACTTGTGTGCCTCTTTACTCTTCTGTTGGAGAAGATGGATTCCATTCCATTCTCAAACAGAGACGCTTATATATATATATATATATATATATATATGTATATGTACATACAAATATTCACCCCCCATATAGTTGTGAATGATTAGGTTAATTTCAACCTTAATCTTCACTAAGAATCAAAGAACTTGTAAAATGAAGAAAAAAGGAAAAAAAAAAAAAATCTGAATAAAGATACCATATGCTCTTATCCTCTAACTTCTTGTTGCTCCACGTCCAAATCTCTGGGACTTCGTGGACTTGATCTTCTATCTCTGCTCAAGAGTCTTTTTAATGACCTTAAACGGGTAGGAACAGGGGATTTTGATTCCTCTTCTTCTTGAATTTGTCTTGGGATGTCAATGATCAAAGCCCCATCGGTTCTGTTAGTTGATACAGAGGAGGAAGACGAAGAAGAAGAAGCTGGTGGCTGTGGCTGTGAAGAAGGATTGCGAATTTGATGTCCTTCTTCCAGACAATTACCAAAAGTGCTAACTTGAGTTTCATCTCCCCAAAATAAAACATTTGTAGGGAAATTTAGAGGCTCAGTTGAATAGCCGTTAGCATTTTGATTCTCCGGCAGCACCGGTACCTGAAGTATAGACTCCATTGTCATCGTTGAGTCTGACCCTTCAGGGGAGACTGAATCTCGGCAAAGAGGACAAGTAGAATGAGACTGAAACCACATGTCAATGCATTCCATATGAAACCCATGATTGCATTTCGGTAGAAGTCTCGTATTTTCACCTTCAGAGACTTCGCTGAGACAAACTGCACATTCCAATCCGTCTTTAAAGTCTTTAGCACTGAAAACGACAACCGGTATGGTTTTTAGTACCGACGGGTCAAGACCTCGTCGGAGTGCCGCTTGATAGCCTTGACCAAAGTCTAACCCCCGCCGGCGTCGTCGTGTGCCGTTGGAATTAGACGAGTTTTCTTGGCGGCGGTTCCAGAACCATTTGGCATAGAGATGGAGCAAGAAAACGCAGACTACAACAAAAAAGAGTACTAGAACCGCTACCACCATGACTTTTCCTGTTATCTCAAAGGCATCTGAGTCCTTTAATTTCCCTCCAACTGTCGACATATCTCCCATGGTTATTTTCCTCAAATAATTTCTTGATACCAAAAGGCAGATATTAAGAGAAACCCAGATCAAAAAGACTAATAATTACAAGAAAGAAAAAGGTGGGATATCTCACAGCACCGATCGAGGGACAGATTATAAACACAAACACTCCTAAAGCAAAAAAAATTAAAAATAAGAAATTTAATGAATGAAGAAAAGTAAGTGGTATTTGAATCGTGAATGGAAGGAAATTGGGAAAAGTCTGCAAGGAAAAGAATAAGAAAGAGATGAGATTTGAGTCCACGGATAAGGACAGGCCAAAGAATGAAATGAAGAGTCAGCGAAGAAGAAGTCAGACGGCTGCGTTTTTGAATGATGGAAGAAAGAAAAAACTCGTTTACCATTCATTCATTTTTTCTCTCCTTCTGGGATGGGAAGCTTCTGGTTTTCTCTGAGTCGTCTTCTTCTTCTCTTTTGACTGCTGGAGAAGCCTTTTCCTTACTTTCTCTTACGCCTCCCACTTTTCTTAACACCACTTTTACTCTTCTTTTCCTCTCTCTCTCTCTCTATCTATATATATATATATATATATATACCAACACCTATTAATTCAAGGAAAATAAGTTTTTTACGTAAAATAATTTTGATTCGTCTTTGCCTTTGAATCTTATATATATATGTAGGCTTGGTTTAGGTATAGAATTTAAATCTTACCCATGAATATATAAATGTAGAGAGAATTTTCCAGTTGAGATATATATTTTTGAAATCTATATTATATATATATTAGCTGCTAACTAGAGATGTCACTTTGAAATTCATTTATTATTATTAAAATTGAATAAACATGATTCCATTTTATTATTATTTTTTTTCTTTTTACCAATTTTTTTTTTTTTTAATGGAATGAACTTTTTCTATTTTAAATTGAAGGTCATCCCTCACTAATTATTTTCGTTGCTTTCCTTCCTTCCTAGAAATAAGATGTTTCTTACACATATTATTCTTTGATTTTACGTTTATATTTTATATACTCTAGCTTCTGTTTTAAATGTTTAAAAATATCGATCGAATTGATATTAACTAAATTACTTATTTATTTATTTTTTTGCTATTATTAAATATAAATAAAATAACTTTAGGAAGATAATAATAATAATAATAATGAAACTATGAAATGAGAGAGACAAAAACCAGAAATATTTCGTGCACTCATTGTCTATGGCAAATATACCCAATATAGAGGTAATGAGTAAAAATGTTAAATCTTCTAACTAATTGTCTCACTCAATTAAGTGCTTACAAATCAGCAAGCGAAATTAGTCCGGTGTGGAATGACTTGAAGGTGCCGCAGTGACAAGACCCACACATGATACCTGTGTGATAAACAAAAAATAAATAAATGAGTAAAATATAAGCCAAAATATGCAACAATTGAAGAAATTTTAGTTTTTGGTCTATTTTCCAAGCAAGACCAAACAAAAGGGACTTGCTTGTTAACATATTTATATTTTTATCTAAAATATATATATTTATGTTGCGTGCAAGAAATCCGAGTGGATAACAAAATTTTTTTATTTTTGAGGACGATCTCATTTATGAGATTATATAAAAAGAAATATTTAGTAAAGACAGCATGTGGTAAGTTGCTAACTTTACACACAAACATATACGTATATATATATATATATATGTATAAAATAATGAAAGACAATAATTACATAGCGAAGCAGGCTAATAATTAATCTATTAAAGGCTATTCATGCGTGTCTGGTGGAAGTTATTTTGAGCAATTATAGTCAACATATTTTCTGGGCAGTAAATTCGGTTCTAAATCTCTTTATTTATATTATAAACAACGAGTGCGTATCATATTTTAAAAAAGGTAAAAATTTTCTTTAAAATAAATAGAACTGGAGATAATGAGTAGCCGCAGCGAAATGTGAGGAGAGTAGAACAAAATGATGAAATTGAAATTATTATTATTTTTCTTTTTCCGCTGAGCTTTTTTGCCATTAATACAAAAACTATCAGCAGCGGCTCTGCGTAATCATCGCCTCCATATACGAAAATGGGGGAAAACCCTTTCAAATTTGAAATTTGCTTTGTTTGCTGCTATTCTTGTCGTTTCTGCCAAAAATTATATTCTCTGGATCATCATCATCTTCTTGTGTCATCATCATTGGCTTCAAAACCAGGGACTGACCGCTACAGCTATGAGCAGAAATCCACCATTGCTTTGCTTATTAATGATCTTCTTCCCGCCACTTTTGCATCCCCATTTCCTCTTCTTCCTGCAAATTTACACAACAAGCAAACACAATTCAATTGCGATTCACTTATTATTTATAAACTGTAAATGTAAATATTACTAATTTGAATTTGTCATTAATTTTTTAAACTTAGATTATAAATCTGAGTTTTTTTTTTTTCCTCAGACCTCTGAATTTCCCAAATGTACGAATAAAATTTCGATATTACAATTTACAATCGTAATCTATTTTCAAATTTCAATTGCTGTAGCAAAGAAACTACAAACAAAAATGGATTCTAATTTCTAATATATATGTATCCAAACAGAGAGAGAGAAAAATCAAAATAAAAAGAAAGAACAGCAAGTCCTCCGTTGGTCGTACGGACGCCGGCGGATACCTGAGAAAGAAATGAGAGAATGGATATATCATAGAACGGATCGGTACTCCTCGTTGAAACTATTAGAGGTGAGCTGCTGATCAAAACCCAGAGGATTAACAAACCAGGTACAGAGATGATCCAGAAAGCGGTGGAGATGAGAAAGGATAATGTCCATCAAGTATCGCTCCTGATCGGTTGAGTTTTTCACGGAAGCGTAGGGAACAGGACACCTACAGAGCGGGCACGTTGAATGCGTCTGCAACCAAGCGTCAATACAGCTAACGTGAAAACCATGGTTACATTTTGGTAAAAGTCTATATACATCGCCCTCAGACACGTCACAAAGGCATATCACGCATTGGACATCGACGCTGTCCTCATCTTCCTTCGTCCGTTCACCAGATCCGGTTTCCGTCTCCTTCGCACCACGTCCAATATCGCGGCAAATGCCGACTGCTGCTGACCATAATGACTTCGCGTGCAAGTTCAGAACCGATAGAATGGGCAGCGAAGCTAGTACTGCTATGGCTACCGTTTTGCTGCTTATCCTTAACAATATTTCTCCCGATTCGTTAAAATTTACATCTCTGCTGGCTATGCCAAATTCTGCCATGGTTAATTAATTTCTGCCAGTTGATCCCGTAATGGTCCTCTCTCAATTCAGGATGTGAAAGGTTTTTCAGAGGAAAAAGATATGAAATTGGATAGGTTTTTCATCATATTTAATTAGCATTTACAAGCTTTGGTGGATTATCGTATGTGTCACGTTTTTGCCGTGTATTTGAACGTGCAAAACGGGGTATTCACGATTAGATCAAAATTTTGGACAAGTAATAGGCTTTTTGGTACATTGGCTGTACAATTTTCTATAATTTGATTGAAATCTTAATTGAGCTACTAATTGCTCTTCTTGTTTCCTTAATTGCAATTGTAAGAAAAAGTTAAAATTGAATTCATTTTTTGAGGATTTTAAATTTGAATTATTTAATAATTTCGTTTTAAAAATTCACTTCAATTTTGTCTTTTAGTAGAAAATATTTTCTTGTGAATCCGCCATATACCAAAAGAAAAAAAAAAAAAAAAATCCATTATCTCTGCGCTTGGGACAAAGCACCGATATGTGTGTGTGGTTCTCGCTCCATAGCTCTCAGAATCTCCCGCTTCAGTCTTTTATTCACTCTGCTCCGGCATCCATTTCCTTACTTTATCTCCTTCTCTGAATTGCTGCTCCTCCCAATTCATTTCTCAAGAAGAATTCGTTCGTTTGGTTTATGGAATCTGCGCTGCTTGCAACATCACTCTGAGAATTTTGTTTTCTTGGACGTGGCCTGGATGAGCCCCTCATGCCTTTATTAGGTAATGCAATTGCTTGTCCCTCTTTTTTCTGGTGACTTTCTTATCTGTTAATGGATTTTAATTTTATTGTTCTTTTCTTTTCAAGTTTTATGTGGATTAGGGTTCGTAACGATTCTATTTGCTAGTGCTTGAAATTGGAATAACTTGTGCTTTTTATGCTGTTTGTGATGATTACTTTGTTCATCTATTGATTACTCGGCATGATTTTCATTGATTGCTCTGCAGAGATTGCCATTGCACAACCGTGTTTCCACAACAATGTACATATATTTAGGTCTGAACTTACTCTGCAGAATAATTTGTTTTACCGAAGTGAGAAGCGACTGCTGTGTCCTTGGAAATATTTCTCTATCCCAAAGAAAACTAACAGCTTTGACAAGGGGAGAGTTGAATTATGGAGGGGTAGGTTAATGATAAAGGCAGTTGCTACACTTGAGTCTACAAGAGTAAGTCTGAGTGGTGAAGGGTTCAATTTGAGGGTTGATGCAGATTCAGCTTTATCTGGGAGTGAGCACCAGCTTTCAAGTGAAGACTTAACTGAACTAAATGAGAGAGAGAAGTTGAGAAGGATGAGGATTTCCAAAGCTAATAAAGGGAATACCCCTTGGAACAAAGGCAGGAAGCATAGTCCAGGTAGTTAATTCTTTGTGCTTCAGTTGCAGGACTTTTCCAACTGGTCATGGTTCCTATGTTTCTCATGTATCTTTGTTGGAATCATGTGCAGAAACCCTAAGAAAGATAAGAGAGCGAACAAGGCTTGCAATGCAGGATCCTAAGGTGATGTCATGTAAGAATTATCTTATTTAAAAGTTTTGTAATGACTTGAAAAGTATCAGGATGGTATCATTCTGGACTAGTTTCTTTTTTGAAAGCCATATTATTACTGATATTTTGGTTTCTCAAAGAGGAAAAAAATAAGAAGAAAAACACAACTATAAAATAAAAGACTTTGGTGCAACTTAAAACCAAAGTTCACTTCCCCATAGAATTGTGTGTTCAAATTTCAAAATCAGCACTTAAGCTGTATCAGAAATACCTACACTTTCCCAATGAAGATTAACTGCCCAAAGGGAGTAGTAAAGAAAACAATGTAGTCAGTCTTTATTTTATCTCCAGTACCTTTTCAACAGGCTGTTTGCGTAGTATTGGTTTGGATTTATGCAGTTCATACTTATTTTGGCAAGGAAAATAACCAACTTTGTTCCTTTTAACTTTTTGCTAAATGGAAAGTTCTGCATTTGCAGGTTAAGATGAAGTTAGTTAACATGGGACATGCTCAAAGGTTGGTCTCCAAAGTCTTAACATCCCTTCCAACTTCTATTTGGTTGTTTTAATCTGTCAAAGAATTTCTTCTCTGTGCATTTCTCTTTGTTAACAAATAGTGTCAACTTATTCAATGATTTATCAGAAATTGATGTATCTTATACAAAAGATGCATATATTTTGAATTTTTCAGAGGGGTAAATTACAGCATTCTTGCTTTCTCTGTTCACATATTGCTAGGCATCTGCCCGGCAAGAATAATTAAACTCCATGTATTGAAATGGCTAGATAAGTAAGATTACCTCAACTCTGATTTGGCTGCATCTGTCCAGGTGGAGTATGGAACTAGCTATTGTTTTATCACTTTTCTTATCCAGAATCTAAGGAAACTAAATGAAATGCCAGTGCTAGTTACCATCTGAAAGATTAACCCTAGTCATTTGGACTGCAAATTATTCTAGGCTAATTGTGCATTCTGAGAACTTTAATTGCAATTTGTCTTGCTATGCAGTGAAGAAACTAGGGTCAAAATAGGTGCTGGGGTGCGAATTGGATGGGAAAGACGTCGTCAGTTGATGAAGCTGCAGGAAACCTGCCTCTATGAATGGCAAAATGTAATTGCAGAAGCGGCAAGAAGTGGTTTTGTTGATGAGGAAGAGTTGCAGTGGGATTCATACAAGATTTTAAATCAGCAGCTTAAGGAGGAGTGGCTTCAGAGTATTGAAGAAAGAAAAAGAGCAGCAAGACCAAAGAGAAGCAGGAGAGCACCAAAGTCCCTTGAACAAAGGAGAAAGATTTCACAGGCCATTTCTGCCAAATGGGCTGATCCTGTAAGAGCTTATGCCTACATTCAATTTGTGATGAAAGGAGAATATTTGCTTGGATTTTATTTTCATTTATTGTATGATTCCTTTGATGGAGATGACTGCAATAAAAGGTGTTTATGAAACTCTGGTGACAAATATGGAAAATAAGTATTTTGTATATATATTTGAATGACTCCAGCTGGTATTGATATTGACTTGAATTTTCATTTCCAGTCGTATCGAGATCGTGTTTACTCTGGTCTGGCAAGATATCATGGCACACCTATAGGCGTTGAAAAGAAGCCCAGGAGGAAGACAAGTGATGATGGACAAACAAGGAAAAGAGGCCCAAAAAAGAAGAAAACTGATTCTGATGTTTCAGCAAATTCTGGACCCAAGAGCCATATTCAACAGTTTAAGTTGAAAAGGAGTGGTATGCCCCTGTACAAAGATCCTCTAGTGGGAGCCAAGCTGGAGATGTTAAAAAACATTAGAGCTCAAAGAGCAACAACTGAAAGCAAGAAAAGCGAGGCCCTCACTAGAGCAAAGTAAATTTCCTCATCTGATCTTTTCATACTTTTGCTACATTGCTCCAGCCTGGAATGGGGAGTAGGTTAGTAATGGATTGGAAATGCTGCTGGTATTTTCAAATATCCATTGCTTCCTTCTTCAATTTTCTTCAGAATTACATAGTAATTGACATCAATGGTTACAATCTATTGAGGAATATGCCCAATCTTAAAATTGCTTATTTTTGTTATACTTGGAAAGATGTTTCTGTTCTGTTGACCGGGAAATTACACAAAGGTTTAACTCAGAATCTACCATGCCACAAAGGAATGGTTATATTGCCCTTTTCACATATCTTGTAGGAAAGCCTCAACATTTCTTTATTTAATGCTTTTAGCTATGCCCCTTCATCATTGATTTTTAATTGCTATCAGCATATTTATTTATTGTTTGAATATATATAGTCCCAAGTACACAATTCAGCAATTGTGCATAATAATGATTGCAGGCTTCTGATTGCTGAAGCTGAAAAGGCTGCGAAGGCCCTCGAGGTAGCAGCTAAGAAGAGCCCCACTGCTCATGCTTCTCTCATTGAGTCTAGAAAGCTTATTGCTGAAGCTGTCCAATCAATTATGTCAATTGAGAAAGGAGTGGGAGAGTCTCAAAACGATGGAAGTAATACTCTAGATATGGACGACAAAACACTTACAGATACTGAAATCATGGAAAAAGATGTAAATGGAGTTCAGTCATTAGAATCAAGTGATACCGACATAACAGACTACAATTTTGATACATCTGAGTGGCAAGACTTTTTGGCAGACACACAGAATGTGCCGGCATCAACCTTCAATAGCTACAACTTAGTCAATGGCAGGGGGAATGGCGGAACACTGGTGCTAGATGATACAATAAAGCTCTCCAGTTTCACAGAAATCGATGGTCTCGTGGACGATGCAAATCATTCCCTCATCAATGGATCAAAATCCGTGACCTCGGTAGAAGAACCAGAACTTAAATCAGCAACTGTGACCAAGAAATGTGTCGTGGACGATACAAATCATGGATCAAAATCCGTGACCTCGGTAGAAGAACCAGAACTTAAATCAGCAACTGTGACCAAGAAATGTGTCGTGGACGATGCAAATCATGGATCAAAATCCGTTACCGTGGTAGAAGAACCACAACGTAAATCAGCAACTATGACCAAGAAATGGGTTCGTGGAAGGCTGGTTTACGTGACTGAATGAAGCTAGGTTAGTTCAGCAAGTGTTATTTAGATGGATGATTCTTACTCCTGCTTGCTAGTAAGTGTAGGTCTTTTTTTGCTTAGTTCCATCACATTTTTGTCCAAAACAAATTTAGATATCAATGATTTCTTCTCTTCCTTCCGTTCACTTAATCAATTCAAGATCTGATGATTACATTACATGTGGGATTTGCATTCTTTGAGACTAATTGTTACTTAAAACATTTAAAGTCGTCTTCTTCAGCTGTGAATCAACAATGTCCTCTATCAACTTCCTTTTCTTTTCTCGCTCTTCTTTGGCTCTTTGGCTTTCCACTTCCTCACCCTCCTTCTGTAACAAGGAAAAAAAAAAAAGAAAACCCATCACAAGATCCCCTTTACTAAAAGAGGGAGCAGAAAAAGGCAAAAAAAAAAAAAAAAAGGAAAAGCTGGCGCTTACATTCACAATATCTTGTATAGGGGGCTTTACTCCATGCACGGCTGCACGGTCAGATGCTTTCATTGCAATTTGCAAACTGCCGGACTCCCGGGTAACACACCCTGTTACCGGCGCTTTGTACCGCCCACCACGAACCTGCTACCGTCGTAAGTCGTCCTTTCATATCTCGAAAAGTTCTGAAGCTTTTTCCCCTTCAGGCAGTGCAGTGCTCCTCTTCTTGTAACCCATTCGAGATTATGATGATGGCTGAATCTGAACAAGAAACGAGATGTGTCTGGAAGACATGCGGACTTTCTTCTACGTGTCTTTGATAAGCGGACGCCACCTGTGCTTCTCGATTTGCCTCTTGCGTTCCTCTCGAATATTTGGAACATATATTAATATTAATTGGAGATTTTGTCAGCTTTTTTTTTTTTTTAAGGAAAAGTATTAGTAGATCGAACCTATTTAATTTTCCAAAACAACAAAAATTAAATTACTCCAAATTTCAAGAAATATCTATTTGGACCGAACATTTCAATTACTTCAGTTTGGTGGTTCACTCAAATGAGATGGGCCTTTAAAAGAAATCGTTAAAATCAATAACGGGCCGTCCAACAGAATTCTCCAGACCGGTAGCGGATCACTTTCCCCCGACCACCGACGGTGGATGATTAGTTGGTGCTAGTAATTGAAATTCCTTCGTTCTCACATCCTGATTCCTCCCTCTGTACGCTTTCGAGCGTAAAAATTAAAAATTACTTACTTACCACTCATTCCCCGAACAGATCTCTCCCACTCACAGCTGGCCGCTGCTACTCTTCTTCCTCTCCCGTACATTGTCATATTTCTGTGATTTCAGCACAGTAAAGGTGAAGAAAGCAAAATGATGGAGTCTCAGTCTTCAGATGATGAAGATGATCGTCAGCATCTGATCGAGCAAAATGAGAGAAGGAACAATGGGGCAAAATCACCTCGCCACCACCAATCCACCTTCCAAATTGACGATGATTTCAAAAGCCGATCACCTATTGCCGCTAGACGTCTCAATTTCAGCTTAAATAAGAGGTATCTATTGGCAATTGTCCTCCCGCTCTTTATAGTTATTCTCTACTTTACCACTGACATCAGAAACATGTTCCAATACTCCCTCTCCAATGTTAAATACGATGCCTCTACCAATCATATGCGCGAGTCTGAGCTCCGTGCTCTCTATTTGCTTAAACAGCAACAATTAGGGCTTCTCAAGCTCTGGAACCACAACTCAGGAAATAATTCAACTTTTACTTCCGCAGTTAATAGTTCTGTCAATTCTGTTTCCAGTGTTTCTGATAATGCCAAGCTAGAAAACTTGAAATCTGACTTGCTGAGTCAGATTTCACTAAATAAGCAAATTCAACAAGTTCTGCTGTCCTCCCATCGTCTGGAAGACACCTTAGATTCAGTGTTGGACAATTTTACAGATCCGACTGTTGGAGGTTTCAATATGTGTAAAAAGGTGAGTCAGAAGCTATCTGAGAGGAAAACCATTGAGTGGAAGCCAAAATCAAATAAGTACTTGTTTGCTATATGTGTGTCAGGGCAAATGTCTAATCATTTGATTTGTTTGGAGAAACATATGTTTTTTGCTGCTATACTTAACAGAGTTTTGGTTATTCCGAGCTCCAAAGTTGATTATGCCTTTCATAAGGTGTTGGATATCATTCATATTAATCAATGTTTGGGTAGAAAAGTAGTTGTTACTTTTGAAGAGTTCGCAGAAAATAAAAAGAATCATTTGCATATAGATAAGTTCATTTGTTATTTCTCATCGCCACAGCCTTGTTTTGTTGATGATGATCATGTTAAGAAATTGAAGTCGTTGGGGCTTTCTATGAGTAAGCCTGAGTCTGTATGGACAGAGGATGTTAAGAAGCCAAATAAAAGGACAGTTCAGGATGTATTGTCAAAGTTTTCTTCTGATGATGATGTCATCGCAATTGGAGATGTGTTCTTTGCTGATGTTGAGAGGGATTGGGTGCTACAGCCTGGTGGGCCTATTGCTCACAAGTGTAAAACTTTGATTGAACCAAGTCGTCTCATTATGCTTACTGCACAACGTTTTGTCCAAACATTTCTGGGAAGGGATTTCATAGCTCTTCATTTCCGTCGGCATGGTTTCTTGAAGTTCTGGTATGTTTTCTTAGGTCTTCCAAATTTTTACGAAACATGGTTTTTGCATGTCATTAACTGTTAAATATTCTATGGATTCAATAGGCACTCTTATAGTGCTGTAGTTTTTTGGTTTAGTCCATTGTAATCTAACTATATTCCTTACTTCTACCTAGTCTGATGTGCAACTTCAAAGTGGTAAATTCTAATGGTGTAGAGGGTGAAGCATACATTGATTGGCTGGATATGCCATTAAGATATAAACTATAACTAAAATGCGTTTTTATCTGACTGTTAGTTTGCAAATATTATACATTTTTATTAGATTGTTTGGTTTTCATCTTCAGTCAAGCTAGACCTTTGATGCATCATCCACATTAGACTTCCAAAGTATGCTTTATGGTGTGAGGTCTAGATGCCCTTAACAGTTCCTGCTAATCTCTTTCAGTAATGCCAAAGATACCAGTTGCTTTTACCCTGTTCCTCAAGCTGCTGATTGCCTCAATCGAGTGATTGAACGAGCCAACACTCCAGTAATATATCTTTCAACAGATGCTGCAGAGAGTGAAACTAGTTTGCTTCAGTCACTTCTTGTCCTCAATGGGAAAACTGTACCACTTGTTAAGAGGCCAGGCCGCAATTTAGCAGAGAAATGGGATTCCTTATTATACAGACATGGGCTAGAGGAGGATTCTCAGGTGAGCTAGTCATATTCTTTTCATCTTTGTCCATTCTGTATTTCAACCATGCTGGTTAGGATGATTACTGGAGTGTCATGTCTTGTAGCTAGTCATTTGCATATGATGATCATGTATTTCAAACATCTTTTGCATGGATACAGTCTCATGTCTTGTAGGATCCTTTCCACCCATGTTCTTCTTAGGATTTTGAACTAGTTTAGTTCTTTGAATTTTTCTATATAGCATATTAGTTGCCCTATACTTGTTGGTTGTTCATCTTCTTTGATAGGATAAATATCTTGGGAGGTAAACATATCTTAGTGATGTCTTCAATTGCTCTAAGTTCGAAGAAATACAGAGATAGCGTCTTTAAATGCCTTCATTATCATGTATTTGCATTATGAAGAACATTGTTTGAGGCACTTCAGAGTATCCTTCTTTTTTTTTTTTTTTCAACTTTCTTTTAAAGCTTTTAATTTTCTAAAGTAACTGGATAGAAAAGCATCTGGTTTTGAGACCAAAGCCAAACTCATTGTTCAGAGGCTGAGGTGAAGGCAGAGTAGAGTACTTTGTCCTGTAATCTTACACAACAAGATTTATGTTGTTATTGCTGTGAGTCATTTGTTCCTTTTTCTTTCCCATCCCTAAGGCATCCAAGAAGTACAGGAGTGAAGCGAGTACTTTTGAGATCTTTACATCCTAAATGGTGTTCTGAGAGACCTTATTTTGTAGAAAAAAATCGGGAAAAGGATCTCCATAACTCTACCACCCTATCATAAACATATATACCAACAAATCAAATTGTGCATTCCTACATTTATAAAATTTTCCCTGTTGTGTGACTGTAACTTATCATCCTAGTAAGGCAGCAAGGGAATCAGGAAAAAAGGTAGAATAAATTTTATAAATTGAAGCACTCACGGGGGTGTAAACCCATATTCTAATGCAGTTGTATATTACATGGTAATAAATAACTAATAAAAGTGTCGTGGGTACAAAGTTGTCATACTATAGGAATAAGAGAAATGCTCTCATTCACTTGGTGCCATTATATAGTATTATTCAGATAATTCCATGTTGCAGCTTCATAGAATGCACAACATTTTCCCCAAATTTATGCTTCATTTGAGATATTTATCCTAGTAAACTGCATTTCTATTATTTTGAATATTGTTTTTCTCATCGTTTTAATTCTTTCAATCTTGAAGGTGGAAGCTATGTTGGATAAAACTATTTGTGCTCTGTCAACTGTGTTTATTGGATCATCTGGATCCACTTTCACGGAGGATATCTTGCGGCTGAGGAAGGATTGGGGATCAGCATCACAGTGTGATGAATACCTCTGCCAGGGTGAATTGCCAAATTTTATTGCAGAGGATGAGTAAGAAGGTCAGTATGCACCATACATTATCCTCTGAAAGTGAGAGAAAAAGCTTTGGATTCAAGCCTTAGAAGCAACATGCTCTGAATGAAAAACTTCGCATTATGGAAGAGAGCGAATTGGATAGAAAAATGCAGTTTGAATTGCTATAATGTCTTGAAATCACCGGTGCTTCATCAAGTGCTTGACTACTGGACACGTTCATGGTCTTGGTTTACATTTGTATCCTAGTGTATGATAATAGTTTCGTCTCTTACTAATTAGTTATTGGTTCTATATGTGTACCTTTTTTTGGTTTCTAGATTAGATGGTCTGTCCACACCCTGATGCAGTGATGCTCACCATTTTTTTTCTCTTTTTCCTGAATTCCGATTGTCCACAGGAGATGCTAATCAATAGTATTCATTGTTCTCAGTTGTAAAACATCAAAAGTAGCTCAATATTTCCGCCTCAAGTATGTAATGTTAAACATATGTGAATAATTAAAAATAAGAACACTTAATTGTGAGAGTTTGCGGGTCCTTATCTTGATATTAATAGGTCATACTGAATAATACTGTCTCAAAGATTAAATATTTATATTAAAGATTTAAAAGTTTTTCTTATTATTTTATGAATCATAAGTCTATTTAAGGTGATTTTTTTTTTAAAAAAATATCTTTTATATTTATATATGTATTAAAATATAATTTTACTAGTTAATATCAAATGAATTGAAAAAGCTAAAAGAGAAATAAAGAATAAATTTGATTGGGTTTTTACTCGTAAGAATTGAAGAAGTTAAAAGAGAAATCTAAAAGCGTGGGAAGGTGGCTAAACAAAGCGCTTACGACCTTTCCACAAGGCAAACACAAAATAGCAACTTTTGGCCCCTGAGAAGAGCCCGCCGCTTCCTCTCCCATTGAGGTCGACGCTGGAATTTGATTTGTTTCGTCTTCCGTAACTGTCTGCAAGCTTAAAAGTTTCCCATTATCAAGTAGAATTTTTACCTTCTGATTGTAGTGAATCGTATCTTGCATCTAAGGTAGGATCATTTGAAGTGGGTTTTAGTTTAGAGAAAAGTCTCCGTATCAAAGTGAAATCAAGAATGCGAGCAAGAGTGGTGGTGTTTCCTATAAAAGGAAGAAACTGGGCATTCAGCAGCAGATGGATTGATCCTTCCACTTTAGAATCGCAGTCCTCCAGTGTTCCCTCCACATTTAAAGAGCTATGGAATAGGATTTCTTCCTCCAAGAAGTCCGATGAGAAGCCCCTTAATTCCAATGTCGAGGCCGTTATTGATTTCTGTGCCCACAAGGTCTTAGCCTTGACGCTTCTTTAGTCATCCATTGTATTTGTTTCTTAGTTTTATTTGTTATGGCATACATGATTGAATTGGGCGTGTTTTTATCTTTATCTGCTGACATTCTTAGATGAATAAAGCTTGGGTTAATCTGGAAAGGGCTCCGGAAGGGAGTTTCAAAAGCAAAATACATGGGTGAATGTTCTAGTGCCTTTTCTTTTGAATTCGAATATTTACGCCTCTTTATAGTGCTATGAATTTTGGATCTTTTCTGTCGGTTTTGCCTTCTGAGTTTGTGCCCAATATTTCATGCTTTTCAGGTTGGGCTTGAAGCTTTTGTCGCGTGTGAAGCCTTCAGAGATATTCTTGAAATCCATTCCTAAGGATGCTACACAGATTGAAATCACATATCCCTCAAGGTTAGCTTCTTTCATTTACTGAAACGTGTCAATGTTTGAGTTTCTATTTTGGCATTATTTTACCCTCTTTAATGAACTTTGGTTAGGCATCTCCTTATTCATTCTTTTTGTATAAGCTTTCCAGGTTGTGTACGGGGTAAAGGTTTTTCAATTCAGTAAAACTCAGGAGAATTGTCCAAAGATTTCAAAATCCTTATCGTTTCTTCTTCTCTAATCCTCTTCTTTTCCCATTAAATAATAACTATATTCTTACACTTTTTCCAGATGGAAAGATGTAATGAATGATTGAGAATTTGAGTGCATTATCTAATTAAAGTTGAGAAGGAAAATATTCACCTACTTAGATACACATGCTCACACCTATGTGTCCATATATATATATATATAATATATTTATATGTAGTTTTTTTCACTTCCTCAGAGGAGGATTCTATTATTCATATTTATATTTGAATGGAAATTATATCAGTAGTACCTTATGAGTTATTTTTAATATGTTTTGCAGTTTGAACGCACGTGTTGTCCGTCGAAGGCTACGGCATATTGCTTTTAGGTGAATTCTTATTTGTGATTCATTTCATTTCAGTTTTTACCCAATTAAGCAGAGCTTATATACACATTTTATGTTCTTTATTGTTAGTATGAGGATCAGCTACTTATTCATTAATTATCAACATCAGTGCCTGTTGACTGGCCTGTGAAGTTTCTTTTCTGTTTGACATTAGTTCTATTTTGATGCCTTTAAAAATGTTGCAAAATCTTTGGAACAAAATTTTAATGTGTGCTGAATGCTGCATGGTGATGTTGGACACTAGTGAGAGTTAATTATGCCATATCCTTTACCTTCTGCAATTGAGTTGAAATGTGACTTAAATGTATACAGGGGAACTATTCTTCACAAGAAATACTTCTATGGATCAGTTACATTGCTTCCAGTGACAACATTCTTTGCAGTATGTACATTTATTAAGTACTATGAATTTTTTCAACATAATCAGTTCAATTGAGCTTCTTGTTGTTTTTAGTTTTTGATCATTTGCATTATGATTATTACTTACTTTTACCAAATTCTTGTGTTTCCTTTGTTGGATAGGTTCTACCATTGCCTAACATACCATTTTTCTGGATTTTATTCCGTTCCTATTCCCACTGGAGAGCTCTCAAGGTGAGTTTTATTTAATAGCTCAATTGGTTTGTGATGGTTGGTTTTGGAAGTTCTAAAGTAGGCCTCTTCTCCAAGTACCTTTTGAAGAATTTTTCAACTATTTGGTTGCCTATTTGTTAGTGACAGACTTTCCGCTGGCCTAAAAGTAATGGGCCCAGATACTCTTGTGGTGAAGGCATAGAAATTAGTTTTTCCTTAGTTTACCCTATGCTAAGAGAGAACATAGCAAGGTTGGATCAGAAATGAAAGAGTCATGGGAACGTTACTCATGCTTCAGCTTGAAACTCAAAATTCTCTCTAACTAGATTGTCTAAATTTCTAGTTCTCAATTGGTTAAGCCTCTTGGGTAATTTTGAATAGGATTGGAGACTTATATTACTAACCACGTGGCCGGGTACTCAATGTTTTTGTTTAGTCGTAACCATTAATTTTAGCAAAGAACAAACATGACCTTTGGCTTCCTGACGACAGTTATATTGCATACAACTTCAATTACAAAAGAAATTTATTTATTTGAGTTTGCACAAAAATTTGGTAGAATGTTAGAGTTTACAAAAAGGAATTGCACTTCAGTTTAACCAAGATTTAGGAGGTCTTATTTCTTTTCTAGTAGTAAGCTTGATGTGGAAATGATCTGCAATACTTTGGATTAATGTTGTTTTCAGGGAAGCGAGAAACTTCTTCAACTTGTCTCTGATAAGTCCTTCAACCAAGATTCATCTATTGAGAAGGAGAATAGATTGATTGATCTCCATTCCTTGAATCCTTCATGGGTAAGGTTTTTCATTTGACAAAGTATAGATTAGCTTACTTGTGCTCTTCTCTTGTTAGTACGATCTTTTCTTCATAACCCTTACTGCATATTTGTACTCTTAATTCCTTTTTCTCATGTGGCTTATAAGCTGTGCAGTGTAACTGGCACATATAAGCAATTGACCTGACCCCTGTTTTCTTGCTTACCCTTTTAGTTTGTTCCCAGGATGAAGTTTCTTTCTTTGTTAACATAATACTATTTTGCATATATGTATTAGGTGTTTCAACCTTGTGATGAGCTTCACAGACTTCTTCAACACAAAGATGCGGATGATAGCCTCAGTGAGTCTACTGTAACGGATATATGCCAAAGATTCAAGTTAAACAAAACAGATGTGCTGAAGTATAGAAGTTTACTGTAGTTAACAAATTCATTCTTATATTTTCCTGGTATAAATTTCTCCGAATCAGGAAAGATTAGAAGGGGGCTCTCTTACCTAAAATTTCAAGATAGCTGGGGTGGGTGTTGTGTCTCAAGGTAGTAGACATTCTCTTATTCTAGAAGAAAGTTGTTATTCTTGCTTTCAACAAGGTGATACATATCAAGAGGTTTCTTACTCCTACCTGTTCTTGGTTGTTCATCAAAAAAGATTACAATGTTACTCTGTTGATGTAGAGATGGTAATGAACCATGGAAAAAGCTAGAGACACTTTTAACTTCAAGTTCTTGGTTGATTCACAGGGAAAGAATAAAAATGAGATGATGCATTTTTTATTTTTTCCTTTTTGAGTACTTAACAAGCCAAGTGACAAAAAGACAAACTTGGGACTTCATAAATATATGTATATATATATATATATTCTTTTTTTACAGAAATAATTAAAATGGAGGAAAATGATATATGAACTAAATTAACTGGAGAGAATTTTCAAATCATCTTTCAATAAATTTTTTCCTTTAAAAAATTGTCACTTAAAACATTTTTCTCATATTTTACATTATATATATTACTTAAAATATTTTTAATTTAAATATAATTTTTAATTTTATTTTTTTTTGGATAAATTATAATTTTTAATTAGGTATATTAAACGTACAAAAATTTACACAAATATTACCCATTTAATAAAACATATGGGCTGGCCCATATTCAGATATATTTTGCACCACCGTCGTCCTGGCTGCAGTTCGGTTCTATTCAACATTTCTTTTCTCCTCCCCGTATATAAATTAAAAAACACCCGACCTTCTCTCAATCTGAGAATCTCTTCCTTTTCCTTCGGACGAACTTGTTCTGCAAGAAATTTCAAGTTCAGAATTCTTCTTCCGAAAATCTACCTTTGTAAGTTTACAGTTTTATCATTATACTTAATACTTGAGAATCTGTCCAACTATTATGTTTTTCTGATTTTTATTTTCCCTTCTTGAAATTTTTTTTAATGGTTTTTTCTGTTTTAATTGTCATAGAATCTAGTTTCATGGCACCTGCAGCCGACCATGATGATGAGATCAAGGAGGAGAAGAATCCTAGACCTCTAGATGAAGATGATATTGCTCTTCTTAAAACTTATGTACTTGTCTTAAAAAACCCTAATCTCTATCTATAAGTTCCTTTCAGTTTTAAGATCTGTTTCTTTTGTTTTTACTATTCTCATTTCTGGGTTTCATTTGCTTTAGAAAATACTATTTCTGTAGGAATTCTTAGTGATTCTGAACTTTTCTGTAAATTCATAGGCCATACCCTTTGTCCATAATGTTATTGAGTTGCTTCGGTAGATTAACTTCCGCCATCCCATCACTATCCTGTCTTGATAAAACAACTACTTCATTTATAAACTATATTATATACCAATGAAACAAGCTTCATTGAGCAATGTAAAGTTTTTTCTTACTGCAATTCTAAATTTCATGTACAGGGCTTGGGACCATACTCAACGAGCATAAAGAAATCTGAGAAGGAGATCAAAGATATGGCGAAGAAGATAAATGATTTGTGTGGTACTTATCTGGGTCTCCTTTCTTCTATATTGCACCCTATCATAATCTTTATTTCCATTTCTGCTATTCCGAAATTCAAGTCCCTTTTATTTCATCTTTTTATTCATTTAGTTGTTAAGTGTTCAAATTTCTGCCACATCCAATTTTATTTTATTTTTTGATAATTTCTGCATAAATGATTTCTTTGCTGCAAATCTGAAATCTATGTTTTTCTTCGTTCTAGCTTGCACCTTACGAACATGTTTAGTAGGATTAGATTTCTATTTTATGCTTTCTGAAGGACTCTTTTGCTTACTTTTTTTTGTTTTAATCTTTTGTTATTATTAGTTTGGAGGTTTTCATTGAGATTGATAGTGTTAAAGTTAATGTCATGTCTAAACTTATGATGATTGGAATAAGTGGTTTTAGATTTCACTTGTGTGTGTAAAACACTTTCCACAAGTGGATGAACTACGCAACACTATATTTTTTACAATTTTATTAGCCAGTGATGATGGGATTCCAAAAAGGACTTTCCATTTCAATACCATGATAAGTTTGTTTTTATTTAGATAAGAAACTTAGGCAGCATGCCTGCATAAAGGCCAATTGTCCATTGAAACACACTTCACATTCTTAATAACGGTACTTAATAGTTTTGGCCTGATCTTTGATTTAATAAATGAAGATTGCTATATCATAATCTGAACAATAATCAGCTAATAAATTGGTTATAGCATTTGTGGTTTGGTTGTGCATCCTTTCGTTTAAGATGAAAAATCCTGTTTTTGTTGCTCAGAGCTTATTGTTTCCTTTTTGAAAATCTATTAAGATTTCGATACTACAATTACTTATTTGTTGACAAAATAACCTTTGGAGAGGTTTGATTAATAAAAACCGACCTTTATTGTGTTTGTTTCTTGCGAAAGATCCTAAATGTGCTACGCAATGTCTAGAAAGTGGCTTTCTTTATTATATTCCTTTTGCCATGTATATTTCTTAATAGAGATAAAGGCTGATTCTTAATGGCCTTCCCTTTATTTTAATTTTCTACCCTACTCAATTTTCAATTAAATTAGGTATCAAGGAGTCCGACACTGGCTTAGCAGCACCAAGCCAGTGGGATCTTGTTTCCGATAAGCAAATGATGCAAGAAGAACAACCACTGCAGGTATAATGTTGTGGTTTGCGACAGTCACTAGATTGTGTTTCTCTTATTGGCTTACTTCTAAGTTATAATCCTGGACTTCGGCAGGTGGCAAGATGTACCAAAATAATTAACCCAAACACTGAAGATGCAAAGTATGTTATAAATGTTAAACAAATTGCAAAGGTAGTATTGCCATCTATTTTATGTTTCTTTATCTTTTTTAATGTTTTGTGTATCTTTTCTACTTTCAGATGTTAACTATCAATTCTGAAACTTTTATATAATGGCCTTTAAATTTTTTGGGGTTTAACAAGTCCTTCATATGACTTGATTCTTTATTTTGCAGTTTGTTGTTGGACTAGGTGATAAGGTTTCACCCACAGATATTGAGGAAGGCATGAGAGTTGGGTGAGTTCTTCATACCTGTTCTAAAAATATCTTATGAAATTTTGGTTCCTAGTTCATATTTTTTGCACATTATAGTTCTTTTCTTAGACCCTGCTAGAAAATTTGATGAGGTGGAAGTTTCTGAATTATAATTTTGCTAGCAGCAAGAGAGAAAGTCTGGCAGTTGATTTGTTTTTACGTGTACAGAAACGTAATTAACCAATGGGGGAAAGGGGGATTTCTTGGTTGGATAATTTATTTAACATTTGAGATGCATAGTATACATAATGTGTAATTTTTGGCTCTGTATTCAGTTCGGTAATTATATGATCAGATTGTAACTTCTCATGTAGTTGAAGTGTTGTGGTTTAATAGACTTTCTGACATTTTGGGGAAGGTTATTCATTGGCAATTAGAGTATGGGCTGGATTGGCTAAAATTCCTTTCTAGAGATCAATCATAATTTGTTTTGTTTGGGTTAGCTGATTAAAATCCTTCAAGGAAGAAGTGATTTCTACACTCCATTGGCTTATTTGATTGGGTTTTGTAGCCTCAAATTTGTATGGGGTGACTTTTTACATGTTTAAGTAGTCATGTCTTGAGCTCATTTTGCTGCAGATTGACTTGGCTAAGGTGATATTTAGTCTGAGTAGTTTATCTATTTTGCAGTGTGGATCGCAACAAATATCAAATTCAGATTCCCTTGCCACCAAAGATTGACCCAAGTGTTACCATGATGACAGTTGAGGAAAAACCAGATGTGACATACAATGATGTTGGTGGCTGTAAGGAACAGATTGAAAAAATGCGGGAGGTGTGCATGATAGTTCTTACATATTCATATTGCAGTTATAGTTAAATATGTTTGCTTAGTAAAATATTTGGACCTTTATGATAATAGGTAGTTGAGCTGCCCATGCTTCATCCAGAAAAATTTGTAAAGCTTGGGATTGATCCTCCCAAAGGTGTTCTTTGCTATGGTCCCCCAGGTACCGGTAAAACACTTTTAGCCAGAGCAGTAGCCAATCGAACTGATGCATGTTTTATTCGAGTAATTGGAAGTGAACTTGTACAGAAGTATGTTGGAGAGGGAGCTAGAATGGTTCGTGAACTTTTTCAGGTAAAACTTCCTTGTTTTGTATCTTCATAATATGTTTTTAGTGTCAACCTGGTTCAACATCTCACGCATACCTTTGGTTTGGCAGATGGCACGCTCTAAGAAAGCTTGCATTGTATTCTTTGATGAAGTGGATGCCATTGGGGGTGCACGATTTGATGATGGTGTGGGTGGTGATAACGAGGTTCAGCGAACAATGCTTGAAATTGTTAATCAGCTTGATGGATTTGATGCTCGAGGAAATATCAAAGTTCTAATGGCCACTAACAGGTGAAGTCTACATTGTGTGATGGCTGGTCTATCGATTTATGTTTTATTTGTTTCTATATGTGCATAGAAATAAGCTTCTTCTCTTAGACAAAGAAAACATATTCCTACCTGTTTTCAGAGATTTTTGTTGTAATGGCACTTCCTTATATTGTGAGATTGGATACCAAATAGGTTTAACAATTAGGCCATTGTCCAACCTCAAGTTCGGTTTTCATTTGTGTATGGCTTAGAGCACCATCTTTATATCTTTCCTTTTGGAGGCATTCCTTGATACTAATAGAAGAGTTCTATTGTTTTACTTTTGTTAAAGCTTACATTGACTCATCTTGGTTCCTTTTCAGACCTGATACACTAGATCCAGCTTTGTTGAGGCCTGGACGATTAGATAGGAAAGTTGAATTTGGTTTGCCAGATCTGGAAAGCAGAACTCAAATATTCAAAATCCACACCCGCACTATGAACTGTGAAAGAGATATCCGTTTTGAACTTTTGGCTCGCCTGTGCCCAAATTCCACTGGTAACCTAAGAAATATCCTTATACAACTTTTAGTTGAAGATGATATTTTTGCAAATGATAAACAAGCATTTTCCTCTCTTAACAGGAGCTGATATTAGAAGTGTCTGCACTGAGGCTGGGATGTATGCAATTCGTGCGAGGAGGAAAACTGTTACAGAGAAGGATTTCCTCGATGCTGTAAACAAAGTAATCAAGGGCTATCAAAAGTTTAGTGCAACGCCCAAGTACATGGTCTACAACTAATTTGATTGCCTATTGTTTTGAAATTCCCTTGGTGTTTGGAAGTAATTTTATTGTATCACTTCTTTTGAAGCAAAATTTCAAGGACCTTTTTTTTATAAGCACTTGAAAATTTTATCCTGAATGGTAATTTGAATGGCTGCATTGGGACTAGTATTGTTTTTATCTGTCATGTCATCATTCACTGGAAATCTCATTGTGGGGTTTGCATAACTTCTAAATTATACATTCCATTCATACTTCCGGAGTTACTCTTTATTTCAATTTTGTATCTCTTTTCTATATTAAAAAGAAAAGGATGAGACCTATTTGTAATTAGTTAAAAATTATTTCATTGAAAAATGTCAAATTTACAATTTTCTATAGATATTTACATCCAAGTACTAAATTATTCAAAATAATTACATAATCCAAAAATTTCCTTGCCTGGGATAACTCTTTCGCCTTTTTTTTTTTTTTTTTTTGTAGTAAAAATAGGTATTAGATTAAAGAGATAAAAGAGTTAACATACAATCCAAGGAACAGAAAAGTCCAGCCAAAGTGGAAGACCAAAATACAAAACAAACAAAGGGCCTAAAGAAAGACTGTAATGCATATTGAGATCAGCCAAACCCTTTCTTGACAAAACGGACTGTAGGCTGATCAAATGTCAAAATGCAGGACCAATTGTTGGGACCAATTGTTGGTCTTCACTATTCTTGGGACCAATTGTTTACCTTCGTTTGTAACCAATAAAGGCCCAAAATTCAGAGAAGGTTTAGATTGATCCAATCTCTTTCTTAGCTGTAATTTGTCACAATTTTGCATTTCACATACCCCATAGCTCAGAGAAAATAGAGAGTGCATGGAACAAGAAAATGTGTGTTGGTGTATACAAATCTTCAGTTTATTTCATGTAGTACATACAAAATAAGTTTAGGCAAGGCGATAAAAATTGCTTCTTTTTTTTTTTTTTTTTTTCTTTCAAGTATATCAAAGAAGGGGGGAGAGAAGCTTGGATGGACAGACAACTTTCATATAAACAATGCTTCCACTGTGTTTCAAGCCTAAGTACACACAAAAAATCTAATCTTCACCCACAGAAACCAGTGTCATTCCCAGGGAAAAAGGCCAAACCACATGTTAAATCCCTCCATCAAAAAGCTTTTGTACTCTTCATATTGGCGGTTCCTCTCACTCTTGATCTGAACTGTTTCCCCGCAATGAGCCCTGTTCGTTCCCCACAGTCCTCTTGCTCATGTTAGCTCGCTGCACCAGCCGAACCAATGCTTGAACCACTTCTGACATTGGAGGTCGGAACTCAGGTTCCGGCTGTGTTAAATAACAAAAAGACCAACCACCATCACCAGGAAAAACATACATTTAGGATATAGGTCAGTTCAGTTCAACTGCATCGTAGAGAATAGTTTTTCTTAAATCCAAATTGTTTTATTACCTGGACACAAAGAGCAATTACATCAGCAAACCGGGAAAGTGATTTGACCGGGTATAGCCCTTTTAGTGCTGGATCAACCATCTTGGACAAAGCATCAATGTCATGGAGCTGAGGGGTAGCCCACCGAACTAAAGATTGCTCAGTTCTAGACCTTGAGCTGTTCCACAGTTCCCATTAAGATTGCTTTTTATCATTATTTAGAAGATCTAACATTAAAAAGTAAAAAAATTCCAGAGTTCAAAGGCTTACCTATCAAATGGTTGACGTCCAGTCAGAAGCTCCAACATCACCACTCCAAAACTGTAAACATCACTCTTAATGGTATATTGACCAGACATTGCAACCTCAGGTGCACTGTACCCAGACCCTCCATTAGCCTAAAAGATGGGAAAATGCAGAGAAGCCAACATAAGTTGCAAGTTGCTGAACTCTCTCTACTGTTGCAATGCAGTGCAGTATAGAAATGCTAACAATGTACTACTCTCTTCTGAGTATAAAGAGAAATCTACCTGATCTGCTTCACGGACAATGCTGGCCAAACCACAATCAGAAAGATGAGGATTGAGTTCATTGTCAAGTAAAATGTTTGCTGATTTGAAATTTTTGTGAATGACTGATGGTGAACAAACTTCATGCAAGTACCTGAGCAGAGGAAGTGGCATATATCAATTTAGGGAAGAAAACCCTGTATAATATTGATACACAACTATATTTATGGAAATAAAAAAAATGCTGATTTATTTCTCATGTCTGCTTCACACTATAATTTCATTCCACTCTGAAGATTAAGCCTTCACCACTGATGCAAAATGGCTCAATGAATCAGGTAATGCATGGAAATTTCATTTCGAATTTGTCAGCGATACATTTCAAATGCAAAATGTACTTACTCAAGAGCACGTGCAGTCCCCAGGGCAATCTTAACACGGCTGTTCCAAGTCAGTGGTTTGCTATACTCATCTGATAGATGCAGGAACTCATACAGTGAACCATTTTTATGGAACTCATAAACAAGTAGGTGTTGTCCATGCTCCGAACAATAACCAACCAGCTCAGTTACATTTGGATGGTGCAGCCGTGATATCTCAGCCACTATATCCAGAAAATCTTCAGGACTGGAAAGTGCAGATGTATTGATCTTTTTCACAGCAAGAACCTAAAAAGCAGCAACAAAGAATTTTTAAAAGGACTAATGGGAAGGACAAAGTAGGTTAAACAGTTGAAGGGAAAAAATAGGCCATATCAATTAAGAATAATGAAGAATAAGAAGATAAAAGTTTCCAACATTCAATAAAAAGTCAGTGTAAATCTATCGCGTGTCACAATTAGAACCTTCATAAGTTTTAGCATCCAACATTGGAAAATCTAAAACAGCTTGTTTACAAGAACAAGATCAGGTTACTACGAGTATAAAGTATCAGTAAAATGATTAATCAGACCCTTCTGTCCGTGGAACCACTAAAGAGATGACAAAGAAGAGAGATCAGTGAAAAACTCCATTAGAGAGGTGACCTACCTTCCCGTCATCAAATTGAGCTCGATAGACGCGTCCAATTGATCCCTCGCCAAGGAGATTTTCAACACTGAAACTATCTGTAGCCATCTGTAGATCTGCTACTGAATATTGCTTTGCATCTATGGGTGGTATATTAGCTTTCTTTATGGGAATGATTGGTTTTGGTGAGACTTCATCTTCATCAAATGATTTATGACGATCAATAGGTGGGGGTCTGAGATTTATTGAAGCAGGAGCTTCAAATGTTTTTGTTCCAGTTAAGGAAGTAGGTTGAACAGATTTCATCTCTGAAAAACACAATATATATTATAGGTCAAGTAAATAGCAGATGAAACTGAAATAATTTCGAAGTCAATTTCCCAATGACAGAATATTCACCAAAAAGAAAAAGATCTTTCTTTTTCTAAAAAAGTTCCCTTAACCAAAAAATTGGTAATAACAGTAACATACAAGAAGCACAAGTAACAGAATAAACTAGGTTACACAACTCTTCAACAAAATAAAAAGAACAAAAGAATGTTGGAAATATTAGTAAAGATAGACAGAACTCCTCACAGTAACCATAGCTGATCCAACTTGGTTTTTTCTTGCAGCACTTTCAGCTTCTAAAGTTTTCATTCATTCAATAACCCATAGGACTCCCATAATCTAAACTTTTAAACTCAAGAAATTATGCAAGTGTCATTAAAGTTACTTACTTAGTGGTGGTGAATACAAAACTTTGTTTCACCAAGTATGGTGAAGTACTCACAAAAAAGGAAAAGAGTGAACCAACTGTTAACTATAATCTACTTGTCCTGGTAAAAGGCCAACTAACTCAAGCAGAATTAGTACTTCAAATGTAATAACAGCAACTATAGTTTTGCACTACCCCAGAAAGCTAATTGGAAAGAGGAATAGGTTCTCAATGGCTCGTTTGAAGTATTTTTACATGGCTTCTCTTTCCCTCCTCTAGGGTAGCAGGGGGTCATTTTTGGAACATAATTATCCATGGCACTCCATATGTGCACCTTAAAATATATTCCGTGCTGTTAATTGTTGATTCAAAGCCAGCTTGCCAGAAAGCAAAATAATCCACACTATATATGCCTTGGCATTTGGCTAAATCCAGTTATGTTCAACTAGATAAAAGCCCATAGACATCTAGGGAAACTTAAGTTGCTTGGTGACAGAAAATATGGAATTTTTTTTGTCTAAGGGAAGCAGGCAGGCCTTAGCCCAGTACGTTACAGGTAATTATTATCAGTATATACCAATTCATTGATTTTTCAAAAATGCTGAAGCAAGTATTAGAAAGAGATTAAAAACTTTTATTTTGCAAAACAATAATCTTTCATTTCCCTTTCATAAGCTGATACCTCATCAATCAAGGGAAATAGCACTCAAGAGAAAGGTAAAATAACGATCCAAAATCAATGAATTTTGACAACTTTCTTGGATAATAAATCAATCTTATTTCATCCTACTCAATATGACCCAACCATCCAAATATCCAAGTATAATACGTGCATATAATCAGGACAAAGACTCCAAGAGCAAAAGAATTCATACTGAAGCATAAATACCTTGCACTTCCTGAGAAGCAAGAGGAGCAAAAGGCTGATTATCAAGTTTCTCTATATCCGTGGATGACTTTCTTGATCTTTTCTTCACAATGAAGAAAGCGACAATTGCTCCAACCACTAAAAGAGATATCACAATGCCCGCTATAGCTCCACCACTAATGCCAGATTTGCCACTGCCACCACTACCATTACCAGATGGCTGGTCATTGCTTCCAGATTTGTGGTTTCTATTAGGTCTGCTGGCAGGAGGGGTGCCAGGAGGTGGTGGAGGTGCAGGACCAGAGCTCCATGAATTACCACCTGTTCTGTAATCAAAATAACAAATCTTACGCCTGATTAAACTTACTTGCCTATGGAAGTTTGGAAATGAAAGAGCAAGGGGCTTACTTTAGATTTATGCCCTTCAATTGGGCAGGAATCCAGCCAGTGAATCGGTTGTTTTCAACATTCCTATTAAAATAAAAATATCTATTTATCAGTACCCTAGCAAAATAAAATTCTTAAGTTTTCACAAATATGAGAGTACTGAGTAACTTACAAGTTATCAAGACCCAGATTGGCAAGGACATCAATAGTGCCTGTGAACTGGTTGTTCTGCAAATACCTGCATTTTATGAGACAGGAAGTAGGTATTTATTACATGTTCAAAGCTCACGAAATTGAAATAGAAACAAGTGATACTTCACTTACATATCAGAAACGCTTGACAGTTGGCTGAAACTTTTAGGGAGGTCACCAGTCAATTGATTAAAAGACAAATCCCTGTAGCACAAAAGTGGCAAATCACTACTTACTACTGAACAATATATCTAGAGTGAACTGTCTTACCAATTAAAACATAGTTACAAAGGCAATCCAGACCACAATGAAGTACAAAAGATACATTTGGATGACCTACGTGATAGTTTTATACACGGGGTGCCACCTCCAAGTCATAATTCAAATGAAAATACAGACAGAAAATTCCCAAGTGTATCCCCAACAATGTCAAGATTCACCAAACTTACAAGTGTTTAAAGAATCTGAGTAGGTAAGGAGGAAGGACTTACAAAAAGGAAAGGCTAGAAAGAGATCCGAACATATCATTCAGTTGGCCCTGAAACTGATTGTGGTTGACATTTCTACCAATGGAATGAAACACTATAGTTAATCATAAGCTCAAAAGTCCTAAAACACAGTGGAAGGATCAACAACAGGAAAGCATTTGACTAACAAGTATTTAAGTGAAGTCATTGTTGATATGGAGTAGGGGAGGCCACCAGTGAAGCCATTACTAGCAAGATTCCTGCATCATAAACATATTTTCATGAGACTAAATAAGAAAGCGATCATGAGACTAAATAAGAAATGCCAAAATGAGGATATGAAGCATACAGTCGCTGCACATTTCCTGGAAGCTGATAAGGTAGCTGACTTTGAAGATTATTGTAGCTTACATCACTGTGAAATTTTCAGAACATCACCACTAAAGGAAACAAAAAAAAAAAAAAAAAAAAAAAGAGAGAGCAGTAGTGAAAAGAGTTGGAAGCATATTAAACTTACAAACTGGTTAAGGATGTTAATTTATCTAGCTCAAATCCCATCGACCCAGTTAATCCAAGATTTGATATATCTCTGATAAAAAGAAAAAAGAAACAGAAAGTTAAAACTCAATAAATGAATATAATTTTGAAGATTTTTTTAGAAAAAACAAGGACTTGAAATCACATTTCTGTGACCCTTGAGTTTGAGCATTTGACACCCTTCCAGGAGTCTCGGCAGGGATCACCACCATTCGAGCTCCACTTGGTCAGCTGAGGAGGTGAATTCAAACTGCTAAACATGTGCATAAGAACAGCAACTGTCCACCAAAAATCACCAAAATTTAAAAGAATATCTTTCAAAATGCAGGCACATAGTTTATAAAGCATCAACCAAGAGTAGATTTTTAAATGCCTTGTTCAGTGATGGAGCACGAAACAATTTAACTTAGTCATAAAGTAAAAACCACCCTCGCCCAATCACAGAACTTCGCAGAATACCCTTGTCTCTCCCGAAAAAAAAACCCTTTCTCCCAGAACTAGAATACTACACATAATCAAAGAAACGGATAGCAAATACTGCTTCCGGTGTTTTCCAACCATAAAATCAAATAGTGAACTTAGGAAACAGAACCAGCCCTGTGCAACTTCAAGAACACATATCACCGACACCATGCTTTTAATACTTTTGGATTAACCAACGGATATGAAGATCAACAAAAGAAATTGTAATAGAAAATGTCTTCACCTCATGGTTCTAACATCAAAAGAAGAAAACTCGAGATAAGAAGAAGGGCACAAATGGTTGGTTAATAAAGAACCCCCCTCTCAGTTTCTTTAAGAAACAATTAAATTTTCCCCATCTAAACAACAAACTTCAGCAACTCTCTGCTCCTTAAAATTTATAACTTAAGAAGGGAATTTGAAAAACAGAAAACTCATCCTTACTCATTCATCATCTCCAAATCCACCGAAAACAGAGTCACATTTCCGATTACCCAGAAGCACATTATAAACAGAACAAACACATTTTCTAATACAAAATACACCCAAAATACTTGAAACCACTTTCATATTTATATATGTATGAAGTATGATGCAGAAGAAGCATTAGCAGAGTACTGACCGTCTGATGGATCTGTGTCGGCATTGATGAAAGTTCTTGGCCCCAACAGTAGAATGTAGCTTAAAAGCGCCAGGAACACCCTCACCACCATCTTCCCCATCTCTCTTCCACTCCCTATTCCCTAACCCAAACCAGTTCCAGTTTACAGAAACAAAAAAGCCTTTATATTATTAATCAGACCCCCTTCTATCTTTTTCCTTTTCTTTTCTATAATTTTTTTTTTTTTTTAACAGAACCTTATATATATCAATTAAAAAATACTTTTTTTCTAAACAGTGTTTATACTTTTTGCGTACCTATTCCAAGTAAAGCTGGCAGGCACGATCTGCCAGAAGAATCCAAAGCTACGGAATTCTTCTCTTCAACTTAATTAAAAATAGTTAGTATTAGTAGTAATCATAATATATGATTTTCTTCTACATACTCAGTGAAAATGTAAAAAGCATAATTCTCAAACTGTAAAAGAAATATAAAATTATTCTTGAAGAAACACGGTTTCATGGAGAAACAGGTGGTGTATGAGAAATGTGCAATTTCTTTCTTTGTGCTGGCATTATTGGGTTCATCAAACTTTTTGTGGGCTGCAATGTCAAAAGTAAGAAATTAGTTGAAAGAAACTTTGAGAAGATGAATGTAGTTTTCACGGGCATGATTGGATTCTTGATTAGATTTTCTTGTTTACATAATTAAATAAATAAATAATAGGAAACAGTATATATTTTATCTGTATTTACTGTTTATTTACCAGAGAGAATAGAGCCTATAGCTACTCCCTTTTTTTTTTTAAGCAAAACTAGGGGAGTATATATAGGGGTAAATTGGTAAACAAAAAAAACGTTCGGTGGGGTTTGACTATTTGACCCATCATACCCTCCTTTACTTATTTCATTTGTAGCTTTGTTTTTGGAAAGCTATAATTAACCGTTGTTTAAACATGCTTCCAAAGTGGTCAGTTGTTAACACTCTCACTTATGACATAAAAGGTCAAAAGTTTAAGATATGATAAAAATTAGAATTTAAAAAAAAAAAAAAACATGCTTCGAAAAAGGTAAGTTCCTATTTTGATATTAATTTCAATATGTAAACTAATATATATATATATATACTCATAATCAATTACTTGATATTATTTTCATTATACCAAAAATGATACTTTGAATTGATTATTAGTACTTCAACTCATTCTTATATGTCATTACATATTCAATTCTTATATCTCGATGTGAAATGAGATATTACACTTCTCACAAATTACTCGAATTAGTTGTTGAAAATATTATGTGCCAAAAAGAATCCTATAGGGAGGGCTAAAAAGGTCCCATGGGGATTGTGGCTTCTTGTTCTTTTACTACACTTTTCATCAGGGATTTGCTTGGTTTTTACATTTGGTTGTTTCTGATTCTTCTCCTTGGACCACTTTTCTATGGCTGTGTGTGTTTTTTTTTTTTTTTTCATTTTTGTCTTTCTCTTATTTTATTATGTCTTAAATAATCCATTAACAACTAAATTAGGTCACGAATATTTAAATATAGAGTAACTATTAAAAAAATAATAATTTTATAAAGATGTTGAAATTACGTTTTTCAATTTGTAGGGAATCCCTACCCATTTATCCGTCTCATTATAAAAATAATAATAACAAATTTGAGTATTATTCTATTATTAAATAATACAAAATATATATATATATATATATATATCATTAATCGGTAAGAACTGACAATGAGTGAATGAGTGGTAGACTGTTAGTACTATTCTGTATGCTATCCAAAATCTCCATAATATTTCATTTAAAAGTTTCCATTTTCCAATACCATGTTCTATCAATTCCCCACCAGTAATAACAATAATTCAAAATATAAGAATTAATTCAAAATATATTTTTTTTATATAAGAATGACAATATTTAAAGTAATCGATTATAAGTGGTTATGTGACACATGACTTGAACCCTAACAAAAATTCTCTCTTTTTCTCTCCAGCCGACAGCAGCAGGTCTCCCTCCCTCTCCTCCGGCCAAGAGAGAAGCTTGGCTAGAAATTTTCCTTTTCCTTCTTCTTGTTTTTGTTTTCTTCTTCTTTTTTGTTCTTTAGATACCATTTTGTCTATATTTTTTATATTTTTATCATCTTTCACTTTTCATATGCAAGAGATCTATTTGATCTTAGTTGATCAAACTCTTTTTCTTCTTTTTGAAGAATCAGCTTTTAAACCCAGTTTCTACTTGGGTCATTTTCTCGATATTTATCTTTTTTTGCAAACTATCTTTGGGGTCTATGATCCACACTTGGATCGCAAAAAGATCGTTTTTGAAAGAAGAAGATGAACTCGAGCTCTCCTTGCAAATGATGTCAATGATCGGTGGTCTAAATGTCATTAATATAGATATAATAGTTGTTACTGTTGTTTTTGACTCTCATAATTTTTTAGGATGAGTCTTGTTGTCTCCAACTTTTTAGGTTGGATGTTTCTTATTACTATGAATGATGATTATTCATTCATTTATGTGTAATGTTTCTTGTTATTAATAAATATTCACTAAAAAAAAAAAAAAAAAAAAAAGTGACACATGACTTGATTTGCGAATTAGAATCTTGTTATCAGATCAAATAAGTGTTACATTACATTATTTTAATTTTATATAATGACAAAAGTTAATGAATTACAAAATTGAATTGGACAGACCCTACTCTACTCTTTCTCAACCATCGCCATAATATAATATATGCTGGAGAATCAAACTTTATTTATTTATTTTTAAAATATATATATATATATATATATATATTGTAATGAAACAATTTTACCAGACTTATATTGACAAATGTCTAATTTGGCAATGACTAATCAACTAAAAGAAGACGAAAATAAGGCCAATTCTTTTCTTTGCATTGAAGAAAATGTCTTTTTTACCATATTTATTTATATATTTTTCCATTATCTATAGCATCAGTTAAGTTGCAATGCCACCTTAATTAAATTTGTCACAAATTAACAATATATTTTTTTATTATTATTAAACACACACACACACATATATATATATTACATATTTTTTTTGGAAAAAAAAAGACCCCACAATGATCATAAATTCGTGTCAAAGGATATCACAATATTAGGTTTCTTTTAAGGAATGGTTTCTTCCTTTCAAAACAAAACAAAAAAATAAAATAAAAACTTATCATTCTTTTTTTTTTAAAAAATAATAAATTAATTTACCCATGAATCAAAATTGTTATGCTAACTTGTGAAATTTGTAATTATGCGATGGATAGTTTTTACCTAACTCCCTCAAATATATATATTTTTAATTTACAAAATCCTCAATTTTATTTTATTTTTTGTTAATAAATATGATAACTGACTTGATTTAATTGTCTTTTCATTTTTTTCCTTCATTTAAAATCCATGGAAATCACCTGAAATAGAATTTTTTTTCAGTTAATTAATTTATTACAATTAATCATTAACAACCAAACAATTAACTAATATTATTACACGTCTTGATTCATAAAAAGGAAGAAATGTAGACTTAATTAATTAATCAGTGTGTTTTGATTACCGACATTAATGACACGTATTAAGGGTAAGAAAAGTTAGGTTATATGATAATTAATTAACTAATTTTGGTGAACAAGGACAGGATTGCCGGGAGCCACAAACATATTATAAAATTTATGAATTATTGAGCTCTGCTTGATTGGCCTAAGAAATATACTCTTAGTAGTTCATCACACGATCCTTTTCTTTCTTTTCTTTTTTTTTTTTTTTTTTTCTCAAAGGGGGAGTGGTGACACACATAACTTCAAGCCTTTTTTTATTGTCTACTAAATAAAAATATTTCAATTTTTTTATTTAATAACGTATTTTAATAAATTTAAAGTGTTTTAAAACGAATTTAAGCCGAGTGGATAGGGTAAGAGGTGGGGTAGGGGATTGTTGTTTGTTTAAAAGAAGTGGTGATGTCGGTGGGGGTGGGGTGTTGGAGTTTTTGGTTGACTATGAAATGTTCACCATTCAAATACTCCATTCTATTTAATAACCACATCTTCTCCTCTGGTTCTCCTTCTTTTTGGACTCCATTTTCACACTTCCTTCCTTTTGGTTCTCATATGGTATTTATAGTCAAATTTACATCTAGACTAATCTCCTTTTGAGGGAACCAAATTTTAAACAATTGGATACATGAATAAGGTTTGAACCTCCAACCTTACTTAGATTAGAAGAGCTTCATTACCAACTCTCACCTACGCTTTGAGGTTAAAATTTATATAAATTCAAATCCTCTACAAGTTAGAAAAAAAAAAAAAAAAAAAAGACCCCAGAGTGGACCATATTCGTAGAGCCCAAAGGATTGTTGTCCGATTATATAGTGGTGTTCATCATGGGCCAATACAACCAGGAGACTAAATGGGCTAGCGCAAAAGCCTCCAAGCTCCAGAAACATTCAAGGTATATAAACTAGTATGTAACGAAGCAAATTTTTTTTTTTTTATGTTTTGAAGTTTTGTTTTATTTGATTTCCATACGGCTTGATAAGTGTGAATAAGCTGACTACTAATTTTTTTATCTCTTTTACGCTAAAACTCTTTCCATTAAAAAAGAAAAAAAAGGGGCAAGATGCTTTAAATAGCAAAAACGTGGTTTGCATGCACACATAAACGTACAAAAAACCAGTCCAGTATTGCATTGGCTTCGGTTGGCGGTGGCAACAAAGAGTATGGAATTATAACCGTATGGGGAAAACAAAATAATGGAATAAAGCAAACTACAAAAATATTGAACAAGTAACCCATATTTTGAAGAATTGGTGTGTACTTCTAATACTTTCTTCAGGCGGAAGATCGATGTTTCGAATCCCTCGAGGTGGTTAACGTCATGTTAAAAAATCTCTGCTCAGACTTTACCTTCGAATAAGAGTTAAATTCTACTAGTATAGGTCGAGTCCGAATTAGTCTCATCAAATAAGGTGGGGCATCGGAGTGGGTATAAAAAAAAAAAAAAAAAAAAAAAAAATATTGAACAAGTAACGTATAGAAGAAAACTGAGCAGTTGATATTTGATAATGGCGGCAGAGATGGAGGAAGAAGGCAAACCCTTGTAATCGTCGGCGGTTCAATATAAAAATGAAAACAACTTAATTTCTGTCGATTTTTTTTAAAGTCATTTATTCCAATTATGATTTATGGGTCATGTCGTGTGCCGCTTTTTTTCAACATATTCCATTATGATATATTGTATAATGGATGAGCATGCCCATTGCCCACACCAGGTGTTTCGTTTTTCTTGGTTCGACATACTGATTTTGAAAGCCATTGACGTCTGTCTATCTAAGACAATGTTCAATAACTGTAATCTGTTAGTGTATTCGCTAGCTGCACGTGGCTCTGCCTTCTCCTGACGCCTATAAATTTAATTTCCTCTGTTTCGATCTTTGGGATTTTCAATTCACTCTTCTTCTTTCTTGAACAAGTTTGTTTCCAAATTCTTTTTGGTTTTGCTACGATGGTTAATCAAGAAATTCGTAAAAACAATGACAAGACTGATCAGCAGGGGAATTCTGGGGATTTCAGATATTTTATACTTAAACCTCAAAATGGGGGATTTGGGGACCTCGTGAGGTTTTTGAGGAAGAAAGACGTGGAAAGTAGTGTCAAGTTTCTTGAAATTTCCGACGATGGGGTTCTTGAAGAAGAATTGGGGAATGCTTCTCTGGGTGATGATGACGGGGAGACGCCTGGTCACAGATGGGTCATATTTGTGTCGATTGTAGTTAGAAAAATCATAACCATGTTTGGGAAACCCATGGAATGGTTTGGCTATCTCATCGAGTTTTTCCTAAACCTTCTCTCTCTCAACGGTGGCTTTCTCGGTTTACCATTCAATCTCCTTCGCGGTAAAAAAAAAAAACTACTACCGTTATTCTGCTTTTACTTCTTGAATTCGCTGCTATTATTATTTTCAATGTTTTGTTTGGGAAATTGGAAATTAATCTTTAAATTTGAATGTTTCTTGTGTGATCTTTAGTTTCTTTTAAGTACTACTTTGTTTTAGTCCACAGAAGCACACTGTTGTGCTTTTAGTTTTCTTAGTTTTGTGGTGTTTGTGTAATTCCAATGTACCTAATGAACAACATTGGAAAATCAGGAAGAGTAGTGATGCCAGTGAGAGGCTCTGAAACTTTTATAAGCATGATTGGGCATTTAGATGGACGTATAGATCTGTACCGGAGTGAGTCACTAACCACTGCAGTGGATGAAATTGCATCCATGGGAGGATCTTTTCAAGCAGAAGTAGGAAGCCGGATGCTTATGGACCTATGCATTCTGGCTTCAAAGTTAGCTTATGAGAATGCTAAGGTTGTTAGAAATGTTGTTAATCTTCATTGGAAGGTACATCTTGTACTTCTTTGTAATCTTTTGGATTGCTGATTATTAAGCATCTCCTAAATTTGTTCTTCCTCTGTCCTTGAAAAAGCAGATGCACTTTGTGGACTTCTACAACTGCTGGAATGGTGAGGATTAATCACCTCTCACTTTCTTGCACATATTAAGTACTTGATTTTTTTGTTCATCAGAAAAAATGATTAGCCTCCAAAGTATTATTTACATATTATGTAATTGCCAATTAGCATTTGGTTAATTTTTATTGCTGCTGTTTTTAGATTATCAGCAAGAGAATTCCACTCAGGTCTTCATACTGTGTGATAAGCCAAAAGATGCAAATTTGATAGTAATAAGTTTCAGGGGCACAGAGCCATTTGATGCTGACGATTGGAGCACTGATTTTGACTATTCTTGGTATGAGATTCCCAAGCTTGGAAAAGTGCACATGGGATTTTTAGAAGCTTTAGGTTTAGGAAACAGAATAAAAACATCAACTTTCGAAGAGCAACTTCTTTCAAATAACAGGAAACTTGTCGTCAATTTGAGTAGTTCCTCTGGATCAGAACAACCTTCTGACTCAAAGCTCGCTGAGAAGTTGCAGCCCCAAATGGGGGAGCAGACTGCTTACTATACCGTGAGAAGTAGACTGAAAGAATTACTTAAAGAGCACAAAGATGCTAAATTTGTGCTCACTGGGCACAGCTTGGGAGGAGCACTTGCTATTTTATTCCCTGTTGTGCTCCAGCTGCATGAGGAAAAGGAGCTCTTGGAAAGAATGTTAGCAGTGTACACATTTGGACAGCCAAGGATTGGGAACAGGCAACTGGGTAGGTTCATGGAAGCCCATCTGGATCATCCAGCCTCAAAATACTTTAGAATAGTCTACTGTAATGATTTGGTTCCAAGGTTGCCATACGATGATAAAACCTTCTTGTATAAGCATTTTGGAAAGTGCCTCTATTATGACAGCTCCTACATTGAGCAAGTAAGAAAGATTCTTTCTATCTAGCAAAAAAAAAAGAAAGATTCTTTCTTTCCTTAGAACTCAGATTTTTACTTTACACTACATTGCTTCATTTTTTTTATCTTTCATTGCAGGAAGTAGATGAGGAACCGAATCCAAACTATTTTGGGGTTAGATTCTTGATATCTGAGTATCTGACTGCTGTTTGGGAGCTAATTAGGAGCTTTCTTATGCGTTACATTTATGGAGCAGAGTACAAGGAAGGCTGGGAGTCCATTCTGTTCAGGATGGTTGGACTTGTCCTTCCTGGTCTCGCCGAGCATTGTCCCGTGAATTATGTTAACTCTGTAAGGCTTGGGAGCGAGAGATTTATTCGAATGTCACCCTTGGAGACAATGTAAAATTCCATTCCAAGAAACTTCGGTATCCAAAATAATAAGATATGATCATCTTTTCTGTATTACACCTATATATTAAAAACTTTTTTTTTTTTTTTTTTTTTTTTTGGGATGTGGAAAGAGAGAATGAAAACAATTAGTTCTAAGGAAACATATATATATATACTTCTGCTGATATTCAAGCGAAGTTAGCACTTCTGCTGAATGTGAGGATACAAAATGGAAACCTAAATATGAATTATCGGGTCCGGGTTCGGTTCAGGAACCGGATCGACTGGTTTTGAACTCAAACTGTGTGGGATGCAGGCCTTAGGAGGTCCAAATTCTTAAGCCTCGCAACTGATTCTAGATGCCCTTTCAAAGTATGCAATTCCCCAAGCCTACACAAAATATGAAAATTGGAAAAAAAAAAGAAAAAAAAAAAAAGAAGATAAAATTTTGAGAATTTATTCACCTGGCTATCTGAGCACGACGCATTGCTTGGTCTGCTAGCGAATGAGAAGTAGAGGATCTTGCAATCCTCTCCAACTCTAACGATGACAAGCCTTGTAGGGTTCTCTGAGAGAGTGCCCATTTTGCCGCTCTGTCTTCTTTCCCGTAGTCTTTCTTACACGTAAAGGCTGTCTGTTGAAGCCCCAAATTGATGAATGAATGTAGTGTGAATTAGGAAGTAGTGAGAAACCGAAAAACAACCAGTGAAATGAATATATAATAATATATTTTTATGCTGCTGTACAAACCTTCCTTTCAAAGAGCAGATTCCAGGCTTCGCCACTCAAAGCATAGCGGACAATGAATTTGATAATGTCTAGGGGAATGTAAAAGATAAGACTGTATAACCATATCACACCTGCCCAACCCCACCCGATACCGCTGATCTTGGCAAAGGAAATATGTGCATACACAGCAATGAGAGTAGCAACCTATAACAGAACATAAGATGATGATGATAATGAATCAGTTTTGAGTTATTGAATACCACGGAACAGAATCTTAAAATGGTACGGGAGTGGTTGTTTGTTTTTCAAGTAATCCTTACTAGTTGAGCCACGACAAATGCGCACATCAGAAGAATTCCAGGTCTCTCCAGGAATGACCAACTCTGACTGCGGGTAACAAAAATGAGTGCTTGGCTGATAATACTGACTTGTAGATATATAGCTGACGACACCTCTTCGTTGTTGTTAGACAAGGACCTCACATGAAAATGAGTCTGCAACCCAACAATCAAGAATTCAAGAACATAATTGAAAAACCTACTGATTCTATACGCAATGGCCTAAACTCCAAATCTTGGAATTGTTATCAGATAAAAAGGAAAAAAGACATCATTCTACTTGAAGGGTTTCATACGGTTACCATTCATCATTTGAAATGACTTGAAAAGAAAATTATAGAGTAGATAATGCAGATTCAATAATACCTCAAAGAAACCAGTATCGATAATAACCCAGTAAAATAAGACGGTGACCAAAGCAAGATAAGTGCCAATCACAATGCCAGTTGCAAATATCTCATTCAGCTTCCAACTGTCTGGTTTAGGTGATGGTTTCACCCTATCTTGTGATATAGTCATTATGGTACCTGTGTTCAAACTCATTTTTTAATTTAAGTTTGAAGAACTTCTAGGAAAATTTCAGTTCTTTAGAATATCTGAAAGAAAGGTAGAAACAGATATCACATTACCATCATTCAGTATGGCTATTATCAGAACCATGAAAGGGGGGAAGTCAAATTTCCATATCAATGCCAGGAGTGCAAAGCCAAGCTGCAAGAAGATCAGATGTCATTGAACATTTTGTGCTTGACTGGAAAACTGAGATTTGTCCATATAGATGCTTTAAGCTTACCACAACACGGATTGTTATAGATACAGCATATATCTGCACAAGCATAAATAAAAAGCAGCATTTATGGAAATTTGGTTATACAAATTCTTTCAGAATTCTTGTTATAGGTAAAGAAACTTGGCTTTACTGTGTAATTTTTCATTCTCTGAAATATGGCCCGGCTAGTTAGCACAGCACTGATAATTACACTCAAACCAGGCTCTGTTAACACAAAATCAGAAGCACTCCTAGCAGCATCTGTGGCATCAGAGACTGCTATTCCAATATCGGCCTTTTTAAGAGCAGGTGCATCATTCACACCATCTCCGGTCATTCCACAGATATGATGCTTTTCTTGAAGAATTTTGACAATTTCATACTTGTGTTCTGACAATTGCATCATAAGATAGAAGGTGAGGGAGTAGATGCAATGCATTTCTCATGGAAGCTTAATGCATAAAATTTATCAAGGACTTGCTCAAAATTTTTCTTACTGATTTACCAGGGAATACACCAGCAAAGCCATCTGCTTTTTCAATGAGTTCATCAACTGGAATAGCTTCGTGCTCCTCCCTGTCACGGCCCAGCAACGCAGAAGAAGGGTACATATTAGTTCCCATTCCAAGTCTTCGGCCTGTCTCCTTTGCAATCGCCAACTGATCCCCTGGTTTGGTCAGAGAAATAGTTAAACATGAAAATTTATCATTAAAACACATAATGAAACATCTAAATTCTTCATTAGAGCAGAATATGGAGATGGAAAACTTGCTAATAATTGAAGCAAGGACAAAAGTTTTGATCCTAAGAAAAGAGAATAATATCCATACCTGTGATCATCTTTACACAAACCCCCAGGTGAAGTGCTCTACGGATCGTTTCAGCACTGTCATGTCTAGGAGGATCAAACAAGGGCAACAAGCCACAAAATGTCCATGGCCCTCCAGTACTGTGAACTGATTTTTCTGGAACTTCCTGGAAGTATTGGGAAATAGGATAGCATTCAGAAAGATATTTCACTTTTTCAGTATTAACCATTTATTGGACTGCATCTTCTGAACAGAAAAATTTAGACATACTCCTTTTCTAGCACGTAGAACTGAACAACATTAGGCAATCGATATAAAGCTCATTGATAAATGCAGATGTTAACCTGAATCTTTATTGGCTTATCTAGGTTGAAGCTTACAGTATTTCACAGAAAAACTACTAGCTTGAATTCTTATTGACTTATCAAGTCTGCAACTCAGTGTACTTCATCAACATTTACTAGCAGTCTCTGTTGCTCAGTGAATTAACAAACTCTGCATATTGAATACCTGAAAGGCAACTGCAAGAGAGCGTAAGCCTCTCTCAGCGAAATTGTCAATGATTGTATGCATTTTTCTCTCTATTTCTTCTTTCTCTTGGCATAAATTCAGAATCTGAAATGCAAGAAAATGATATGATGAGGTGAATGATTAGTCTGCCATGGAAGTCTTTGACTTGGTGGATGGATCTCCCAGTATCTTGCATTCTAATTGTCACCACTGTGATGATTTTTGCCTTGTTGATTTCATATTCTTACAGGGTAATGGATCTCCGGTTGAATAGTTTGTTAAGTCCCATGTGGTGCTGTAGAACCTTCTTCTAAGAAATATATGTTCAAGTAGCATTAATCAATAACTACGGCTAGTACCTGTTCAGGAGCTCCTTTGCTGGCTCGGTACCAGTTTCCATAAGCATCAATGTACGTAATTGCAGTACGTTTATCAACAGGATTGAAGGGGAAGAAATGCACTTCATGAATACTTTCACGGGCCTGTAATAAGATTTCAGGTTCTCATTATATTATCTTTGATCTAATATTTCAGGACAATAACATAAATGGGACTAAAGCTTTTCTTTATTCTACCTCCTTTGGATCAGCAAGCATGTTGACTATAGCAGCATCAATTGCATCCTGGTTTTCCATTCTTGATGCTCTGGCAGCAAGCAGGACTACCATATCTTTGTCTATTCCTTTGTTAAAAACCTGTTAGCAGAAAGGCATAATAAATTTTGCACATCAGAACAAATAAAATATACTTGCATGATTTTCCAAGAACAAAGCTAACCTGAAGGGCTCAAGCAAGACTAGTTTTCAGATTATGATAGTTAGAAACCAATGATCGTACTTATATTGGTCAATGGAAATAATAATTATCCAGCTTCTATACCTCGATGAGGTTACGGTCAACAGAAAGCCGATTCAAGGTTAGTGTTCCTGTTTTATCACTGCACAAAACATCCATTCCAGCCATCTCTTCGATAGCTGTCATCCTTTTTGTTATAGCACCCTAAAGAGTTAAAATGCAAGTATATGGACATCAAAGTCCAGAACTAGAAACAAAAAGAATTTCAATTCTTGAATGATAATTCATAAATCATTCCAGTATTGGATGCACTACCCTTCACTGATTTACACATCTACAAAGAAAACATGCAAAACCACATAGTCAGACTATTGGAGTACCTGTTGAGACAGTCGATGAGAACCTATCGCCAGTGTCACGGATAGTACAGCAGGCATAGCTATTGGTATTCCACCAATTAAAAGCACAAGAAGGTTGTCAACACCAGTCCTATATGAACGATGCTGTATAGGGAACATGACAATGATTTCCAGTATCATTCCTACAGCTATAGAGCAAATGCAGAAGTTCCCAATGGAAGTAAGGACCTGAAGAAAGATCTTTTATCACTTGTCAGTATTTCATAGGACCTGTTAGTGGAATATGTATTGACACTAATGTTTAGAACAATTTTAACAAATGAGGACTACTATATCCACATAAACTATGTGGAGTAGTAAAGAAAATCCAGCCATAAGTAATAAAATACAGTTAAGAATACACATAAAAAATAATAGCAAACAGTCATAAGAGGAGATTCTTCTAGAACTCCATAAGATTTAATCTTCTTCCAATTTATGTGATAGTTATTAGTTGATACTTCACTTCTCACCTTCTGAAAATGACCAACAACTTCAGTGGAGTCAACTAAATGAGCAGCTTTTCCAAAAAAAGAGTGGACACCGGTAGCTATTACTACAGCTTCAATTTCCCCTTGTTTACATGTAGAACCAGAAAATACTTCATCACCTGTCTTCTTGGTGACCGGTAGAGATTCACCAGTAAGAGCTGACTGCAGAATAACTCTCAGTAAGATTGCTTCACCAGTTCATGCATGGTTTACCAGGCTTTATTTCCTTTATTCCACACACATTAATTTGGAAATTACAATCTTTGAGACAAATGTGCTTGCCTGGTCAATTTTCAAGGAGTCTCCCTCAAGCAGGCGAGCATCTGCAGGGATGATATCTCCAAGCTTAATGCTAATAATATCTCCTGGTACTAGGATAGCTGCATCTTGCTCTAGCCATTGTCCATCTCTTAGGACCTATAAGAGGTGATATAATGTCACTTGTTATGAAGGCTACAAGAATAGAGAAAGTTCCAGAAATCTGTCTCCAGGGTTATTTTGGGAAATCTCTTTTGCACTAATCATTTGACTTGAAAGACCATTTTTCTACACTTGAATAAGAACAGGACAGTTTCTAACTTGTGGTGTATCGGTCCAAATTGCTCCAAGATTTCTGTGATATATATTTTCACTTTTACCTCCAAAATGCTGTTGTTTAACTACAAACCTTTGCTTTTGGAGCTAAACGTGCCATAAGGGCTGATGCAGCATTCCCAGCATTATTTTCCTCTATAAAGCTAATTGTTGAATTTATTAATAACAAGCAAACAATCCCTACAAAGTCTTGCCAATCAGGTCCCTGCCCCTGCAGTATGGTTGTAGAAATTTTAGTTGATCAGAAAAATATAGACGAAAGAAAGGAGAAATAGTGGGGAAGACATAAACTTAAATGGAAAATTCCTTTTCCAAGTTCCAAATATCAAAGGAAAAGATAAGGACAAAGCAGTGATTTAGTTAACTCACTCCACCATTTGCAAGAGCTATAGCCATTACTGCTGCAGCTTCCATCACCCATGACAGAGGATTCCACATGAAACTAAGAAATTTCAAGAACTTGTTCTCCTGTGGAAGAAATGGTAATTTTTGGATTGACAGAGAAATAGACATTTCTTTGCCATATGTTGGACTTACAGTGACATAACTGAAGTAGATTTTAAAAGCCTCAGAAATCATATTTTTCAATTAGTATCAGCTGACAAGAGGCTACACTTTTATGACTGGAGACAATTAGAAACTCACTGGTTTCTCTTCAAGCTTGTTTGGTCCAAATATCTTCAACCGAACTTCTCCATCTTCAGATGTAAGTCCTATTTTTGATGTTCTGAGTCGTTCAAATACTTCCCCCACTGGTATCCTTTCCTGATAAAATAACATTCATAGAATTCTAAAGAGAAATGGTATAAAGATTTTTACTATGCTAAATTTAACAGGGTTTTGTTGCAAATCTTACAAGATCAATCCCTTCTCTTTTGAAATTTTCAGGACCCAAAAGTGGTTTCTCCAAGTCTTCTGCCATCTCTCAAGCTCTAGCACCTAGAAGAGGGAAACAAGGAATTTCTCATTTATACTTTTTTCATTGAGGAAATGAAATTCATATTGTTTTTGTCATTGTGAGTTTTTTTAGTTGATTCATTTATCCTTGTCATGGACGGAGCTAAAAGGCCATCTCTTGGAATTGCATATTGTTCCTCAATAGCAGCCATAGATACATGCTCATGATGAAAATCTGCCTATTTTAAAAGTGGTGAATAGATGTTATTTTTCTTTAAACAAATTATGATGCTGGAACATTAAGCTATATCATCAGTGACTTCCACCAAATCCAGCATTGAAGTAAATCCATGTGCAAAAATTAACTGAAGTTAAGGTCCTGGCAGGCTAAGAGACTCGTAAGTGAACCAACCCCCTCTTTCCCCCGCCCCCCTCCCCCCCAAAAAAATGATTAGGGCTTAATTCTAATACTGAAAAATCATTGAACATAAAAACAAATAGTATAGGAGACTACTAATCATATCAATTACAAATTCCTACTCTTATACATAAGTTATCTCAAGTGAAAAAACATATTCATTTCACTCTCTAAAACAATATGTATATATACTCTGCTGAAAACTTTCATGAATACCAATGTAATCTTAACTTACTCTCGTTACAGGGGAAACAGAAAGAAAGAGGTCTTCGGAACGTGAACTTTTTTGGGGGGTAATTTAAGGTATATAAAGACATCTCAATTACGACACTTTGAAGGGTTTGTGGTGATTTGGTAGGTGAGAATTGGTTGCTGTCATCTGTTGATCAGCAACAAATACCAGTAACACTTGTAACGAGACGCAAGAATTGAATGTGAATCTGTACCACACCATTGATTCACTCAATCGGATCGGGAAGGAGAAGACGAAAAGAATAATAAGAAGAAGAAGATGAAGGTGAAGAACAGCCGTTGCACTGCACTTAACTATCTTTCAAACCTAACTGTCAATGAAATGTTTGTTTCCGCCTTCCCCCAATCCCATTACTTGAACCGCAAATTCCCGCCAATATTGTTCGGTAACTGAAAAAATTGAATCCCATCATATAATATATATATTTTTTAATCCAATTATTATTTTTAAACAATAATAAGGTAAGATCATGATTAAGTCTAACACGAGTTTTAAAAGCCTTAAAAGGTGGTCACGTGATCTGATAGGCCTAATTCCCTGATGGCTCTTTTTGGGTAATTGTCGGACTACTTAAGGTGAATTTAGGTCATGATAGCATGGTGCATTTACACACTCATGTATATATTATTGTTGTGAAGTAACTCTCTTACATCACTCGTTTAAGAGTTTTTTTTTATATTGTTACGAGGTATTCTAGATGAATCCAAAACTATAGAGAACACCTTCAAACCAAATTCACATCTAAACTAATCTCGTTCGAATCGGGCTAATCTCTTGCACGAGAAAGTTTTGACCATATATTTTAAATAGTTACATATGTAACTTAAGCGCTCCTTACTAGCCCACTTGCGCTTTAGAGTTGGTTTGGAAGATTTTTGAATGAGTGCAGTTGAAGTGTCGTGCACACTAACATATATTAAATTTTAACAAAATATAAAATAGTAATGAATGTCATTTCTTAATTAGCCAACTTTTGTTTTAATATATAGTTTGGACCCTAAATTACATATTACAGATTTTGTTTTAATTGTTTTGAAATTATTATTTATAAAATTGGAAAAAGGAATTCGGCAGTTGGTTAACACAAGGTAAGTGCAAATTCCACTAACTAACTGAGTAATTTAGAATATTCGAGGCCCGGCAAAAGACAATATCCCCATTACAAGTGCAGCCAAGACCACTCAAGAACTCGATCCGTTTTCTCTCCATTTTTGTTCATATCTGCTTATTGCCAAAATCATCCTGTTTGCTCAAAGATACCCTCCCTCCACGGGTTCCTCTCTCTCTCTAGATATATATATTTTTTTCTTTAACCCTTGAAAGTTCAAAATCGAGTCTTTTTTTGCACCCTCCCTTTATGTTGTTTCGTTATCTTGGTTTGGAATTGGAAAGAGGTGCTTTTCATTTTATCAGAAAGGGAGGACCCTTTTCAACTTCCGTTTCAAGGTTAGATAATTTCAACTCAACTCAATTCTAGTCTTTCTGTTTATGTTCTTTCTACTTGCATGATTTTCTTTCTTGATCTTGTTGAGAATTAAGAATATCAAGAGTCTTGTGTTTCAGTTACCTTTAGTTTTTGGGAGTTGTGAAGAGGTGGTAGAAATTTCTAGACTTTTATGGGTAGTATAGTCGTCACTTACCATTCCCCTGTTGTTGTTTTCCCAAGTTTTTTGTAATTCAGTTGCTTGGATGTCGATATTTTTGCTATTCGGTCTTCCTGATTGCCTACTTGTTAATTAGGAAAAATCATCTACTATTAATTGGGTTGAACCAGTACCTGGTCGTTTTTTTCATTGCACTTGTTTTGAAGATTTTGTGTGAATTTGTAAAAGATATGTATTGGCTTTTGACACAGATGATGAAATGAAAGTGCTTTTGGGGCAGTTTCTTGGTAAATTTTATATGGGGTCTTGGATTTTCGGTCTACTGTTAACTTCTGCTTGGATGACCTCTTCTGTACTTTCAGTTGATTTTTGTAAACATGAATTAATTGTTAGGTTCCAAATTGATGGCAGGTTGTCTCAGGTGGGAGCTTCTGAGTTGCAGTACACGGTATTAAGGATATTTGATTTTTTGTTGGCTTTGGAGAAATGTATCAGTTCGGACACGTCTCTGCTGTTAACTTGAGTAGGCAAAGTAATGTAGTTCATCTTTGGAGCTCGCCGGCTGCTGCAAGGGGTGGCTACCATTTTGCATCAAAAGAAATGAATTCACTTTCTTTTGGATGTAGTGATTCAATGGGTCACAAATTAAAAAGTCCAGTTGCAAATTCTGTTATCCTGAGATCAAGAAGGGGTGCAAGCCCTTTAAAGGTCTGCTTTTTTAGGACTACTATAGGATGAGTAGAGATTTGAAGAAACTCTGATGCATGCTCAATATTTAACATTAAGAAAAAGGAAAGAATCAAGCATATTAATTGGTTGTTTATTTGGATAAACAGGTTGTCTGCATTGACTACCCAAGACCAGAGCTTGAGAATACTGTGAACTATTTGGAAGCTGCTTCTCTGTCTTCCTCATTTCGTTCTTCTCCACGTCCAAGTAAACCACTGAAGGTGGTCGTTGCTGGTGCAGGTGGAAATTCATGTTCTTCCAATATGTTTCCTACAGTTTCTGTTAGAAAATTATTTGTAGAAGCTGCTGTCTATTTGTAATTACTGCTGCCTATATCTTCTTCTGTTAACCAAGAGAACTGTGCTCTCATTCTTTATGTATTCATTGCATGCATAACTTATTCTCAACTTTCTCTGAATAGCATTTATTGGGTCTGTAGTTTCTTTTTTAACTGAGCCAAGAACAGTCACCTATTTATGCCAAGATCCGGCTGTCCTTTCCATGACCTAGTTGATGTGTACGCCGATTGGTGGTTTCCCGTAATTAATTATTTATTTATTTTAATTTGGGTGTGGAGGTAAATTGGAAATGGGATCCTGGAGTTTTCTTTTTCTTCATGTTCTGTTTAACTCTTAATCTTCTCTGTATATAGGTGGTTGATATTAAGTGACTTTGTCTGTTAGTTTTCTTCATCTAACCCAATTCTTGACTTTTTTGGAATGTTTGTTGTCATCTTGTGACATTCATTATCACATGTTCTCAGTACTTCCAACTCTGTCAACTTATATATCTCTTTTTGCTAAATGAGTTATCTAAGAGATCCTTGATTTTTAGTCAAATTTGATTAAGAATGGAGCTTCTTTCAGGTTTGGCTGGTTTGTCCACAGCAAAGTATTTAGCAGATGCAGGTCATAAACCTGTATTATTAGAAGCCAGGGATGTCCTTGGAGGAAAGGTAATAAGAAACCTTGTTTTCTTTTGTTTGCATTCTTGGTTCTGAAACAGCTAGTGCATGGCATAATTTTTCAAGTTCCTTTTAGTGTATAGATTTGTAGCTAAACTGAGATTTAAAATGTTCTCCTTATTTTGTGGAATAGTTGAAACCATTTGTGGTAAATCTGTTAGAATCTGGAGAGCATATGCATGAAACTGGAATATGAAGTTCAAGTTTCGTTGGACACTTTTTGAGTCTTTTGTAGGGCAATGAAATGAAATTCCAATTATTGTTTAGCTGTAATTAGCTGTTTAGTGCTTGAGTTGTATGTTGCATTTCTGCTAAACTTCTATCTTTCTATATGGCTAGGTTGCTGCATGGAAAGATGATGATGGAGACTGGTATGAGACTGGATTGCACATATTTTGTAAGTTAATTACCAAAATGTTTGAACTTACCAGGTTAAGCATTTTTATGATGTAGTGGCAGATGCTTTATTGATTCTCTTTTCACCTGCTTTCTGCCATTTACTTATATTCCTTCAGGGGTTATGTTCTTCAGATGAATATCATGTTAAATTTTATTAATATTTCTTATATTGTCTATTATCTGCCATTATTTACATGCTTGAACAATGAGTCTTCATGATGATTCCTCAATTATTGGGTTTTTGTGGTTATATGTCAATCGATCCAATTCCATTGACTTTTGATCCACTTTAAGTTGGGGCCTACCCAAATGTGCAGAACCTATTTGGAGAGCTAGGCATTAATGATCGGCTTCAGTGGAAAGAACACTCTATGATATTTGCAATGCCAAATAAGCCTGGAGAATTCAGTAGATTTGATTTTGCTGAGGCTTTGCCTGCACCATTAAACGGTGAACTTTTTCTTACAACCCTTCTAGAGCCTACACTTTTTAATATAGGTATTGTTTCATCTAACTTTCTATGCCTCTCTTTTATCATTGATATCGGTACTGACAGGAATTTGGGCCATCTTGAAGAACAATGAAATGCTCACCTGGCCAGAGAAAGTCAAGTTTGCTGTTGGACTCCTTCCAGCAATTCTTGGTGGACAGGCTTATGTTGAAGCACAGGACGGTATAACTGTCAAAGACTGGATGAGAAAGCAAGTAAGAAGTACTTGATATTACTCTCCTCCAGGATGGTATTATATCTAGATAACTAAAAATTTAGTTCTTAGTGATCCATCATAGTTAGCAGATGAAGTTGCAGTTTTCATCTTCTTCTTTCTTTCTTTTTTTTCTTTTTTTCTTTTTTTTTTCTTTTCTTTTTTTAATATTGTGTAATTGGTATGGAGTTATTCTGTGCTTATCTTTAGATGATAAATGCCCTGATGCCTCTTATTGGTTGTAGGGCATACCAGATCGAGTAACTGATGAGGTATTCATTGCTATGTCAAAGGCATTGAACTTCATAAATCCTGATGAACTATCAATGCAGTGCATTTTGATTGCACTGAACAGATTCCTACAGGTGACTTCACTTCTTACTCCTCCTTTCAGACCCACCTACCCTATTCCCCAAATTGAGAAAAATGAAAAGAAAAAAAAAGAAAAAAAAAACGAAAAGAAAAGAAAATGAGTTTTGAGTGTATTTTAGGATGATTTGAGAAAATGTTTGAACTTTCACCTAGATCATCTAATCACATTCTTTGTTCTTCTGCTGAAATCTTTTGAGTCACTTTAAGGTGCTCATTTTGAAATGGAAATATGCTTTTTCAACATGTGCATATTATTTTATATAGCAATTAGTGACAGAACCAGCTGAAATAAGTGCTTCTTCATATCATGGGCCATTGACATGCAACATGAACTTTCCCGCGCCAACTTATTGCTGCTTAAAAAGCTTTGTTCTTTTATGTTTCCGTAGCCTTTTCTATAATGTTTATAACTAAACAGGAGAAGCATGGCTCCAAAATGGCATTTTTAGATGGTAACCCTCCAGAGAGACTTTGCATGCCTATTGTTGATCATATTGAATCACGAGGTGGTGAAGTACGACTTAACTCAAGAATACAGAAGATTGAGTTGAATGAAAATGGAACTGTTAACAGCTTTTTACTTAGTGATGGGTCAGTGATGAAGGGAGATGCTTATGTGTTTGCAACTCCAGGTAAAGTATATATTCCTTGGATCATTTAAGGCAAATATCCTCATCTTTTTGAGATTGATATATTGAGATTGCTAATTATCATAAATTCATTCAGTTGATATCTTGAAGCTTCTTTTACCTGAAGACTGGAAAGAGATTCCATATTTCATGAAATTGGAGAACTTAGTTGGAGTTCCTGTTATAAATGTGCATATATGGTTAGTGACTGATATTTTTAAACTAATAAAACATGACAATGATACAAACATTATCTATGACGTCAAGGAAATCATATTACTATTCATATGTCTGATGTAATAACTTAACAACTATGTCAACATCCTATTTTGTGATCATTCACATTAATTTCCTTCCATTGCAGGTTTGACAGGAAACTGAAAAACACATATGACCATCTTCTGTTCAGCAGGTTTCCTTCCAACTTAGTGACCAATTAGAAAACTGTTTACATCGTCATAACTTTTCTTTCCCTTCCTGAACAGTTACTGAACGCTTTCATTTTTCCGTTTCCCTTCCTGCAGAAGTCCACTTCTCAGTGTATATGCTGACATGTCTGTAGCATGTAAGGTATTAACCGTAAACTATTACACTTACAGGCTGGCAACCAGAAATTTGCTGAAATGCTGCATAACGAATATTGCTAATTGGTCAATTGGTTATTGACGTGTAAGAGAATTAACTCGTCTTTATTACTATCTTGACTTGGATGTTATTCTGATGCAGGAATATTACAACCCAAACCAATCAATGCTTGAGCTAGTGTTTGCACCAGCAAAAGAATGGATCTCACGCAGTGACTCTGAAATCATTGATGCTACGATGAAGGAACTTGCAAAACTCTTTCCAGATGAAATTGCAGCAGACCAGAGCAAAGCAAAAATATTGAAATACCATGTTGTAAAAACTCCAAGGTGACGTTGTACTACTGTATGAAATTGCAGTATTCAACCTTACTTCTAATAACATTATTATTGACACTTCTTGATTTCAGGTCTGTTTATAAGACTGTCCCAGGCTCTGAACCATGCCGTCCCTTACAAAGATCTCCAGTCGAAGGATTCTATTTAGCTGGTGACTACACTAAGCAAAAATATTTGGCGTCCATGGAAGGTGCAGTTTTATCAGGAAAGCTTTGTGCACAATCTATTGTACAGGTGATTGATTTCGCATTACTCTAATTCCATTTATAATTGGAATTTGTGCAACTTTTCATATTCATTTGAATTATTGTTGATGTTTATGCATTGATTTTTATGCAGGATTATGAGTTACTAGTTAATCGAGTTCAGGGAAAGCTAGCAGAGGCAAGCATTGCCTGACAAATGAAAGTCTAAACACAAGCAAAGTTTATATACAAGAGTGGAATGATGAACTAGGCAGGCGCGGTGATACGATGTTATACAAAAATTGTGTAATGTATCCACAGGGTTAAATACATATATATATATATATAACATTCATTGTATCTGTTACAAGATCTTTTGAACTTGGGATCTTCATTCAGTGCTGAAATTTTTACTCCCATGGCCGTCACTTTCTCTGCTTTACGTTGTGATACATGAGGGATTGGGTGTCGAACTCCCGCCTGTAGGCAGGGAGGTGTTTGTGGGCAGCTTGACTGCCAACTACTCCACAAACAACCGACACTGTTGTGGCCAAGTTATCAACCCCAACTTGGTGAATTTATTCTTCCTACTTGCCCACCACTCCCTTACATTGAGTTTAAATACCACAATGCTTTGTTTGTGTTATAAACAGGCAATCATTATTAATTTTGTCCTGCTTTAGGTGATTTTTACGAATTTACAGAGTTCTATTTAATAACCGCTTAGTAGATCGTTTAAGTTTAAGTGAATGAAATGAGATTCTAAGTATTATTGACAATTTTATAAAATAAATAGTAGCTTCAAATTAGGGTAAAAGATCATACAGAAAAAAAAATTACAAATACATGTACAAAAGTTTTACTATAATATGTATGTATATACAGCTGCTTGCTTCCAAGGTTGGGAAATTAGTGTTGCTTTTGGGTACACTTTTGAGGGGATGGATGCAGTGTATTTAGACGGACACGAAGTTGATCGATATTACTTACGGCGATACCAAGGTATTGAGAATGTTCGTCGATGGAACACTTCAAACTTCAAAGTATAAAGTTACGTACATATATGTATGTATGTATATATTATTGACTTTGAGTATGACTTTTACTGGTTTTGCTTTTGGTTTTTCCACTTAGTTCAGTGCTCCAACTTCTTGGGAATCGTCCCTATCTATTCCATGATCTCAATGCATCAAAGCTCGAGATTGTTTCTACATGAATTAATCAAAACTTAAACTACGTACTTTAATCAATCTTATATTCTTTTATTATTTGATTTAGAATCTTTAGTTGTATTAATTTTTTTATTACACTTAATTTATAGTGCTTTAACTAATTAAGCTATTCTTAGAAAAATCTCAGCCTACCTATGAAGAACACGTAAACCTTCATATCTCCGTCCATAACTCAGTAAAATCTTCCAGGAAATATGAACCCGCCGACCATTTCCTTTTCAGCGTTTTAAAAAAATGCAGTTTAATTTTCTTGATATATATATATATGCATGGATGAGCTGGGCAGTAGCTAGCATCTTGCTGCAATCCGACGTCAGAAAACAAAGAAAGAAGAAATGGATATGGTGTAAGAAAATACTAGTTTGATGCCCGAATTCTAACACGATAGATTACTTAATTCTGCTAAAATCAAGTGATGATTAGCTAGCTGTAGTACCTTAAAAACACAGCCTCATTAATCTTTAATCTTGGACAAAAGTGAATCTATGAAGATTCACGTTGTCTCAAGAACCTCCCACCCCACCAAAAAAAAAAAAGAAAATCAAAACCTGACAAAGTTATATATATATATATATATATATATATATATATATATATATTATATGTCATTACACAAAGATGAAAGAAGAAAGATTTCGCAAAATCTCTTTGCCACATGACAAAATTTGCTTATGTCCATATCTTTAAGTCTTTTAGTTTTGAGTTAAAAGATTGTCTCAATCTACAATATTCACTCCCTCTGTATATTTTACACTTTCTTGATTCAAGATTAGGGTTGCACTAGCTACTACTGTGTGATCAATCCTCCCTCCATTCGTTAAATTAATTAATATTCTCATATCGTTTACAAATTATATCAAATATTTATTAACTCTCAAGATTTGAACTGATTAAATATTTATTCTTTTATTAAATATGGAACTCAAAATCGTGAATTCGTAAATGACTATAACTGTGATTATTATATATATATATATATATATATATATTAGACCAAACCCCAATGTTTGAGAGGTTGATGTTGCTAGCTAGTTAGATAGCTTGAGTTTCAATTCTTTGTATCATCAGACCATGAGATGGAATTCAGGCATGTTTTTATGCATTTATTTTATATTATATTTATATATATTATCCTATAATAAATTAAGCAGAAACAAACTGATCAAAAATAAGCACAAATAATTGATTGCTGATGTGATTATATATATATTGACAATAGACAAGAGAGAGATAGATATGCATTACACATAGGTCATCAAGAAGTCTTAAGTTTTAGTTGAATTGAAGTGGCTTAGTTAATTAACTGGAATTTAATATATATATATATGTATATGTATAACTATGTATGAATGATGATTCGAATAAGAATAATATCTCTATAAACAGATGTTTAAACACACTAGATCAGATCAAATTCATGATCTTAACTAATTAATGTTATTATTTTTGTTTGATCAAATTGAGTTTCAGCTACGTAGTATATATATATGTATGTATGTATGTATGTATAGGTTGGGATATCTATGGAGTTCGCAAATTAATTAAGGGTAAAAAAGAGTTGGAAAAGAGAGCCAGCTACGAGTTTAGCCGACACCATGTTCCCCTTATTCCTTAGTTTGCCTTGTCCTCATCAAGCAATCTTCCCCTTCTCATGCCTTCTTTCTCACTTTTCTATTCCCATTTGCAAGCAACCAAATTACACGTTTACTATTTACTATATCACACGGATCCCAAGAATGGAGTTCGACACCCTATTTCAGTCATAGTGCTTTGGCAGATTCCAGGTGTTAGATTAGTCGGGTAAAAACTAATCACCCATCATTATAAAAAAAAATAAAAATAAAAATAGATGACACTTTCTTAATAACAATATTTATCATATATAGTGAAAAATACGATAGTTTAGTTGGTTTGTTTTAGTTAGATATCTCACATGGTTTGACAAGTGGTCTTACGAGTCTTCTCTCATAGGTCCCTCTTGGATTAGTCAATGAGGATTTGTTATATTGTTTATAACATTATATTATCTCTTTGTTAAGTATATTTCTAAATTGAACTCTTTTGTGTCTTAATTCATTAAATCACCAAAATTATTTATAACATTTTGAAAATGTTTCAATCTCATTACACCTAATATATTTAATTACCACAATTAACCCCACGTTCACAGCCCTTAATTAATTCCTTCTTGTGAGCTAGCTAGGATACCCCTACTCCTACATAACCCCCCCTCTTTTCCAAGGTTTATACTTCTTTCCATTCCCTATAAATACTTCTTTTTTTTTTTCTTTTTTTTTTTTTGGTAATTCCCTATAAATACTTCTTAACTACTAGTTCTTCCTTCAGCAGGGTCTAGCTCCATTTCTTGTGGGCTTTTTTCCCCTTTGGAATCTCATTACCCGATCACACCAACAAAAAAAAAAGAAAAAAGAAAAAAAAAGGTAACGATATTAATTATATATGGCGGAGCTGAAGAAACAATCGAGAAGTACTAGTGGAGTTTACACTCCAAAGAGGAGATCGAAGAACAATGGCTTCACAGGAAAGTGCGCTTCTCTGGTGAAAGAACAAAGGGCACGGATTTACATCTTACGTCGCTGTGCCACCATGCTTCTCTGCTGGTATATTCAGGGAGATGATTAATTCATCCTTCATCGTCAATATATATATATATATATAACAGCAAACTCTCTCTCTCTAGATCTCCCTCTATATATATATATATATATATATATATATATATATTCAGCTAGCTATATATAGTAATTATGCATATGCAACAGTATCCGTCGGTTTGCGACTCGATCGGTCTTCACTTTTTTTCCTTGCGCAACTGCCTAAGAACAAGTTTTTCCCTTAATTTGATCGGAAATATGAGGGCAAAGATAATTTGTTGCGTGAATGAACGACAGTTTTCCTCCCCGTCCGTCCGTCCGTCAGTCAGTCCGGTTCTGTTTCTTCTGATTTCGAAATCATCACTTTATTTCTCTCCTCTCCTTGTGTGCCGTACGTCATGTAATTTTTTTTACCTACTGGTTTAAAACCACGAAGGTCTTTTTTTTTTTTTTTTTTTTTGGCACACGGAGAGGAAGTAATTGCAGGTGCTATTTTTAAACTGGCCGGACTGCATGTCAACACCGCAGCCGACGACGAAGAAGCTAAATTAACGGCAGGGGGGAGGAGAATGGGAATTTCTTTCACGCCAAATTAATTGGAACAGAGAAGCTGAAACGGCGCCGTCGATCACTGGCGTACGTCCATTTTCCAAGTGTTTTTTTCTTTTAGCTTGTATTATAATTATTACGCGTTACGTCGACGTTTGCATATTCTACGTGTCAGTCAGTTAAGTACCAGTGTAATAATGGTAACTAAATAAATAAAGGAAGGAAGGAAGGAAGATTTCTTTAGATGAATAATTTGGTGATTATGAATCATTTGAAGAGATTGCTTATTTTTTGTTGGTTGAACTTTCTAAAATTAGAAAAAGTACAACCTTTCAAAATATTTGTGACGTTCATAATAACCAACCAAGTCTGGTACGTAAGAATTCTGTTCGGAATAAAGTCCCAAAAATGGATATTAACTTAAATTTATAATTTTAATTATAAATGAGAAAATTATTGTCTCTAATAATAGAATATTTATTTATATATTGCCTAATTTGCAGTCAAAATATCCCACACAATTAATAATGAAATTTAAGACTCTTTTTTTTTTTTGACATTTAATTTTTAATCATTTCAAAAGATAAACATATAACCATTAATTAATTAAAAGTTTTTGTTGTTTTTTTTTTTTTTTTTTTTTTTTAGGACCTTGGCCCAATAAATTCAGATTTGTTCTTTGGAAAGAAATAAACCGAACTCAGCATCATTATCAATTTCTTTGTTTCTTTGGGTTCAAGAATTAGTCAGTAACAAGAATGTTAAAAATGGTACATACACTAGAATTATATCTCAAATCCAATCTTTGACGATCAACATCATGTACAGAGAAACATTAATAACAGCTATAAATGTAACCACTCGGACCATTCTCACCAATCTCTGCACTACTATCTCTCTCTTTGATTTTTTCTTTCTGATTGGCAACACACTCCCAGCCACTCCTCCCTCTTCCATTTCTTCCTCGATCGGTCTTCTCCCTGCTGCTGCTGATCGTATCACTGCATTGCCCCTGTTCACAATATATTCTTGTTAAAATCATAATAATACTCCTGCTTTAAAAGGATAATAATCTACCCTTGCTTAGACAGTCAAAAGCATTCACTTACACACTATATATATATATATATATATATATTTTTTTTTTTTTTTTGGTAAATGACACACTATATATATATATATATGCATGCATCCAACTGTAAAGATTTTATATATATGTGCAAGTAGTCCCCCTTCGTCAAAAAAATGTACCTTCCCACTGAACCAGCCTCACTTGAAGGCCTGGGTGGGGCTTCTGAGGGTTTCTTGATAAGGTGCATCATTCCTTCAGCATCCCAAATCGTCTCATACTGAAAACCCTCATCTTCATTTTTCTCTTTAATTGCATTCCTAAGATTTCTGACACTTTCTCTGAAATAACTGAAGGACACATCTTTTTTCGGCCAAAGGAGAACAATGACAAGTGTCATTGTAAATAAGATTATATACCTGATTTTTTTTACAAAATGCAATTTTAGAGCCAGTATATTCTTTTTTTTTTTTTTTGAAAAATAAAAAGTAATGACTTATCATACTGCTGGTTAGCATAATGGATTACCATATATAGATGAATGTCTGAACAGGGAGAAAGCACAGATGGGTAGATATGATATCTTCTGGGGCAAGTCTGTTTGGAAGAGTATGGTTACTAACAGATAAGAGCATAAAAGAGGGATACAAGTTCCCCTGCTGCCAGCTTACGGTCCCTAAAGTATGCTGCACAAGATTATCTATCAAACATCACCATTAATGGACAGATAACTCATGACCAAAGAAAAGGTGCTTACCTCTACCACAGAACCATCCTTCGAGGTGTGTGTAACTGTGCATTGATCATGATCATGACCAGACAAGATTAGTGCCTGAAGAAACACAAATACCAGAGTGTAACTAACAGTGAATCATTGAAGAACTCTTTACTAGTTAAATAATTCCCAAGTTGCAAGATATCATCAAGGAGAAAGATGATGCATACAGGTCTAATCAAGTTGAGTAATTGATTTGAAGAATTTGCTGTGATATAATTTTGGTACCTGCACCAGCCATCCACGATGGGATACCATGTCAAGCATCAAAGTCTATTTACAAATTAATGTTGTTCACAATTATCAATGAACAAGCAAGAAAGATGCTTACGATATTTGTTGACTGTCAGGATCAAGAGAAACTCTCTGCAACAAGTGCATACAAATTATTGCACCTTACAGTAGATGATATGAAAGACTTTGCATGATTTATGCAGAAAGATTCTAAATGCTATCTCTATCTCATACAATCTGATACCTGATTAATGACTGGTGAAGATCGATATGGACCACATGGAGTCCAATCTGGTCGGTACAATGGGATATGAGTCAATAGAACCCTTGGTTTTGGATTAGATTCTGCAATTTCTCAGCTGTTATTCACCTGACATCATCTTTAAAAGTTAACTAGTAATGAATTTGATTGGAGTGGAGAATTAATTACCCTTGGATACATTGAAGGCAAAATTCCAAGTCTCAGAGGTAACCTTATTTTGTGAATTCCCTGTAGAAGAGAAAGAATAGCTCTCAAGTACCATCTTATAGAGTTGATTTAAAACATATCATTCCACAAATACGTGAGGATAGATTATATATATGAGTTCTAAATACCAAAGGGTTTCTACAAAACCAGTAACAAACTGCAATCTGATCTATTAATCTTACTTGTAGCTGATTTTCCCAAAGGATTTGATTGCCTTTAGTTTAAAATTATATTATATATAAGGAGAATTCTAAGTACATTGTGTTGCCCTCTACTGGACAACTATTACACTCAGTAGAGGAATGGTTCAAGTAAATCCTGCCACTGCTGACAAGAATAGTAAACCATTTTTGAGAAGTATTTGAAAGATATCAACCATAACACAATAAGTTTCAGGAGTCAAGAAAACAATTTCTTATAACAATGGCACATACAAGGGAAAATATAAAAATTACATATATATCAATGCTGAGTTTACCATCCACTGTTTGAGCATCAATAGCAACAAAATCCACACTTCCAACTGTAAGTTTATAGTTCCGTGGTCCAAATTCTTTCTCATAACGTCTAATAACCTGCAAAAAGATAAATTCAAAGATAATGAGTAAGACTGGAGTAGACATTGATTATGCATGATTAATGGCAAGTGCTCTACTTGAAGGACATTCTACTTGCCAACAATTTAGATGACAATTCCTACCATGAATGGGGATGAACAGAGGAGGCAAGTTTCAGTATATTTTCAATGAGAAATTCTGTAATCTGAATAGCCATGAACATACAATTTCTTTTTCTTTTTTTTTTTTTTAATATCAAAACCTACTATGCAATAAATAATAAATTGAGTTTGTACTTTCAATCCACACAATGGAGAATAATGATAATATATTTGACAAGGTGGGTGTGAACAACATTTTCACATACCTCTGGCCTTTGAGAGTGAAAAGCTGTGTAGCCAATATCATGATTTCCAGAAAGAAAATGCACTTCAGTTTTTGGTGTTTGCTGAAGCATATCCAGGTTAAAAATATGTTTAAAGCGGTTCAAGGATTCCTGCCATCTATTAGAACATGAGATCCATGAAAACTGATCTTAAAAAAGGAAGAGAAAATTAAAGTACGTTGAGAATAGCATATCAGCTTATTATGCCTCAACAGAGAGATAACTACATTAACACAGACAAGGAGAAAGAAAAAGATCTCAAGCGTTTTTTTGGTAGTTGTGCTACAAATATCCATTCCCTCAATTAGAAGTACTTTTCCCTTAATCTTATCCTTGATAAAACAATAAAATGCATGGATGTGATTCACACCAGTTGCAATTGGTTGCTATAATGTTCATTTGCCTTAACTACTTTGCAAATGGGTGATCCAACCTTTATGCAAACACTGCAAACTACAAAGTTTTGATGCCTTACTCTTCATCAGAGAGAATGAGACCCCCATCAAAATAATCACCAAGAAACAAAACCACATCTGGTTTGAAGGGTAAGACAGATGATAGAAAAACCCTCCGCATGAATATATCTGTATAAAATTGAGCAGTCTCAAGAAGGAATGATTTTGGAGCAAGATGAAGTGAAGTCCGATCCATAATCTGTCAAAGTAAGAAAAGAGAAAAGAGAACAGAAAATAAATAAAATGTTAGCTTGCAGGAATACTCTTTCAATTATGTCAATTACTTCACTGTAATATAAATCACCTGAGGATCGGTGAGAACAGCAACTTTGATATAATTCCCTGAAACATTTAGTCTGCCCATCTAGAATATGAACAGGCAAAAGGAACCCAGTCACGAGAAATGCTTTAAGAATTAATAGAAGAATGAATGCCGTGTTAACCTAACTGGTAATGTTTAATAAAACTCAGCACTACATCCTTAAATACTTCTGCAGTAGACACCACAAGCATATGCTTAAATATTTATCACAACTCTTTTTCTTTAATTAATAAGGTTTGGCATATGCTTCAGTTTCTTCAAGGATAGCAACAACCATGAATAGAAAATCATAATAATTCTGAAGAACTGCCATGATTTTCCACATCCTTCTTCTATCATACTTTTGGCAACAAACGAAATCCCTTAGCCCATCAAGCAGTAAAGAAGTTGCTAACTAGTCCATCAGATCAGAAATCAAGGTACGGAGACAGATATTTTTTGAACAGGACAATTGGATGATGGGTGACTGGGTGCCATAGAATGGCATCACAAACAATCACTAGTTACCTGATCTCACGCTAGCTACCCATAAAACAGTTTATACAAAATCACTGACATTCTAGATCCTCTCTTGTTCAAGAATATTTCCAATAGATCATCACTTTCTCACCAGAAGAAAGATATATTTGTACTGATTATGAAAGTCTTGATATTGATAATCAGTAGTATTCTGTTATTATAAGTTGGGGAAAAAATGACGCAATCCCTTTGAATAAATGTAAAAAATGCAAATCCTACAATCCTCCAAACTGATTCTAAGGTTGGTCAATTTATGCCGTAAATTTCGGAAATGCCCTAAATCATCTCAACACGAAAGAATCACTTCAGGATTTCCACATCAAAAAATACGGAGGAAACATAGAAATGAGATGGCACTGAAACAGTTAAATCGCTGCGTAAATTTAGTATAACTAGTGAACCAATAAATTGAATCAATGCAACCGATATCCTCTGAAATATGTACACAATATCCAACCCAGAAATAGAAACTTGAAAACAACAGCAAAAATTCTTTTAAAATGAACTAATATTCCTTCTCTCTCAGGTTAAATATATCACCCAAGAAGTTCCTATAAAGAACACTACTTAAAATTTAGAAAAGTTCAACTGAATTGAACGAGTTTTTACCGATGAAGACGAATGGCGAAGTTGATGAGGCCAAGAACAAGACCGCATAGAGGGCACCCAATATGCAAACATCTCACCATAGAGAATGTTTAGGCTCCATATTAAGGTCAGAAACAGCGTCAGCTTCCATATCTGACTGCTTTCCATTGCCATGATCTCCTTCACCTTTCTTTCGCTTCAGTTTTCTCCTTGCATTCTTGGTACAATCTCTCTTGAATCTCGGAAAGCTACTCAAAACCAAGTCTAGAGGTCTATTTATTTCTTTTCTCTTTTTTTTTTTTTTTTAATGAATGGGATATTTATTTCTTTTCTTTTCTTCTATTTTCTTTTCTTTTCTTCTTGTACTAATTGTAACTAATTTAATTTATCCAGAAACAATAAATAAATAAATAAATATCTAATTTAATAAATTTAAATAGAAATAAAATATCTTAATAAGCAACAACCAAACAGAACAAATACTTTTTATTTAATATTTCATAATTATTTATAAAATAATAATTTTTATTCTAAAAACACATTAAATTTGCCATTGTCTTAAAAAAATAAATAAAAAAAAAAGGAAAATGGAATTAATAAAAACCCATTGGTAAACCATGGGTTGGATTGCAATTGTAGTTACCGCCGAAAAGGCGCCAGTTTCAAACTTGGTGGGAAAGGAGAGTAGGCAAACGGCGGGGTTAGGTTTGTTCATCTGCAAGCTGTAACTGTCAACAGAGATCGATTTAATTATGTCCTGCAGCAGCTCCATGGTTTCGTGGAGGTTTGCTTTGTTTTCTCCTTATGGATTAATCAGTTTAACCATCACCACATGTTCACTGAAATGCCCAAACCAAATTCTGTGCTTTCATCATTTCTCGATTCTGGAATATATTATCTGCGATTTGATTCTACTTGGATTTTTTTTTTTTTTTTTTTGGGATTTCCTATGCACTTTTTTGTCTAATTTTGCGTTCCCCACACTATTTGAAATATTTTCTGGATTGGGTGAAAAAGCATCTATTATGAGGTTTTTACTAGTGCGATGAGATGGCTGGGCATGTTGTTCTAATCTATAGATATGAGTATGGGGAGAGTCAACTCAATTTGACAATGAGTTTGTTTCCTGATTTTCTGTCTTAGGAAGGAGTGGAGTTTTTTCCTTTAATAAGTGTAAAGCCTACGTGAGAGTTTTTTTTTAATTTTTTGTTGAGAAAAATAGAAGAATGCTGAAAAATCATGTATATCCTGCATCTTATGAAATAATCATTAACTAATGGATTCATGACAGCTTTAGGGGGGGAAGGGGTGTGACTTAAATACCTGAAAGTGTGTTTTTCAGCTCAAACTCATTGCTCGTTTGAGGAAGATTTGTATCTAAACATTACTCAAGCAAAGTGTGCATGTGCATGCTACTTGATTGCAGCACCAAAAGAGAAAGAATCTTTGTATTAGGTTTCTCCATTTCAACAAGTTACTTTTGTTCTGTGCAAATGTGAGTAGTCCTTCTAAATAAACCGTCATCAAGAATATGATTTGAACAATTTGATTAGCTACTGAAAGTAATATTTCTCTTTGTACAATCCTCTATTTTCATTACGAAAATAACTTTTTTTGAGGAGATAGGGAAAAAGAAAAGAAAAAAGAAAAAAAAGAAAATCCTGCACATCCAAAGCTCGTATATTAACAAGATGTTTGGATTTATGTATTTACTTATTTGGTCAGCCTTCCTTTTGTGTCTCTCTATTCGATCCTACATTCTTGAGCCAATCAACTATTTCTATGATTGTTGGCCTTTTGAAAGGATTTTGATTGATGCACATACAGGCAACATCCAGCACTTGCAGCATTTCTTCTTCAAACCCTTTGCCTCTCAGTAAAGGATCGAAGATTTCATCTTGTCTGCCTTCATTTCTCATTTGTTGCGCCCATCCTACTAATTCTCTTGACATTTTTGGTCTGAATATCTCCACAGGTCTCTTTCCCGTCAGTAGTTCGAGCATAACAACTCCAAAACTATAGACATCCCCCCTTAAAGTGGCCATCCACGATTGACTGTACTCTGGAGGAATGTAACCTAAGGTACCCACCAGTTCTGTGGTAACATGAGTTCTGTAAGGAAGAATCAATCGAGATAATCCAAAATCTGCCACATGTGCCTTAAATTTCGAATCAAGGAGGATGTTGCTGGACTTTATGTCACGATGCACAATGTGTGGCTCACATATTTGATGCATGTAAGCCAAACCACAACTAGCTCCCTGGGCAATTTTAAGTCGAGTTGGCCAATCAAGCTGGGATGCTCCGTCAGACTTCTCATGTAACCAGTAGTCCAGGCTTCCATTCTCCATATAGGAATATATCAGTAATCTATTGCCATCATGCACACAATAACCTTGCAAGGAGACCAGATTCTCATGTTTTGCTGTTGATAATGCTTCAACTTCTGCTTTGAATTCCCTTTCCATCAGGCCCATATCCCCTGTTAGCTTCTTAATAGCCAGATTTGTACCATTCGCCAGTGTTGCTTTGTAGACCAAGCCAAAACCCCCACATCCAACTATATTTGCTTGGCTGAAATTATCAGTAGCTTTCAGTAACTCAGATATTGTGAGATCCTTTACATCATCTGTCTTTTTGGGAAACAACAGGACTATGCTGGTATCTTGTCCAAACTCAGCAGACAATCCAGAATTAGAGTTGAAAGATACAGTATCTAAGTCATTTTTTTCAGCATCACCTTTAGGAAGAATCTTTCTCTTGGAAAATATCCAAAATGCCAGCACAGAGAGTGTAAAGCCAATGCCAAAACAGATCCCAAGGATGAGCCCTATAATGATTTTCTTCTTTGGGCTTTTCCTGATTGTTGAAGGACTAGTAGTTTCTGATTGATTAGAGCAAGGACGCTGCAAAATTTTACCGCACAAACCAGGATTTCCTTCAAAGCTAGTATTTGGAAAGGTATCGAACTGACCCCCGGTGGGAATTGAGCCTTGAAGATCGTTGTTTGCAACACTAAAAGAAGACAAAAAATGGAGGTTTCTGAGTGATGCTGGTATTTCACCTGAAAAATGGTTCACAGAAAGGTCCAGTTTCTCCAAGTTTGTGAGACCAGATATTGTGTTGGGAATGCTTCCAGAAAAGTTGTTATGGCTGAGGTCCAGCTCCTGGATAAATTTCAACTGCCCAACATTAAGTGGAATGTTACCACTGAGGTTGTTGTTATTTAGGTATATAGCTGGGGGCAGATGAGACAGCTGACCATATTGCAGGCTGGAAACGTTGTCAGGCTGAACCCAAACAGGCAACTCTAAACTTTTGTCCTGTTGATCAGCTCCTTGCTGGACAGCTAGTCTTCGCAATCCCGTAATTTCTATTGGGAAGTTTCCTGATAGGATGTTTTGAGACAAATCTAAGTAAAATAAGTTTGGAAGATTTCCAAACCAACCTGGAACTGGACCTGTGAGTTCATTTTGTGATAAATCTAGCACTTCAAGCTTTTCTAGCTTAGCCAGCCAACTCGGCACTTGACCAGTGAATTTACAACCACCTAAACCCAGAACCTGAAGATTTTGAAATGCTCCAGAGTCTATTAAGCTGTCATCACCTGGCAATGATTCATTGTAGAAATTCTTTGAGAGGATTACTGTGCTAAGGCTTTTACAACCCATCAGAACTGTCATTGCACCAGTTACATTCTTTAGGGTGTTATTAGAAATTGACAGGAAAGACAGAGATTGGAGTGCCCGAATGCCTGGCAAGATCTCTCCAGTTAACTGATTACTGGCCAGTCGAATAGCTGTCAATGATTTGCAGGTAAAAAGGCTTGCTGGCAAGTTACCTGTGAAGAAGTTATTCCCAAGATCAATTGTGCCAAGTTGAGTGAGTTTGGAGAAATCCAGTGTGGAAAGATCACCTTCTAGCAGGTTGAACCGTAGAATAAGGGTGGTTAGTCTTGTGCAATTCATGAGGGATGGTGGCAGAGTGCCATCGAGTTTGTTCAAATGAAGGAGCAGCTGTTCCAGGTTCAAGAGCCGTCCAACATCTGGAGGAATCTGGCCTGTGAATTCATTATAATAGAGCGCCAAAACTTTGAGGTTTGTCAGGTTTACAATGCCATCGCTGATCGATCCATTGAGCTTGTTGCCAGGTAAAAATAATTCTTTCAGCATTGTTAGCCTGTAAATAGCATCAGGAAGTGGTCCCACAAATGAATTGAAACCTACTTGAAAAGTCTCTAAATTTGAACAGTTTCCAATATCTTGTGGAATGGATCCGTTCAAGTCATTAAAAGAAAAATCGAGGAGTCTGATGGAGGAGGAAATACTGCAGATAAAGGAAGGAATATAGCCAGTGAAGCTGTTATTGCTGACGTTTAAACTCACCAGACTTATTGCAGACTGCAGAAATGAAAATTGGAGTGTTCCATTGAAGGAGTTACTGGATAAGTTAATCGTATGGATTGTTGTTGGCAACTTATCAGAAGGAGGTAGTTTCCCAGATAGACGGTTGTAACTTAAATCAATGATTTGCAGGCTATTGAGGGACATGAAAATTCTATCCGGAATAGAACCCGAGAGGGAATTTCTAGAAAGATTGAGTTGAGAAAGACGGCTGAGGTTGGCAATAGAAGGTGAGATTATTCCGACAAGCCCTCTTGACGGCAACCTTAGACGGCTAACCCTATCATTAGCATCACAACCTACTCCTTCCCAGAAACAGCAATCTATTGAATTACTCCAATTCAGAGGAGATTGGCTGACTACGTTTTGAGAAAAAGACAATAGAGCGTTGCGATCAAGTTGATTGCAGAAGGCAAGGCTGGTGTTCGCAAGGCAAGAGAGAACAGCGATCAGTACTGTTAGCAGCACATCCAAAGAGAAGCTGCCAAAGGGGTAGTTGACACTTGTACAATGGGAAGAGGCAGATGAAGAACGGAACAAGGTAAAGAGCATGGCTGCTCTAAGATGATGAGGAGGAGGAGGAGGAAGTGTCAGACCAGATTGCCGGCGGGTTTGTTTATCATTTCTGATCATTATTAGAAGCAACAACAGAAGCAGTAGAAGACAACTGAAGATGCCCAGATACTCCTATCAATCATGTGGGCTTCCCACTTTTTCATTTTAGTTTGTGCAGACTTTAGTCTCAACCCACCACAGGGAAAGAGAAATAGAGAAGGATATAGTGGTTGATGTTGACATGGAGCAATTTTAAAAGCTGTGGTCTGAATTCTAAAAAAGCGTTTACTTTTGGGACGGCTGGCTGGTGGACTTTCTCTGTACATGATTTCTCTCTATAATGATATCGAATGAGGTAAATCCGTGTATTCTCCATTCTATGGAGTGAGAAATTGAACAACTTTAGTCACTACCTCATACAACTTCTTTGGCTGGATAATTACTACTTATTATATTGAGCACTTGCATCTGTTAGAATATATTATTCTAGTCATCCTGAACTGGATTCTTTTGTTAATATCAGCTTGATCTCTACATTATTAATGCATGTATCTTGGCTGCTTTCTTATTTGATGATCTGTTCCTGGCCATTGGTCGTGCTTTGATTTCTTGATCAGATTGTGACATATCATTAAATGATTATTTACCCCACTACTGCTACCACTTCTCTTTTGGGATGATTCATAGGTTTTACACAAGTTGGGTTGTTTAAACCTTATAAGGAATAATTCTTTATGCTCGTTCAAGGATTACTTATATGTTTCCACATTATCTTTTCCTTAGTAATGGAGTGTTGACTTATCTCTTCTTTGTCTTTTTCTTTTTCTTTTTCTTTTTTTTTTTTAAATCTAATTTATAGAAACTGAAAATTAGTGTATATTAACTTCATAAATCTTTTTGGACATAAGAGAGACACGTGGTAGATTTATTTACTAATGAGATATAAAAAGAATATAGTTTGAGATTTGGTAATCTGTATGTTTTATTATTACATTGTGAGTAAACAAATGGTATGGTAGTTCTGACCCTGTGAATTACCCAATGGGTGCAAGTTGAAGTTTCCACAGTGAATGGTTGAGGAGGACTCTTGGGGTGCAGAAGGGAGTAGTTTTGTGGTTGTGGATTTGAGTTTTGGCATATATGATATTTGGAGATAATAATTTGGAGGAGCTGACCTTTCTCGATTGGTAAAATAGTGTATTATAATCCACAAGCACATGTCATGTCATTTTTCAGGTATATATATATATTTATATATTTATGTATTTATTTCCTTTCTGTATCTAAAAGTCTTCATGTTTGTAGCGTTGACCCTGCAAGAAGAATTTTTTTTCTTTAACATGCTGGGATGAAAGAATTTTCTAGTTGCTTTGCAAAGAAAACGAAGAGTTGAAATTTCTATGGCTTTACCAAGTCTTTTTCTCGGGTCATCTCCTCAATGCCATTTGATTCATTAATTAAACCGTGCGCCCAGGAAAGTCTTCTCATTTTCCCTCTGCCTTTAATTGATAAAATAATATGCAAGCCTGGCCTTATTGTTAGAACGTATAAGAAATTTGTACTGCTCTAAACTTTTTTACAGGAAAGTCATTGTCTGAGAAATTTTCATGATCCTCCCTATACGTATGCCACGAAAGGATTCAATCTCTTGAGGATAAATATAATATAACATTATATATATTTGTTGATAATTAGTGGGGTAATTTTGATACTTGTCTCTTCTTTAGATTTCTAAGATACTTTGCACGTATTGAAAATGAAACTTATTGATTGAACTGGAAAGGAGAAATAAAAGAAGAGTCAAATCATTTGTGTATTTATTGTCCCAAACTGAAATAGAAATAGGAATCTGAAATTTGATGAGCCCCCATTTGATTGGACAACAGGATCGGAGTTTCCTAGGAAACTTAGGCAGGTAGTACATGACTGCTTGACCTGAATTTATGTATAACTAACTGCGTGCCATATTCAAACCTTTCTTCCATTAAACTACTCTTCAACTAATTTTACACATTCTCCCCCCAAGTTTTTGTTTGGAGTCTTGTGAATAAAAGTTTTAACATTTATTATATATATATATATATATATATATATATATATATAGAGAGAGAGAGAGAGAGAGAGAAAATTGACTTGGTTCCATTCCGCTGTCTGCTCGTGAAAGTTATCAAAACGTGTAAATGTACCTCAAAATTGAAATATGTGTTGACTTGAAGAAAAATATAATTAAAAATAAAAATTCCAAGCGTGAGTTATGTTTTTGTGAAAAGAAAATGATGATGATGACGATGATGATGGCAATTTCTGTAAGGCAGTAAATAAAATTAAGTTAAATTAAGAAGACTGGGGGGAAAATATTAATACAAAATGAGTAGGAGTAGGTTTTGGTAAACAGTTTTAAGAAACTTTCTATTTTACATAGTTGGTAGAATGTTTCGTCAGAGGTCTGTTCTGGCTGCTCTCTCTTCTCAACCAGTTGTTTGTTAACCTTTTTGATATTTTCAAGAAAAATGTTCAGAAACTTCGGTCTGTTGAATATAGTTGACGGTGTTCTTAAGGTTTTTCTTCATTTGTTGTTTTGCTAAATTTAATAAATGGAAACTTTTTTTTTTTTTCCTAATTTTGATATCACTTCTTTAAATTAATATTAACCTCGTTTTTCAAAAATAAATAAAACCACTTATAAGTTTTTATACCCAAAAAAAAAAAAAAAGGGGGACCTGAAATAAATACATCCCTAGTAGGTAGGTATACCTAACAGGAGTTGTAACCTTGAGAGACATTCCCCTACTAAAATTGTCTCTTCAATCAATTAAATTTTGTCCACGTGCTTCTCTCCACTAAGAATTTTCTTGCCCTGATATTATTCCATATTAACACAGGAAAATAGCCACTTAGGGGTTTTAGGTGAGAATATGGAAGAGGGGATTAAGAAGAATCATTTTCATGGTGAGAGAGGGCAGAAAAGAACTATCTTTTGAGCTGTAAACTTAAAAAGCATGACAGGCTAATGTTATTGTAAGCATACTAATGGACAGAAAAATGTTAAGATAAAATCCCACCATTAAGAAATTAAAAAACAAGAAATACTTGGCCTACCCCCTATAGGAGGGAGAAGTTGATGGAGAACTTTTGATTATGTGGGAATTCCCCAGGTCAGAGAATAAACAAATCTCAGTGAGGCATCTGCGTTATACAACAGAACAGGCATAGAGTACAGCATCAGACATTTCATACATGACAACCAACAACTATCAAGAAAAAAATGAATTGTGGGGTGGAGGAGGAGATGGTAAAGAAATAAGCAAAAATTACATGCCAAATTCTGCAATGAAATGAATTTTCTTCCCATTTCTTGGATAAAATAGAAACAATAAACAGCTTTCTTCTAATGCTATGAGAACATTTTTATAACTTGTCATTTGGCATTCATTATGGGGAATATAGAGTAGTACTAGGACTGTTTTTTTCAGAGGCATCAGCAGCATAGTAGTACTCTCATTTGTAAGTGAGTCAGGCACTTTTTTAAGTTTTAGTCCATACCATGAAACAAGCCTTGTAGACTCTCATGCCAATGCTTTCTTCTCAAAGCAGGAAAAACAAAAGCTTCTTATTTTTCTGTAGCCAAGCTATGGTGTTATCAACATTTCTGCATTTTCAATCATCATCTGCATCGAAACTCAACACAGTTTTTTTAAGAAACTTGATAAAGAAAGATAAGGATTCTTTCTTAGTCATTTGTGGAAATATATGTGACTCACCGTTTGATGGATCAACATGCACAAAGAAACTTGCTGCTACAATGAGATAGCACAAAATAAGCATCAATCCCTTAAAATAGTTTGATGTTCCTTCCTGCATCCAATAGAAACCAATTACTAGCTGTTCAACAAAGCTAAAGCACAAAATAAGAAGATTTATGTTCTATATGCACATCCGAAACAACAAAATAAGCATAAAAACCATGAAAAAACAGTATGGTGCTGAAGGATAGCTAGTAGGACAAACCTGCAACATGAATGCCACCACAAGCACTGTGATGAAGAGCGTGGCAGTTTCGAAGAGCTTGAAATTCAAGTCCATAGGTTGTCCCATGAACCAACCAACAACTACACAAAATGGAATCTGCATTTACCAACATCACAAGATTAATAATCTGCTAGTTTGACAGCAATGCTCTACAAATTCTGTTTTTTTTTTTCTTATTCTTTTGTCCTCGTTTGCTAGATTAATGCCCTACCGTTCAAATCCACAGAGACATCTCCAGTATGAACATTGGCAGATGTAATGAATTTCAAATGATCTACGGAGATTATGAACAGAAAGGTTGCAGATTTTTCTTTTAATAAAGAATAGATTTAGACACCCAAAAAAATGTTAAAAAATAGTCTATAATTAATTGATAGAAAGATCTTACCACAAACATTGATATTTGAGTTGAAGATCCAATGGCTACTCCAAGAGTGATGTCCTGAAACCATAATATCATCATCAGGTCATGTATAATGCTATAAGTAGTATGTGGTCAAAACAATAGCAAGAACTTACAAGCTTATCCTTCATGGCAAACATGATAGCACTGGCATGTTCTGCCGCATTGCCTACTATTGGAAGCAAGATCACACTAATAAAAGCCACAGGCATGTTCATGGCATCAGATGCTCCCTGAAATAATTCCAAATGGAAATATTGCATTGGATTATGTTGTTTGTAAAATATTTACTCCAACAATGTATGCTAGGTAAATCCTTTATATTAATTAATGGAAGTCGACAATAATCTTTGATAAACAAATAAAAAAGGCAAATGACCCTAGTTCACATCCAGCCCTATAAAGCTTATTATATTGTGTTACTTCGATGAATATTTTCTTGATTTCATTCATATTTCACACTATTGTCTAAGACATCCATGAAAGCTTAAATAGTTTTCCAGATGGAAATAAAAGGATGAAGCTTCAGCATACTTATTCTAAGCTAACAAATCAATTAAAGAAAAGGAAGAAAGTTTATCTTCAAGATAGGAACAAACATCTAATCACCAAAACTGCAGAGTCTGACAAAATTAATCATGACCAAAATGACCTATGAATAGTTTTACCTCAATGGCGTTAACGAGATATCCTGATAGTACAGAGATCCATAAAGTCAAAAGAGAGAGCCATCCAATAGATTCCCACTGTGTCATTTCTGGAACTTCATCTTCATCAGAATCCTCGGGATTATTTTCTGTGTCCTGAAGAAGAGCATAAGTGTTACTAGTGCATCACTATCCAAGAATTTGGATATGCATTCATAGGAGAGGGCCTCACATACACAACTAAAAGAAAGAGAGAAAAAAACAAGAATTAAAAGGACTCACTTCTATAGAACTATACAGAGTGCTCTGGCTCTTTAACTGAAAGAAAAGATAGCTTGCATAGGCCACCAACATCACACAGCTACTAAATCTTGAAAGCGCCATTTCTGACTTCAGAGGATGCAATTCAGAGTGAGTAAAGTGAAGTACTGCTGGGAACATCAAACCCATCACAGCCATCAACAGTAATCCTGAATTCACCAGGGCAGCTGCCTAAAACATTTCACCAAGTTATATACATCAGCATCTCTTCACTAGAGAGTGGAAGGATATTTTTAATTCCTTATTCGATAGATAAATGATCTCTCGAACTCGTGATGATAGGGAAACAAAAGATATTTTAACGGGAACCATTTCAGTAAAAATTAAGAAAACATTTGCTTACCTTATTAAATTTCTGAACTTTCTGTTGGTGAACAATCCCACCACACAGAAAGGCACATCCAAGCACCAATAGCATATTTGACAAGACAGAACCCAACAATGATTGTTGAACAACCCTAATCATCCCATTCTTTAATGCGTATATTGAAATTATCATTTCAGTTGCATTACCGAAAGTGGCATTTAGAAGACCCCCAACTGCATCAACCAAAGCGCATGATTTGGGTCAAGAACCATGTCAAAACCTATGGGACAATGCGAAAAGGTACACATATAGACTTTTTTACATTCTTTCAGTCTTTTCCATTAGTGGCACTATAAGGGAAGGGGAAAAAACGGAATTCCTAGACTACAAATAAAAGAAATGCAGTTGGAGGAATTGAAACTCACAATCAAAATTCAGTATGAAAAATGAATCATGGTAACACAGAAATATACTGGCCTAAAAAATCAATCTGAAGCCTCGTCAAGAATTCAAAGAAGTAGGCACCTTTCTGTTAACAATCCACTTAGGAATTTGTTTGTTAATAATCTCCTGAAAGGATAACCTACTAGTTATGTACTAGCTATGGGGAAAACTCAGATATCTACCGGTGAAACATTGATTTACCTAACACATAATTCATTCTACATAAGAGAACTAAAGTGACCCTCCATTATTCATTTCTAGAATCATGTTCTATATTTATCTGATATAATCTCAGTGAAGAATATCCTCTTTCTTATAAACAGAACACCACTTGTATCTTGCCGGTTAAACGGTTATATTTTATTTTAAACTCTAAATTAAGAAAATCTAGTTTTCCGGCAGAAAAAGTATTAAAAAAGATAAAAAGGCAAACTAGAATTACCCCACCCACTGGCATAAATATAAGTATTTCTTTTCCAACTTGTATCGTTAGTCTGTCAACAGATAGTATCAATCTCTCAAAACAATGGCACCTATGCACATGAGTACTACAGTTTTGATCCTCAGAAACCCTTGCTCTCTCCTCCTAATAAGCTGAAACTTCCAATATGTTTCTGTATCCGCTCCCCCTCTCCACCAAAAGAAATGCAGGATGTCTATGTCAAGTATCAACAACTATGAGATATAGTGTGAATTCCTAAATCAGAAAACTACCACTCTCTAAGTGCTTTGGTAGATATTTCAGTCCCTCAAGACAAAACATTTTAAGTTACTACTCAGCATTATTTTAGAACTTGCAGGTAATGCCCAGAACGAACCTAAGATTCAAAAAAATAAACGGAGCATCTAAGCGTTGGGTCCATCAGACGAAAAAAAGTCAGGTGTGTGCAAAACCAATTAAATACAATAGAGATAGAAAATTCTACCTGTAGGTCCTGTAAAAAGAGCAAGCTGCCTGCAGTAGAGATTAATCAACAAGAATGTCAGTATCTTCCAAAGTGTGTGCAGATTATAGGGCTAAACAACAAAGATGCTGGAAAGCAAAAATCTAAGAGAATACAGTATTTACTCAGTTGCATAGCCAAGCCGCTCAGCCAACGGTGTAATACCCAATAAGCTGAAGAAGAACACCCATCCCTAGTAGAAACAAATAAATGGCATAAATGAACAAAACTGAGAGAGCTGCACTTGTGTACCAGAGAAAGTTTTATTAAAATCTTACATGGTGCTTTCCTGTTACATAGTGCATCCCAATTGCTAGAGGCCCAAAAGGTAGTAGCATATTGATCTTTGCTTTAATTAAGACAATGTAAATACTCCTGAAAACTCTGATATGCCGCATCTTTCTTAAGGCCCATGGATGAGAAACATGTGTGGGTGATGAGATACGCGTTGCCTCGAATTGTGTAGATTGCAGCTTATTTGTTGGGTGAGTCGAACTAAAAGGAGTTTCTTCATCTGAATCAAGATCCACCACCACTTGTGAAGATCTCATCTCTACAGATCCCATATGACTGCTCCCAAGCTACCTTTCATACAGAAAAAAATCCAATCTAGTTAAGTAAGGGAAAATTTATTTCATTTTTTTTCTCTACGGAAAATGGAATACAAGGGGAATTCATCTATATCAGAACAGAGGCCATAATCACTTAACTCCATGGTTTACTTGAACAACACATTAACCAAGATTACAAGGTAGAATTTAGAAGGGTAATCCCCAAATGAACGAAAAGAGTTTACTGGACTTCAAATGACTAAATTCACATCAATTCGTGAGAATTGCACAAGAAAAAATTAAAAAAATTTTTTTAAAAAAAAAAAAAGGATGAAGAAAAGTAGAATACCAAGAACTGAAGCAGTTATCAGAAGCAAGTTCAAATACTTTTACGCTTAAGGAACTGCCAATAAATTACATTCCAGAGAGCGCCCCCACGTAATGTTAAATATTTTCAGGAAGTTAACAAGAACACAAAAGTCACCAAATCCAGAAGGAAAACGCCACAAACAATAGATAAATCAGAATAACAACAGATATAACTACAACATTCCAACTACATCGACCAGATCGACCTAACCCAAGAAAAAAAATATAACTTTTTTCAAGAAACTGCTGAACAAAGAAAACCCCGTTGATGCAAAAGATCGCAGGGAGGGGGGGAAAGGGGGGAAAACCAAAAAAAAAAAAAAAAGTATCCCAGATCAAGATTCTAACTAAAAAGGCTTTTTTTAAAAATAAAAAAAAAAAAAAAAAAAAAAAAAAATAAAAAGCAGCAGCAGCAGAAAAGACAAAACAAAGAACAATAGTTGGATGCATATCTGAAAAGGTTGATTATCCCACTCTACCTGGGTAGATAAGACCATATAATGTGGAAAAAAAATATATCCTTTGTTCAATTAATCCCCAAGAATTGTACTGAAAACTCAGCCGATAACTATGGTGTGTGTATAGAAAACCAAGAAGGAAGTACAAAAAAACCGTACACTACTAATCCGTATGTACAGACAGAGATGAAGTTTGGGGATTTTTCTCTGTTTTCTTGTTATTATCGTTGAAGAAGTGGAAAAAAGAAGAACAAGGGAGAGATTGGCCGGCTTTGAGTGAGGAAGATGAAGCTTCCGCGAAGTAGCATTTCCAGTGTTGATTGTAGACTTTAAAGATCAATTTTTTATTAATAGCCAGATTTGAAGATTTCTATTATTATTATTCAATAATTTTTATCCTTTTAGTAAAAAAGTATGGAGAAGATTTAGGCAATGTTGTGGGCGTTGATCCATGACATATTTATGGAAGTATTATTAATATCTTTTTCCATAATATAATTATTTCTAGTACTTCTTTAAATATATGTTCATAAAAAATACACTAGTGAAGATTAATTGTTAAGTTCACTCTAAGTAACGTATTTTCATAGTCCAATTCTTATCTTATTCTCTTGGTAAATGTCAAATTTTAAATCTCGTATAGTATTCATAATACGTTTTCTCATTCTCCTAAATAAAAAACTTGAAAGTGTAACTATTTGTAATAATAAATCTAAATATTTATTGTAAAGTCAAGTACAATGATAATAATACTAAATAGTTGACTATAAATGTATTAACTCATAATTGCATTATAGGTTCGCAACCTCAATCGTGTATATATATATATATATATATATATATATATATGATAACTAATACACTTTTAAATTGAAATAAAGGGTAATTTTTTTTAAAAAAAAAAGAAAAGAAAATAATAATAATAATAATAACATATATTTTTCCAAAAAAAAAAGATGCAATAGAACTACACTAGATGGTTAAAGAAGGTTTCTATAAATGTGGGCATGTGGCTGCTAAGTAAGATAACATATTTATTGGCCACCCACTACTTCCTTAATCAATAATGCATTATTATTATGCACACATAGTTAGTGATAGTGGTACGAACGTGATTATCCCATTTATTTTAAATCACTAATAATAATAATAATAATAATTAAAATCAAGACTATGAGAGATGTGTCAAAAAGTTGCTTACTTCACTTCTCGAAATCATGAGTTTGAAACATATTAAATTAAAAATGATGAATTTTAAATTGCGGGAAGAGATTTTTAAGTTTGAGTCTCTAATTTTTACTTTCACTAGTTAGGGGGAAATGTTTCAAAAAATGGTTTAAGAAACCTTTTTGTAGTAATATTTGTCAAACTTGGAAATCGTGATGATTGAGAAATTATTGAAAGAGAAAACTTTAAACGAAATTTATTAAAAAATATAAAATAAAAGAAAAGGAGAGAATACAAAAGTTGATGATTTTCCAACTTTCTTAAGCCAATCATCATTTGAAAAAGTCACCGTAACTTCTTTTATACACATATTTACATTTTTTATAGTAATTTTGATTAATTTAAAATTAAGTGAAATTAAATAATATTTTAAACTATTATTTAATTAATTTAAAATTTATCTAATTACATTAATATATATATATATATTTTATAATTTATCTGTGTTTGATAATATTTTTAAACCAATTAAATGGATTCGAACTGCACAAAAGGGAAAATTTTCTTTTTACCTGTTTTTTTATAAGTAAAATTACAACTCGAAACTTTACAAATATTAACGTCTCAAAGCCAGACTTATTGTTTTACTTTTCCGGTAATGGCGGATTTTTACTTTCTTTTTTTCTCCAAAAGAAATTACTGTCACCAGAATTACCAAAAAAAAAAAAGAAATTACTGTCACCAGACATTTTTTTCTGATGGCGGGCCCATGTCAAAAAATTCTACTTTGAATTCTCAGAAAATGGGCCTGGGTGGAATTTTGGACTCCGACATGATATAAGTGAGTCCATTTTTTTTTTTTTTTTTTTTTTCTTAAGGATTTGAACCCTTGATAATCCGCCCCGAGGAGAAGCTTTAGGAGTCCGCTTATCAACTCCCCCAAGCTGTTGGGTTCCAACTTCCATCTTCTTTTAAGCCTATAGAAGTTTAAGAATAATTTGTGAGTTTAATCTCAAATAAATTTACTTTTAGCAAATTCAGTCCAAAAATATTTTTTTTTAACTTTTAAAGTTCTAAACTTTTTTATTAGAAAAAAATAAAGTCTTACTTAACAGATTCCGTCAAAAAATTTAAAAATTTAAAAACTTAATAGTTTAAATTATTTTAGAAATAAAGAAAAAAAAACCCAGAAGAAGAAGAAAGAAGGAATGAGAGAGATTTGGGGAAATTAAACATCACCATTGTCTTCTTTTTCTTTCTCTTTGAATTCAACACTTCTTTCTTCTGTTTTGGGGAAATCTCCCTTCTCTCACAACTGAATTCTTCTCTTATACATTTCTTTGTTTTTCCCTTTGAAGACTCAAAATCTCTCTTTTTTTCTCTCTCTCCAAAAAATGAAAGGATCGCTGATGCGCTCTCAGATGCTTTCTCTCTCTTCGTCTTCGTCTTCGTCTTCCTCTTGACGCGCTCTCAGATACTTTCTCTGCGGTAATTAATTAATATAATCATCGTTTTCGTTTCTCCAAATACCAATTATAGTTTTAAGTTTTGAATTATCTCTCGTTCATGAATCTAATTGAATTCAAATCGAAGAATTAATGCTTGTTCTTTTTGACAAATTTGGATGAAAAGGCGCCAATATGGACGCATAAGTGCATGAAATCTTTCAATATATCAGTATGCAACAAGTTAGGGTGTGTGAAGATTTGCGTCGACCATGGCTTCGCTTGGGAAAACGGTGAATGCCTTGACGAACACCAGTGTTGCTGCAATTTTCAGTGATCCACCTTACTTTATCTACTTTAAATCATTATGAAATATGAGTATGATTGCTAAGTTGTCAACCCTTTGGATTCTAATAACGTTTGTTTTAATAATTTTTTTTTTTAACTTTTATTTTATTTTATGAGTAAATAATGTAAATTTGTTAAATTTTTAAATTTTTTGACGGAATCTGACTTTGTGATTTTAAAAGTTAAAAAAGATATTTTGGAATTAAATTTGTCAAAAATAAATTTATTTGATAACAAATTCACAAATTATTCAAAGTTTAATTATTATGAAGCCCAATTTAAATAAGGCCCATTATATCTGACCCACTGCCTTTACTTGTTACGGCCTCTTCAATAATATTGAGTGATAACCAACATCAACAGCGGAAGGAAGGAGTTTGGTTACATTATTCGTAAGGTCTCGAGTTCAAATTCGATTTAGTTAGGATTCAAAAAATAATATATATTGAGCGATGATGCAATATTTTTTTTTTTTTGTTTTTTTTTTATATCCACTTGGGGTGGTGTCCCTACCTTATTTGGTGAGACTAATACGGACTCGGTCTGTGAAGACCTCGCAGAATTCAACTCTTACTCGAGGGTGGAGGCCTAACCCAGAGATTTTTTAACATGGTGCTAACTACCCCAGGGGATCCGAAACCTTGATCATCCGCCCTAGAAGAAGCATTAGGAGTCCGCGCACCAATTCCACAAACTACCGGGTTGATGACACAATATTATTAACAAGTCTTCAATTCCAATTTCAAGAAATAAAGAATATTAAATTTAAATTATCTTAAATAATATAAAAATCGCATGGCTGAATGAAAAATATGGATGTTTTTAGTTTGGGCTTTTAGAACCCTGGAATAAATAAATATTTAAGGTCTTAAAATTCCCCCCAACATCTTCATCTTCTTCTCGAACGAACTTCTGGGAAAAGAAAGATTTTAGAGAGAGCACATGAATGATGATGATGATGATGATTAGGTAGGTCATTGCTTGCGCAACTTAATTGTCATATTCGTGGGAGGGTATTTATTTTTTCACACACACAAGTATTTATAATATTAAACAAGTGTGATTATGAATAGCCCTAGTCTATCAAATGACCATTACAGAAACTTCTTGAGGTAGTAGTTTTGGCAGTGGCAACAAGCTCAGAGCTCTTCTCAATAATTGTTCGGAAAGAGCCAAGTGTTTACAGATTAATAAAACCACTCAACTGGACCTGAAAACTTGAATCGTCAAGACCATCTCTATCGCGATTTCAACTATTCTAAAACCGTGTTGCATCCATAGAATCTAATTTTTACTCAAAAACAAAGATCGCATCATAACCCTTACACTAAGAGCTGAGTGTCAAATCAAAGTAAAATTTCCTATAGGTGTAGAGTCCAATTACTCACCTCGACCTGGACACCACTACTCAGCTGCAAAAGCCATATTTCCCTAAACCCCACACAGCACTCACTCAATCTGCAGCAGCATCATCAGAAACATGGTCATTAACTGCTTTCTATTTTGTTTCTTTTCATTTAACTAAGATGATCGACCCAGAAGACCACTCCCAATCACACTATATATTATGCCAACAAAAAGCTCAAGAATCACACTGGAAAAACTGATAAAGGGAAAGGCATGATAGACAAGCACTTGTCTCACTGTGAAAGTTGGAAAAAGAGGAAATATTGATTGTCACATGTCAGGATGCAAACGAGGTGTTTACCTCTTTTTCATTATTGAAAGGAATTAGAATGAACAACAACAATAATAATTCTCATGCAAGATCTTCTGAAAAGATTTATTAACTAAATCTACCCACAACAAACAATGATCCAGCTAATCTTATTAGAATACACACAAAAACCAAAAAAAACAAAAACATGGCCAACTTAGCTCCAGCTTTAGATGGGATCTTAAACTGTCTTGTGTACATAACAAATTTTTCCTTTATCATCATCAACTTTTATATAGTAGTATTTATGGAAATGAAAATTTAAAGATAACAAATCCAACATTCAAATCATTACAAGATAAGATTCCACAACAGAATATGTGCTGCTATCTTGCATTTGTTCATATTATTATCTATTTTCCACGATAAAGAAAGAAAGAAAGAAAGACAGGGTGGGATGCATCAAAACTAATAATGCATCTGAGCTGGGTACAAACTAATGTCACACTCCCCTCTCTCCTCAAATTTCATACCAAAACAAGGAAACTTGTAAAACCAAAAAGTTGGAGCCAATCTTCAAAGAAAGTGTTTCCTTTTCTGGTTAATGGATAATGGAACGATGATGTTTGATTGATTTGGTAACCTTAACCTTTTCAAATTTAACCTCCCCAACCCCTTCCCCCTAAAAACCTACATCAATCATCTCACCCATTCACATAAAATTTTTTTTTTTTTCCATTTCATTGAAATCAAAATTACACCATAAGCAGCATCAAATTTAATAAGAAAAGAAAAAGGGGTGGATTGAAATTCCTTCTTTTTTTCCAGAGTAGAGAAGAGAAAAGAAAAAAGAAAAAAGAAAAAAATCACGCAGAAGACAAATGAGGTCGTGGAGGCAATAATTGGTGTGTCTGATGATGCACCTGATTCTGATTGTTGCTAGAGCTGGTAGAAGAGCTAGGAGAGGTATACTGCGTGATGAAAGGGTGTTGCAACAACTCCAGCGCAGCCCATCTCTTGCGCGGATCCCTTTGGAGACAGCAGGCAATGAAATTTCTAAACTCCGGAGAAGCAGTGGAAGGTGCCTCCGGCGGCTCCGACATGCAAATGGCACACATAAGGCTGGCCCAATCCCCTTGCCTCCCGACAGAAAAAGGAAATCTCCCCAAGTAAAATTCCAGTATGCTGACACCCAAACTCCATATATCCCCAGCGTACCCGTTGTACTTCCCGTGATTCAGATCTGTGTTGATTCTTTCGGGGCTCATATAGGCAATAGTGCCTACAGAGGAATTGCAAGGATCCATTGTCTGATCCAAGATTCTGGAGACCCCAAAATCAGCAATCTTCGCTATCCCTTGAGAGTTGATCAATAAATTGGAGGGTTTGATGTCCCTGTGAACGATCTTACGCTTGTGGAGATAGAATAAGCCGGCGAGAATCTGTCGGGTGATTTTGGAAAGAGAGGGCTCATGGGGGATGTGAATCCCTTCAAGAGAGCCCTTGTCCATATACTCGAGGAGAATTTGGATTTCACCGTTGCGGTCTTCCATTTCGTGACAACTGACGACGTTGTGGTTGTCGACACCGCGTAGGATCTCGATCTCGCGGCAGATCTGGAGTCTGGTGGAGTCGTCATGGTGGCCATAGATAACTTTGAGTGCAAAGAGTCTGCCAGTGGGACGGTGAATGACCTTGTAGACGGTACCACCACTACCACTGCCGATTCGATTGATACGCTCCAACTCGGTGAAGTTAAGCTGCTTACCCGGCGGTTGTACAGATGTGAAGGAAGGTGCCGAAGAAGATAAGGAAGAGGGCGCGGATGTTGGTGGCAGAGGAAGAGGGACTGCTCTGGCTGGGTCTCGCTGAGGAAGCGGTAAGGTAAGGTCGGGACGTCGCCGAGGACCCTTCCGGTTAGAGGGTGAAGAAGATGATGAGGCACCGGCACCGGGCGGTGGTGTTTGAACAGGCCGCATGGTCGATTGATTGATTGATTGATTAATAAAAGTTCCTAAAAGAAAATCAACAACAAACAAACAACTTCTTTGCTCTCCCTTCTTTGATTATTATATTCTTCCTCAGCTTTTTTTATATCGTATGAAAAATCAAACCCAAATAACAGAAAAAAGAAAAGAAAAGAAAATAGGGGAGTGGAGATGATGCTAATTGATTCCAAGAATCGAAAATAGAAGAGAAGAGAATCGAGAAGAGGGATTCGATTTCCTCTTCTTCCAAAAGGAACCAGAAATCAACCCCATGGGAAGGGAGATGAAGGTCTACTTCTTCGAAAGGAGAAGAAAATGAAACACTAAATTGATATGAAAAAACGGGGTAGAGAGAGAGAGAGAGAGAAGTTTCTCGGAAGAGGAGAAAGAGCAGGAAAAGAGGACTCAGCAAGAGATTTCTCTGATTTGTGTGAAAGAGAAAGCTAAGACAGAAAGAAAATAAATAAATAAATGGAGGGAGAAAATTAAATAAATAAATAATTATCCATATATTTCTTCCTTTCAAACAAAAAAATCTTCTTATTTGCTTTTTATTTTTATAATAATATCGTTGATATTCTATATAAAAATAATGATTTATTGTTGATATTATTTATTTATTATAATACAGATATAAAATCAAACTAGTATTATTTAATATTTTTAAAACATTTTTTAAATTTATCATTTATAACTAATATTTATTAAATATTTTTTGTTTTTAGAAATTTTAACCTCTATCAGTTATAAATTATTTTATTTTTTTATTTTATTTGTTAGAAAAATAATTTTTTCTCTTTTGTCTATTATGTTATAATTAATATTTTTGATATCGAGATTTTAATTAATATTATATATTTTTTAAAATAAAATTTAAAGTTTATATTATATCTCAAATTCATGACGACTTGATAATTAATACTTTATAATTATTAATTTATTATTTATTTAATAATAAAAATAAAAATTATAAAGTATTATTATTTTTTTTAACTAGAAGACAAAATAATTTATTTATAATTATTAAATATAGAGGGAATATTTGGTTATAGATTGAATAAAAATTTGTCAAGATATATTAATAATTTCATTTTATATTTGTACATATTTCATCAATTTGTGTTTAGTGTTAAATATTAATCGTAATTTTTAAAATGGATAAAAAATATTTGATATTTATAAATATATTAGAAGAGTTATTTAGTGGCCTACAATAACTTTACTTTTAGCGCACAAGTTTTTATTTTTATATCTAAATAAATAGATATAATTTCATAAATTCGTCCTTTTATTGATTGTCTGCATAATAAATGCAAATATGATTTTAATTTTTTAAATAATAAGATTTAATATTTAACATGTTTGGTTATTTATAGTAAAAAATTTATATATTATTCCTTAATGTGCAAAAAGCCATGATTTAGATGTTGACTTTTTATTTGACTTTTTTTTTCCACTTTGTATGAATGCTAAAGTTGGAATTATATGTTTCGTGAAACAGTCCATTCTATTTGAGCTAACCACACTATTGGTCTATACAGTGGTAAATTCTTTTTAGATAATCATTATGTCTTAGCTAAAAGACACTTTAGGTGTGTTAGAGGTTCTTTCAGCCTGGAATAAAGATATTGTGTAATTTTCTCTATTCTTATTTATCTATTTATTATAGAAAGTCCGATTTTGACAAAAAAAAAAGTTATTTATACACAAATAAATAAATATATATATATATATATATATATAAATGAATATAATATAATTTACAATTTTTTAAAAAAAAAAATAGAAAAGGAAAATAAACAGTAATTGTTAAAATAATAACATTGTAAATACTATATAAAAAGAGAAATGGAAATAGTGTGGATTTTGGAGTGTTGTGGAACCCAATATTTATTTCTCTCATTAAATTAAATACCAATAAATAAATGACACGATTATTTATCACTTAATTAATTGATTTATTTAAAAATTAAAATTTCTATATCTAAAATTAGTATTTATTTTACTGATTATAATCATAATTTTCTATTTAATGATTCTCGAAGAATCACTTTAAACATATCTTCCATGATGTAAATAAATCTGGTAAATAGTAAAAACAATGTAGCAAATTTTTATTTATTTTTATATTTATGATGTAATAATATATTTTTTTAAAAAATATTGGTAATAAAAGGGTGGGGAGAATCATATAAAAAAAAAAAAAAAGAAGGCATGACGCGGTTGAGGGGGAGCGTGAAAGATAACAACCAATGATAACGGAGCAGACAACGGTCCACTGGCTGAGGAGCTGACAGGGTCGTCCTCGTTTCTGTGCGTGATTAGATTTAATGTGTGTCGCGTCTCTTTACTTTTACGACTTTGAGTTTCTCGTGCTCGTGCTTTTTATTATTATTATTATTATTAATATAAAATTCGCTCATTTATTACAAAATTATATATAATATTATTTTAAATGTTTGGTGACAAATATTTGTTTTAATTTTTTTTTTTTGTAAAAAAAAAAAACTTAATTAAAATTATTATTACTAATTGAGTAAATCGTAAATTTGATTCGTTTTTTATTAAGTGGACTTTGCTTTTGTTTTTATTTTTATTTTATTTTTCAGAGCATGCAATTCGGCAATCAAACCGAGTCCGTACATGAGACGAAAGAACAGCCAGAAAGAATATATAATATATAATATATTCTTCATATTTCTTACTAAAAGGATGCATCCAATTGACATAAACATAATTATCAACCCTCAACTTGCAAACTCGTATTGTGACTATAAACTTAGTAACACCCACAATCAACTATTTGATATTATATTCACTGTACTAAAATGATACTCTAAGTTGACTATGAATACATAAGTCCATTATTATATATTATTATACATTCATATTACTCATCGATGTGGAACGAGGTATCACAAGTTCAAAACGCGTCATTAAGTAAAAAATTTTAAATCTCCGATTAATAACTACACAATAATTTTTTTAAATGAATAATATGTGACGAATTTATATATTTAGTTTTAAAATTATTCGAGTCATAACAAATCAAGAAAGGGGAATTTAGGGTTTGTGTTGATGATGGTAATCATTAAAATTTATCAATATAATCAAAAATGAGTTCTTGATCTTCAAGTAGAAAAGAAAGGAAATTCCAAATGAGTTTTTATGTTCACAATGAATGAATGATACATAAAATTGTACTCTTTACTACTATTATTAGTTGCTCACAATGATTCAATAGAGGAGAAGGACAATCAATCCCATTATGGGTTATATATATTATATGGTCCCTTTTTCTTTTTCTTTATATATATTATATAGTACTGGTATTGTTGTTTTTTTTTGTGGGGGCCACTTTTTATTACTAATAAACTTTTTTAAAAAAAAAATTAGGTAAATATTATATTTAATCTTTTTGTTTGAATATGTTTTTTTTTTTTAAAAAAAAAAATTCTAACTTCTAAAATGTGATAAGACCGGATCTTCGGATCATAAGTGAGAGCGCTTACCAATTGAGCTACAATTTATTGACAATTGAATATGATTTGAAATTTTTTTTTTTTTTAATAATTTGAAAAGGTACAATAATAGTTGGCGAGTGAAGCCAGATTAGAATTCTAAGATTTATCCTTCTGAATGTATAAATCAACAGTAAGGAAATTCCTTTCATTGGATTTTTCAAACCTACTTTAAGAGCTAAACTTTTAAAGTAATATATATATATATATATATTGATTAACAAAAAAAAAAAAAAAAAAAAATATATTAATATATTACATTTTAAATATAAATATATATTATTTAAAATAATATTAATACATTGCCAAAAAAAAAAAAAAACATCGCATTCAAACGGGGTAAAGAAAAGAGTCGCAGTCGATGAGTGGATTTGTGTGGGATGAGGACGAAATCAAAGGGGAGTGGACTTTTTCCTTAGAGGCGGAAGTTTTAATTTATATGTTTTTTTTTTTCTGGGAGGATTAGTTAGTACTTTATCAGCTCCCCAGTTCCGTCATCAGGTCAGCCTCACATTTTTGTTTTATTACTATTAACCTTTTTTTATTTTATTTTTTTATCCCTTCTCCTCTCTCTCTCCTCACTCCAATAGTCGTCGGAGTCTCTGCTCTCTCTCTCTTCCCCCCAAATTTCTTCTATACACACATATTCTCAGCATCTTCATATTCATCTTCCTACCGCTTCCACAGAATACATAGTCAACAACGGTGACCTTCCTATTTTCCTAAAACCACAATTTCAACCATTTTACTATTCTATATGGTTTTTCACACGTTCTTGCATTAAAAATCTTACCCAGAAAAAATGGTAGGATATCTTCCATGCATGGAGTTGACTGAAATTGATAAATACGGAAATCCAGACACACAAACACAACACAATACATCTTACCCCGTGGATGCTAAAAGTTAGGTGAGCATAAATTTTGACTCCTAGATGGAATGGACTTGTGTTTGTCAGCCAAACTGAGATGTTCATATTACAGGCGCAAGAGAAATGAATACTGGGGGACTGGAGGAGAGGAGTTGGGTGGGTGGTGTAGAAAGGGTTTTAAAAAGTTCAAACAAACCAAAGAAGAAAAAAAAAAAAAACTCCAATTACGTGTCACAGGAAACAGTGTTCCTAGGAAAGAGTTAAAAGATACTCTTACCTTATTATTTATTTATTTATTTATTTTTTTTTTATGACGGGGAACCCGTACCTTGTATAACGGGTTCGACCAAAGAAGGCGTTTGGCAGGATTCGAACCCGAGACCTTGAGGTCCCAAGCAACCCACCACACCAACTTGGCCACCCCTTGCGGGAAAACCTGTGTTGGGTAAACTTTTTTATAGTGATCGCCCCCACCGTCTGCGCCCCATACTCCGGAAACCCCGGGATTTTTTTTGAGAGATCACGCACACATTCTGGTGATAAGAGGGTTCGAACACGAGACCTCGGTCAACGATATCCTAAGCCTTTACCACTGGGGCAAATGCTCTGGATGTTTAACCGTGTTGGGTAAACTTTTTATAGTGACCGATCCCACCGCACTGCGGCTCCATACTCCAGAAACCCCGGAAGATTTTTTTGGAGAAATACAATACCACATTCTGTTGATAAGAGGGTTCAAACACGAGACCTCAGTCAACAATATCCTAAGCCTTTACCACTAGGGCAAAGGCTCTGGATACTCTTACCTTATTATTTGGACTTAGATTATGTGGCAGTCTCCTGAAAAAAGTATTCACTCATATTAAATTTTTTTCCAGCTTTGCTGTGTATCGATGTCAACCCCCCCCCTTGGATTATGGACAGATGATGGATGCCTAACTGGGTTTCTTTTCATTTGAACTTTGACTTCTTCCTCTTTCTTCTACAGGGTTTTCTTTCCTTTCCTTCTCAGTCCATCTCCACAGACTACTACCCTCTACTGTTATTCTAATAAAGTTATGTAACCCAAATTCTACGGTCCAGTCCTTCCATCCAAATTTCAACTCTTACCGGTTCTACATCTCTATTACTTTTGTTTTTTTTTTTTGTTATGCTCCTCCCAATAACCACGCGGTTAAGAGACCACGCCAAGTCAATCCTCAATATGTGTCTTTCTTATCTTATCTCATCCAACCCTTCCCTGAACTAGATTAGGACTAAAGATCTTATAAGTGTATGCAAATCAAAAGCACCGAACAATATAATCTCGTTTAGCAGCTAAAATAGGGCTTCATACAAAATTTGTTTTCCATATAGAACCAAGCATTGGAAAAAAGTACAAGAAGAGGGAGTGGGGGAAGAATAAACGCAGCATTATTATGGAGCTGATATTTTGTAGAGACTATAGATAAACAAAGTGCAATAATATTACATTACATAACTGCGATAAATAACTCTCAAGAATCATAGTTAACAACTTTGGGACCAAAAACTCAAGCAAAAGTAAAAGCAGCCCACGTCCCGAAATTACAATATGAACATTTATAAGCTTAAATTATGCAAATGTGGTTGCCAAGTCTACATTTCATAGGATATCAATTATTTACCTGATTCTGTACAATGTTTGCACTATTTCTCTCGTATAAACTCTTCCTTGTTTCAAGTACCTAGATATGGTCCCCGAGTAGATGTAGGAGGACCATACGAGTATCTCCATTCCCCACAAGCTGAGCAACGATCAACCTCAATTCTGTTGTCAAGGGTACAAAACTTACAGGACCAGGACTTTGATTTAGTTCCGCTGCCTTTGTCTTTCATGGTTCCGCAAGCTTCACAAATAAGAGCTATTGGCTGCAAGCGAAAAAATGGTAACTGGAACAATTCAGTACGGTTAACTCCCTGAAGCCCAGAAAAAGAGGAGGTATGCATTGGGGGACCAGTGGTCACATGAACTTTGATGTATCACAACAGAGTTATGGTTGGTTGTTTAGCAAGGCATTTTATGAGCACGCATTCATTGAGAAGTTCCATTAACTATCAAGAAAAGTGGTTGGTGAAAACCTGTAAAGAGAGTTGCTGAATATTTTACCTGATTTAGTAGAGTACAAGCACTGCATTGCCACATTGCTTGGAGATCCTTTGTTTCCTGGCTATCTAAGGAGGCAGGATTTGAACATCTAGTAGATCTACCATCCAGTAGCAAAGAAGATCTAGAACTTTCAGAAGATCCTCCACTGTCTTGGTTTTTGGAACCACACCATAAATCATCATGGAGTCTTCTTTCTGCAGCCATAGCAGCAGCTTGTACTGGACTCAGTGCTGCCTTAATGCTGCTATCACCACCAAGACGCAGGGGACCGGATGGTAAAAGAACTCCATGTCGTGCTCTATTCTCTGCAGAAGCCAATGCTTTCTGTCGGAGTGAAGACAAAGGTGGTTGATGGGAAAAGCCACCCAACCGCTTACCAGGCAGATCAAAGCCTTGGCCAGTGCCTGCGATTCCCTTGGCCATTAGATCTTCACATTCCTGTGAAATATTGGATATTTATCACGCATAGGTAGTGAATGAAGATAAATTATCAATTGTTAAGCAAATGCTGGAAAAAACTATAAATTCAAGGGATAAATATCAAATCCAGGCCAAGGAGGGTAATACCAAATACTGCTGAATGGTCATAAACCCACTCAGTTCCAACACTTGAAGACTTCTTTGACTGGGAGTGGTCTTATGTGTTTGGGTGAGAGGAGGGAAGGAAAACTGTGAAAAGCATTCATGACAGTAAAATGAAGCAGGAATTACCTTTCTAATCTCATCCAAAAGGTTGTAGAAATCAGCATTATGAGGCCCATACTGATTGTGACAGAGCTCGTGAAGCATGGTATCAAGAATCTGATGGTAAGGGAAAAAATCTAGTTCATTGTTTGGCCTACGCAATCTAAGCTTAACCTCTGAACCTCCTCCTATATTTAGCCCTAACAGAGAAGGATTGGTTGGACTGCATAACAAACTTTTTAATTAAGAAGAGTGCTTTTGCAAATGAAATAACTTCTGAAAAAAGAATGCAATGCATACGGACATAAACAAGTAGGAGTGGGCAAATTCATACCTAAATTCAGAAAGCACCTTAACTTTCCACTTACGCTTGCGCATGATGGGCTGCACCTGCTTAGCAACTTTCTCAAGAATTTCCCTTGCTTCGTCTTCTCGGAGCCTTCTGAGAGGTCTGACTTCCCAGACCTTGTTAAGATCATTCAGGTCCATGCACTAAGCAAATTGTTAATCAAATCAAGAACAAAATAGGAATTATTCATCATTTCAACAACGAAAAATGAAACAAGCAAGATGAGATTAAATAAGTAACTAATTTTACAGAAGACATTCAGCATATTGTGATTTTGAGAGGCATATATTAAAATGAATATCTGAAATCAGTAAGATTTCGTTTTCTAACTTGCAAATTATGATATTTTAGCAGTTGGCACTGCAACTATTTTCTCCAGGAAGTGATTGACACCATACTCCAATCTGAGCTTATGTCTGGCCATGCAGAAGTTCACAAATGTCCTAGAGATTTGAACGATTAAAATCCTAAATTCAAGTTGCATAAGTACATTTGTCTAACTAGAAAATGGTAAAAGGTGAAGCTAAACAGACAACAGAGAAATCCCAAAAGACGTAATTTTCTGCAAATATGCATGTGATGATTATAACTAAACTCCAATGAGCTATAAAGTTTCTAAATGAAAAACTAGTATCAATGTTCAATATACTACATGAAATTAGTCTATCCAAATTTCCATTCGAATTTTGAAAGGTGGGTAAAATTCTTCCTTCCAAGAGAAGGCTTTCTGTTCGCACTCAAAATAATAAAGACTCAATTTTCAATCAGGGTAAGCAATTGTCACATTTTGACAATTTTTACTGATGAATTTACTGGTACCATCAAACTAACATCATAGTTTCCACTTTCTATCCATCAAATTCAAGAGCTCAACAACATCAAACATAGATAGAAGATTAGTAAAAAACTTCAACTTCGAAATTCTTGAACAAAACAAACCAGAAGGAGATGATTAGCTTCTTAGGGCAGGTGACAATGGCGTTTGAGGATGATTCCGTTTCTCTTCTCGGCTGAGTGGCTGAGAGTGCAAGAGAGGCAAATTAACTGGAGCTGGAAATGAATTTTGATTTGGTTTTCCGAGTTCGGGCCAATCATGAAAATATCTTTTACCAAACACCAATGAATTTGTCCAGAATTGTCTTGGAGAGTGTAGATATATAATTTTATTTATATATTTAAATATATAATTAAATATTATTTATATATTTTAAATATATATTTATATTTTATTTATATATATTTGGATATTAAATGATTTGCCTCCTTAGATGAGTGACACGTGACAACATCATGCAGCCCACTGGGTTCTCACTCCATCTATAAATAGAGGGCAAATTCCCCGAGAAATGGTCACGATACGAGTTACCACACTCACTCACTCAAGAAGCAGTGAAGTTGAGAGATATTCGAAGGATACCGAACCTCTGTCGAAATCGGCCCTTCCTCTCAAAGTCCAAATCCATTCCGAGACAAAGTCCTAAAGCCCTCGGAAGAAGAAATCAAATTGTTCGATAGATCGAGATCAAGCCCAAAAGTCCTCGACATCGAATCCATTCCGAGATCCAGCCCAAAACGCCACTCGGAAGAAATCAAAACAATTGGATCGAGACAAGCCCAAAACGCCCCTCGAATCCATGACGGATTGAATCAACGGATCCATAGAGATTGGACCCTGTAAATTTAATTTTATATAATTGTTGTATTCAATTGTCACATTTCTTGTAATTTCGAATTTTACGAGAAATAAAGAAATTTTAATTGTCTACAAATTTGGCACGCCCAGTGGGACCATCTCTACCGTTCATCTCTTTCCGTCAATACCATAGAAATGGAGTCCAAGAATGATGTCAACAAAGATGATTCAAAAGACTTTGCTGCGGAGGTAAGTGTTGGTGTTTTGACGTCTCGCGACCTATGTCGGTCCCTACCACGCGAAGCAAAGGAAAGGTGATTGCCGATTTGCAGAAAAGACCAATTGACGACACCTCCCACAAATTCACCAATCCTTGTTTTGACATTGCTGCAACGCAGAACCAACCGCGAGGCGCTGTAGGTGGAATGGTTCAAAGGACACTTGCAATGCCGGAAAACAAAGGCCGATGCAAACAAACCGGAAATCAAGAAATGAAGATTTCTTTGCGGATTCTTCAGGTAATGTCCAACAAGATCAAAAGAACACTAATGATGGCCTTGAAGATTCCGCTGCAAATACCTCTGCCATGCCCGATATGATGTCAAACGCGTCAACCATAGAAGAACAATTGGCAAACTTGACAAAGTTGGTGGCGGACCTCACATCACAATTGGCGAAGCAAGATCGCATCATTGCGCAATTGGTGAGCAGCAATGGTAAGTCTACTCCGACAATGCAAAGGTACGTTGAGACCGCACGAAACGATGTTAACTCAAAACGAAAAGAAGAACCAAATGATTTTGGGGCAGTCAATATTGCTGAAAAACAATCTCAAGTGGTTGATGGATCCAAAACAAATGAAGAAGAACGAACAATTCATGTTTCTGCCGATGGACTCATTCCGACAAATGAATTAAGGAATTTCATTACAGGTATGATAACCGATAAATATGCGGAGAAAATCAAAATCATCCTTTGCGTATTCAAAGCCATATTCGAGGAGAATTGCTGGTTTGAAGATGCCCGAAGGATATCTTCCTCCAAAATTGCAACAGTTTGATGGAAGAGGCAATCCCAAGCAACATATTGCTCACTTCATCGAAACATGTAACAGCCACGGCACGGAGGAGATCTTCTAGTCAAACAGTTCGTTTGATCCCTCAAAGAAAGTGCATTCGACGGTATACTAACTTACCCTCTGCATCAATCGACAGCTTGGAACCAACTTGAAGTTGAGTTTTTGAATCGCTTCTACAAGCACTCGACGAACTGTAAGTATGTTGGAGTTAAGTCACACCAAACAATGGAAAGACGAGTCTGTCGTCGACTACATCAATAGATGGAGGAGTCTGAACCTGAATTGCAGAGATCAATTATGTCAAAAATCTGCGATCGAGATGTGCATCCAAGGAATGCGATGGAACCTTCAATACATTTTGAAAGGAGTTCAACCAAAAACATTTGAAGAATTAGCTACACGCGGACGAGATATGGAGCTAAGTATTATCGACAATCAAAAGTTTGAAATTCATGTTGAACAACAGCAACATCAAAATAGGGGCAACGTTTCCTCGGAATCCGAAGATGAAGAGTCAACTTCAAATGTTGACGATGCTTGAAAAATCATCAAAGTCCTCCTTGACGTACGAGGTTAAACCGCAAGTTACTCATTGATAAGAGTATAAACTATCTACATGATGATGATGTGAAGGCTCCTTAGCACGAGTATAAACTGTTCATATGTTGATACAAAAATCCTCCTTGACGTACGAGGTTAAACTGCAAGTTACTCCTTGATAAGAGTATAAATTGTCTACATGTTCGAACAAAGCTCCTTGATACGAGCATAAACTATCTATAAAGTTGAAAAAGACTCCTTGATACGAGGATAAACTGGCCTGCCAAAAGTTAAAGAAGACTCCTTGACATGAGTGTAAACTGTCTACAAAGTTGAAGAAGACTCCTTGATACGAGTGTAAACCTGTCTACAAGTTCATATGTTGATGCAAAAATGCTCATTGACGCGTTACAGTTAAAGCGCATGTTACTCCTTGATGCATGAGTTTAAACCGCAACTATGAACTACGTTCGACTTGATTCTTTTGCAGGATACGTAGGCAACTTAGATAAATTCTAAGTTCAGTCATAGCCAAAAAAAAAATGATTGCGGTGAAATAAAAAAAAAAGAGGCACAAGGGTAAAGAAAATTTGGGAGTATAAAAAAAAAAAAAAAAAAAAAAAAAAAAGGAGAAGGGAGGGGGGGAAAAAAAAAAGAAAAAAAAAAAAAAAAAAAAAAAAAAAAAAAGGAAAAAAAAAAAAAGGAAGGAAAAAAAAAAAAAAAAAAAAAAAAAAAAAAAAAAAAAAACCGCAAGACAAAGTTGTGAAAAAAGAGAAATTTTATTGATTTCAATTCTTTTAAACAATATATGTTTACAAGATTAATAAACAATAAGGGGCATTGAAATTAATCTATCTACAAAGTCGTCCAATCGCCGAAAAGTCTATGATTTGATTAAAGTTGATGAAGATTAACGTTGAAGTAGACGATTATAATTTATTCAAAGCGACGAAGGTGCAAGATTTCTTAAATCAATGTTGACAAAGTTGATGATGAATCCTTCAAATAGACATTTGGAAAGTTGAAAATCATTCTCCAAGTTGATATCTGCAACGTTGATGATGAAGCCGCAAGGTCGTGGAGGATGATGGTAAATTGCAACGTTGGTAAACCGCAAAGTTGTGGACGACGTTGGTAAACCGCAAAGTTGTGGACGACGTTGGTAAACCGCAAAGTTGTGGACGACATTGGTAAATTACAAAGCTGCTGACGACGATGGTAAGCTGCAAAGTTGTTGACGACAATTGTAAGCTGCAAAGCTGCAAAGTTGTTGACGACAATGGTAAGATGCAAAATTGTTGACGACGATGGTAAGCTGCAAAATTGTTGACGATGATGGTAAACCACAATGTTGAGGCAATAGACAACAATGTTGATGGCGACGATGAGTAGCAACGTTGATGGCGACGATGAACAACAACGTTGATGGCGACGATGAACAGTAATGTTGATAACAATGAACTTACCGTCGAAGATGATGAAGGATAAATGTTGCAACCCATGTAACTTGCAACTTTGAAAACATCCGGACGAATGTAACCTGCATTCTTACCCGGAAAAAGGAACTTACATATCCAACATGAAAGGAATGCTGCCAATTCCGTCTCTGCACGTATGACCTCCGAAATATTTGAGTCGTCAAATTCTATTACAGGAAAGGAGGAATTTGCGGCAAAGGTTGAAGGAGTCGGATTGCAAGTCATTTTAGGCAATTGATGCTTCCGCGTTATCAAAGATCCTGGCAGGAGGGGTTGTATACACTGTTTAATCCTTTGAACCAAAATCGAACCCATTGCTCAAGCATTATGCTGGTGGGATCTCCATCTGCAAGTTTCCCTAATGCAAAAAAAAATACTTACGGCTTTGAGGGTTTCGTTTGTCAAACAGTTCTCTCGCAGATGGAACAACTTCGTCGTAAAGGAGGCCGCAGCAGGTAAACCAGGTAAGTGTGAATAAGTCCCAAATTGAAATCGACATTGCACCAATAGATGTATGCAAAGTGTTGGTCGAAGGACACCACCGGGTTGCAAAAGGCACGCATCACATTCTCACAACGATCATAGGTGAACAACAACGCGCATACGCGACATCATAGACCTCTGCATTCTTCAAGGCTCGTTCATGATTTACAAGAATGTACTCGATCCACCCCCAATAATTTTTTTTTTGTGTAACTTACCTCACCAAAGTTGGATGAATGAACAGGCCATGAGGGCTTCTCCGTATTTGTAGTAGCAAAGGGAAGGGAAAACTCTCGCGATCGTGAATCGGCTTCATGAGTAGTAGATGACAACAAACTTACCATTTGAGGAGGGGATGAAGGATGAACATTACGAGTCGCGGTAGAAGACCAATTGGTGATACGGTGGTAGCTCGTGACTCCTTGGGGACGTAGGTGCGAATGGACCAAATCGGCTTCATGTACTTCTAAGTTTAAATATTTGACACGAGACTCATTGCGACGATCAAGAATGACGATATGTTTGTAAGATTCGTCAGCATCCTTAATATCCATAAAACAAAAAAAAAAAAAAAAAAAAAAAAAAAAAAAAAAAAAAAAAAAAAAAAAAAAAAAAAAAAAAAAAAAAAAAAAAAAAAAAAAAAAAAAAAAAAAAAACGAAGAAAAAAAAAAAAAAAAAAAAAAAAAAAAAAAAAAAAAAAAAAAAAAAAAAAAAAAAAAAAAAAAAAATTGTTTTTTACGAGGAGAGGAAAAAAAAAAAAAAAAAAAAAAAAATTTTTTGGTTCTCTTTTTTAAAAAAAAAAAAATAATAAGGTTTTTGTTGAAAAAAAAAAAAAAAAAAAAGGAGAATTTTCTTGGAATTCTCGCAGAAAGGGAATCTATCAAGGTGAACTTATTGTTTGACAAGTTCCGAATAAAAAAATTTCGATGGAGAGCATCCTTTTATAGACTTAAAAAAGTCTAGGAAGTATCATACTAAAACTCAAATTTGAACCTAAAAATATTTTATATATGTATATATATATACATATATATTATCTTCATATAAATATGAATTCGAATCATATTTATTTTGAGTTAAATTCAAATAAACTCAAATAATTGATTCAAATTTTATATCTATCTCCAAAATTGATATGATATATATATCTCCAAGATTTTTGGAACTTATTCCCGATACAAATTCTTCAATCTCGGGAACAAGTCCCAAAAAGGGGCAATTTGTAGATATATAATTTTATTTATTTATTTAAATATATAATTAAATATTATTTATATATTTTAAATATATATTTATATTTTATTTATATATATTTGGATATTAAATGATTTGCCTCCTTAGATGAGTGACACGTGACAACATCATAGCCACCTGGTTCTCACTCACTCCATCTATAAATAGAGGGCAAATTCCCTCAAGAAATGGTCCGCAGATACGGAGTTACCACACTCACTCAGGAGGCTGAAGGTTGAGAGATTCGAAGGATACCGACTCTTCGAAATCGGCCCTTCCTCTCAAAGTCCAAATCCATTCCGAGACAAAGTCCTAAAGCCCTCGGAAGAAGAAATCAAATTGTTCGATAGATCGAGATCAAGCCCAAAAGTCCTCGACATCGAATCCATTCCGAGATCCACCCCAAAACGCCCTCGGAAGAAATCAAAACAATTGGATCGAGACAAGCCCAAAACGCCCCTCGAATCCATGACGGATTGAATCAACGGATCCATAGAGATTGGACCCTGTAAATTTAATTTTATATAATTGTTGTATTCAATTGTCACATTTCTTGTAATTTCGAATTTTACGAAAATAAAGAAATTTTAATTGTCTACAAATTTGGCACGCCTGATGGGACCATCTCTACCGTTCATCTCTTTCCGTCAATACCATAGAAATGGAGTCCAAGAATGATGTCAACAAAGATGATTCAAAAGACTTTGTTGCGGAGGTAAGTGTTGGTGTTTTGACGTCTGCGACCTATGTCGGTCCTACCACGCGAAGCAAAGGAAAGGTGATTGCCGATTTGCGAAAAAGACCAATTGGCGACACCTCCCACAAATTCACCAATCCTTGTTTTGACATTGCTGCAACGCAGAACCAACCGCGAGGCGTGTAGGTGGAATGGTTCAAAAGACACTTGCAATGCCGGAAAACAAAGTCGATGCAAACAAAGCAGAATCAAGAAAAGAAGATTTCTTTGCGGATTCTTCAGGTAATGTCCAACAAGATCAAAAGAACACTAATGATGGCCTTGAAGATTCCGCTGCAAATACCTCTCGCCATGCCCGATATGATGGCGAACGCGTCAACCATAGAAGAACAATTGGCAAACTTGACAAAGTTGGTGGCGGACCTCACATCACAATTGGCGAAGCAAGATCGCATCATTGCGCAATTGGTGAGCAACAATGGTAAGTCTACTCCGACAATGCAAAGGTACGTTGAGACTGCACGAAACGATGTTAACTCAAAACGAGAAAGAAGAACCAAATGATTTTGGGGCAGTCAATATTGCTGAAAAACAATCTCAAGTGGTTGATGGATCCAAAACAAATGAAGAAGAACGAACAATTCATGTTTCCCTGATGGACTCATTCCGACAAATGAATTAAGGAATTTCATTACGGGTATGATAACTCGATAAATATGTGGGAAAATCAAAATCATCCTTTGCGTATTCAAAGCCATATTCGAGGAGAATTGCTGGTTTGAAGATGCCCGAAGGATATCTTCCTCCAAAATTGCAACAGTTTGATGGAAGAGGCAATCCCAAGCAACATATTGCTCACTTCATCGAAACATGTAACAACGCTGGCACAGAAGGAGATCTTCTAGTCAAACAGTTCGTTCGATCCCTCAAAGAAAGTGCATTCGACCGGTATACTAACTTACCCTCGATCAATCGATCGACAGTTGGAACCAACTTGAAGTTGAGTTTTTGAATCGCTTCTACGAGACTCGACGTGGCGTAAGTATGTTGGAGTTAAGTCACACCAAACAATGGAAAGACGAGTCGTCGTCGACTACATCAATAGATGGAGGAGTCCGAACCTGAATTGCGGAGATCAATTATGTCAAAAATCTGCGATCGAGATGTGCATCCAAGGAATGCGATGGAACCTTCAATACATTTTGAAAGGAGTTCAACCAAAAACATTTGAAGAATTAGCTACACGCGGACGAGATATGGAGCTAAGTATTATCGACAATCAAAAGTTTGAAATTCATGTTGAACAACAAGCAACATCAAAATAGGGGCAACGTTTCCTCGAATTCGAAGATGAAGAGTCAACTTCAAATGTTGACGATGCTTGAAAAATCATCAAAGTCCTCCTTGACGTACGAGGTTAAACCGCAAGTTACATCTCATTGATAAGAGTATAAACTATCTACATGATGATGATGTGAAGGCTCCTTAGCACGAGTATAAACCGTTCATATGTTGATACAAAAATCCTCCTTGACGTCCGAGGTTAAACCGCAAAGTTACTCCTTGATAAGAGTATAAATTGTCTACATGTTCGAACAAAGCTCCTTGATACGAGCATAAACTATCTATAAAGTTGAAAAAGACTCCTTGATACGAGGATAAAGCTGTCAAGTTAAAGTTAAAGAAGACTCCTTGACATGAGTGTAAACTGGTCTACAAAGTTGAAGAAGACTCCTTGATACGAGTGTAAACCGTCTACAAGTTCATATGTTGATGCAAAAATGCTCATTGACGCTTACGAGTTAAAACCGCATGTTACTCCTTGATGCATGAGTTTAAACCGCAACTATGAACTACGTTCGACTTGATTCTTTTGCAGATACGTAGGCAACTTAGATAAATTCTAAGTTCAGTCATAGCCAAAAAAAAAAAATTGCGGTGAAATAAAAAAAAAAAGGCTGCACAAGGGTAAAGAAAAATTGCAATAAAAAAAAAAAAAAAAAAAAAAAAAAAAAAGGGAGGGGAAGAGAAAAAAAAAAAGGGAAGAAAAAAAAAAAAAAAAAAAAAAAAAAAAAAAAAAAAAAAAAAAAAAGGAAAAAAAAAAAAAAAAAAAAGAAGAAGGAAAAAAAAAACTGGCAAGACAAAGTTGTGAAAAAGAGAAATTTTATTGATTTCAATTCTTTTAAACAATATATGTTTACAAGATTAATAAACAATAAGGGGCATTGAAATTAATCTATCTACAAAGTCGTCCAATCGCCGAAAAGTCTATGATTTGATTAAAGTTGATGAAGATTAACGTTGAAGTAGACGATTATAATTTATTCAAAGCGACGAAGGTGCAAGATTTCTTAAATCAATGTTGACAAAGTTGATGATGAATCCTTCAAATAGACATTTGGAAAGTTGAAAATCATTCTCCAAGTTGATATCCGCAACGTTGATGATGAAGCCGCAAGGTCGTGGAGGATGATGGTAAATTGCAACGTTGGTAAACCGCAAAGTTGTGGACGACGTTGGTAAACCGCAAAGTTGTGGACGGTTGGTAAACGCGCAAAGTTGTGGACGACATTGGTAAATTACAAAGCTCTGCAGATGACGATGGTAAGCTGCAAAGTTGTTGACGACAATTGTGTGCAAGGCTGCAAAGTTGTTGGCGACAATGGTAAGATGCAAAATTGTTGATGATGCGATGGTAAGGCAAAATTGTTGCCAAAATGATGATGATGGTAAACCACAATGTTGAGGCAATAGACAACAATGTTGATGGCGACGATGAGTAAGCAACGTTGATGGCGACGATGAACAACAACGTTGATGGCGACGATGAACAGTAATGTTGATAACAATGAACTTACCGTCGAAGATGATGAAGGATAAATGTTGCAACCCATGTAACTTGCAACTTTGAAAACATCCCGGACGAATGTAACCTGCATTCTTACCTGGAAAAAAGGAACTTACATATCCAACATGAAAGGAATGCCGCCAATTCCGTCTCCGCACGTATGACCTCTGAAATATTTGAGTCGCCAAATTCTATTACAGGAAAGGGAGGAATTTGCGGCAAAGGTTGAAGGAGTCGGATTGCAAGTCATTTTAGGCAATTGATGCTTCCGTTATCAAAGATCCGGCAGGGGGGGTTGTATACTGTTTAATCCTTTGAACCAAAATCGGACCCATTGCTCAAGCATTATCTTGGTGGGATCTCCATCTGCAAGTTTCCCTAATGCAAAAAAAAAAATACTTACGGCTTTGAGGAGTTCGTTTGTCAAACAGCTTCTCTCAGATGGAACAACTTCGTCGTAAAGGAGGCCGCAAGGTGAAACCAGTAAGTGTGAATAAGTCCCAAATTGAAATCGACAGCTCGCCAATAGATGTATGCAAAGTGTTGGTCGAAGGACACCACTGGTTGCAAAAGGCACGCATCACATTCTCACAACGATCATAGGTGAACAACAACGCGTACACGGCATCATAGACCTCTGCATTCTTCAAGGCTCGTTCATGATTTACAAGAATGTACTCGATCCACCCCCAATAATTTTTTTTTTGTGTAACTTACCTCACCAAAGTTGGATGAATGAACGGGGCCATGAGGGCTTCTCCGTATTTGTAGTAGCAAAGGGAAGGGAAAACTCTCGCGATCGTGAATCTGCTTCATGAGTAGTAGATGACAACAAACTTACCATTTGAGGAGGGGATGAAGGATGAACATTACGAGTCGCGGTAGAAGACCAATTGGTGATACGGTGGTAGCTCGTGACTCCTTGGGGACGTAGGTGCGAATGGACCAAATCCAGCTTCATGTACTTCTAAGTTTAAATATTTGACGCGAGACTCATTGCGACGATCAAGAATGACGATATGTTTGTAAGATTCAAGATCGCATCCTTAATATCCATAATAAAAAAAAAAAAAAAAAAAAAAAAAAAAAATATTTTTATTAAAAAAAAAAGAGAGAAAAAAAAAAAATATTATGGTTAAAAAAAAAAAAAAAAAAAAGAGTTTGTTAGGAATTTAAAGAAAAAAAAAAAAAAAAAAAAAAAAAAAAAAAAAAAAAAAAAAATTTTTTAGAAAAAAAAAAAAAAAAAAAAAAAAAGTTTTTTTTTGATTATTTTGAAAAAAAAAAAAAAAAAAAAAAAAAAAAAAAAGAAAATTAATTAAAAAAAAAAAAAAAAAAAAAAAAAAAAAAAAAAAAAAAAGAAGGAGAATTTTCTTAGAATTCTCGCATAAAGGGAATCTATCGAGGTGACTACTTACTGTTTGACAAGTTCCGAATAAAAAATTTCCGATGGAGGCATCCTTTTATAGACTTAAAAAAGTCTAGGAAGTATCATACTAAAACTCAAATTTGAACCTAAAAATATTTTATATATGTATATATATATACATATATATTATCTTCATATAAATATGAATTCGAATCATATTTATTTTGAGTTAAATTCAAATAAACTCAAATAATTGATTCAAATTTTATATCTATCTCCAAAATTGATATGATATATATATCTCCAAGATTTTTGGAACTTATTCCCGATACAAATTCTTCAATCTCGGGAACAAGTCCCAAAAAGGGGCAATTTGTAGATATATAATTTTATTTATTTATTTAAATATATAATTAAATATTATTTATATATTTTAAATATATATTTATATTTTATTTATATATATTTGGATATTAAATGATTTGCCTCCTTAGATGAGTGACACGTGGCAACATCATAGCCACTGGTTCTCACTCACTCCATCTATAAATAGAGGGCAAATTCCCTCAAGAAATGGTCACAGATACAGAGTTACCACACTCACTCACTCAAGAAGCTGTGAAGTTGAGAGATATTCGAAGGATACCGAACCTCTGTCGAAATCGGCCCTTCCTCTCAAAGTCCAAATCCATTCCGAGACAAAGTCCTAAAGCCCTCGGAAGAAGAAATCAAATTGTTCGATAGATCGAGATCAAGCCCAAAAGTCCTCGACATCGAATCCATTCCGAGATCCAGCCCAAAACGCCACTCGGAAGAAATCAAAACAATTGGATCGAGACAAGCCCAAAACGCCCCTCGAATCCACGACGGATTGAATCAACGGATCTCATAGAGATTGGACCCTGTAAATTTAATTTTATATAATTGTTGTATTCAATTGTCACATTTCTTGTAATTTCGAATTTTACAGGAAATAAAGAAATTTTAATTGTCTACAGAGAGTAAGTCAAAATTTTTTTTTTTAAAAAAAACAAAAAAAAAAACACCAATTATGAGACTCAGTGAGTCAAGAAACAACCTCTGCTCGGGTTGACTCAACTAAACTTAACTCAGATGAGGGTATATTTGAAGGGTGGGCTATAAACAAGCCCAAGGCCATTTCTTTAGCCCATTTAACTCGTCTTCTGTTTTGTTATTTTATTCCCTTTCTGTAACTGAATTTCCCCCCAAAAGGAAACCGCTCCTCTTCTGTTCACTCTCTGCCATAGCGAAACAAATTCTTTCGCGCCAATCCCCATTCGTCTGAGATATACATAAATTTCCTTTTAATAGAAAGAACCCTAATCTTTCTTGAATCTCGATCACCAGACAACAATGGAAAAGCACATTCATCTTTCCTTTTCACTTCTTTCCTTCTTCACGGTGGCCATTGCGCTTTCTTTGCCCAGGGCAACTTTTTCTGACCAGAGTAATTTTCAGAACTTCGTATTGTTGGTTTTCTTGTAGAGCTGAATAGAAATTGGTTTTTTTTGATAAAGTATTAATGTGGTAATAATGACGATAACATAATTTTGTAGGTCCAAGTTATCTGGGTTTTACAGTTGACGCTACAGACATGCCATCAGAAGAATACTATGATTACATCATAGTCGGTGGTGGCACTGCTGGTTGTCCACTGGCGGCGACATTATCAGAACGTCACAAAGTTCTTCTTCTTGAAAGAGGCGGTATTCCATATGGGAAGCCAAATTTGATGACACAGGACGGGTTCCTTGCTACCCTTGTGGATGTCGATAACTTTGATTCCCCTGCTCAGGGATTTACCTCTGAAGATGGCGTTCCAAACGCCCGAGGCCGGGTTCTTGGAGGGAGCAGTGCGATCAATGCTGGATTTTACAGCAGAGCAGATCAAGAATTTTATGAGAAATCGGGTATTAAATGGGACATGAAATTGGTCAATAAATCATACGAATGGGTCGAGAATGAAATTGTGTTTCAGCCTGAATTAAAGAGCTGGCAATCTGCTGTTCTTGATGGATTTATTGAGGCTAATATGGGTCCTTACAATGGGTTTTCTCTGGATCATCATTTGGGTATCAAAATTGGGGGTTCTACGTTTGATAGTGCTGGTCGGAGACACAGCGCTGCGGATCTATTGATCTACGCAAATAGTTCTAACATCAGAGTGGCTGTACGCGCAATTGTTGAGAGAGTAATTTTTCCGGCGACTTCGTCGCTGCCTTCTCCTCCTCCTCCTCCTCCAGCAAACAGACCATCAGCAATCGGAGTGATTTATCGCGATAAAATAGGAATGCTCCACCGGGCAATGCTGAAAGACAATGGGGAAGTATTACTCTCTGCCGGTGCTCTTGGTAGCCCACAACTTCTTCTCTTGAGCGGCATCGGACCTTGGGCGTACCTGTCCTCCTGGGAAATTCCGGTGGTCAGAGACCATCCTTTCGTCGGTCAATTCCTCTACGACAACCCCAGAAACGGGATTTCAATTGTTCCGTCAATGCCGCTAGAGCATTCGTTAATACAAGTGGTCGGAATCACCAGTTCAGGAACGTATCTCGAAGCGGCCTCAAATGTCATATCATTTAACACCGGGACTAACGGTGCTTTCATTAGGAGATCTGATTATCCGGTATATTTCACGGTGGCAACTCTGATGGAAAAGATTGTAGGCCCTCTCTCTGCCGGTTCTCTGAAACTCGCCTCCACTGACATCAAGGCAAATCCCGTAGTAAATTTCAATTACTTCCTTCGCCGGGAAGATCTGCATAGGTGTATAAACGGCAGTAGAAAAATACACGAAGTTCTGCAGAGTCGATCCATGGAGGGATTCAAACACCAGCATTGGTCAGGTCAAAAGGATTTCAGATACGTCGGAGCACCATTGCCGGGTGATGTATCCAATGATCTTCTTATGGAAGCGTTCTGCCGACTCACCGTGACCACAATTTGGCATTACCATGGCGGGTGCATTGTCGGTAAGGTTGTGGATAGGAATTTCAGAGTTTACGGCGTTAATGGCCTCAGAGTTGTTGATGGTTCAACCTTTACTGTTTCACCCGGTACCAATCCACAAGCTACCGTTTTGATGCTCGGCCGGTAATTAACCATACCATAACCATACATTACTAGTTCTTTCTTCTTTTTTTTCTTTTTATGGGTACAAACTAAAAGGGCTACTAATGAAATCATTTCTTGGTATGTTTTTTTTTTTTTGGTAACAGATATGTTGGACAGAAGATCCTGAGCAGTCGAACTGGAATTGGTGAAAAAACTGATTAGAAACTATAAATGTAAATGTAAATGTAAATGTAAACTGATTTAGTGCAGTTTGGTTTTTGAGAATTCTTCTGCATTTTTCTTCTCTTTTTGTGATACTAGACTCCAAATTTTACAAATGAATAGTGTGGCATTCATTTGATTTTTCTTTTTTTTTCCTTCAAAGCCATTGGATTGGACAGAAAATTCTATCATTTTTTCCTTTTGGTAATGTTATAAAAAATTCCAACACAGCCCGGCCCAATAAGGGAAAAAGGAAAAAAGGAAAAGGGACATCAGCACATGTGGAGCCCACAAATGAAATTGACCATTGACTAAAAGGCTGCTGCTGTGGGCTACGGCGGTAGGTAAGGTGGAATATGCCACTGTCGCCTGTCGGCTCTCTCACTAACCTTCTTTCTTTAAAATTCGCTTTCAATTTTAACCAATCGTAATAACTTTTGCTCTTTTTTTAATTAAAAAAAATAGTAAAAGTATTAAAAATTCTAAAACAACAAAAACACACATTTTATTATAAATATGCACTTTCCATGTGCAATCAAGTGGGAAATATTTTTAAATTGTGATTATTTTACAATATTTTTAATGATACCATCAATGAAAGGCTCTTGTGCAATATGCGGTGAAGATGACTTTAATCACTATATTTGATTCGGATTCTTTCTAATAATTTGTTTAATGTTTTTTTTTTTTTTTTTAAAAAAAAATCATAATTATCAGGTTTTTTTCTTTTTTCTTTTTTCCCCACTATATTCAAAGAAGGCAGTCTCTGAACTGAGCAGCAAATTACTTTGGCCGCACATGGACCAAACCCACGTGCCTGATCTATTGTTTTTTGGTTAATTATCGTATACGCCGTTTTGAGTTCGATTAATTTGAAATTGAATCATAATAGATTAGAAAATTATTTCTACATTTGTCTCTATGTAGATTGATTGGGTCATAAATAGGCTCCCCCAAAGTCTGATGATGACTAGAAATATTACGCAAAGGGTATGATCTCCGATATGGAGAGATTCCCTTTGCACTCATGCACTGTTTGAAGACACAATTTCAAATTGTTGAGAAAGGTACTCAATCTATGTGTCGTCTTCCCTTTGTCTCTCTCTCTCTCTCTATATATATATATATATGGTAACTCACACTCACACACAAACAAATGAAAATCATATACCTCTAAACATTGCAAGTGTCTTGTTACCATATTCTTCCAATGAGTATGGCCGATAATTTTCTTCTTTGGGCAATCATTTGGACTTCTTTATTGATTTGGTCACCGATTTGATCAGTAAAGAACCAACACCAGATAAACACTCTCGACACTTGACCTTCTTTGCATAACACTTAATGAAAAGTAAAGCTCATACGTTCTTTGCATAACACTTAATGAGAAGTAGAGTCCACGCGTGAAAAATCGGAGAATCTGATCAATCTCAATAATTGTTTATTCTAAAGTCCAACAACCAATCCGAATCTATTTTACATGTTAAAAAAAAAATAAAAATCTATAATATAAAAATCTTTTTGATGAATCTATAATATAAAAATCTAGACAATCTTTAATATATACTGTAATTTAAAATAAAAAGTATAAATGCATAAAATATAAATTAATAAAGGCGCTTTCATTTTCCTTTTAAAAATTACACCGAGTTTACTTTGTTGGAATTTTATTAAAAAAAAAAGAAAGAAAAAGAATAGAAAAGTTTTTGTTAAAAAATATAAGTGAATTTAATACTATCACTATCAATCCAAATCAAAGGGAATACATGCATCATTTATTTAAATTCATAGATTTTCCATCACTAATTATTATTATTATTTTTTTACCAGCATCATTAATTAACTTTAATCTATTTTTTTTTTAATAGTATAATTAAAAATATCTGAAACGAATTCAGTGGATTTGTATATAAAGTGTATACATTAAAAACGCTGAGAAAGAGAGTGAGCTTTCTTTCCAAGTCTTCCCTTCCAATAACTTTTGAGTTTCCATTTTCCAAGCGGTTGGAAAAACATGGCTTCCTCCGCAGCCGCAGCTACAGCTACGCCGCCGGCAAATCTACTCAAACCTTTAAACTCCGGTACTAATTCCAAGAGATTCCCTCACCAGCTTTCCTTCCTCCATTCTTCTTCCGACAGCTTAGTTTCCCTTAAAATCCACCACCAAACTATCTGGAATCCCGTTTCCCATCATGTATCCGGATCCCATGCAATCGTTAACGTCCTCAAGTCGGCAACCGAAGCTGCGGACATCACGGTTTCCAGGACGCGCGACTTAGATTCTGCCTTCTCCATTTCCAAGCCAACGATTCTCGTGTCCGAGAAGTTGGGAGAAGCCGGTTTGGAGATCCTCCGAAGCCTCGGGAACGTGGATTGCTCCTATGATATGTCTCCCGAGGATCTGTACAAGAAGATCTCGCTCTGTGACGCTTTGATTGTCAGGAGTGGTACTAAAGTGACTCGACAGGTCTTCGAGGCGGCCAAAGGCCGTTTGAAGGTCGTCGGAAGAGCCGGCGTTGGCATTGACAATGTCGATCTGCAAGCCGCCACTGAATTTGGCTGCTTGGTGGTGAATGCTCCTACGGCCAACACAATTGCCGCGGCTGAGCATGGTATCGCTCTCCTGTGCTCCATGGCTCGCAATGTTTCTCAAGCTGATGCTTCCATGAAAGCTGGTATTTCGTCTTTTTCCCTTTTTTCTAATTGAATATGTTTTTTAAACAATGACTTTCTCTGTCCTTCTAGTTAATGTGGAAATGCTGAATTTGGGATGCAGTTCGGGTGGATCTGGGGATGAAAAGTCGTGTTGAATTTATTTTCTACCTGGGCCAATTTATTTTGTCTTCTTTCTTCTGTACAATTGATATGTCTAGATTCGTTGTTTCTCTTAAATAACTTGGTTGTTGGTGGGTATACCACTAAAATTGTATTCCTGAGATACTCATACTATACCAGAATATTTTCTCTCTCTGTTACTTGAGCTGAAAAATTACTATCCTCTGCCAGATCTACATTAATTAATTTACCGCTATTAGATTAGGAGGGACTGGGACACAGAATTTTGGAAGATTGGGAACTCATATCCCGGCAGGAAATTCTGCTGTTTCCGCTTCAATTGTTGTTGAAAGTTGCTCTATGTATTACTTGTTCTCTGTCCTCTTCTTACCCTTGGTAGAACTACTTTGTGTCTCAAGATCTGATTCCTGAAAGATAAGTAGATTATATATAGCTGGTGGTTTATAGGATTTTACCTATTTCTTCCATGGACACTACCGCATCACGTAGGCATGAGTAAAAACTGAATTTGCCCATTTGCTGTAATCCATACAGACAGACTCAGAGATTCGGTAATTCAGGATATGCGCACAATTGGTGTGTCAATTAATTTAAAACTTGAAGACAAGATCATGTTTAGTGCCTGATATGAAAATTTTGGATTAACATGGTAGAGTGGTAATGGGCTATTTATGAGTGTTCTTGTTTAAGTAATAGTGTAATGATTATAACTGTCTCTTCTTCACAGGACAATGGCAACGCAGTAAGTATGTTGGAGTTTCTCTTGTTGGGAAGACCCTTGCAATTATGGGATTTGGGAAAGTTGGATCTGAAGTTGCAAGACGGGCTAAAGGCCTTGGCATGCATGTTATCGCACATGACCCTTATGCCCCTGCCGATAGAGCCCGAGCTATTGGCGTAGAATTGGTCTCCTTTGATCAGGCCATTTCGACTGCAGACTTCATTTCGCTCCACATGCCTCTCACTCCAACTACTAATAAGATTTTTAACGATGAAACCTTTGCAAAGATGAAGAAGGGAGTGCGCATTATAAATGTTGCAAGGGGTGGTGTGATTGATGAAGATGCACTAGTTAAGGCCATAGACAGTGGAAAAGTTGCTCAGGTATGCTTTTATTGACTAGTTCATGTATGTATGTGGATTGTGGGTATAAAAAACATTAATGCAATGAACACCTAGAACTGTAAAGGACTCTACGCGAGTTAAGTTGTTTTCCACTCCAATATTATTTATCTATCTTTAAATAAAAGAAAAAATTTAATAAAACCTAAATTGTCTTTTTTTTTTTTTTCTCAAAAAAAAAACTACAAGATCTCCAGAAAATATTCACCTAAGCGCCCCTAATTCCTCTTCAATGCTCAGCGACTAATTTTTAATCTCTACAATCTACTGTCCAGTGTGACATACCTGATTAATTTTTGTTCCTTCTTACAAGCAATGGGTATTTTGTTGTAATGCATTTTGAAGCTGACTTTTCTTATGCCTTTATCTCACTGTGTAACAGGCAGCGCTTGATGTGTTTTCGGTAGAACCACCACCCAAAGATAGCAAATTAGTGCAACATGAGAAAATCACTGTTACACCACATCTTGGAGCAAGCACCAAAGAGGCACAGGTGAGAATTTCCGTCCAAGTGTCATCATTTGCATCTGGTGCACCAAGCCTGTGGTTAAATAACCTGTCACTGTCTTGTTGCTGTAAATTCTTATTTCAGGAAGGAGTTGCCATTGAAATTGCTGAAGCTGTAGTTGGCGCATTGAACGGAGAACTTTCTGCTACTGCTGTAAATGCTCCTATGGTACCTGCTGAGGTATGTAGCTAGGGTTACTTGTGTATGGCTGCATAATCATATCATTTCCATATTCCAATTTGTGGATCATGAGTTTGCTTATTCCTCTATATCAGGTATTGTCAGAGTTAGCTCCATATGTTGAGCTAGCTGAGAAGCTGGGAAGACTAGCTGTACAGTTAGTGGCTGGAGGGAGTGGGATTCGATCCGTGAAGGTGGTTTACAGATCTGCTCGAGACCCTGACAACTTGGACACCAGACTTCTTCGAGCCATGATAACTAAAGGCATTATAGAGCCTATATCTGATTCATTCATCAACCTTGTGAATGCTGATTTCACAGCAAAGCAGAAGGGCCTTAGGATTAGTGAGGAGCGTGTTTTAGTTGATTCATCACCTGGGAATCCTGTTGACTCTATCATAGTACAAATAAGTAATGTGGAATCAAAGTTCGCTAGTGCGTTGTCCGAGAATGGAAATATCAGCATTGAGGGAAGAGTGAAATATGGAGTTCCTCATCTAACTTGTGTTGGATCATTTGGAACTGATGTTAGTCTGGAAGGCAATCTCATATTGTGCTGCCAAGTAGATCAACCTGGTATGATTGGCAGAGTTGGGAACATTCTTGGAGAGAGCAATGTGAACGTGAACTTTATGAGTGTGGGAAGAACAGTTAAGAGGAGTAAGGCCATTATGGCAATTGGAGTAGATGAAGAACCAGATAAGGATACCCTTAAAAAGATAGGTGAAGTGTCTGCAATTGAGGAGTTTGTTTTCCTCGAATTGTAGAAATCATATGCATGCTTTGGACTTGCATACATATTTGCTGCGTTAAGCAAAGCAGTGATTGATCAATAAACTTTGGCTGCTACCCGCAGGTTTTTTGAATGTGGCTTAATTAGAGTCTATAAAGAATGTCAACTTTAAATAAACCAGGGATTTCCCTTTCCATATAGTAAGTAGTGGAGGAAATTCCCTTCTCTCTTCTCTGAAAATTTTGATCTTATATATATATATATATTTTGTTTTCAAATGGTACTGAGATGCTTGATGTACCAATATATGGTTTGTACTTTGTAGGTGCCACCAGTGCCATTTGCCATTGTTGAAATAGAACTGGAGCTCCATTTACTGTTTGATCAAATATATTACTAATGGAGAATTACTGTTGGTATTTGACTCCCCCAGCCCCCCGCCCCCCAAATGTTTTATATATTGAATAATATCCACGTTCGTTCACTTATTTCTCAATTAGTAATAATACTGACATTTTAGAGTTATTTTATTGGTCACATGTTCGAGGAAATAATACTTCTTGGTACTGTAATCTATAACCCATGACTCTGGTAAGTAGCACCTCTTTTTTTTTTTTTTTTAAAATACTGGTAAGTAGAACCTACTCATCGGGAATGATGGATTTTTTCTATTCCTGCCTAAAAATCGTCAAGTTTTTATAACTAGGTTAACTAATTAAATGTTTTGATATCAAGAGTCATACTTTCCCGTTTCTCAAGTTTAGAAAAAAAGAAAAGAAATTTCAATAAAAATTAGAGATCTGCAAGTGAATAATCCATTTAAAATCTTAAAATATAAACCTAAGTTATTAGGTTGTTAAAACTAATTCAATACAATTTCACATATAAATTTGTAAAAGAAAACAATTGCTAGTTAATGTTACAAGGGTATCGTCATATGCTAGGAATAAAGTTATAATTGATCAACATACACATATATTTACCAACCCCTCACCACTCGCCCCCCCACCATATATATATATATATATATATCCATTCTAAAAAGTGTTATTTTTTATAACACTGACATTTAGATTACAGTAAAATACAAGTACCAAACCCAGCAGTTGTTAAGCGGACTCTTAAAGTTTCTCTTCGGGACGGATGGTCGAGAGTTCAAATCCCCTGAGGTGGTTAGAATCACGTTAAAAAGCTCTGAACCAGACCCTCACCTTTGAATAAGAGTTAGACTTTGTGAACGCACCCCAGACCGAATCCAGATTAGTCGGCCCGTGTGAGTTCGGATACCGGATGCTTAAGAAAAAAAAAAAAAATACAAGTACCATGTTTTGCCAGATCCTATTTTTATCCAAACGATACACATTTGCAAAAATATCGTTATCCAGATTACATTCTCTTTTAACCAAAATAGACAATGAAAAGCAACATTGGGCTACAGTCATCAGAGATATTTTCACATTAACAGAAAATCTAATGCTCAAGTTTCATCATCATCATCACTCATCATACAATGTGACGTTCCTGAAAATTCTAAATGCCCTCCAATTTTCTACCCTTTATCTTCAACCAAGTAAGCGACATTATTTTCCACTGGATAAGAAAAGATATATAACGTGGAAGTTAGCAACATTTTAGAAATATATTGGCAACTATCTGCATTTCAGCATAGCTTACAAACGGTACATGAATTAAATCAGGAGATATGGCATGGGAATAGACTTACGTATTCATCATCAAGGTGATGTTGTCCCCCTTGAGAAGTATCCTTCCTAAAAAAAAGGGTAATTTAAACACATTAGAAGAGTTGAGGCAGAAGTGGACAAATTGTGCTCAAGCAAGACAAATAATCATATATTAATGGAGTTAAGAAAACCACTAATTTCTTCCTCACCTAATTGCTTTCTGCTGTTCTTCTTCACGTGGACTTCCTCAGCATCATCTAGAACCAGATTCATATACTCATCAAAACCCTAAATTAGAAAGGCAATATAAATCCATGAGATTGGAATTTGGAAGTAGGCAACACAGGGATATGGAAACATGGAACAGAAACTGAGTTAGAATGCAGTATATCAGACAAAGCAAAATCACATTAAATTAATCACAGGAGCACTGTGAGATTATAGGTATTGACACAATCACACATGCCTTATTGAAATGTAATATGATCCCCAACTATTCCATTCAACTACAATTCCACAAAAATGTAGCTAGAATCTTGAAGGCAACAATTTAAGACCACAGCAAAGAAACTATTGTTGGAAGTCTCTCAAACATTTAAAATGGTACCTTTAACCTAATAAATATTAACAGGAGCCCCTAAAGATTTCTTAATAATTTTCTACATATTGCCTCCAAGTAGAAACATGGTACTTCTTGAGGAACCAAAATCTCTTTACTTCCTTGTAATCTAGTTTTCTTATGGGTTATTGCATACATCCCACTGTACTAATGAAAAGACATGACTCAATTATTTGGAAGTTCATAAGTTTTGACAAACAAAGAAAGAAAGACATGAAATGCCAATAGACTAAATTAGCAAGTAATACAGCCTTCTGCTTCTTTAGGTGTTCTCAAAGAAAAAGTCAGTTGACACACACTTCCTCAAGATTGCAATTCGCTGTAATTTATACTGGTAAAAAATGCTTGGGAAATGCAACCTAAGTTCTTTATGTTTGGGGCTTTTAACAGGCCCAGAAGATAGAGGGAGATGTAAAGAAAACAGTCTCCAACCCTATTTTGATAGCAAAAAAGATAGAAGTCGAAAGAAAGCATGTCAAAATATGAAACTCAGCTCATTCAATTTTGACCTCAGCAAAATAATTGCCAGCATCAATTACTTGTTAACTTTCTTACCTCATCTTTTTGTCCCAGCTACAAAATAAATAGGGAACAGTTTATTTCCTCTTCAAAACTAATGAAAGAAAGAAAATTGTTTATTCCCTAATTAAGGTTTTTTTTCTTTTTTTCTCCTAAACTTCAAGATAAAGCCTGAGCTCTAAAAGCAGAAAATCAATTTATCGATAGCATATGCCTCTTTATCAACGTCAATATTGAAAGTATTAAGTATAAATCAGTTCATATTTCATAGCTTCAAATACCATAACTAATGTTTCATACACTTCCAGCACAAATTTACAACCGAGTGCTCTAAGATCAATCCAATTGATGTTATTAAGCACAGATAATCCAGAGTTTAATTGAGGTTTCTAAAAGCATACAATAAGCAAAGAATGTTAACAGTACAATAAGCAAAGAAGAAATATATATATGGATAAAGCTTTGAAGAAGAAAGGTACAATAATGCGGCCTTCAATCCTCAAATCCTTCTGCTCAAAAAGCCAAATCTGAATCCGAGCTTTCTGGAAAAAGAAATTCATGGTGAATACAATCACTCAAAAATATTTTCTAAAAGAATAAGATATCATATTTTAAAATAATAATAATACTACAGAAGCCACCTTAAAAAATATAGAGAGGACAGGAAACACAGCTTTTCACTGAATAAAAAACTTTAAAAAATTTGTACAAGCATAACACTTTCAGAAGCCTTTAAAACAAAAACTTGGAAGGTTTCTTTACTTCGATGTCTAGGAAAGCAGATAAAGTCTGACAATAAAATTCATGTTTTCTATAAAAACTTTCAGAAGAAAAGCATTTAAAGGAAATTATGAAGTGAAGAATCGTATATCAATATCAATAGCTATATAACATTTGGAAAATATATATTAAGATACCGAAAACTTCAAGAAATTTTAAGTTGACTTTTTTCTTTTTAATAAAAGATAGAAATATTTTAAAGTGTACAATGGTTTGAACAAGATTTAGGAAATGTAAACAACATATCCCTCCATAGAATTCAAAATCTCTAAAAAAAAAAAAATAATGCAGCAAAAAATTAATTAAAAGAAAGAAAGAAAAAAAAAATCAGTAGAACGGCTTACACTTTGAAGAAACCTGAAGATGAGATTCTGTTGAAAAATGAAAAACTCAAATTAGTAATTAAGTGAAAGTATTTGATGTATCAAAACAATGAACAAAATTGAATATGCGCATAAAAAAAGGATGAAGAACTAACGATAGGTTGGGTCATAATCCTCTGAACTTTTGTACTAGCCATGGCTGCTGTTCCGATAGATCGCTGTGCCGATGCGAGGGGATTCCGACGTTGCTTTGATACAGAGAAGCAATAAACCCTAGTTGGCACAGTTTTATTTCAATTTTCTAGTAATCTGAGAGAGCGCACATGATATTCAAAAAATAAAATAATCTAATATTAATCTTTAATAATTATTTAAAATTTGTATGCTACTAAAAAATTTCTAAATTTATTTTTAAATTTATTTTTTTTTTTGGTGAATAAATTTATTTCTAAATTTATTTTAAAATCTTGATAACATAAAATAATATTTTGTTAATTTATATAAAAAATAATAATAATAATATTTTGATAAATATATTAAATTTTTTACTTATAATTTAAATTAATAAGTTTTATTTAATATCACAGGTAACATCTATATAATTATTTCTATTAACAGAATATTGACAAAACATAATAAATTAATAAAATATTTTATTTTCTTCCCACCAAAACGACAAAAAAAAAAAAAAAAAAAGAAGAGGCTAAGCTTGAATGATCCAAATCTGCGCGTGGTACCAATCGTCCGGCACAAACCCTTCTTCCCACCGAAACGCTGCTGTGCTGTTGGCTGACGCTAGGGTTACTTTGCTATTTTGCTCGCTGAACCACGTATACCATTGGATCACCGTTGATTTACATGGCTGGTGCCGGAATTCACCCTTACCACCAGCAATGGCCACCGGCTGCAGCCCCACCTCCGGCACCCGCTGCTGCTCCTCCCCCTCCTCCCGCGCATCCTCATCCTCACCTTCACCCTCACCCTCACCCTCCTACTATGCCCATGGATAACCCCAACCGCCTTCCCATCGACGAGGTAAGACGTTACAGAACTTGGGTTGCCTCTTTTTGTTTTTATTTTTTTAATTTTTTTATTTCAATTAGTTTATTCGTGATGGCTAGCTTTAGGTTTTCGGTGTTAATTGTGTTTGTTTTCGGTTCGGGTTTTTGATTTGAAGGTTCGTACAATCTTTATATCTGGTTTACCGGAGGATGTGAAGGAGAGAGAGTTGCAGAACCTATTGAGATGGTTACCGGGTTATGAGGCCTCTCAAGTTAACTTCAAAGGCGAACACCCAATGGGGTTTGCTCTCTTCTCCACTCCTCAATTTGCAATTGCTGCAAAGGATGCTCTTCAGGTTATTTTACGCCTCAATTTTATCAATAACTTATTTGTTCCCTTGATTTAATTCAGCTGTTTTGCTTTGATTTTTTTCTACATTGCTGATATTGTCCTCTTCCATCTGAGCTTCAGGACATGGTGTTTGATGCGGAATCAAAGTCGGTCTTGCACACTGAGATGGCAAAAAAGAACCTTTTCGTTAAAAGGGGTGAGATCCTTTTTATTACCTCATTATCTGCTGATCATTCTCTGATTTCTTTTCAACATTGTAGATGGGCCTTTGGGTTCATGTTTCTACTTTCTCATCTGCAGCTTGATGCTTAAAATTGCTAGAAACGAAACACCTTAAGATGGATAATTTCTTGATTAGTGCATCATATGCTTATGTTACCACAGCTGCACTGATCTAAGTTTAAACATGTATTAATGGAAAATGGAGATCCTAGATTCCTCAAGAAAATAGGGAGATGAGGGTGGTTGTGTTTTCTTAAAAATTAGAAACTTATTTTTGTCTTCTCATTTTATTTTCTTTAAAAAGATGGCATGTACTAAGTTTCTAAATCACTCCTATTTGAAAATTTTGAACCACAGACATAATATTTGAACTTAGAAGACAATGTATTGCCATCTTTGCCTGGACTTGAAACACCTGACATATTCTGGAACCCCCACACACGTGCACGCACACAAAAAATAAAATGCTGCATCTCCTTTAGACAACAGAATTTTTTTTGTAATTGAAGTTGTAGTTTTCATTTTTTTCACATTGTTGGGCATCAAATGCTTATACCTTCTGTCTATTGCCCCATTATTGTTTGTCTGCTCCATATATTTCTCTTAAATTGGGGGTAGTGGTGATCAGTTTCAAGGTGACTAGTACATGACATAAGAACTAGGATATATGTGCTACATATGTACTTTTTGGTGCTTTTAGTGGAGTATAGAGAGCAGAGATAACTACACTAATCCTTATTACTCTTCTCTCTCTTGCTTGGTTAAGTGGGTTCGCTTTCATGTTTCTTTCACCGTGCTGAAAATGGAGAATGGGCATGAACTTAGTATGTTTCGATGTTGAAGAGGATGGCTTTTCCTCTATATGGGCTCCAGTAAAGAGACTTTTTATTTTTTCTTTTTTTCTTTTCTGCCTCACAAATGCTTTTGATGACAAAAATTGAATTATTACTTTCAAGACTCTCTGTTTTATGGTAGTATGTTATCTTTTTTTAATTGTTGGCATCTTCTGACACCCTCTTTTTCTTTCTTGTGTAATGCAGGAATTGTTGCTGATTCAAATGCCTATGACCAGAGCAAGCGTATGCGAACTGGCGGTGATTATACACACACAGGTTATTCAAGTCCATCTCCTTTTCATCCTCCTCCAGCTCCAGTTTGGGGACATGGGTAAAGTTGCTGCCCTCTCTCTCTTTACGTCCAATTTGTTGAGCCATTTATGAATGTCATAGTGGCTATCTGAATACTTGTTTTAGTTTATGATAATTTTGTTCCTCATTACCTGTAGCAATATGCTTTTTTCAATCTAACATTCACAATATCACCCATACTAGGTATATGGCTCCAGCTCCTCCACCATATGACCCATATGGTGGTTATCCGGTTCCTCAAGTTCCAATGCCCGCTCCTTCTCCTGTACCAGCACCTAGTAGCTATGTTCCTGTTCAGGTAATTCCTTAGATAAAGGACTATCTTTCTAATGCGTGTTCTGAATTTTGTAAGGATACCTGCTTAAATGATTTCATTTATTTTAAGTAACTGACAGCTTTTGCTTCAGAATCATAAAACCATTCTGATGGGTGAATGATGCGTTGTTACTCAAAGTGTTGAGTTGTGAGCCATGAATGTAGTCAATATATGCTATAATTGATGCTCTAGATCCTGATTTTGTTTTTCTGCAGTGGATTTTCTGTCACATCCCCCCTCCCCCCCTCATGCAGTCCTTGTTATTCTCAAGGATAGAAACACAAGAGGCATGGTTGCTTGTTATATTCTGCATATTATAACCCTGTTTTTCTGATTCACAAGACACTTCATGTCAGGGATTAAAATATGATCTTAGTTTATTCATTGTTAGACATGACTATGGATGTCTACTTGAAGGTATCTTACATTTCGTGGAGTATATGATAAAATAGTTTCTGGACAAAATATTGCTTCACCTGCTTCATTTGTGATGACGTTAAGAATTAGTAGATTTTGCACTTTTCAAATTTGAACTCTTCTTATTTTCCAGAGAAATTTTTCTGTCTCTCTCTAATCTTTCTTTCCTTCTTTTCCTTCTCCTCTTGTGACTGATGATTATTCTTCTCGTAGAACACGAAAGATAACCCTCGTTGCAATACCCTATTCATTGGCAATCTTGGGGAGAACATTAACGAGGAAGAACTGAGGGGTCTTTTCAGTGCGTATGTCCTCTTTCTCTTTATGCTACATTTTGAACTGTTCATATTCTATTAGAGAGAAGTGATGCTTGAATATCACTCTGTTTGGCCTTTTTTGTTTTCACAGTCAACCAGGTTTCAAGCAGATGAAAATATTGAGACAGGAAAGGCACACGGTTTGCTTTATTGAGTTTGAAGTGAGTCTCTTTCAGTCATCATTTTAGTTTTCTTTCCATGATATTCTTTTGTTCTGATGCTTCTTGGTTTCTTTAGTTTCTATTTGAGTTTTGTACTTTTATTTGTGCAGGATATGAACAGTGCTACCCATGTCCACCAAAGTTTGCAGGGAGCAGTTATACCTAGTTCTGGTTCTGTTGGCATGCGGATCCAATATCCTTTTCCACATCTGTGGTTTAATGATGAACTTTTATTATGCATCAAGTATGTGCATTTGTGTTCAACCAAAAAAAAAAAAAAAATCCCATTACTTCATGTTTGTTTGATTATTACATCTTTTTTACCCCTAAGTTGTGGTTCTTAGGGCTACTAATTAGCTATTAAATAAATTACTGGGGTAGAGTTGAAAGTAGGTCTGCTTTGAAGTGTGTCTATGGTACCACTTTGCAGGCATTGTTAGGTTTTAAGTCTGATAAAGTATGAAGCCTTGGAAGCTTTTAGTCTTCAAGTCCCTGAGTTGTCAAAGTTCAGCATCAAACTTGAGTGTCTTGTAAGTTTTTAGGTGACTAGAAATTCTACTACCGGACAAACAGATTTTGAAATAATTTTTTCCAATGGTATGAATAACCAATACCAATACCCCAGAGACATAGAAAATGTAATGCTCTTCAATATCTTAAAATTTATATAGTTTATGTAGCTGCATTCTTGCTAAGGGATTAACCAAATTATTTGTTGGTGCCTTGAATTCTGACATGGTTGATTGCTGGGTACCTATGAACGCCTAAAAGAAATAAAAGGATTACAATGGAACTAATGGAAATCCCTTGAACAGAGGGGGAAAAGAGTAGAAGTTTTTCTGCTTTGAAATTGAGTCATTGAGGAAGCTCTTGAGGAATTGTGTGAATTAAATTACATTGTCAAGCTGTGAATCTTTTGTTATTTGTGTTTCTTCTTAACCTTCAGATACATATTCGAAGAATCCATTCGGGAAGAGGAAGGATTCAGGCCATCCAAGTGTTGGTCCTGGTGCAAATGGAGCGCCACCACCTATGACCTACCAGTAGCCGGAAGAGGGGATGTATTCTGTTCCTTATGCACTGACAAATACAAAGCACTACATGATAGGGTGCATCGTGCAGCTGTTGCATGCATCCATTGCATCTTCAAGTCATCAGCATTAGCATCCTTCTCTCTCTTTACATGTGAATTGAAGGCGTCATGAACATATTATCCAGGACATGCATTTGTGGCAATGCTATCGTAGAATGATTTGTTAGATTGGTTAGGAGTAGGTTCTCTTATCTTATAATGGTGGGCCATGGATTTGTAGTCTGAGAAGTTTTATGTTTTCAGTTGGCCATATTGTTCATCAGATATTGCTGAATGTCATTTTTGTTTATGCATGTTAAGTTATTTTCCCATTGTCAAATAGTGTTCAACAACAAATTTTATCTATGATACAATATGCCATGCCATACCATGCATGTCATTTTGAAAATGATAATGATGCTCATCTCATGGCACATTCATCATGATGTAAAAGATCTAGAAGCATACATCTTAAGGGTCACGATTTCCTTGTCAGATAATATCAGATGTCAATCAGCACCATGTTTATAATTGTGTATGTTTAGCCATAAAGTAGTTTCATTTAATCAACTCTACTTGGGAACATGGTTCAAATTCTTTTAGGGCCATTAATGAAGCCCAGAGTCTGGAATATCCATTCTGATGTTGTGATGCAGGGTATTTTCTACAAAAAGCCAGGGAGAGGCTCGGAGCTGCTGGTTCATTTCAGGTAATTGCACTAGATGCCACAAATTCCAGTAGAAGGCCTTTATTCTAAGATGCTGTTACTACTGGTGTTGCTGAGGTTTGTGGAAGTTTTTCTTTCTTTTGAAACTCTCTGTATCTCCTGCCCTTTATTTTTTCTTTTATTTATTTTTGTCAGCATCTGTTGACCACCAAAGAATATAAGTTTGTATGATGTTGAATACCCTGGGCTCTTCTTTTAGCATTAAAAAAAAGAAAAAAAAAAAAGCTTTGCTCTTTGTGCAATTATTATTATTTTGAAAATTTATTTTAACCTTTAGAGCATTCATCATAGATTGGCACGTAGCATGGTGCCATTATTCCCCATCCTTATATAATTGTTTCTCTTTTTTTGGGTGGTTCACTGTAGCATCCGCAGGTTTGGTACTATCTTCTTAGTGTTCTTAAAATATCGGATTAATTATTACTTTTAGTGGGAGGTCGGAAAGGGTGAAAGTTACATTTGAGTAAAGAATGACGTCCTACTTCTTGCTTTTATCTATTTTATGGTTTTTTAAATTTTTTTTAAAGTTTTAAATTTTGGGTCCCCTTTCCTTACATTTGTTTATTTATAATTATTGGCTCGGTAAAGAAAGAAACGTGGCCATTATTTTTGTCAATTTGACCTCTTTTTTTATTTTTATTTTATTTTATTTTCATTAAATTATTAAGTTGTTGTCAGGGTTGGGGTCGGATTGGTACTTGGCCACGGCATTCCCAATTTTCTGTATTTGCTTAAAATCTCTCATCACCTGCAAAGGGAGAAATGTTTTTTTTTCTCGATAGATTTGATGAAATAAACATAAATTCTTCTATCATATTATACTTAAAAAACCGATGTCATATTACGTCAAATTTTAAAAATATAATATATTTTGTGTTCTTAATTAAGATATGTATAATAAAAAGGGGAAAAAAAGAGAAGAAAAATAAAATATGTTTAAAGTTTTTTTTTTAAAAAAAAAAATTGAAATAAAAATTATAAATAACGATTTCATAAATTAATAATACTGATTAAATATTAATAGGTTTTTTGAGAATTACATATCTCTTCTTTGTTTATTTATTTATTTTTTTTTAAAAGAAAAAGAAAAACGTGGAAAATAAGATCTCAATTTTTTTTTGGAATAAAATCGACAAGAGACCGTAAAAAAGAAAAAGAGACTCCCGCGGGTCAAATGTTGCGGTCTAGTCAACCATTGGGTAAGGAAAAGAAGTATCCTTTTGACAGTGGAGCTGTATTTGTTTGTATTGTGTTTATAAAAAGTTTAGTTTTTTTTTTTTTTGTAAACAAAAGTTTAGTAATAAAGAAGAGAATATTGACATGATTATCCAGCTAAACAACCAAAAAACTCTCTGCTTTGTCTTCCATATATATATATATATATATGTATATTATGTTCTCATCTCATCTGGTTTATCTCTTGTTTCCATCTTTATGCTTCTCACTGTCTCAATGCTCTGCTTTGCCTGCTGCAAGTTTCATTTTCTTGTTGTGCAACATGTCAGTGTGAGTAAATGTTTTATACCAATCCCACTTCTTTTACCGCACAAAATTTGACGCCCCGCAAGGGGGTGGCCAAGTTGGTGGGTAGGAATCTTGACTGTAAGGTCCCAGGTTTCTGCGCCAACTGCCTCTGTGAGTAAATGTTTGGCTACCGGGTTTACGAATTTACCTGCGTGATTTACAAGCTATTGCGCTAGCCTGAGGGTTTACCCAGAGCGCACTCGAAAAGTAGCGGCGGCCGGTCAAAAAAAAAAAAAAAAAAAAAATTTGAACTTGAGTAAATATTTTTTGTTGTTTCTTGACTTCTATCCTTTTTCTGTTTTGACTAACATTTGTATTACCAATGCCAACGACTTCAATTTATTTGTTGTTCTTTTTCTGCTTCTTTGCATCAAGTTATAATGGTAATGTGTATGTTTCCGCTCTCAACTCTGATGGGTTGACTCTGTTGGCTCTAGCTAAGCGTTGGACGCTTCCTCCTCGCATCAGGTTTAGTTGGAATGCTTCTGATGCCGATCCTTGTTCATGGGTTGGTGTACAGTGTGACAACACCACTCAATCTGTAACACTCCTCAATCTCACTGTCTATGGTATTTCTGGTCAATTAGGACCAGAAATCGCTTCCCTGAAGCAATTAGAATACCTTGATATCAGCACTAATTCCTTCTCTGGCCCAATTCCTCCAGAGCTTGGGAATTGCAGTCTTCTTTACCACTTGGATCTGTCTCTCAACTCCTTCCACCACAACATACCTCTTTCCCTATCAAACCTTAGGAATGCCCAACTTCTTAACCTGGGCAGAAATTCTTTAAGCGGTACAATACCCGAGTCCTTGTTTTCCATTCCAAATCTTGAAAAACTCTACCTTGATGAGAATCAACTTTCTGGTAGGATTCCAACAAATGTTGGAAATGCAAGTAAGCTTGTAGAATTTTGGTTGTCCAAAAATCTGTTGTACGGTACTGTTCCTTCCTCCCTAGGAGATTGCAGTGCCTTGCAAGAACTTAATTTGGATGTGAACCAGCTGTCTGGACCTTTGCCTCAAAGCTTGAGTAAGCTTCAGCATCTGATAATCCTTGATGTAAGCAAAAACAGGTTAGAAGGTGACTTGCCTTTTGAGTCTGGGAATTGCAAGAGTACAGAACTGTTGGATGTGTCTTACAACCTCTTCCATGGAAGTATTCTGCCAGCAGCTTTGGGAAATTGCACTAGTCTGATAGAATTTTCAGCCATAAGTTGTGGCTTAACTGGTCCTATTCCACCCTCTCTTGGCCAACTCATTAATTTGGAGAGCCTCCAGCTTGCCAGCAACCGCCTGTCCGGACTTATCCCACCAGAGCTCGGGAATTGTAGATTCTTGGTTGAATTGCATTTGGCTGAAAATCAGCTAACAGGAAGGATCCCAAGTGAACTTGGTTTGCTCACCAACTTGGAGGAGCTGATTCTCTTCACCAACCACTTGTCTGGTGAGATTCCAGTTGACATTGTTAAGATTCAAAGCCTTAGGAATCTTACTCTTAGTCAAAACAACTTAACTGGAGGGATACCGATAGAGCTGACAGAACTAGCACAATTAGAACATCTTTTATTGGCTGAAAACCAATTGACTGGAGATGTTCCTCAAGGATTGGGAGTTAATGCCAGTTTACTAGTAGTTGATTTAAGCTATAACAATTTCACTGGCCATATTCCTCCAAATCTCTGCTTCAAAAAACAATTATTCAGGTTGATTCTGGCTCGAAATGGATTCCAAGGTAGGATTCCTTCTGAATTGGGGAGTTGTTCTTCTTTGGGAAGATTGAGACTTGACCAGAATAACCTCACTGGTGAGCTTCCACATTTCGTAGAAAATACCAATCCTTATCACTTGGACCTTAGCAAGAATGGTTTCGCCGGAAGAATACCTCTGAGCTTGGTGAACCTGACAAATATTACCACGTTAGATTTATCAAGCAATAAGCTTTCAGGAATTATGCCACCGGAGTTAGGAAGCCTGGTGCATCTCGGAGCCTTGAATCTAGCTCACAATAGGTTGGAAGGAAATCTTCCAACTCAATTGCAAAATTGCAAACAACTTTGGTATCTTGATGTAAGTGACAATTTCTTTAATGGCCAGATTCCTGCCAATTTCGAGACCTTGCAACAGTTAACAACCTTGTATCTGAGCGACAACCATTTTGCAGGTGAATTACCATTTTTTCTGTTTGAATATGACAAGCTTTATGACCTGCAGCTCGGAGGTAATCTATTTTCTGGAAATATTCCACCATCCGTTGGATCTGCAAAAGCAGTAAAAAACCTGAGGGTTCTGAATCTGAGCAGTAACAGACTAACTGGTGAAGTTGGATATCAGCTGGGGAAAGTGATTTGGCTGGAACAGTTAGATTTATCTAATAACACTCTATCAGGAAGCTTAGAAGTCCTTGGAAGCCTTAAAGCGCTGCAGTTCATCAATGCTTCCCACAATCTTTTCTCTGGTCCAATACCAAAAAACTTGTGGAAATTCCTGAATTCATCATCTCCCACCTCATTTCTGGGAAATTCAGATCTTTGTTTGAGGTGTTCTCAAGAGGGTGATTCAATTTGCAATTCAAAGAGTAATAATATAAGACATTGCCCGGATGAATCTAACAATAGTAAAGGTCTCAGCAAAGTGATAATCTCAATGATAGCACTTGGTTCCCTGATATTTGTTTCCCTGATGTTGGGACTTGTTTACATGTTTCTGCGACTAAATGTGGGAGTGGGAGAGGGAATGGGAATTGATAGTGTCCCTGACAATAGTCCTTCCCTGCTTGATGAGATAATGACAGTAACAGAAAACTTGAACGATAAGTACATTATAGGGAGAGGAGCTCATGGTACAGTGTACAAGGCTGCTGTAAGTCCAGATAAAGTGTATGCTGTGAAAAAACTTACATTCTTAGGCATTAGTAGTGGAAAGAGAAGTATGATAAGAGAAATCGAAACAGTTGGAATGGTAAGACACCGGAATCTCATTAAGTTGGAGGAGTTCTGGTTTAGAAAGGACTATGGCTTACTTTTATACAGTTACATGGAAAATGGAAGCCTTCAAGATGTTCTTCATGGAGGGCCACTACAAGTGAATTTGACATGGGAATGTCGGTATAAGATAGCACTTGGGATTGCTCATGGACTGTCATATCTTCATTTTGACTGCGATCCTGCTATAGTTCACAGAGACATCAAACCTATGAACATACTGTTGGATTCAGATATGGAGCCTCATATTTCTGATTTTGGGATTTCCAAGCTTCTTGAGCACTCTACGAATTCATCATCAGCAGTCCTTGGAACTATTGGCTATATAGCTCCAGGTAAATTATAATGCTGTGTGTATTTATTTGTGTTATTTATTAGTTCTTGAATGTGGCATAACTCATGTAAAATGTTCTTGAATGTGGCAGAAAATGCATATACAATAAGGAGTAGTAAGGAGTCTGATGTGTACAGCTATGGTGTTGTATTGCTGGAGCTGATAACAAGGAAGAAGGCATCATTAGATCCTTGTTTCAATGAAGAACAAGACATTGTTGGGTGGGTTCAATCAGTCTGGAACAAGACTGGAAAGATCATTCATGTTATTGATCCAAGCCTTTTAGAAGAACTCCAGAAGAATTCAAGAAAAATGGATGAAGTTAGTAGCCTTCTTGTAGTTGCACTGAGATGCACAGAGAAAGAAGTAAGCAGAAGACCCTCCATAAGAGACGTAGTGAAGCAGCTAGTAGATTTCCGCCATTAGTAAGTTAGCTATTTTAGATTTACTTACCCCCTCAACAAAAGAAATATGCATATATATATATATATATATATATATATATATATAATATTGTTGCGATTTGTAAGCATTGGTCTAAAATCTTGCACTCAAAGGATACATCTTTATGAATTGGGCTATATATAACAATATTACTAAATTATTCTTTTCTTTTATTCAATAAATTACATAAATTATTAAATTTTAAAAAAAAAATTGATAAAATTGGTAAAAAAATGACTTTAATTTGCTAAATTTATCAAACATAAATTTGTTTGAAATGTTACTCTAAAATTAATTATATAAAAAATGGAAAATATTTGGTCAGAAAAAGTCACTTTGGATGGGCTCCAATAGGTTTGATACTTTCTTCATATTTATTTTTTGGAAAAAAGTGCATTGGGGTTGATGTGAAACCTAGGTGAGTTCCTCGTACGAATTTGTTTCCTTTGATAATTGAAATATTCATTTAAAAAAATTATATAAATAAAAGTCATTTATTGTAATACAAAATACCAACTTAAAATTAAGTGGTATAGTGAACATACTCAACGGTGAGTCGAAAAAGCGATAAATAAATTCGGAAATACATTAAAATGAAAAACTATAAAGATCTTATCTAAATCTTTGGTCTTCATGTTGTCAATGTCAAACCTCATTTGCGGAGGGGAATTTTGTTTTTGTTTTCTCTCTTGAACAATAGTCTAATTCATCCCGAAGCGCATTAAAAATTTTCATAAAAAACCTAAAAAAACATAATACGAACAAATGACTAAGATCTAATCCGGATTTAAAAATTTTTTCTTCTAACAAAAGAAGAAAAAGCTATATTTAGATATTTACAACTCAAATTGATTGAAGTTCCTCCTAGGAATGGACAACTCAAATTGATTGAAATTTGAGTTCCTCCTAGGAATTGGACAACTCAAAATTGATTGAATTTGTATTTAGTCCTTTTCGCTACTTACTAGTGGTTTTTGTTCCCACTAATAAATTATTTGGTTGTTACATTTTTTAATTCAAAGTTATAAAATTCTTAATTCCAACAAAGAAGAAAAAAAAAAGTCAAAATTACTCCATTTGTACCTTAAAATAATTGATGATACGTAACTTCCAATAAAAAAAATAAAAAAAATAACCAAAATTTTTTTTGGTCAACACAAGTGTAAAATGTTAAAGAATAATAGAAATTTAAAGATATAACACATTTTGTGTTCAATTATTTTAATTGAACCGTATTTTTTATTAAATATGAGGGACTAAATTTACATTTGACTCAAACAAAAAGGATCCTACACAGAGTCTTGCTCAAATGGAACTTCATCCTAATTTGAAATAACCAAATTGGGAAGAATGCTGAGATTTATTTTCAATTTGTAGTTGAAATTTTGCAATAAGTCCTTTTTTTCAATTTTATGGTGTAAATGTGGGTCAAAGTTTGCGTTCTGTACATCTTCTTCCAACAACTGGGTTCCGAATACGTAAGGAAAAGAAGAAACTCTTGAACAATGGTTCTGTATGGTTGACCTTTTTCTTCAACGGGGAAATTCTTGATTATTTATTGCATAGTTACTTACATATATATATATATATATATATATATATATATATATATATATATATATATATATATATATAAGAGGAAACACATGGTTTAGTAAATAAAGAGAGAAGATAGATTGCCTCATTTCTTTTGGTGGGTTTTGGCTGATTGAATCTTCACTGTTTTCTTTTACCTGCAAGTTTGATTCACTTGTTGGGTATGTTTCCTTCTGCAGCCATTGATAATCTCATGTCATGTGAAAACTGGAGCTTTTTCTGTCATGTTATTCTAATTTTCTAGTAGTACGTGATTCATTCCACTTGTCAAAATTGGATCTTGAGACGATTTTTGTCGTGCCCTTTTGCTGTTAACTTTTCTGCTTTACTGATTGGCACTAGAGATGGCTTTGATTTATTTCTTGCTCCTTTTCTGCTTCTTTGCATCAACCAATAATGTTTCTGCCCTAAATGCAGATGGGGCAACTCTCTTGGCTCTGTCCAAGGATTGGACACTTCCTCCTCGGATGAGGTTTACTTGGAATTCTTCTGATTCGAACCCTTGTTCATGGATTGGTGTACAGTGTGACAACAGGACACAATCTGTAACCGTTTTGAACCTCACCGCCTATGGAATTTCTGGTCAATTAGGACCTGAAATCGCTTCTCTCAAGCAGTTGGAATATCTGGATATCAGTAACAACTCCTTCTCCGGCTCGATTCCTCCTGAGCTTGGAAATTGCAGCCTTCTTAACCACTTGGATCTGTCCGTCAATTTCTTCCAACAACAGATACCTATTTCCCTATCAAATTTAAGGAATGTCACATTTTTTAACTTGTATGGAAATTCTTTGAATGGTACAATACCTGACTCCTTGTTTTCGATTCCAAATCTTGATAAACTCTACCTAAATGATAATCAACTTTCTGGTGAAATTCCATCAAATGTTGGAAACGCTAGTAAGCTCGTTAGTCTGTGGTTCTCTAATAATCTGTTGTCCGGTACCGTTCCTTCCTCCCTAGGAGATTGCAGTGCCTTGCAAGAACTAAATTTGGATGTGAACCAGCTGTCTGGACCTCTGCCTCAGAGCTTGAATAAGCTTCAGAACCTGGTAATGATTGATGTTAGCAGAAACAGGTTAGAAGGTGGATTACCTTTTGAGTCCGGGAATTGCCTGAATACTACTCTGTTTGATGTTTCTTACAACATATTCAATGGAACTATTCCAACTGCTTTGGGAAATTGCAGTAGCCTTATATATATTTCAGCTGTATGGAGTGGCTTAACTGGCCCTATTCCTCCCTCTCTTGGCAGACTTACTAATTTGAAGAGCCTCCAGCTCGAGGGAAACCGGCTGTCTTGGTTTATCCCACCAGAGCTTGGAAATTGCAGATCTATGGTCGACTTGCATTTGGCTGACAACCAACTGACAGGCAGGATCCCAAGTGAACTAGGTTTGCTCACCAACTTGGAGAAGCTGCTTCTCTACACCAACCGTTTGTCTGGTGAGATCCCAGTCGACATTTTTAGAATTCAAAGTCTTAGGAATTTGAGTCTTTATCAAAACAATTTATCTGGAGGGCTACCTGTAGATTTGACAGAACTAAGACAACTGGAAGATCTTTTAGTGCATGAAAACCAATTGACTGGAGATGTTCCTCAAGGCTTAGGAATTAATGCTAGTTTAGTACAACTTGATTTAAGCTTTAACAATTTCACCGGCAGTATTCCTCCAGATATCTGCTTTAGGAAGAAATTATTCAGGTTGGTTTTAGCTCAGAACAGATTCCAAGGTAGCGTTCCTTCTGATTTGGGGAATTGTTCTACTTTGGACAGATTGAGACTTGACAAGAATAATCTCACTGGAGAGCTTCCACATTTCATACAAAGTCCCAAACTTATTTACATGGACCTCAGCGAGAATGGCTTCACAGGAAGAATACCTCCTAGCTTGGTGAACCTGACAAATATTACCACATTAGATTTATCAAGCAATGAGCTTTCAGGAAGTATACCTCCTGAGCTAGGAAGTCTCGTCCGTCTTGGAGCCTTGAATCTATCTCACAATAGGTTGGAAGGTAGCATTCCAACTCAACTGGAGAATTGCCAACGACTTTGGCTTCTTGATGTGAGTGACAATCTCTTAAATGGCTCAATTCCTGGCAATTTAAGGAGCTTGCAACAATTAACAACCTTGCATCTGAGTGAGAATCGTTTTGCAGGTGAAATTCCAGTTTTTCTGTTTGAATTTAACAGGCTTTCTGACCTGCAGCTCGGAGGTAATCTTTTTTCTGGAAATATTCCACCTTCAGTTGGATCTGCAAAGAGCCTGAGGGTTCTGAATCTGAGTAGTAACAGGCTAACTGGCGAAGTTCCAAGTCAGCTTGGTGCAGTGACTGCGATGGAACTGCTAGATTTATCTAATAATACTCTATCAGGAACCTTGAAAGTCCTTGATAGTATTGACTCGCTGCTATTGATCAATGTTTCCTACAATCTTTTCTCTGGTCCAATACCAGAAAACTTGTGGAAATTCCTGAATTCATCATCTCCCACCTCATTTCTTGGAAATTCAGATCTTTGTTTGAGGTGTTCTCAAGAGAGTGACTCCCTTTGCAGTTCAAGGAGTAATAATGTCAGACCTTGTGTGGTTCAATCTAACAGTAAAAGAGGTCTTAGCAAAGTAAAAGTTGCAATGATAGCACTAGGATCCCTGATTTTTGTTGTTCTATTGGTGGGGGGTGCTTATTACATGTTTGTAAAGTGCAAAGGACTAAATATGGCAGATGATAGTTCTTTTGGAAATGGTTCTTTCCTGCTTGATGAAATACTGAGAGTAACAGAAAACTTAAACGATAAGTACATTATAGGGAGAGGAGCTCATGGAACAGTTTACAAGGCTAAGGTAAGTCCAGATAGAGTATATGCTGTTAAAAAACTGGATTTTATGGGAACTAGTAGTAGTGGAAGCAGAAGCATGATAAGAGAAATCGAGACAGTTGGAATGGTTAGACACAGAAATCTCATAAAGTTGGAGGATTTCTGGTTCAGGAAGGACTATGGCTTACTTTTGTTCAACTACATGGAAAATGGAAGCCTTCAAGATGTTCTTCATGAAGGGAATCCATCACAAATGACGAATTTGACATGGGAGTTTAGGTATAAGATAGCACTTGGGATTGCTCATGGACTGTCATATCTTCATTTTGACTGTGATCCTGCTATAGTGCACAGAGACATCAAACCTATGAACATACTGTTGGATTTCGATATGGAGCCTCATATTTCTGATTTTGGAATTTCCAAGCTTCTAGATCATTCTATTGCTTCGTCATCGATATCTTCAGCAGTTCTTGGAACTATTGGATACATTGCTCCAGGTAAAACAACAACATATCATTACCTTCCTGTTTTCTCTTCCCTTCTGCCACATAAATTCACTAGCTAACTAAATGTAGTTCTTGAATATGGCAGAAAATGCATATACAATTACAAGGAGCAAGGAATGTGATGTGTACAGCTATGGTGTTATATTGCTGGAGCTGATAACAAGGAAGAAGGCAGTAGATCCTTCATTCAATGGGGAACAAGACATTGTTGGGTGGGTTCAATCAGTCTGGAACAAGACTGGGAAGATAATTCATGTCATTGATCCAAGCCTTTTAGATGAACTTGTGGATCCAAGTAAAATGGATGAAGTTAGTAGCCTTCTTGTAGTAGCTTTGAGATGTACAGAGAAAGAAGCAAACAGAAGACCCTCCATGAGAGATGTGGTGAAGCAGCTAAAGGATTTCCACTATTAGTAGTTTTGCCATTCTAAAGAAATAGAGAAAATATTTATGCATACACACGCACACATATATGTACATATATTAAGACTTCATATCGTATATAGCATTCTTTTTTTTCTCTTTTTGGTTTTACAATGTTCAGATAATTGTTTGGGCTAAAATAACTTTGATTTTTCTTTAAAATGTGAACACCCAAATGCACAGCCCACCCGACCAAATACTTTGGTTGTGTGAAAGGAACAAGCAGCTATGGATATGTCAGAGTCAGACACAGAGGTGGTGGTTGTTACTAACCATCATATTACAATAATAATAATTGCGATATTCAATGTTATGGTTGTTAAAAAAAAAAACATAAGATTAGCAATTGATTTCTTTGGTCTGTGAAGGTTTAAGGAGTGTGGACCTTGGTCTCATGTACACCAGGAAATTCCACATTTGAGAAGAGAAGGTAGGTAGTGTAGTCATTTCAAAGCCTTTCTTTATTGCTTTTTTTCAATTAGTGGAAACTCCCCCACCGCTCTCTCTCTCTATATATATCTATATATAGTGATGACAAATGTTGGCCATAAGATCAGTCACCACTCAACAGTCATGGTCTTTTCTTCTCTTTCCTGATTTACTTGTATTGTTAAAAAATTTAAAAAATAGTTTTACCTTGATGAATTCTGTTTCATTAAATCCATGCTTGTAGAAGAATGTTTATCGATATGAGCAAGTAGGGAGGCACTTTGTCCTCGAAATTCGCCAGCTCTGAGCTCTGGGTTTGCCCTTTTTTTACTGTTGAATCTCTTCTTTCTCAGTTTTTCCCAGTAGTAACTATCCTTGCTGAAAGTAGAGAGAAGAATGTTGTCTTTTCTTATTTCAAGAACCCTGAAATGCTGACGGATTTTTAGCCCCTACTCTTCTTGGTTTTCATTTCTCTCTGGGTATAATAATCTGTTGTCAAAATTCAAGCTTTTTAGTGAGTTTTTTGTTTTTTTTGAATATGGGAGTTGGTTTTGATTTTTTCTTGATATTAGTCTGCTTCTTTGCTTCGTCGGCGGTTGCCGTCGATTCTGAGGGGAAAGCTCTCTTGTCCCTGCTTAAGCATTGGACGGTTGTTCCATCTTCCCTGAAATTCAGTTGGAATGCTTCTAATTCCGGTCTGTGTTCCTGGGTCGGAGTACAATGCGACCGCTCTCATCGCTTTGTGATTGCTTTGGATCTCTCTAACTATGGAATTTCCGGTCAGCTGGGTCCAGAAATTGCCCATTTGAAACACTTGAGATCACTCTTCTTGGACTCCAATAATTTCTATGGTTCAATTCCTCCGGAGCTAGGTAATTGTAGTCTTCTTGAAGTGTTGAATCTCTCCTACAATATCTTCAATGGAACAATACCTGGAAACCTTGGAAATCTGGTGAATTTATTGTCTATTAACTTGAATCAAAATTTTCTAACTGGATCCATACCAGAATCTTTGTTTACCATTCCATTTCTTGAAACCGTTTACCTGAATGGTAATGAACTTACTGGCACCATTCCTTCAAATATCGGTAATGCGAGTAAACTCTCGTCCCTTTGGTTGTACGAGAATCAATTATCAGGTACCGTTCCTGCTTCAATTGGTAATTGCACTGCCTTGCGAGAGCTTTATTTGAGCAAAAATAAATTTGTTGGACATATGCCTCAGACTCTGGATAATCTCCAGAACCTTGTTTACTTTGATGTTAGCAGCAACCATCTGGAGGGAAGCTTCCCTTTTGGTTCTGGCAACTGCAAAAAAATGCATACTTTGGTTTTGTCCTTCAACCGCTTCACCGGAAGTATTCCGCCGCAGGCTTTGAGAAATTGCACCCGCCTAACCATACTTGCTACTGCGAGTTGTACCTTCCGTGGTCCAATTCCTTCCACCATTGGACTTCTTACCAACTTGAAGAATCTTTACCTCTCAGACAATAATTTCACTGGAGAAATACCGCCAGAGTTGGGGAACTGCAGATCCTTGGTTGATCTAAGAATAGATGAAAACCAACTCGAGGGCAGGATTCCGGCAGAGCTAGGGATGCTCACTGACTTGCAGAGCTTATTTCTCTATACCAATCATTTGATTGGTGAAATTCCACTTAGCATATGGAGAATTCAAAGCCTGGAGAATCTCTTGGTATATCAAAATAACCTTACTGGAGAGCTACCCATTGAAGTCACTGAACTAATGCATCTGAAAAATCTTTCTTTGTTCACAAACAAGTTTACTGGAGTGATACCTCAAGGTTTGGGTGTCAACAGCAGTTTAGTACAAGTAGATATCACCAATAACCAGTTCAGTGGCCAAATTCCACCTAATCTTTGCTTCGGAAATCATTTGAGGGTTCTGAACTTGGGTCTGAATAAGTTTCAGGGGACAATTCCTTCTGAAATTGGAAGTTGCACTAGTTTGACAAGATTGATTCTTCAGAAAAACAACCTCACTGGCTTCATTCCAGACTTCGCAGAGAATCCAAACCTGTCATACATGAATCTGAGGGACAACAGCTTCGTTGGAAGGATGCCTCCAAGCTTGAGGAACCTCGTGAATATTACCTCAATTGACTTGTCAATGAATCAGTTCTCAGGTCCTATACCTCCTGAGGTAGGTGAATTGTTGGAGCTTGAGGCTCTAAATCTTTCTCACAATAGCTTGAATGGTGAATTGCCATCTCAGTTGTCAAATTGCAGTAAGCTTTTGCAACTTGACGTGAGCAACAATATGTTGAATGGTTCGGTCCCTTCCCAGTTAAGAAGCCTAACAGAATTATCCATATTGGATCTAAGCAACAACGGGTTTACAGGTGATATCCCAATTTTTTTGTTCAAATTCAGTAAGCTATTTGATCTTAAGCTTGGAGCAAATATGTTAGTGGGAAATATTCCATCATCCATTGGATCGTCTGGTGCAGTACAGAATCTGAGGTCGCTCAATCTGAGTAGTAACAGGTTGATTGGTCAAGTTCCTAATGAGATGGGAAGATTATCAATGCTAGAGCAGCTGGATATATCTAGAAATAATCTATCAGGAAGCTTAGGAGTATTCAATAACATACATTCTTTAGTCTTCATCAATGTCTCCCACAATAGTTTCTCAGGTCCAATACCAGCAACTTTGCTGAACTTGTTGAATTCATCTCCCACTTCATTTGCAGGAAATTCAGGGCTCTGTGTCAATTGTCTTGCTGGTGGTGACTCGAATTGCACTGGAAACAGCGATTTACGGCCCTGTAATTATCATAAAGCCAAAAAAAAGACAGCCAATCACAGTGCTAAAATTGCTGTAGTCGTAGTGCTTGGATCATCAGTGCTTCTTGCTTTGCTACTTGTTGTCTTTGCTTACATGCGTAAGTGGAGCAAAGCATCAGAAAAACTGCAGAATAATTTTGTTGATGCTGAACAAGGTGCTTCTTCCCTGCTTAATAAAATAATGGAAGTAACAGAAAACCTGAATGACAGGTTTATTATTGGAAGGGGGGCACATGGTACTGTATATAAGGCTACACTTGATCAAGACCATGTCTATGCCCTGAAGAAGCTTCCCTTTGATGGAGGGATTAAGGGTGGCAGCAGCCAAAGCATGATAAGAGAAATTCAGATAATTGGAAAGATCCGCCACAGGAATCTTATTAAGATGGAGGAATTCTGGTTTAGGAAGAACTATGGATTAATTTTGTATAGATTCATGACAAATGGAAGTCTTCATGATGTTCTTCATGAGAGACATCCCCCTCAGTCTTTAGAATGGAACATTCGTTACAAGATAGCACTTGGCACTGCCCAGGGGCTATCGTACCTTCATTTCGACTGCGATCCTGCCATCATCCACAGAGACATTAAACCAATGAACATATTGTTAGATGCAGATTTTGAGCCTCGTATATCAGATTTTGGCATTGCCAAACTTCTAGATAGTTCTGGAAACTTACTATCATCCACTGTTGCTCTCGGAACTCTTGGCTATATTGCTCCAGGTAACTTTTACATTTTCTGTATGTTAAAATTTATTAAAAGTAACTCATCTTATCTTAGATAATTTTACTATGAATTTGACAGAACATGCATTTACAACAATGAAGAGCAAGGAATCTGATGTGTACAGCTATGGTGTAGTCTTGTTGGAGCTGATAACCAGAAAGAAAGCATTGGATTCCTCATTCTCTGGGGAAAGAGACATGGTGAGCTGGGTTCGTTCTTTATGGACTGGAACTGAGGAAATTGAGCGCTTTGTTGATCCAAGTCTTTTACATGAACTTATTGATTCAAATATCAGAGACCAAGTTCTTGGTGTTTTTTCAGTGGCATTGAGATGTACAGAGAAGGAGCCAAATAAGAGACCTTCCATAAGAGATGTGGTAAACCAGCTAAAGGATACATGTTCCTGTTGTTACACTTCTCAGAAAGTCTACTACAACTAGTGTGTTATCAAATTTCTAGAGGCAAATTTTAAAGAATGATGAAATAACAAAAATTATATAATTTAAAGGATGAAATTTGCCAATTGCCAATTTCTAGATCATAAATCTACTCTCTGAACGAAACATGATGTAATTCATCAGGTAGGTGCTGAGCTTATGTTGCAAGGTTGATTTTCGGCCGCATCCCTTGAGTTTGGTTCAGTGACCACTGTGGTGTCCGGCAATTCAGTGGATGAAACAGAAGCGACTGGAACGCGTAGTGACAACTCCAGATGTGGATGATGTCTATCCTTTTCTCTACCAAAGGAAAGCGATGAGCGATCTCTCTGGTCGTAATGTCTGAAAACTGCACAAATCTTTGACCAGATTGGAGCATTGGAGTTTGAGGTGTTCCAGAAAAAATCTCTGTTTCCATGTAAGTAGATGATCAAGGAAACAAGAAGGCACGCCGTTGTTATACCACCACTAACGGCAAAAAGACCCTGAAAACTTCGCAATGGCACACTGGCGGAGGAAATAGTCCCATCAGACGTGCTGCATTCAGTGTCTTTAGACCACGGTTTCTCAGTATCTAACACCTTGCCGTTCTCTGTCAACTTAATTATTGCACGAGAGATGTCGGCAACCAAAGGAGATCCTTTCGGGAAAACCTGCAATTTTTTGACAAACGCATGAGAAACGATTACATTGAGAGCTGTAATATCAACATATAACAAGAATGTATGCTTTGAGATCAATCCTCTTCGTGTATTGCCCATTATTGAATATATTTCCTTCTGAACTTCCTAATCTACTTTCTACAAGAAATCCAATCATTCATGAATGGCATAGTCAGGAGAAGTACTTACATAGGCAAATCCATCTGTTCGATAGGTAGGACCAAATATCAAGTACTTTTTACAGTACTTGGATAAGAAGAGATTAATATAAGGAGCTACATCAAAGAAAGCTGATATACCACCATTTTTACTTCCTCTGGTTAAAGCTTCATCACAATTCTCGGGCGATTTGTAGGTCCTGATCTTGGATTCCTCAAACCCCAGATTTTTCAAGAAATCAATAATAAATGAGCCTTCTTGACACCCAACGTATGCTTCATTCTTAATAAGTTCCTTCACATCTGTGACGGCTGGTTGAAGTCTCCGTACCGTCAATGTTGACGATAGGCTTGCAGTGTAAGTTGAGCTCAAGATTAGAACAACAAAGATCCAAACCACTAAAACTAATCTGGATAAATTGCTCACAATCTTTTCTCCTGCAAAATATATTAACACATGAGATCAGACCCACGAGGGTGGAAGAAATTAAAAACATACATTTCAAGGACTATATCTTTCGCAGAAACATTTGAAAAATGAGATGTAGAAGGGGGGGGTTAGTTACTCTGTGCAAACACCAGTATCATGAACGAAAAGAAAAAGATTTTTCCGAAGTGTTCTGATGGTGGTCCTCGAAAAGCAGGGTTTACTCTGTGTTCAAGAATCCAGACAGCCATGCCCGTATAAATGAAAAATAATATACTTGTTAACCACAGGTTTTTCTCTAGGGGCTTCACGAAAGCCCACTTTCCACCAGTATCCTCGTAAGATATAGGCACAATACCAACTATCCCTCCTTCAGCGAACGGCAGAGTGAAGTCAACGTACATTGATCTGTTGGCTGTGATTGTAATGTCACCCACAGCAGCATCATAATTCTGAGGTGTGAAAGACAAAGTGAAGCGAAATATTCAAATTAGTCAAACAAACTTAATTAAGAAAATAACAGCAAGACAACAAAGCCAAATGATGATCATCAAGATGGGAAGATTAATCAAAGTCTGTAGCCTGACTTGCCTGAAGAAAAACTTCATATACAAGATCATTGTAGCTCCCAGCACTTGAACCATCCGGTTTCAAAAAGGGAACATACTCATAAGGCACAGCATATGGTAATGCTACCACGACAGCGTTGAATATATCTATATAGTATCCACTGACTCTGGTGACATTGGCTTGGTGATCCTTTACTACTTTCACAAATTCATCAAATCCTGATTTCACATGAACACCAATTCTTAGTTTTTTGCCTCCTACTGGAACTTCCCATCCTTTGGGTGTGATTATTGATTCTCCTGGCCACATGATTCTCCTAAAGTTGTCCTTTACAGTTGAATTAGAATTAGTAGCATTGACACTAAGGTCCCTCCTGATTCCAACTGATGGTATCCAGATTCCTACCTCTCTTTCCCCTTTTCCAACCACATTCAGTATTTGATAGGGTGATGGGCCAAGTTGTCCATTGATAAGATGAAAGTTTCCACTTAGTCCTTCAAACTTTGTATTAAAAATTGTCTTGAGAAGTTGAGGACCAATAGGAGAAGTTCCCAGAGTAAACGGGTCTGTGCCTGTTGAGTTAGTGTTTCCCGTGGAGTTTCTTGTCCTAACTCCAATTTCTTCTACTGCCGTAGCTAGTGCACAAAGTGTGTCATAAGCCCAGAGACCAAAAATACTCAGTTCTGCTTGTCCGATTTGAGGGTTTTCCAGAAGGAACTTCCTCTTCCATTTCCTTGTGAAAGATTCTAGCTTATTTGACTTGGGAACTAAAGGCTTTACACCCAGTACACCTTGCATGGCTTCCACGACATGCAAATCCATTGAATTGAGTAGATCCATCATCCCACTTGTAACAATCCAAGCATAACCATCAGTCATCATTCCTATTTCCTTTGCTTTTAAAAAGAATCGAGCTCCAAGGGAGTGCGAGAGATGCACCACAAATACTCGTGTTTGCATGGTGATCATTTTATACAGTTCTATCAGAAGAAAGTCATCTGATTCCAAAAGAGGAATAAGGCACCTGTATGAAACTCGAGCATTGATGTCTTGAAATGCATTAGATAAAGACTGAACAATACCATTCCCATAATCTGAATCTTCATATATGATGACAACCTGGCTCCATCCGAAAGCTTTAACAATGGAAGCAATTGCTCCAACTTGAGTGTCATCACTTTGGGTTGTTTGAACGAAATAAGGAGCTTGGGGACGAAGAGAAGGACTTGTTGCCGAGAAAGAAATAATTGGTACATGGGCCCTGGCTCCTAAATTTATCAGAAAATTGGCTTGTGAAGATTTTTGAGGACCAATTATGGCATCCACCTCTACATCTTTCAATAAATTGAGACCTGTTTGGACATAAAAAGCTGTAATCAGTTATTAATCAAGCATTTCATTACTTCCTCCATTTACAAGTTGCTTGTTTTTAAAGATTGCAATATATTTAGAACAGAGTATGTATGATAGGAATTCTCCTGATCGGACAGTAATGAAAGGAAGTTAAGAGGGAAGCATAGATAAATATTTGCAGCATTGAAATGAGACGAAGGAAATGAAAATGGTAAAATCATGAAATCTTAGGGTAATGTAGGTATATAGATGTAGGTATAGGCAATGATAGGAATAATGAAACATAATTTTAGTTTTTATAGTTGGATGGAAAACAAAACATAAAAATATAAATCTTTACCCAAGCACTATTTCATGCATAGATAATAGAAATGGCATGGAAGAGAAGTGAGTACCAGAGCTGGCAGCTTCAATAACCTGTCCCTTTGAGTCCCTAACATGAAGTATCAGACTGGTGCTATAGTTAGGATGTGCTGAATAAAAATCTGACAGAGCCAAAGACAAGCAGCTCAACCCAATACGTCCTACCAGTGAATCTAAATCAAGAATTACCCCAACCCGAAAGTTGGATGCATTCTCCTGATTGCTCTGTTGTGCAATGCACAAAACAGAGAGACAAGTGAGCATAATAGACAGTCGAGGAAGGGACATTTTTGCTGTGAAGTATTTGGCCAGGCTGAAATTCTTTTGCAAAATGTATATGCATCCACATTAATATGATATAACAGAAGGGAGTTGAATTGGTAAAAGTCCACATTAAGACTATTCACTAGATGTGAACCTAATTTTTTTTAATCCAAGTTGGATCTTTCAGCAAGAAATACGCTACTAGAAGTTCAGGTTGACTCTATTCTCTAATTGTCTAATTTTTAGGTAGATAAAATTGTTCCTGAAATTTCATAAACAAGACAATGTTTTAAAGATCCTCATCAAAGTCGTCCCTTCATCCCCAAATAAGATACACCATAATTTTAAAAAATTAAAAAAAAAAAATGTGAAACAAGAAATAATCAACAAAGTCAAAAGCATGGAGTACAGTAGTAATCCTTGTTCACTTCATTAGATGACCAACTGCGTGTGTATTAAGAAAAGCTTTGATATAAACTATAAAATATATAGAACTGATGTTACTACTAAGCAAAGGAAGGAGTCTTAGATCTAACATTATAGGAGACTTCCAAGAAAGTTCTGTGAGAATTAAACAAGTAATTTACCGTAGTAGTTTTCTTTGAGTCCAGTCCATCTAGGTTGTTCATTATTTGGATTATCCCCATCCTTTTTTCTGAATAACTTTTATTTCGTGAATTTTAAATTAATTTTTAAAAACTAAATACTTTTAAGTACAAATTTCTCTTGAAGTCCAAACAAATTTATGAATTAGTTTAAGTTGAACCAAACTGGAATTAAAAAAAAAACTTCAATTTAATTAAAGCTATTCAGTTCAATCTTAAACAAATTTCAAATTCTGGATAATATAGAGAGAGAGAGAGAGTGAGATAAGCTTAAATTAAAAGGGAAAAGAAAAATACTACGAGGAAGCAGACTTTCAAACTGAAAATAAAATTAAAAAAAAAAAAAACCGACCACCAGTATAACAAGTAAAGGACTAATAAACAAAGTCCATGAGAATCAGGATAATGATTTGTAGCAAAATGATGATGGTAATGATAATGTAGACAATGCAGACGGATATTGTTTTATACTAAAAGAGTGATATCACGCAATGATCAATTACTTCCAAAAGTAGAATAGGATTTCATAAAAATAAAGAGTAACTATCCTGGAGACGATCATGGCGTCGCAGTCCTCCCTGTCAGTGCAGAATTAAGAATCAAAGGCATCAATAGTTCTACTGGAAAAATGAAACCCCCAATTGCAGCAGTGATCAAATTTCAAATATCACACAGGTTTTCGTCATTCTGCAATTAGCTTGAAATCAACAGAAACAGAAGTGTTTTGTTTATTGAAAAAATTGGGGGGAAAATGAAACGAGCAATAGTATTTAGGCTTTAAAAATGTCATTTACGAATTGGGCTATTTCCTACCCTTACTAGTCATCACTGGTTATGCATGGGCCCATAGAACTAAAACGTTAAAATTATTTTCTCACTAAAAAAAAAAGAGAAAAAACAGGAACAGTCATTCACTTCACAAATAAGAATACGCATTTCCGAATACGAGGTTGATGGTTCAATATTTCAATAATCATTGTGAATGTCGCATAAGAGTCAGGTGAACCTTCCTCAACGCAACTCGGGCCTACCCTACCATATAAGAGTTATTGTAAGATTTTTCTTAACACAATTTAAACTAAATTTAAATTAATTCAAGTCGTAATGACTCCAAAAACCATATTCACTAACCAAAAAAATATATATACTTCCAATTTTTAGAATTAAAAGTGTGGATGCATGCATGGTGCAATGGATGAATCATAATCATGATCATCAATCTTAGTGTTTTAAATCGATGTTGATGGAGATGGATGGATGGATGGTTTTCTTTTTTGGCGGAATTCAACACAGCATTGCCAATGCTGTTCGGTCCTGAACCGGCAGATCATGTGTGTACCTTTTTTAGGTTCTTTAAACTTATTTTTTCTTTGGCATTTCGTTTTGTTACTTACTTCACCATCATACATATCTCTCAACTTTTATATATATATATATATATATATATTCCCCCTACCCCCCTTCCTTCCTCCCATCGCCAACACCTGGCATAACTCTGCAAGAAGAAGAAGAAAAAAAAAAAGGAGAGAGAGATAAGATCAAAACACCCACCCCCCACCACCACCACCACCACCACCGCCACACACATACACACAATATATATTATATATGTACACAAATCAACATACGATATGTCATGTCAACTATTTTTTGTTTTTGTGTCCATATATTATTCCGTAGATCCATCTTTCATTCCAAAATTTTCCTTTCCATTCCACACCCTTTGAGGTGTAGTTGTTAAAAGTTAAAATAATCAAAATAATAAAAAATACAAAATAAAAAAAGCATTTAATTCTCTATTTCTGGAATAAAGAGAAATCAAAAGCAAAAGGCTTGAAATTTATATGCTGCTACTGGAAGCAGAAACGAGGCAGTCCTAATGAAATTTTTCCTTTTTTCTTTTTTATTTTTTTTAAAAAAAATAAAAAATAAAAAATAGAGTTACTGGAGAATGGAGATAATGGATTTGTCGTTAGCCCAAAAGTGACGAATCGGCGTGTCTTTTTCTTTGGGCTCTTCTTCTTATACGTGGTTAAAACTAATGATCTTTGTTGACATTCTAAAGCCCATCAATTTCCTTCACTTCTTTTTTTTTTTTTTTTTTTTTTTTTTTTTTTTTTTTTTTTTTTTTTTTTTTTTTTTTTTTTTTACTCCGACTAATTTAGATTCTACCATTGTCTACACTCACAATTCGTGTAAACCTCTCAAACTTGTATAATATTTTCACAATGCTCCCTTTTACATTTGGGAGATGGTGAAGAAGAATAAGAATCATATGATATCTTCATCTTCTTCTCTCTTTATTCTTTTTACAAATATTCTGATTTGAATCATCAGCCATATGGGAAGCTCAAACAGATATCCCTGCTGGAAAATATCTTATATTCTTTTTCTATCAAATTTGTTTAAAAATAAATAAATAAATAAAAAATTGAAATTTTGAAGAAGGAAAACAAAAATGGATAAGAGTAATAAATTTTTTTAAAGATTTTCTTTATTATTATGAATTTTTGGGGTAGGGGGGAAACGCGAGAGAGTGGAGGGTGAATGGAGTCAGATTGGAGGGAGTTTGATCCGTTTGATCCGTACACGTGTTAAATTAGTGACGTCAAAGAGACAGCACAAGAGAGTAGAATGGGTCCCACTGATAGGTATAGACATCTAACCGTCACATCCTTTTCTCCTCTTTAGTCTTTGGGAGCAAGTGGGCTTTGTCCCTCTTTTGTTTTCCTTTTTTAAAAAAAATTATTTCCCCGAAATATATATTCAGCCCAAAATTAAACAAAACTACTTAACCCCCCAGGATCACTATTTTTATGTTAATATAAGATATTTATACCTAATTTTCTAAATTAATAAAAAAATAATTATTACTTTGAAATTTTACCTAATTATTATTACAAAAATAAAAGTTAAATTATTAAAAATTTAACCAAAATGTAACTTAGTTAGTAGCAGTCTCACTTATAATATGAAGGTAATGAGTTTGAGACACAATAGTAATTAGGATTTTTCAAAAAAAAAATTAAAATAATAAAATATATATACAATAGATGGAGGAATTGTCCTAAGGTTAAATCCTCCAAATGAAATTGAGTTGGTAAGGATGAAATTGTAGGTTAGAACCCGACTTATGTATGTAATCGGAAATTAATTTGAATGTGAATTTAATTTAAAGATATCCTACATAGTTTATAATATCTCGGGCAATGATATATCATATCGAAAAGAAATATAATACTTTACCACATATATTTTAGGATTCAAAATTTATGTGTATTTGTTGTTAAAAAAAAGTGGAATATGGAAATAGTATCATAGTTAATATATAATCCAAGCATTCCATACAATAACAAAGAAAAGATCGTAATTTTCCTTTCCAAAATTAGTATTTGTTGCAATAATTGTAGTGAGCAAAGTTCATGCACCCATCCATCCATCCATCCATCCCACGATTCCCATATACATAGTAAGTAGTAGTATTTGTTAAGTAGTCATATCTCATCACTCAGTATTTTTAATAATTACAAAATCAGCATGGATTGGATATGGTATATCACCATTTTAATTTTATTTATTTTTGTGACCAGCCAGATCCGCAAGTCCGTGTTGTGACTATGGATCCGACAATACTTACGGTCAACTATTTAGCGTTGTCTTTATTGCATCAAAAGGAATACGTTGAATTGCACGTCCAGGATTCTAGAGGTGACTCCTACCCCTCGGGGTGTAGCACTTAGTTCTCATAGCCCGGGTTAATTACCCGCTCCGATACCAACAGTTATGACCTGGTCTCGCAAGCCCCTGTCGTGACTATGAGCCTAATAGCACATACGGTCAACTACTTGATATTGTCATCGATGTACCAAAAAAGGATATTTCGAATTGACTATGAATATTTAAGTTCATTCTTATATTCTATTACACATTCACTTATCATATCGATGTGAGACGAGATATCATAATTCTTCTATAATAATTAATTAATAATACTTTTTACAGCAATAATAATAATAATAATAATACACATTATTTTCAATAATTTAATAAAAAAACTCATTTAAATCACCATAATATCATAATTTAGCAAATAATAATAATAATAACTGGTTGGATTTTATTTATCTCTGACCTAGCATCACATGATATAATATCTCTAGGAATCAGTTTTAGGAGTTATTTTGATTTATTTTATTATTTAAATTCGGAGATATTTTTATTATCTATATTAAGTAAGTAGTATAAATAATTGACATCCTTTTTTTAAAAAAAACAAATAATAAATAATAAATAAATAAAAATTCTCTAGAAGATCTGTCTGTGCTCGAGCGGTTGATGTAATGCCACGTTGCATGTCGAAACAAAAAATCTCCATCTCCAATAGAACAGCCAATTAGTACAAGACTTACAGTGTACTTTTTTTATATATAATAATAATAAATAAATAGGAGGGCAAAAATGTCTTATTATCATTTCAATATAAAATATATATATATATTTGTTTTTATAGTAATAACATATCATTTCTTTACCTTATTATTAATACGGTAGTGGTAGAAATAAGTAAAAATTAATAAAATAAAATAAAAAGTGAAACCATTTATTAAAAGAAAATTATGCAAATAATATAAAAATTTAATTCTAAATAAATAAAAATAGATACATCTAATTCTAGGTAGAGGAAAATTACTTTCCATTTTAATGATAGTGTTGGTCCATGGCGTGAATGGATGAGGAAATATTTTACTCAATGGGAGGAATTGGGTTAGTGCCACGTATGTATACGTATATTTATTTCATTTCTTTATTCTAAAATTAAATATTTATTTAATTTTAAAAGCAATTGACATGAAAATAGAAAGAAATGTATTTATTTTTTAAAAAATATATAATAATACCTTCTTTTCTTCTTCTTTTTTTCTAATGCGTAGGCAAAGGGAAATAAGGAAAGGTAGTGTATGAGTTTTGATTACCAAATGTTTGGCTATTTATTTGATTCCACGTGGGTGGGACTGAAATTTTGGGTAGTCCCTAACTTATTTTTAGGGTTCTAATTAAATGGCTCGATTGCGCTTTTTTAGAAGTGAATATGTAATTATATATAAGAATATGCCTAGATATTTATAAAAAATTCAAAGACAATTGTATGTGAATCTTGTTAAGCTCATAGTCACGTTAATAATATATATTTGTATGTAAAATATATTTTAAAAACAAGGAAAATAGTCTCTTTATTTTTTATTTTCATTATAATAATTTTATTACATAATTAATATTTTTTATCAAAAATTAGAAAAAAAAATTGAACGAAAAATATATGATAATTTCAATATTTTCGTTGAAAACAAAAATAATGGAAAATTTAAACACTGGTGTAGACAATTAAAATTTTATTTCCTGTAAAATTTGAAATTATAAGAAATGTGACAATTGAATACAACAAATTTATACAATAAATGAGATTTCGGGTCCAATCTCTATGGATCCGTTGATTCGATCCGTCGTATATCCGATAGGCGTTTTGGGCTTATCTCGATCCAATTGATTTAATTTCTTCCGATGGGCGTTTTGGGCTGGATCTCGGAATGGATTCGATGTCGAAGACTTTTGGGCTTGATTTCGATCTATCGAACAATTTGATTTCTTCTTCCAAGGGCTTTGGGCTTTGTCTCGGAATGGACTTTAGACTTCGAGAGGAAGGGCCGATTTCGACAGAGGTTCGGTATCTTTCAAATATCTCTCAACTTCACAGCTTCTTGTGATTAGTGTGTAACCCTTTTCATGAAGAAATTTACCCTCTATTTATAAATAGAGTGAGTGACAATCAATGATTATGAAGTTGTCACGTGTTATATAATATTTATATATCTACAACTGGTAATGGAGTACTATTTTAAGGAAAATATTAACTATTAAAAAAAGAAGGACAAATAAGACTCAAACAAATACATCCACTAATATTTCTTCAAATCAACTCAAATATGCGTCATCTCTTGACTTTTTCCACTATTTTTTTCTTTTTTTTTTTTTTAATGAATTCTAAAATTTTGTCAGTATTTTATTTATTTATTAATTTTTTTAGGATGGGAAAAGGGAGACACGTAACTTCTCTGAAAATAAATATTTTTAAAAATTTAAGAGATTACAATATTATTAATTTTTCTATTTTTTTTGGTAAACAAATTTTTTTTTCTTATTTATTTTATAAACATTAAAAATGTAAATTATTAATTAAAAGAAATAAATATTGTTTTTTTTTACTTTTAACATTTATGTTTTATTAAACTTAAACATATATCACCTCAAAAAAAAAAAAAAACTTAAACATATATAATACAATATATAATATATAAACTTACTTAAACTTAAACATATAATATTATAATATATAATAAACTATGTGAGTAACACTTAAAATTTTCAAAAATCTAGTTTTTCGACAAAACTTTTTTTTTTTTGTTTTTTTATCCTAGAATTATTTAAACGTTTTAATTTTTCAATTAGGTCAAAATATTATATTAAATAACAAATTTTTTTAATCATGTGAATTATATTTTTTTTTTTTAAATATAAAATTTTATATAAAAATATATTAATTACTTAAATACCAATATAAAAGTCACGTGCAAGTTATATGATCAATAAAAATTATTATTAAACATAATGATAAAATTAGAACATTTAAATAGTTCCTAAATGCTATCATTTAAAAAAAAATTTATTAGATAAAATTTAAATGAAAAAAAAATCATATGTAAAAATTAATTTTACAAAAAAGTTTAGGTGTAAACTAAATAATTTACTAAGAATCATTATAATATAAGACATAAATTTCATATTTTTTCATTTTTTTAATTTTATTTTTACATTGAAATGTCTGTTTAAATAATTCAAAAAATGCATGCTATATAAGCATAAGACCGGGATGAGTTGGTAAGAAACTCTTTGGGGTTAAATAATATTTTTAATGTTTAAATCTCAACTCATATATACAACGTCTTTAAAATTTAGAAAAAAAAAAATGGTGCTATATCATTTATTGCTTTTTATTTTTTAAATTATGGTGTATCATTTATTACACTTCATGTTATAAAAGTATTTTTATTGGATAATAAACTCCTTTATACTATCATTAAACGCCAACCTTTGTCGGCTAAGGTTGGCGGAGTGGCGGAAAGCCCTCCCCAACTCCCTGGTCACCGGGGTTCGACACTCCCCATCCCCCATGTACTCAAAAAAAAAAAAAAAATTTAAAATTTTTGATTAATATTAATTTTTGTTAACACTATAAATTTATTAAGAAAAGTTTAACTAGCAGGAATTTTTGAGTAATTGATGAATTTAGTCTCAAACAAATTTATGTTTGACAAACTTAGTCCTAATTTTTTTTTTTACTTTTAAAGTCCCAAACGTTTTTAGTTAAAACAACTAAGTCCTTTTTCACAAGTTTCACCAATTTTTTTTAAAGATTTTTGTGATTTTAGTTGATTAAAGAAAGGACAATTAAGTCACTTTACATTAAATATTTACAAAATTAGAGTGAAAAAGGTTGCAACACTCATTCACAAAATATTTTTGAAATGGTAAAACGATATATATAAAATTTTTTTTTTATGAAAAATGACTTGATTACATTTTTCTTTTATTTAATAAACCATAAAAACCGTTAAATTTTTTTAAAAAGAATTTGACAAAATTTGTGAAAAAAAAAACTTAGTTTTCTTAAGTAAAAAAGTTTAGGATTTTAAAAGTAAAAAAAAATAATTTAAGACTAAATTTATCAAATATAAATTTATTTGAGATCAAATTTACCAATTATTCTATAGATTTTTAACAAAAATTTATAAGAAATATTTTTATGGCGAGTTAAATATTAAAAAGGCATATAAACTTATATAAATTTTCAAAATATATATATATTTTTTTAATTTTGAAGTATTTTTACTTTTATTGTCCTTCAAATTTATGGCTTAAAAAAATCAGATTCCTACAAACTAAATTACGTCTTTTGATAAATTTTAAAAACGTTATCTTAAATTTTAAATAGAAGATAATTAATAAAAAAAAAAAAAGTAAAGAAAAGAAAAACTGTGGTATGATTTTCTACAAAGTGGATCAATCGTCAATGAACTTTATTGTCTAGTGGGGCCTGGTGATGTCTCCTCTCGGCAGCTAAAGGCAACCAAAATTTTAAAAATAAAAAATAAATAAATAAATAAATGCACAAAATATTAGCAATTGGGACTTGATCCAAACTATGTTCATTGTACTTCAAGTTTTTTTTTTTAAAATTGTTATGCAATTGATTTTCATTTATTTTCTATTTTTGTTTGTATGCAATGCAACTTGGAGGTAAAGTGATATTTACAGTTTTATTCTTATCATCAATTTATTTATTTATTTATTTATTTTTTAAATATCATCAATTTATTAATATATTGAACATACGCCTGCAAAATTCAATTCTTATTTAAGAGTAGAAGACTTTACCATGACTCATGATACTCATAATAAGTGTCATATCTTTAATTTTGTGTAACATTCATAATGTGTTTTTACATTGTACTAAATCATAAATTAGTATATCTTGCACACTTTATGTGTATATTCCAAACAAGTCATATCAAATATTTTATTTAATTGAAGTTCCTCTCATGATCTAATGGTTTAGGAGTCTCTCCCTTAACCTTTCGGTTGAGGGTTCAAATCTCTCATAACCATTGGTTTAAGAGTTTCTCCCTTACTTCTTGGTTTGTCAAGAGTTTAAGGGTTTAAACTTCGTGCGAGTATACCCGCATTGTTGGGCCTTCCTGAATGGATTAGTTTAGGTCGAAAGGACTTGAGATACTACCTAAAAAAAAATTATTATTATAATTATTTAAATTAAAATATTTTAATGTTGTTTTTTAATTAATTAAATCATTATTGATGTATCAACAATATATTAAATAATCTCATGCGGATATAAAACCATATGTTTATTAATTCAAAATCAAGCGATTATTTTTGTAAAATTTAAGAATGTAAAATAAATAATCTAGATCGAAAATTTATAGTTACTAAGTTAACTAACTTAATAAATTGTGATTTACAAGTGAGACACACTTATATATAAAATAATAATCACTTTAATTATTTATTTATTTTAAGAAGAAAATAATAATGATACAGATTTTTAAGTAATTATTTATTTATTCAATATAACAAAAATGCATAATTAAGTAAATTACAGTATGTCCAAATACATTTCACTTTGAAATATAGGAAAATATATATTTTTGTTTTGGGGGGTGAATAATAGAAAATAGTTTTTTGAATGCGCCGACCACAACATTTAATTATATGAAGAAAAAAAAAAAAAAAGGAAAAAAATTACTTGGGCTAAAAACAATAGGAGTGGGATGTCGACCGGTGGTTATCATTGTCAACACAAAGAATCTTGTCGTGTAGCGGAGGACAGGAGCGTTGCGGCCGGTAATTTCTAAAAACTTACGGGCCTAAAGTGGTAATTTCACCTCTTCCAAAAAACCTCCTTTCATAAAAATCAAGAATAAAGAATGTACCCCAAAATTGAATAATAATAATAATAATAATTTTTCCTTTATTTTATTTTATTTTTTTTTGTTGGAGAGAAAATGAATCCACTGTAGGGTAGGTATAGGATAGGACAGCTTAGTAGAGTAGAAACACAAGCCTTCTTCAGTCCCCCCAGCCTTTTCTCTATATTTCTCTCTCTATATTGAATATATATATAAAAATTTTCTCTCTCACGCATATTCACACAGTGGAGGTGTGTGGTTAGGGGAAGAAAGAAGTGGAGGGAGAGGAAGAGGAAGAGGAAGAGGAAGAGGAAGAGGAAGAGGAGGTGAATTGAATCAATCGTGGGGGGTGTTTGTTTTAATGATACTATTACAAACAAATCTGCTTTTTGGTGGAGAGAAGAACCTGATGCCCTTTCTGATGTGTGAGTGGGTGGTGCTGTTTTTTCTCAGCAATCTCTGTTACAAATTTTACATATACATCTCTCTCTCTCTCTTTCTTTCTTTCTTCCTCTCTCTCCTTCTTCTCCTTTGTAGTCAGTCTCTCTTGGATAAGTTTTTATATTCTCTTTTTCTTTCCTTTCTTGCTTGACCTCATTTTTTTCTCATCTCAACAGGACCTCTTTTTTGAGAGGGTGAGAAGGTTTGTGTATAGCAGCACGTTTTCTTGATTTCTCTGATCTGGGTCTAAAGCTTTTTCTTCTTGTATGGGGGTTTAAAATCTGGTTATAGTAATCTTTCTGGGTCTTTTTCCTTTTCTTTTTTTGGCAAGAATTTTTTATTCTTCTGATTTTTTCTTCATTTCTTGTGTGTACGCATGTACTTTTTTTGGTGGATTTTCATCTGGACTCATCATTTGCTGTTGAAGTCTTTTTTTTTTTTTTTTCCGATAAATGAAGCTTCTGATTTCACGATCTCCTCTACCTTCAATTTTATTTTGGGGTTTTAAATCAATAATTTTGGAAGACTTCCGAGTCTTTTGCTGGTTTTATACTTTGAAAGGGAAACAAATCTGGTCTTTTGGTTTGTGTATGATTTTTTTGCGGTCACTGTTTCTCTTTACTGTTCATCCGTAGAATAGAGAGACTTAGGTACTCGATTTTCAATTCTACGTTTTTTTTTACGGCTTTAAAATATTTCAATTTGTTGAATCTAGAATGTTCTTGGGGGGGTTGGCTTAATTAAGTTTGGATCTTTAGGGTGGTGTTCCATGTACACAATTCTGGGTTTTCCTCTCTCTCTCTGGGAATCTTCTTTATCTTAGTTAGTACTCTCTCGATTTACTATCTTCAGATTCAAGGTTTGGAGTGCTTAATTGCTTAGTTGTTTCCAGCTTGAATAGTCTTTCTTCCTTTTTTTTTTTTTTAGCAAATTTATGTACTTTTGTCTTGGTTTGCCCACATAAAATAACGTTTCATGAGGGTCGGTTGATCTTCATTCGCATCCTTGCTTTGGAGGTTTCTTTGCTTTTCAAAATTTCTTTGTTGTTGATTCAATCAATACTAGAAGTTGATGCTTCCGAGCACATGAAATAACATGTCTTCTGTTGAGTAGTCTTTCTCGATGTTGAAGTTCCTGATCTCATGTCATGTTTTATTTCGGCTGTGTTGCAGGCTTAACTAATTGATGAAGAAAGAGGGAAATCTCTTGGTTGTGGGTTATCTTTGATTCCTTGTTGGTGGTGGGGTTTTAGGAGTTTGTGAGGGAGGCCTGCCTGAGGAGGCTACTGTTATGCTGAAGGGTACGTACAAGATAGTGGTAGTAGTTCTTGTGGCTGTTGGGAAAACAGCACAAGAAGGGAGACGGTAATCAGCAGATGTTATCCGTTGAAAACCCTCCACGAGATCCTCCTTCCTGTGAAACTGGTAGTGATGAAGCAGAGCCAGTAGATCTGTTGAATTCAGCAGACCTTCTTCATGATAATCAAAATCCCAAGTTCTCCATAAGGTAATTTCCTTTTCTTCGGTCAGATCCACCTCTGACTCTTCTTCCATCTTCATCTTCTCTCCAACTAATTATTCTTAGCAGCTTCCAGAGATTATTATTTGTTTAATTAGATAAGAGGGTGTTGAGTTAAGTTGTCCTTGATCATTGGAGGGGTCAATTTTATGTCTCCTTTTTTTTTTTTTTTTTTCTTTCTTTTCGTTACTGTTATTGGTGGGTAAATTTTATGATTTTTTTTTTTTGATTCTTCCTGTGGTGAGTCTTTAACGTTTTCCACCTCCGACGTTCATCGTTTATCAAATTCCTCCATGGGAACACCTACGTTTTTGGTACCTTTTTATTATTGTTGACATGTGATATGGGAACTGTTGTATGGTTTTGCCCAGAATCACAGATATATATATATATATATATATATATATTGGAGTTGGTGCTTTGATTTGGAATTAGTAATGTGTTGTTTTGTGTTGTGTTGCAGGGATTATGTTTTTAGTGCTCGGAGCAAAGATATAACAAAAAACTGGCCATTTTCTCAAGAGAAACTCCAAGTTTGTTTGAAGCATGGCGTGACAGAAGTGTTGCCTCCTTTCCAACAACTTGATGCTTTGAGAGAAGATCCGTCACAAGAAAAATGCAACGCAAGACTTATTGACGACCACCCACAAAGACCAAGCAATTCTGATGGGAATACGAAGCTTTACAGACCAAGAAGTGATGATGATGATGAATTTGTGTTTGTCGATTCTAACGTTGGATGTGACGAGAACAAATTAGTTGTGAGTGGATCTCAAGATTTCCCGTCTACAACTACAACTCAGTCTTGTTCTGACGCTGATTCTGCAGCACTCCCCACTAAAAAGACTCCTCCTTTAGGATCAGAAGCTACAAATAACAACAACAAAAATAATAATAATAATACCTTGCAAGAAAAAGAACAGTGTATAGAAAAATCTGAGGCTGTTATTCCACCTCCTAAATCTAAGCCAGAGAGTGTTGTTAAGAAGTGCAAATTTATTGTCAAATTGAGTAATCTTGGCCATACAGCAGGTGCCAAGGAAAAGGAAGACACCCCCACAGCTATGAATAACAGCTATTTGTTGTCAGAAGCAATGGCTTCTAAAGTTTGTCCAGTTTGCAGAACTTTCTCGTCATCTTCTAATACTACATTGAATGCCCATATTGATCAGTGTCTGTGTCTCTCTGGTGGGGATTCAGCAGCAACTAAGTGGCCCGGAGATTCTAGGGTGATTAATAAGCATCGGATCAAGCCTAGAAAAATGAGATCTATGGCTGATATCTATGAAACAGCGTTACACTGTACTTTGGAGGAGCTTGATCGGAGAAATGGGACTAACTGGGCTTCCAATTCTTCGTCTATGCCGGCGGCGGCTCAGGAGACTAAGCATGATGATGATGATGATGGTGGTGGACGGTCTTCTCCGCCACTCAATTCCGACGACGAGGAGACTCATAATCAAAGTGCTGTCTATATTGACGCTAATGGTACTAAACTCCGTATCTTATCCAAGTTTGATGATCCATCGTCTGATTCTAAGTCTTCAGATGATCCTCGGCCTCGGAGACTTTTAAAAGGAGGCAAATTTCTTTTGGCAAAGAAAAAGAATAAGAAGAACCACTATTTCCAGAAACATCTCAAACTTTCTAAACACGATGACCCTCTTGGCAAAAAGATTTGTTCTTCTGATCCTGTTCCTACTACTCAGGTATGTAACTCAAGATTCTATTTTTTTTTTTACTTCGTTCATCTTCCACCGGAACCCATCAACGTCTATCATTCTTTTTTTTTTTTTTTTTTTTAAATTTTTTATTATTATTATTTGAATGCTTATTTTAAATGTTCTATGAACATATACAGATATGGGTTGTTTTTCTTTTCCAATGTTGGTTGGTTCATGATTTGAAATGTGCATATCTTTCATAATCTTCATTTTAATGTTTGCATTTTTAAATGCCATGCAAGATTCAGTTGTGGTTTATTTATGTTGCAAACAGATTGACAAAGATCAAGATAGAAACTTTTCCTGCGAAAAGAATTATGTGAAAGTGGATTACATTCCTCAGCAGCTCAAAGCTTTGGGTAAACCAGAATTGATAAAAGGATGGGTGTGTTCAAAGAGAACTGGTCTTACAAAGAAAAACAATGGTCGGGATGATCATCTCCACTCGGGAGGTAATAATGCAAATAGAGAGATGCAACCTGAAAATAATCAATCATCTCTATGTACTAATGTGAAGAAAAGCAGTGTTGTGAAAAGTCGGCCTGAAACTTCAACCTCTCCCTCAAACAGCAAAAGAATTGATAATTCATTGCATGAAGCCGACAGTGAGTATGGAGACCACCCTTCTCCAAAAAAGAGGTTTGGGTTTTCTGCTATGGAGTCTCATGGTTGCCGTAATAGAAAGAGATCTTTAATGGTGGAAGAGTTTCCTGAGAGGAGTCCAAAGCATTTAAAGCAGCATGATGGTAGGAGGAGGATGATTGAGGTTAAATCAGGTACTCCTAGAAATGTTGAACATTCTGTTATCAGCCCCAAAATGTCCTCCAGTAGTGGTCCACAAGAACTTAATTCAAAATCTAAGTTCTTGTTTTTGAAGAAACGTGCCTTGTCTGCTGCTGATGGTCGAGCATCTGGGTCTGATTCTAAATTTTATTCAAAGAGGAAATGTTCCGCTGTCAAGAAGTCTAGGATGCAATATATATCTCAAGCAAATCAGAAGGGAGTAGTATCGCCCACTAGAGTGGATCGACATTTCATGCAAAGTCCAAGTAAAATACAAGCCAGTGTTGAGGGGACTTCTTCTGAAGAATGCACTGAAAGAACAAGAACAAGGGACAAGAAGATCAGAGATGAAATAGATTCTGAGGAGGAAGAGGTTACACGTAAGAACTCACAGTCACCAATAACTCATCATCGTGATGTTGGTGAAAATTCTGGTTCTTTAATGCTATCTGGTGCTTTTGGTTGTACTTCTGCTTCTGATGGTAGGGAATCTGTAGGAAAAAGTGAGAGTGCTGCTACTCGCAGGAGAGACATCAACATTGAGCTGCTGCCTTCTGAAGAAACTGTTGTTGGGACATTTACGGGTTTTAGTAAAAGATTAGATCCTAGATTTAATGGAGTTGAGGATGATCCAAGGGATATGCAGTGTGATTCAGAGCAGTATATTGAAGCATACAAAGGGCCAACAAGTTCAGGTGAGCAGGAGATGTTTTGTACAGATGTAGTAGGTGGTGATGAGAACATGATGGGGAAGAATGCTTGTCAGATTGTGGAATTGGACTCAAGTAATGGGCAAGGAAGTAATTACTTTGGTGAAGTTGATTCCATACCGATACCAGGACCACCCGGATCGTTTTTGCCAAGTCCAGGGCGTATGGATGCAGAAGATATTCCGGGAATGTCATCCTTGAGCTCCAGCAGAATTCAATCTTCCGATGGCCAACATCAAGAGTTGATAGATCATTCATCTGAATCTCCCATTTCAACTATTTCAAACTCTACTTTGGGAAGATATGATGTGAAATCCTCCTCCGAAAATGTCTCTGGTGGATCTCCCCTTCTGGACCAGTTGAGATCTTCTGAGGTTGCTACTACTAATGTGGTGGATAATTTCACAGCATCTGATGCTCGAGAGGTTGCTGAAAAGGAAGCCTCTTTCAGATATAAAACTGATCAACAACCCTGTTGCTGTTCACGGAAAGAGATCATGTCAACACAAAATGTTGCCTTAAATTATCAGGATTCTGCACTTTTAAGGAGACGGACCATGGCTGCTGCTGCACCTTCCTGTGGGAAGCAGGAAATGAACGGTGTTAATAATGGGAATGAAAGAAGTCTGGTGCCTGAAGAGGCTAGATCATCATCATCCTCCATGGGACAAATTTCCTCTCAAGTTTCTTCTGTTCCTCCACCTCCAGTTGTTAATGGAAATTATGAATCTATCAGTCCACCAACTCCAAATCCTGTCCTCAGACTCATGGGTAAAAACTTGATGGTTGTGAACAAGGAAGAAAACGTGGATCAACAACAGTTGAGGAGAACATCCCAATCTAGTAGTAGTACAACTACTACTACTACTATCCATGAAAACTCAAAAGCAGCTCCCATTCCCATGATGATGGTCTCAAGTGGACGTTCTCAAAATGAACAGGAGGAGCACCATAATGTGGTTTCTCAAGGAGGACGGTTTTTCTATGATCAAAGTGAAACAAAGGAGGGATTCATGCAGCAGCCTGATATGATGATGATGATGAGATGGTCAACTGGTTTTGGAAATCATCAGATGGCTTCCAGTAGGAGTACAGGCAGAGGATTGACTACTACTAATACAGGTGGTGGGTATCATACACCTATCCAACATCTACAACCATCAAGGATTCCAATGAAGTACGATGATGACATGGAAAAAGCTGCTTCTGCTGCTGCTCATGAAAATCCTGTTCTACGTTGGAGGAGAAGGGAGAGTTTGGATCTTCAAGAAAACACCATGAAGGAAGTAATCGTAATCGATGATACACCACCAACTACTACTACAGCAGTGGGAAGACATAGCTACCAGCACAGGAGAGAAGGTGCAGAATCTAGGAGGAGTTCAGGGTGGAATTTGAACCCTTTTTATATAAATCAGCCTTCCTACGAGTCTTTAGCATCATCATATACTGGACCTGGAACAGCTGTCAATCCAAGTTTTCGGATAGGAACAAATGGAAATCCAAATCCAAATCCAAATCCAAATCCAATGAGGTGGAATTGCAATCCAGAGGGTGGTGACGTTGTTCATCATTATCATCATGTTCATCCGAGTTCTTTAACAGCAGCAGCAGCTGCTGCTGCAACTTCCTCACCAGCTCGTCTGAGATCTGAATTGTACAACTCTTCAGCTGGGTTCTAGCATGCATGCATGCATGCATGCCATGGATAATAATGATGGGCTTTTTTTTTTTTTCTCATAGAACTTTTGATGGTGGTTCGGGTTCAAGAATGCCTCAGGGTAGTTGTTTTCCTTCTTCTTGGGGGTTCTTGATTTTATAGGGATCTTGCTAATTTCTAGTGGTGTATCTTCTAATACTAGTTAGTAGCTTTATAAGTTGTTTTTTTTTTCGAGGCTTCTATGTAGCAAAAAGAAAAGACTTAAAAAGAGTCGTTTCCCCTTAGCCAATGACAAAATGTAACAAAGGAATCCTTGAATAAAAACCACTTTGAGATTTGAGAGAAATTCCAAAATTTCAAGAAATGTTTAATAGCATCAAAAACAAAAACACGTACATGTTAATAATTTGCATGGAAAAATCTTGCATGCAAAACCAAGATAATAATACTTTTTTTCCAGTGTTGAACTTAAAAAAAAGAGAAAAATGAGAGAAGAAGCTTGTGTGTGTGTGTGTGTGTGTGTGAGGGAGCTGGGGGAAATGGAGCCTCTTTCTCTCTGTCCAGCGACAATTTGCATTATTATTATTGCATGTAATCATAAACAACAATGAGAAGGATGTACGTATCCATACTGTTATTTTTTGCTCTCTTTGCGTGTGGCCCTAAAATAAGAAAAAGAAATAAGAACCGTTTGACAGCCACTATTATTAGTTTTCTCTCTTTGCATGAGGTTTTTAAAAAAAGTTAACAAACACACCCTAAAGGAAGATTATGGCAGAGTATGAAATATAGCCGTTGCAGAAGAAGTGTGCATGTCTATATATATTCATTCACATATGATGTTTATTACCCTGAGTACGGACCAATATATATATATATACACAACACCATTGTGTGTGTTTCACGCACGAACAAGAATATATATATATATATATATAGAGAGAGAGAGAGAGAGAGATAGAAAGAGGAGTTGAGTTGGTCAAAAGACTTGACACAAAAAGATGAGAAGAAGACAAATCAAGAATAATGGCCGTTAGATCACTAGTGTTTTTCTTACCATGTGATACACGAATTTTTTTCATTTTTATTTTTTCATTTTTATTTATTGAATTACTATCTGAACCAAAAAATAAATAAATTTCAAGGGTCGGAAATTGATAAGGCCATGTTTGGTTAATAGGGAAAGATAATGAGAGAATAAGACTGGTGATATACATATACATATATATGTGTGTTTGTGTGGATGGAATGTGAAGGGTGCAATTTGCGTGGAGAAAGCTCGACAGCTTCAATAAACCCATAAGAAAAAAAGAGGACTGAATTGCTCAAAAAGTGGGCCCTACTTTTTTTTTTTTTTTTTTTTTTTTTTGGTAATTGATCATAGTCCTGTGTTCACCTTATATCCAACTAAACCGAATTTGAACTGTGTCGGATCCTATAGTAAAGATCACCCATATTGATCCGTGTCTGTGTCGGATCCTATTGGAGAAAAGCTCTCACTATACTTATTTCTCTATAGGAAAAATTCGAACTCGAGATCTTACGAAAGGGGAACCAAACTTTCAATAAGTGTTGGTGTGCCCTACTTTGTCTTTCAACTTACCTCTTTATTATTACTCTTTCTTTCTTTTCAGAATCCCCAAACACTAATTGTTAACCCCAAAGTTTTCGTAAAAAGAATATTACTACTTTTATATATATATATATATTATTTTTTTAAAAATTAAAAAAAAATTAAAGTGTGGGAAGATAAAGGGATTAGATTCATAAGAGCATATAAAGTTGGGGGACTTATTAAGACAATATTGACTTTCTTAAATAAAATTAAAACGCCCACGAGAATAGTGGACCCCACATCCATCATCCATCAATTCTCCTCCAGCACCACCAATACCCACCCGTCGTTTTCCATCCGTGGTGGGACCCACTATTTTACTATTTCGGTCAACCACACGAAACAAACAAACAGTCCAAAGGAGCTTTTGAGAAAACTCTTAATTAATTTATTACTGTTTTAATATTCTTCTTTTTTTTTCCTTCTTAGATAATTAATTATATATATATTTTTTTTTACAATTAAATCGAAAAAAATATTAAAAAATCTACATATTAGGAGCCGGACGCAGTTGAGCACGAGATGCAGAATATATAGATAATTAATTATATATACATATTATTTATTACAGTGGAAGAATTTATTATCTACTAATAATAATAATAATAATAATGTAAGTCAAGAATTTAATTATTATTTTTATTATTTGGAATAAGATAATGGCTTAGCGCATCTAAGGTGGTCAAGAAGATTATTTTATTATTAATGTTATTCAATTTGTTTATCTTTGTGCGCTAACTTTATTTGATTTTTTATTTTTTTAACATATAAAAATAATAGCAATGTTCTTTGTTTGGACACCACAATCTCCAACTTTAAATACAAACAAAAGAGATAAAATAAAATATAATAAAATAAATTTTGTGGTGGCTATAAACTATTGAATATATTATTATTATTTTTTTAAAAAAAATATTCCACGTCACATTGTGGGGATTTCTTGAGCAGCAGGCGATGTATTTTTTTTTTTTTTTTAATGAAAAAAAATAAATAGAAAGAAAGAGAGAAAGGGGTCCAAGATTTTGGTAGTCTACAGTTTGACAAAGATTACGAGACCAAGTCAACATTATTAAGCCCATTTATTATGGACCAAATTGGACTATCTTATGTAAGATTTAACCCATTTTAAAATCAGTTATGTCACGAAATTAAATTGGATCCAATAACTAATATTTTGTTCCAAGTGGAAGGATTGTCTATGGAAAAACAGGTGTATGAAAAGTTTTCCTCCAATAAGGGTCCAAGCACGACTCGAATTTGGTTTAGTTAAAACTCAAAGTGGCTATCGAACACTAGATAAATTACCACAAAAGGTTTATTTTGACATTTGTTGTAAGCCCCATTTTTAGTTGTTAATGTGAGGTCTTCTTTTGTCTAAGAATTAGATTTTGTGGGCGCAACTTGAACAACCAAGTAAGAGTTGAGGTGAGGCTTTCTCCTAAGTAAGAGTCAAAGTGAAGTGTTTTCATATTTAAGAATTACACTATATATATACAACTTAAATGACCATGTAAGGTTCAGGTGACTCGGCTTACGGAGCGCTCGCAGAGTTCAACTCTTACTTGAGGGTGAGAGTTAGACCCAGAGCTTTTTAACATGATGCTAACCACCTCGGGGGGATTCGAAACCTCGACCATCCGCCCTGGAGGAAACATTAGGAGTTCGCGCACCAACTCCCCCAAGCTACCGGGTTCAGGGTGAGACTTTTACTTAAATAAGAATTGAATTATGCACGTGCAAGAATTAAGATAAAACTTTTTGTCCAAGTAAAAATTAGACTCTACGAGTATAACCCATATCAAATCTGAATTATTCATTTGGATTACTGGTTAACCTTTTTTCTAATAAAAAATTAGACTTTATAGGTACAATCGTATTAAAAATCTAAATTTATTCATATGGATTAGTCGTAATTATTTTGAATATTGTATAACAAATAATAATAATTTTATTTTTTTAAAGTGATTTTAGTGTGAAAATGGTACCTCCTCAAATATATATAATCCTCATATTTATGCTAATTTTAATGTTTTATCATTAAAAATAAAAAATAAAAAGCAAAGTATAAATCAGAACCCTGAAAAATTTATTCCGAGGAGTCAGGACACTAAACGTACTTTGACCATAGCAAATTCCCTTTGCCTTTCCATTTCTTTCACAATTTACTAAAATAAAAAATTCCATTGGCCTTTTTTGGTCGTATACGTGGCAACATTTTATTCGCTCATCATTCTACTGTAGTGAGCCCCATCACAGGTTATCTTTGCTTCTCCTCCATCGCTTGATCAGCAAAGTAGGCATCGAACGGCTATCATTTTCATCTTGGTCAAATCCCTCTGGTCAAACCCCCTCCTATCATCATCAGGAATAATGATCTCTCCGACCACCAATGCCGCTGCTACTGCCGGCGCCGGGGAAGCTACTTACACCACCATTCCAATTTCCGGATCTGACGTTGTTTCTCGATCAATACAGAATCTTTCTGCATCGCTCTCTCGCTGCCGCCCTTGGCCGGAATTTTTAGCTGCTGGTGGTGGATCTCTTGACCTACCGTCCTCCTTCTCCTCCGCTGTGCTCCGCCTCCAGAGGAACTTCAAATACTTTTCCGTTAATTATGCAATTGTTACATCAGCTTGCGCTGCCGCTGCCCTCATTGGTACACCGATCGCGTTGATTGTGGTTGGCTTTGTTTATGCTCTCTGGCTGGTTCTCTACTTTTTCCGAGAAGACCCAATGGTGGTAATGGGATACAATGTGAGCGATCTTTCTGTTATTGTATGCCTGGTATTGGGTTCGGCGGTTACTCTCTGGCTCACTGGGCCTTTATCGAATTTGTCGATTGGAATTGCGGTTGGACTTTTAGTTACTACAGTTCATGGGCTCTTGAGAAATCCAGAAGGGTTATTTCTTGATGAAGAAGACGCTGCTTCTAATGGCTTGATTTTGAATGGTGGAATTTCTTGAATCCTTCGACCATTTTAACTTTGCTTCTTTCCTACTCTTACTTTTGTTCTTTGTCCCCAGTGGGTTGACTATGACTTGATCAACGCAGCTAATGTGGAAAAGTGTGTGCGTGCTTTTGTCAAAATGTAATTCTTACCAGAAGTTTGGGTTGTCTCTGGCTTGAATTCCTTATCTTTTTGGGATTTTTTTTTCCTTAAATGAAAATTTTTATTTTGGTTTTATTAGTTTTTCCGTTTCCTGTATTCCAGTGGGTTGGGACTGGGAGGAGTGTGTATGGATGTTGTTGTTTGTACTCATGTTGTCTGAGATTTTCTGGGATTTCTGAATATTTTAAGCTCATGCTTAGAGAGACATTCTACCATTTTACTTACTATTGTAAATTTGATATTCTTGAAATTCAAGTTGTGCTTCTTTTGAACAAAGCGGACAAAAACTTCTTCGAACACCACTTTGTGGAAAATAATCTTTCATCAGTAGGAATAATTTTCTAATTCTTTATATAGAGTAAGGAAGTAATCCATAAATGGCTTTGCATTTTACAAAATTGAGCTACTCAAACTCTCAAAGTGTGTGTATATGAAAGATTATATCTTACTCCTCATCCTAACTAACTTTGCCAATGTCTTTTGAGCAGCCAATGTTTGAGCATGGTTATGTCCCAGCATCACTGTCCTAATACTGATACAAGTTCTGCACAGCTCTTCACCGCTATCGAAATGGCCTCCTCTAAGCAGCAATGTTGCTCTGGTCTCGAGTAGTGTGGCCTTCAGCAATGTCACTTCTTTCCACACATATTCATCCACTTTTTGATTGGATTGCAGCTTCTGTTTCCAGCAAAATGAGCCATGGCACCAGTCCTGTATTTGAGACACAAATGACTTCTCCACTTCATCAAGAACATTGGTGCATACCTTTAGGAGCTCTAAGGCTGAATTGCACCTCGAGAATGTCAAGAAGGCTTGGAGAGCTAGTGGGAGCGCTGTTCTTTTAATGAACAGAACCATATCCATTGCTTTAAGCTGGACAATTGGGGGTTCAGATTTGTAGCCGAAGACGAGGAAGGCAGATGCCCACAGGTGGTCTAAGTTTACCAGGGGATCTCCCATTTTTCTTACACCTTCAACTGTTGCCTTGGCTGCAACTAATCCCTCTTTCCTCCTTGTAAATATCTGAGTTATGGGGTGAAACTGAATCCAAAATCCAGGCTGCCTGTTTGCTCTTCTTGCCAATCCCATGTTAATCAAAACAAGTGCTGCTTCCTCTTCAATAGACCTTGCTTGGCTTGGCATGTAACAACCAGAGCAACATCCGAATGTGAGTTGGAAACGAGTGCTCCACTTCTTTAACCTGTTCTTGGATGCAGGCATGTTCTTTGCTGCTGCAGCTAAAAGATTTACAGAAACGGGTGCTGTTGCGAACCAAGCCCCTACCTGAAGCATTCTTGAGCTCAGCAAGTTTCTACTTCCTCTATTTTGATGCAGAACAGAAGCAGAGAATTCCAGGACTTTTATTAGAAATGAATTGGATATACAGAATTGTTGATGATGATGATCTGCAATTGAAGCTTCTTCCCCCAGGGGGAGAGGGAGCTCGTTTACAGCTTCAAATAAGGCTGATGGTGTAATTTCCAGTTCAGATAGTAGTGAACCAACCAGGCATAGACCAAAACTTGACCTCCTTAACTTCTCATCAAACTTCCCCAGATATTCAATCTCTTCTGCTGGATATTCTTTCTTCTGTCTTCCTCGAATTAACATCATTGCATCAGAAAGTGGCAATGGCTGAAGCTGCATTATATCAAAGTTCATCACTCTTGACAGCCTGGTTGTGATTATAACATGGGTGCCTCCTGTGTTTGATGGAATTAGGTCATGAAGATCTTTTCCTTCCCACCATTCTTTCTCTGTCTCTAGATTATCAATAATGAGTAAATATGGCATGTCACGGAAAAGCTCTCTTTTGACTCTCTTGAATGCTTCTGTTTCCTGCTCATCGAACCCTCGAATCCTTCCCCTTTCCTTTTCTGGATCTGCAGTCACATCTAATCCCAAGCTGACTGATATATTCAATATATTCTGCCTGAAATGTCTTGCTTCACCACCTATCCAGAAAACCATTTTGTACCTTTGGGCATGCCTGTAAGCAAATTCCAGGGCAAGCTCTGTCTTCCCAACCCCAGGTGATCCGCTTATGCATACAACAATGCTACCAAAACTCTTGTATTTTCCACTCTTTGATTTCTTGTATTTGGTGGACCTTTTCTGCGCATTTCTCCCAATAACTACTTCAACCCAATTCTCCAGATTAGGTTCCTTGCAGTTTCCCACCTCCAAATTGATAAATTTTCCTCCTCTACACTTGTCGATCTCGCTTTCATCATCTGCAAGACCATCAGATTGCCCCTGTGTTCCTGCTTTTGGTGTTGGCAGCATGGAGCCCTCCTCAAAATTATCTCCAAGACCAAAGAATGCAGATTCAATTTCCAAAAGTTCCTTCTCTCTTCCAACAAAATATCTATTTCTTGGGAATGGCAACTCTTCGAACAACCCACTTTCTTCCATTTCCTTCTCAACCGCACTCTTCCTTCCCAGCTTTGATCTTAGAATCTCAGTAGCTTTTGATACACAGCTTCTCCAATTACCCGCAATTCCCTCCAGCTTAAATTCCAGGGACTTCATCAGCCCATCTAGTGCTTGTTTACATTCCTTGTTGTCTGAATGTCTGCTAAAAATGCTAACTATCTCATTAGCGTCAGTATCGAATAACAGAGGAATCAAGTTCTTTTTCTGGGCAAAGAATCTTATCTCCTCCATAGTGAGATGATTAAGTGAGCTGTATCTAGTGAGGACTACAACACCAAAAGACACTGAGCAAATAACTCGGTCAGCAATCTCATGGCTCTGATTTTCTGCATAACTTGCTCTGTCTGCGACGAAGCAAGCAATGCCTTGAAGCTCAAGCTCTGACTTAAGCCATTTGCAGAACCTTACAAGATTTGGGTTTTGACCGTGGAATCCTATGTACACATCACAGCTTCTAAGTTTGACATTGGATGCTGGGGAAACAGAAACAGAGCTCTTGGCAAAGGAAATTCGAGGGACGGGAAATGAAAATGAAACACGAGGTGCTGTTTCTGGAGCTGAAGCTGGTGGTGGAACACAAGTCAAAATTTTGAGCTTTGTATTATTAGCAGCAGCAGCAGGGTCACTGGAACTGGAATAGTCGCTCCTTTCTGGTGGAGGAGTGTAGGAAGTGCTGGGAATGTCATCGGACTGGGAACCGCTGTACGAGACTGGTGGAGATGGGTGGGTTAGCGTTGTAGCGGGAGTGGGAGTGGGATCTTCCGAGGGTAAATTATGAAGTAAGGTGGCTCTTGGAGATATATAGGGAGATTGCAAGGCAGAAACAAATGCTGAGGAGGGAGGAGATATGAGTGAAGGGGAGTTGTATGGAGATGATGTTAAAGAATTTACAGTTGAAGGGATAATGTTCTTCCCAGAATTAGCTATCTTGATGGTGAGGGATGTAGTGTCAAGTGGAGGCTGCTGAATCAACAGTTTGGTATTTTCATCCATGGCTGGGTAGTAATATTAATGAAGGGAGGAGATCCAAGTACCAACTAACAGTTTCTGATTCTTATGGCACAGAAGAAACTGAGATTTTTTGACTGTCTAAAAACGAGAAAAAGTCTAAAACCATTTCAAGATTTGAGCTTGGAATGGGCACTACTGTAACTTTCTGTTGGATTCTTGCTCCAATTAGTTAGTGTCTGACAGGAGCAAATGGATGTATGGCTGTTTCTCAGGGCATGAATGCAACAGTGATACTGGTAAAAAAGAAAGAAAGAAAGAAAGAAATCTACTACTTGTGAATTAACGTATTATCTTCTTCTTTTTCTCCTGTGGGCCTTCTCCTTTAAGTCAGAACCATACCTCGAGTCTTGATGCTGCAAAAAATGAATCAGAGAGACCAACAAATGAAGAACTGCTACATTGAAAAAAAGAAAGGTTCTTTATTTTCATCCCTCATTCATTACTGCTGTAGATATATAGATATATATATATATATATATATATGTATATATTGCTGTATCATCTGAGACTCCTTCCTTTGCTGCAAAACCATGATATCTTTCCCTCTCTCCCTCTTCTCTGTCTGTCTTTCTATATCTTGGAGAATACAGATTAGGAATCTAATGTATGAGTTGGATCTATGAGGTAGGTTTTTGAACATAAAAAAAGTAGTATTTCATGGGGGTGGGGGGATGCTTTAAAAGAAGTTGCAGACTGGAAGATTTTTAAAATACAAAATGATGTTTGTTTAATGAAAAAATTTGTCTCGGGGATAGTCTAAGTCTTTTTGTTTTATGTGTTGTAAGATTGCATATTCAAATTGTAAAACAAACAAACAGACCCCAAAGTTTCTCTCTTGGTTTTGGTCAGAAAGAACCCCAGAGATAAAAAAGGTAAAGGTCATTGGGAGGAGAAACAAAACAAACCCCATGAACAACTCCTCCTTCTCAGTCTTCCCTCATATTCATATTCTCAATTCAAATGTTCTGAGATCTAATCACTGATTTTATTTATTTATTTATTTTTATTTAGGTGTATATCCACAACAAAACAAAACAAAACAAAACAAAACAAAACAAAACAAAAGAAGACAACAGTGATGGAACAATTTTTCTTACTCTTCATCTATGAATGTGTGTACTCTCTCTCTGACAAATAAATATTATTATGACTATCTTGCACTGGGAATTGGACCAGGACCATATGACCAGTCCAACTAAGCTACCTCTGTGATGTGAAGAAGGAAGCAAGTCACTAATGCACCCCCACCTCCCTCCTTCCCTCTTCCATTATTTATCATTTCATTGCAGAGCTCAGTGGAGAAAAATGGCCATGCTGGAGTAAGTTACTTCCTCAACTGTAGCTTCTTGTGAAATTCTGGGGCATTCTTACCTTTTTTTTTTTTTTTTTTTTTTCCTGGGCCATTCTTACTTAAGAGTTCGAAGTTCAAGTCATCTTGATGAAATTTCCAACACACATTATTTTGCTGGATTTGACCATATTATCATTGGTTAGATATGTCTATGAATACTTTGATACTTTACAATCTTGTCGTATTAGTGTAATTCTTCTCGTACAAACTATTTGAAGTACTATTTCACGCATATTGAATGACCTTGTTGTATTTGATCCATACCAATCATTATTGTCGCAAATAAAGGTGTCGATCCACATTACCATGGTAGGAGACATGCCTACCGCGGGATCAAAGCCATAAGCACCTGAGATACATGACACTGATAAAAATAAAAATAAAAATAAAGTAAAAACTATTACTCTCACTATACAAGCATACACTCTCTCAAATTCAAATTCTCTGACGTTTTTACACTTATAATATTCAAAAACTTATCCAACCAAATACCCACTAGACCTAACTTTGATTCTTTGCTAAGTTAATCATTAAAGAATCTAGACAGTAAATCTCTGTCCTGAATTTATCTTTGTATGAATGAAGATCCAACGAATCAACCCATAAGAAAAGAGACAACTACTGAAATTCAATTCAGTCATCGTATTCTTCTTACTTGCTACTCCAAGTCTAGTTTTTTTATTTTCCATACGGATTGAAATATCACTGATATCAATCATGGGATGTGGAGCTTCATTCAACCAGCACAGATGATTACATACATAATCACTGATCAAATGATGCCAACTGATTGCCCATAAGCTGGAAAAGTGCGAGTACACTTGCTGCATCCTTTTTCAAAGCAACCCCAAACTATAATTTTTCCATGTTTCTACAAATCTTTATATTATACATATATACAAAGGTATTGAAGAAAGAGTTGAATCTCAAAAAAGATGTTTGATTGAATTAATATTAATATAAGACGGAGCTTTATGAGTATTTTCAATTTTGAATGCAAAACTGAAGAAGCTATCTCTTTCAACTAAAATTGTACCTTTTAAGGAAGTAGTTTGTAATCATAGCCTGCCCTGTCTGAGACATGAATATTAACAACAATTGCTTTGCTTAACCCAATCATGAGAATCTTTCTTTCATTTTTTTTCCCATTTAATTAAGGTTCACCACCACCACCACCAACAACAACAACAATAACAAGGGATGGCCGAGTTGGTGGGTAGGCTGCTGGGGACTGTAAGGTTCCTGTTCAAATCCTATCAACGCCTTTTTGGTCGAGTCTGTTACACAAGGTTTATCCAGTATAGTTTACCCGGTTAACGTAATTTGCAGGCTATTGTGCTATGCTTGAGGATTTTACCCAGAGCGCACTTCGACGAATAGCGACTGTGATTCCCCCGTCAACAAAAAAAAAAAAAAAAAAACAATAACAACGTTGTTCAGCCACCAAAAAATTACAAAATGCATCTTATTATTATTTGATGGTACAATTAATTCATTGCATGTGGTTTGCTTCTGCTTCCTGTTAAATGTATCCGGATTCCGGCCGGCCCATTTTTAATACACTATTTTTATTAAAAAAAATAAAAAACTCTCAAGTGCGACTTCTCTCACTCCCCTCTTGAAATGACCGCCGCAGAAGGCCGAGTGGAGTCTGCTTGGGGTGGGGGGTTTTGTTTTTTTAACTTATAGAATTTATATAAAAGAAATCAAACTTTTTTTATTAAGAAAAAGGTTTTTTTTATACGATATTTTTCAATCTGATACGACAAAAGAGTTTATATATATATGTGTGTGTGTGTGAAATTTGCAAAAAAAGAAAGAAAAGGAAAAAGACCAAGTAAAAATTATTATTATGGCGGTGATGGGATAAAATATATAGAATGGAATCTGATATGTCTGTCATGTGTTTGCCAGATCACCAACACATCCTCCCATAATCTGCAAATTATTATCCGTGGGCCACACTTGTACCTCTGGCCCCTCTTTTTCAACCCCACGTTCCACCCAATTCACACCCTCTTTTTTTTTTTTTTTTTTTTCCTTTTTCGTTAGGAAAAAGAAAAAAAAGGAAATCAGAAAATCTTTAATCCTTTCTAATTGATTACTTCAACGGTATAAATTCCCAAATCTTCTGGACGACTAGGGTTTCCATTTCTCTTCGGTTCTATCATCATTCAATTTAATGGAGCCAAAAAAGGTATGTCTATTTAATCCTCACAGTAATTCTTCATTTCATTTAGTTTATTGATTCCCTTTAAATCTGGGCACTTTCCACTTTCTACTTTTGCTCTGCCCTTTTTTTTTTTTTTTTTTTTTTTTTTTGGGGAATTTAAATTCAGTAGAATTCTTTTCCATCGCCCCGGATTGGATTGGATTGGATTGAATTGGTGATTGGGGGAAATTTTACTTCACCAAACTCCGGGTTTTACTTGATTTTCTTAGATATTCACTCTCCAGAGCTGGAATGATGGTTGCCCTTTTTGTTCTCGATCTTGATCTGAGTATAAATTAGTATTGTGGGGGCTTTTTAAGTCAATTGTCTTTTGCTGCCTCTTAGTAAGTAATAAAGATAAAAATAGAGCACCGGTGCTTCTTGATGGATTTGGGAGGCGAGTGTTCTGTAGTTGAAGAATCTGTGGAAGATAACCAACTTATTAAAAGCCAATTGACCAATGGTGTCGAAACCAATGGCAACTGTGAGGTTGATGGTGCTACAGAAATTGATAATCAAGCTCTGGAGGATTTGAACTCACCTAACCTTGTTACTGTGAAATCATCTTCTCCTTCACCCTCGCCAGGGACCACCAAAGGGAAAGGCTTGAGGAAATGGAGGAGGATCAAGAGGGATGTTACTGCAGAGGGGGGAAGTAACCTCGATAGTTGCAAGTTGTTGAAGCGGGGTTTGTCTAATTCAGGTGTCAATTCGAATAGACAGATGCAGTTTTCTGCTGACGCTAAGCAGAAAAGTGAAGGATCTGTTTCCTCTACGAATGCTGCCGTGAGGAACTTGGGTGCTATGGCAGATTATTTTCCGGCAGCTGGTGATTCAGGTTCGGGGATGCCACCTTCTTTAGGTGCAGGAATGGAATCTGAATGCAGTGAGGATTGCAGTAGCAGGTCTTCAACTGCTGCCAGCGCCCCTAAGATGAGGTATGAGATGCCTATGGCAGCAGCAGCAGCATTCATCCGTGATAAGAACAGGACGAGGAGTTTGAGCGCCAAGAGTTCGAAGAGTGTTGGTAGTTATGTTCAAAACGGTCACCAGGGAAAGTTTCAAACTGAGAACACTAAGAAGCTTAGAGGAGAACTGGTCAAAATCGAGAAGGAAAACTCTCATTCCAGCATGGAATCTGACTCGCGAAGCTGCAACTTTGTCTTTGTGCAGGATAATAATATCAAAACAAGTAATGGAAGACAAAGTGGGAAGTCTAGCAATTATGATGGAGAAAATAGTGACGAAGGTCAAGGAAGTGAACAACAACTTAATGAGGAACTTCAAGCTCGTTCCAACAGGAAATATGGTGGAGAATTTGAAGTTACTTCTAAAGAAAACTCAGTTTCTGACTCTACTTGGGGTTTTAAGGATGTGAAGCGCGAGTATAATGGCCCCTCTAGGGAGGTTGATTCTATGGTTGAGTCTGTTATAACTCTCCAATCCGTGCAGGAAGAATTAGAAAAAGGTCTGTCTACATCCATGCATTGCTTTCTCCTGTAACTCTTCTTACATGCTATTGTTTTGACATATGGGATACTGTATTAATGCTTTGCAAGCATGTGGTCTTGGAGGGTTAAAAGTATATTAATTTCATGGTTAGACCAGCAAGAAATTAAAATAGGATGGTAGATCTCGGCTCATCTTCCTCTCTAAAAAAATGCGTTTAATAAATTTAACTGGATATAGGAGACATATAAGTATAGATAAAAAGAAACATTCTGTCTGCCTGGCCAAAAATCTCCATTTTTACTTATGCCTTTAACATATAATTGAATGCACATTGTTGTTGTTTTGGCCTGAAAATTTTTCCTTTATGCTTTTTTTAAGATTCTTTGTCTGAGCAGAATTTGCTGCAACTAGCTTTCTGAAGTTGCTATACAATCTAGCTCCTAATTTTATATTGCACTTATACATGGTTCTGTAACTTATTTCTTCATGCTAGTTGAAACTTCAATGCTCATATAATAAGGAACTTGGACAATTAAGTAGACATGAATATTTATCCATAAAATGTGGAGTCTAGTTCATATAGACATTTACTGCTAGATTAGGAATTAAATTGAGATAAGAGAAGAAGATAAAGAAACAATTAAGAGGGATGATAGATGAGAAGGTAAAATATTGTGTTTTGGAGTTTGCAAAAGAAGAAAGAAAGAGAGGTACTTATAATCATTTGGGAGAGGAAAAAAAGAAAAAACATTTTATGTCATCTGTCGCCTTATATCCTATAATAGAGAGAAAGGACTTTTAGAGTTGAAAAGATTCAACCCACTCTGCTTTGCTTTCTCACAAAAACCTAATAAAACTGCTTATTCTTCTTCTCAAATATCTAATTTTACCCAATCCTCCAATCCAAATTTGCTGGTAGGATGGCTCAGAGGTGCACGGGAGAAAAATGAACTTTGTTAGTATTCTTCTTCTATCTAGATTGAATTTTTATAACTTAATATAAGAATTAAGAGAAGCAATAAAACTTCCCTTGCACCTAAATCTCAATTCTTTAGTTTATTTGTTTTATCAAATAAGACGGTAAAATAGTGTTAAAATTTTGTTTTGAGAACGTGTATGGTACTTTTATATTCTATGGTTGGTGCAGTGTCTAAGATAAAAAGTTTTTTGAAGGGTATCATGAGAGATTTGATTTTTTGTAGAGTTCTTCTCCCAAAAGTTGGTGTAAATTGAAATTCCATAGTTCAGTTGATTAAAAAAATCTTTGGGAATTATTGGATTTGTAAATTTTATCATTTCACCTTCAGATGCAACAATTTTCTTACTTTGATCCATTTTAATCTCATATACTGATACATTTTTTTTGATGAGTTAAGCAGAACATCAAATAATTATGTATGAAAATTGAATTTCAAAAATTCATGAGTTAATATTCGTAAATTCCTCGATTATGAATCTTGCAAAAGGAATTTGTCCTTTGGATTTGGTTATTTTTTTACAAGGATCCTTGAGTTCTATCTTTGGTTTACTTTGTATGACCGGTTCAAACAAAAACAATTTTCTGAAATTGTTACCTGAAAATTATGTTGACCCTTATTAGATGCGTAGCTTTTTATGTCTATTATGGTGTTGTTTGTGAAAACTTCCCCTATTCCCGTTCTTAGCAATTTTGATCTTATAATTAGCAAAAGAAGTTCTATTGATGATTGGATCCTGTTTTCAAACAGAACTCCAGAAATTTAGGGAGATTGGAAAGGAAGATCTTAGTGATGATTCAGTTTTCGATGGCTCAAATCAACAGTGTAGTGATTTAGTTGAAGAGCCTTTTGATACCTTCGAAACTGAGGTGGCTAGCCTGAAGGAGACACTGAATTTGTTGGAAAGTAAACTTGCTGAGTCAACTGTTTTACTAAAGGAGAAGGAATCAAAAATTGCCGAACTCGAGGGAATCTTAAATGGTAAGTTGATGAGAGGAGAAACAGGGCGTACAATTGAGTTGTGTCAGGAGAACTGCAGAGACATGGAAGTTGAGCTTGAAGGCCTCTTTAGACAAAAGATTGAAGCAGAAGTTGAATATTTAGCTATATCAAGAACAATCCAAAAGTTCAGAGTGGCGGTAGTGGATCAAATCACCATCCTGGAAGAACAGAAGAGTGACCAAGTTCGCATGATGAGCAAGCTTGAAGATACTGAAGCCAAGGCAGCAATTCTAAAAGGATTGAGTGAGAAATTGGAGAACTATGGTGCAAATATTGTTTGTGCTGACGAGACTTTGAAGTTGAAGTCTGGGGTTTGTAAGTATATATCGTGCTTCTTTTTACAATTGATATTACTTGTGTTCATCCTTGCAGTGTTCCTTGGGCAGTTGTACCCTCCTCTTGACATGAGGTCTGTACCTACTTAATTTTGGAGTGTGTGTGAGTGTTCTTTTTTTCTTTTTTCTTTGGGGGGTGTGGGGGAGGGAGGGAGAAGGGAGAGAGGGATTTTGTATTATTTAACACTGTCAATGAAATGTCGAAATATTACTTTTGTAGATTGTTATGGATTAGATCAAATACAGAGTCTTGTTTTGTTTTCATTTGTAGTTATTGTAATTCTGGTAAAGATCACTGAATGTTTCAATATTCTTGAACCATTTATATTGAAATAAAGTGGGATGTAAGTTACAGAACAGAACAGTGACAGTACATATTTCTATGTCCTTGTATGCACATTTTACAGCAGACTTCTGTTGGTACTCTGTTTGGAATATTAATCCTCATTCCAGTGCCAATCCAGTCGCTTTCTGAACTCGAAAGAGGGCAAGTATACAAGTCCTTACTGATAGGAAAAAGCTGAATACTATGTAGGGAATTCTGGAAGTTGGAAGTGATTAACAAGTTTTCATATGCATAAAAGCGTATGGTGTGGTTCTGATTTGTGCTGTGTATGTGTTCATGCTTCTGTATTGTTGCATGTGTGTATATATACATGTTTCTACTGAAGGGCCGTTAGTGCATTTCCCTGAATAGAATCGCTGAAGAAAGATGGTGTATAGTTAGGATAGTTTGATTGTGGCAGCATCTATTGGGCATGGACAAAGTAATCTCTGTACCCAATGGACCTATGCGAGAAACAGACATAAGAGAGAGACATGGTACTCTTCAGGTATGCATTTCATTATGTTTCCATTATTATGAAATAAAGGGGAAAAAAATGGTGGTATAATGTATATTTTAAAAAAAAAAAATTCTCTGATAAGGCCAAACTGTCTGTCATCTGCAGAAATTTTGGTTGTGTACTCAATTTCCTGCATAACTGTTGTTACCCTTTTGCCGATTCGTGCCTTTTGTAGAGTCTCAAGTACACTTTATTATTACTTACACAATTGGTCTAATGATTTCATCATCAAACACTAATTATGATTATAGTGAGTAGTAGTAGAGTATTCTTTATTTTCTTTTAGTTTATTTTATTTAATTAAAAAAAATATATATTACTAGTATTTGTTTGTTTGACTGTCTAGCTAGCTATTATGATTAATTTATGCTTCTTGAAAATTTGAAATCCCAATGTATCCATCCACCATTGGAAACTGCATATAATTGGTGAATTAATTATTCTTTGAATCCCTTCTGGATAGTACTAGGTTACCGGTTAATCTGGTACTGGTAGTACATTTTTTGTATTATATAAAAAATTCGTCTTTATTTATTCTATCCTTCAAAAATGTGTATACTCTAAACCCACTCTTACTTCCCCATATATATATATATATATATATATATATAGTAGAGAGTTCAAGTTTTAAAGTCATGCTATGAACGATTAAATTCTATTTTTATGTGTCATTTATTTATGGTGTAATTATCTTCAATTTGTAAACAGATAATTCTAAAGCATGAATTAAAAATAAAAAGAAAAAGAAAAGGTGTAAAGAAATGGTGATATTTTATGATTGTGGAGTTTGAGAATGTATTGTGGCAGACCATCCGGACAAGAAACGTGATCCCATCGCTGTGCATTTAATGACTTCTTTCTTTTAAATAATAATAATAAAAAGAATGATCATTTTTTTGATAAATAATAGTATAGTACAGCATTTAAAATACAAACACATTAATCACGTGTTTCATTCGTAAAAGGTTGTTTAAGAAATATAAATAAACACACCTAAATACTTATTTAGTATATAACAAAATATGTATATTCTTACTCTTAAATTTTTTTTTTTTTTTTTTTTGATATTTATTAATTAGTTGAACAAACCTCAAGTTTCAATTATTCTGACTCTTTTACTTAAATATCTCATTTTACTCATCAAAGGTCATATTTTTATTAATATTTTGATTTTCTCTATATATATTCTTTCGAATTAGTGATGAGTTAAAAAAGAAAAGAAAAGAGAAGTTATATGGATGCTTGATGGATTGATGCATTCTTATTATATTCACAAAAAAGAATGAAAAGAATACTAAAGTAAGTCGGGAAAGCGTGAGAGAAGTGGTTAAAGCATATATGATATATATATATATATACAAAGTCAAAACGATTGGTGTGTGGCGAAGAAGGGGAAGGAAGGGGGTAGAGCTTTCATATGGTCACGAGAATGTGTCAATATTACAGTTGAGCTTTCTTTTCACCTTTCACTCACTGTGATCAGCAGGCAGCTACAGTATATTGAATTGAATATGTCTTCTTCTTCTTCTTCTTTCTTCACTATAAAAAAAAAAAAAAATGATGATTTCTCTTCTTAATTATAATGTGGTGGGTGCCTAGTAAGGCTAATTTTTCTGATATATATATATATATATATATATATATATGACATGTTTGCATGACAAAGCTCTTTGAATTCTGTGGGATTTGAGAAAATTTTTCTTTTTTGAAGTCTTCAAAAAGTCAGCCCTCTTTTTGTAGTATGTTTTTCTGCTTTGACTTGGTCTCAGGTCAAGAATTGTGTGGCAAAAGGGAAACACACTGAAACAATTGGATTCTAACACAAACCTGAACACTAAAAAGTCATTTTGTCTACTATTTCTATATATATATATACATACATACATACATGAGCTGGGAAGAAAGGAAAAATACAAACAAGCTAACTGTTGGAGGATTTGTGCAACTCTTACTGAACCATAAATTAATGCATCTTTATGGAAATATAATATATATATATACAAAGACTCCACACACAGTACATGTGTGGCTACTAGTAGGAAAGCTGGAGGAGTATACTAGCTGGTCAGGGGTGGGGTGGGAGGATAAAGAGAAAAAAAGTTTGAAGCTTGCAAAGAAAGTTTAATTTGAGTTTCTTGACTTTTGGATCCTTTTGTGATATTCCATTTCTTGCCAGAAGACAAAAAGCAGGGTTTTTGGACCTCCACTACCTACTAAACTGATGATTTTTTTTTTCTCTTTTCATTTCATGTATTCAATTAAAATAAACTACTCACTGAAAATGACATTATCTATCTATCTCTCTCTCTATATAGTATATATATATATATATATATATGCATGCATTCTGAGATAATATTGATGTAAAAGAAAACAAGAAGAAGAAAATGCTACTATTTACAATATAAATGTCAAGCAGATTGCAGAAGATTGATTCATTATGTGTCTAAAAGGGATGGATGAAAGCAAAAAGTCTTTTTGTTCTTTACCCTTAATTTTCCACTCATAAAGAAGCCTATAATGGGACTATATATACGTACTGCTTCCTCAATAGAGAAACTAAACATTGAAGATCAAGACACCCCATCAAAAAGAAGAAAAGAAAAGAAAAGAAAGTGAACATTCAAGAACCAATATGATTCTTCCTCCTGACCTGTGTTTTTCTACTTTACAACTAACTAGAGAGAGAGAGAGAGAGATCAGCAGAGCAAATAAACAAGAACCCGTCTGAACTACCAAACATAGCCATACCAAATTACCAATTTGTCAAACGTTTCAACTGACCTTAGTTTGATCCTACCTGGGGTTAGAGTCCTGAACTAGAAGATTCAAAGACTGGGAATTCAACGGAGTTGAATGAGGAGGATGCGTGACCACATACATCATGCTCCTCACATTTGAAACCACCACCACCATCATCATCATCATCATCTTCCACAGGGGGAGCTTCATTGAGGTCAAAATCCAAAACTCGGCCGCCGCCGCCACCACAAGTATGGCTAAGTTCACCCACAGATGTCGAGACCTCCTGGCTAGACGGTGCAACTGCAGCAACCAGAGCTTGACCTGTCGAAAATTTCCTGCTGCATTTATGAATAGTAGTAGTAGTAGTTGTTTCATCATCCACCTGCTTTGAGCTGCCTGCCCCTTCTTCACTTTCTTTGTTTTCTTCATCTTCAAACATCAGGGAATCAGCAAGACCCTCCTCCTCCACGACGAAGTTGTGAATGGTCGTCTTGATTAATTTGTTATGGACGGACCTGTGACCGCCTAGAGCCTGGTGTGTCTGGAAGCTCTTGTCACAAGTGCCGCACCTGTACTTGTCAGGAGTAGTAGTAGCTGGCACTACCTGATGTACATGTACTGGGTCTGGGCTAGCATCCTGTACGGAATCCAAATCCTTAATCTTTTTCCTTTTCTTTTTAATATTGTTCTTTACTATAATCACCTTCCCATTCCCATAAAGCTGCTGCTGCTCTGTGTTCCTGCTTGCTGATTCATCTTCCTCATAAACCCAGTTGCTGGTACCTTCCCATTTAGATTGAGAACTCATTGATTTTCCAGTTTCATCATCATCATGGGCAACCTTGTTCTCAGGTTTTCTGTCATCAACTGGCCGGAAGCTGAGCTGTTTCACGGGATGATGACCCTCCTTGATATATCCAGCTGAAAGTTCTTGAAAGCTTCTCTTCTTCTTCTTGTCCTCAGCTTGGAATGCAAGGGAATTGCTATTTGTTGCCTCAACTACAACTGTTTGCTTGCTAGTTGGGGTAAGGGTAGGGATGGGGGTGGGGCTAGACCTAGACTCATGAAACAAATCAACACCATCTCCATGGGCTAGCCTAATAAGCTCGTGAGCTGCTAAGATTTCTCTCTCAAAGTCCAAACTGGTTTGCGACTGTTGTTTGCGGCCTCTTTTTGCAGTCGCAGACCAACCGAACAGTGACTCTGTCAGATCAACCGGGGCAGCTGAAAAATTGCTCACCCGATCATTATTATTATTATCATTATATTGGTCTTGGGGCTCCACATCTGACAGTACCATGGACGATGACGACGACGATGAATAACCGGTGGTAGTCTTGTTGATTGACGGTGGAGGATGAATTCCTTTCCAGTCCCTAGGATGGCATCTCATATGCCCAAACAACGATTTCATGGAAGGGAAAGTTTTAGAGCATACGAAGCATCTGGGCACAGAACCGATAACCTTGTTGCGCTTGGAGATATTGATTTTCTTGGCAATATCGGCGAGGGTGACGACGATGTCTTCTCGCTTACGTTTCTTGGTGGGCTGTGTTGATTTTTTGATGAGTTCCGGGTGAGACTGGTAGTGAATCCTCAGGTGACCTCCTAATGCTTTATTTGAACGAAACCCTTTGTTGCAGAATTGGCAAATCGACACCCCATGATGATGAGACTGGTTCTGGTTCTGATCCATTCCAACTAATTCTTGATTTTTCATTTTCAGCTTTGGTAACAGCTCCCCACCATGATCTCCAAGAACAGCGGATTGATGATTTTCTAAATCATCATCCATCATCTGAAAAAGAACTCTAGAGCAAACAACTCAGAGCTGAGCTAAATGTATATGGAATGAATATATTCAAGATGGCTAATGATACCATTTAAGTAGTTGCAAGACAGTGACGGGGCTGAGATTGAGATTTTGATTCAAAGAAAGAAAGAGATAAGAGTCACGTAGATTTAGATGGGTAGGTACGTAGTGAGACTCAGAGACAGAACCCAAAAGTCCCCCAAAAAGCTAACCCATACACAGAGTAAAAGAAAAATCTCAGCTTGCAGAATAGGAAACTAGAGAGGCAAAGCAACCCTAAAACTGAAGAATCAGAAGACACAAAAATGGAAAAAAAAAAAAAAAAAATTAATTAATATTAGCTGAATAAATAAAAAAAAAAAAAAAACAATGGGTTTGAGTTTGGATTTGGGTTTGGTTGCTTAGCTGAGATGATGAAACAGTTAAGATATGTATAGATATATGAAGAGAGAATCATCAGAATCCCAGCTCGAAAAATCAGCTGGTCAATCAGTATATATATGTAAGTACCCCAAAAACATGCGTAATCTAAGATTACTGTCCTTTTTTTTTTTACTGCAAAATCAAGATATTATAGAAAGCCATAAGAAAAAGAAAATTGGTAGTAAAGATTATTAGGAGGAGGAGGAAGAAGAAGAAGAAGAAGAAGTGAGAAGACAGAAGGAAGGGAAAAGGAAGAGTCATTTCCTCTGCTGAACTGATGATATGCTTATGTGGAGATTGACTGTCACGTTCTTCCTCCTATCGCCTCTTATTCCGCTTTTTTTTTTTTTTTTTTTTTTTTTTTTATTTTTTATTTTTTATTTTTTTTTTTTTTTAAAAATATCAGAATATCAAAGTTTCTCTCTCACACAATACACGTACTATCAATCTTCTTCCATTCCCATTCTCTCTCTACAATTTCTCCCTAAAACTGCAATATTCCCTTATTAAACTATTTTTTAATTGGATCATTTTTTATTTTTTATTTTTAAATATTTGATAAAAATAAATATTTATAATATGTGTTAGCTATGAAATTATAGAAGGATAAATTTCCTTTGAAAAGATATTGTTTAAATAATTTTGAATGAATAAAATCTGTGTTTAAACAGAAAGTATTGATTATAGGAGATTTTATGCTGATTTTCTTTTTACTATATTTTCGTGATACATAGGTAATGTGAATACGAAGTAGAAAATCTTCTAACATTCAAACCATACCGTTTACCTAGTATTAATTGCTATTAATTTCTAATTTATTATTATTATTTTTTTAAAAAATAATAATAATAAAAAAAAGAGTTAAAATCTTAAGTCAGTTTTTTTTTTTTTTTTTGTATTTGAAGATCAAATAGAAAATAAATAGCACTAAACTAATTTTAAAATAAAAATAATAAAAAAATCCAATTCGATAACTTGAGGGAGTTAGTGCGCGAACTCCTAATGCTTCTTCCAGGGCAGATGGTTAATGTTTCAAATTCCCGACTCCACATGCCGAGTTCGGATTAATCTCACCCTAATTTAAAAATCCAATTGAATGTTGAAGTCTTTTAATTTTCCTAATTTTTATCTTACCTTCTTTAACTTTTGTCCTTATCTAAAGTTTTTTATTTTTTATTTTTTTACATAAACTTTTCAACTTCTTACCATTTCTAATGATAAGAAATGCTTAATCCTTATCATTTAAAAAAAAAAAAAAAACAAATTGTTCCTATATTTATCATTCTTCATTTCTTGTCCCATGTAACTTATTATTATTTAAATTGATTTCAAAACTTTTTTTTTTTTTTTTAAGATCTGTATAAATCTTTTATATGAGGTGATCATGGTTGATTATGGTGTATGGTCTTGGGGTTTAGGGACCTTGTTTTGACTGCCGATGTGGGATATTTGCTATCTTGTAGCCACATATTGTTATTTTTGGGGTTCTTATTTCATACTCTTGGCAAATATGGCTTTAAACATGCCTAAAATAAAATTAAAAACATATTTATATATATATATGGTGATACAGTACAACTTATAAGCACAATTTACCCAAAAAAAAAAAACAAGGATTTGCTATATTTGCCAAAAACAAGGATAAGCACAACTGTCTCCTTCCCCATCCAAGATATCCCAGAGTAAAGCAAAAAGAGGTTAGACCAACAAACATAGGTAAGACATCCCTAAGAACCTAGGAAGGAAGTTGAAAAATATTCAAATGTTGGAAGCTTTATACTCCAACATTTGTGTCCTGTATCTCTCTTTATCTTTCAACCCTTTTTCCTGGTAAACCTGCATTATTAACAACAGCAATTAATTGAAACATAAGGGTAGGGTGCCCAGAGAAGCTTCAGATAACATTTAACTAATATTCTGAATTAGTAAGTGTAGAAGAATGTACCAGTTTCTCAGCCTCTGAAAGTCTGTTCCACAAAACACCAATTTTCTTGCTAATAGCTCTCTCTTGTCCCTGGTATGAAGGCTTCAACCTACCATAATGCTCAGCGAAAAAGAAATTATAGCCACTCCTATTTGGCTTAGGTCTAGAAGGATCTTTAAGGCCCAGGTGTTTTCTTTTTCGGACCCGTTGAGCAGTTCCAGATGCTTGAGGTGCATGATACAAAACACCATTGAACTTCTGACTACCCAAATTTACACTGACGAGGTAACCATAATCAAACTTGGCATCAATGGTTCCAATTACAGAACTGCCAGCCTCCAGCTTTAGGAACTCTGGATCATACAGAGACAAAAGAGTATCAACAACCATTTATGCAGCAGCTAACTGTTCAGACACATGATAATAAGTGAACCACACATGAAAGCCCACAATTTTGATCGAACAGTCTGCGAAATTCCACTAAGTGCTCATTGCTCTTACTATCATTTTCTGAAACTTAGAGAGGAAAGCAAAAAGATTTTCAAAATCATGAATTCTGATCAAACAACAGTCCCTTCCTCTCCAAGATCTTCAATTCCCCAAACCTTTTAGTAAGATGACATAAACATAAAGAAAGCAAACATTGAAACCGATTCCCCCTCAACAAACATGCAATTAAAACAATTTATCTTGGAGGTAATGCCTGGCCATTATACAAGGTACATGATGCAAAGAAAAGTTGAAATTGATTTACTCAAGCAACAAAATCAGTTCCACTGTCCATCACTATCAAAACCAAAGAATTCTATAGCGTTACTAACAAGAATGCGAGAATCACACGCATCATTTAACAGACAATAATCAGTTCAGCATTATAATATTACTAAATTAAAAAATCATTGTCGGAAAAGCTATGACCTGAACATCGATCAAAAGTGCCTTTATCATCAAGCACCTCCACAGACAATGATCCATTGACAATCCCAATAGCAGAATCTACTAAGAGAATAAAGAAGTTCCCGTAGATGTTAGAATGTATAGCCTCATGTAATCAAGGATGCAGATAAGAAAAGGATTTTTAACGCACCAGCAACTGATATTGAAGGCTCTTCCCTCCGAAAGTAATAAACTTGTTCAAAGTGATAGAGCAAGGATAAGTAGTATTTCCGCAGGACAAATGATGCACTTGTTATGGAAGATGGAAATCGGAAGGCCCCAATTACCTCTTTCCATCTGCGGTCTCTTACAACCTGAGAGGAGTAGAAGACAAAAAAATGTGTTTCACAAGTCAACAACACTAAACCAGTATAAAACTTCATCACTACAATAATTTTTAGGAGAGTTTCCACTAAAGGAAGAATCTCAAAATACATAAGTGCAAGACAAAATTTTCATACAGAAAAATACTTAATGAAAGTAATAAAAAGTTTTAGGTGAGGAAGAATAATAAAGTAAACTAATATAAGCACGCGCAAGCGTTACTTCCATATTTTGCAGGAGCATTAATTGTTATGAACAAGTTTATCCGACAAGAAAAAATAATAATAATAAAAGAGGAAGAACATATGCTTGCTCAAAGTAAATTTTGTTTTATTCTATGTTAATAGAATCTTTCTTTCCTCCATGGGAAATATTTGAAGTAACTTAAGGACATTCCAAAGTACAAATTTGCATGATATTCCCCTTTCATGCTGAAACCTTTTTTTTTCTGAATGGAAGATGGAAACAAGCTTACTTCTAAAAACTTGAGAGCAGCAAAATATCTCCAAAAGGTCTATGCTATAAATCTTTATAGTAAACATGACTTCAAACAAGATAATATTTAGAACTGGAATGAAATTGCATACCTTCTCAATGCCACCTCGGGATGTGACCTCCACAAACAGTTTATGCAAATCTAAATCTTTTCCTCCTACAGTAGGGATCCTATCAATTGCAAAGAGTAAAGTAACATTAGCGTCCCCGTTTACTCAGATTCAAGTTCTATAACAGATTTTTCAAGCAATTTATGAGATAAAGACAGTTCTAGTCTTTTTCCCATATTCCCCTCTCTTAGATACATAAATTTTAGCAATTTTCCAGAAGTAAAACGTCTGAATTCCCAATTATCAAACGAAGACCCCATAGATGACAATGCCTCAATACTAAAACCCAAGTTAAAGCACTCACGGGATAAAATTCAAAACCTAGACAATTTATAACTTCAATCAGTAGAACAATACAGTGATAACAGACCACATAGAACTTACCAGACCAAAACCAAAAATCATCCTGTCATAAACCGGGAGTACTGAAACGACTTCTTAAAGCATCAAACCCAATAAATTCAAACAAAATGCATGAAACAAAATACTACCGATCCAAGATAAAAATGGAAAGATTAAACTTAACCTCAACAAACCCATAAGCCTACCAAAGTACAGAAGGAAAAAAAAAGAAAAAAGGAAAAAAAAAAAAAAAAAAAAAAAAAAAAGGTTGATTCTTTGCTTACCTAAATTTGGTGCCTAAATAGGAGTGAAAAGACTGAAGCTTTTGCAAGAAAGTAAGTGGGTTTTGAACTACTTCTTGGAAGTCAGCTTCGGGTTTGGGGTAAGACTTGATGGACGATTGCCCTCGAATCGTGGAAGTGGAAGCGTTTTCAGGAGGTGGGTCTTCGGACATTCTTACGTTTCTGGTAATTTTTGGTGGAAAATACGGTATTGTAAACTAAGACGCCCTTGATGGCAGTTATAAATGGCGATTACAAAACCGTAATTTTATTTTATTTAAAATTTTTTGGGTAGAAGTAGTGATTTATATTATATTAAGATTAGAAAGAGCTGATCAATGGAACATAAAACTAAAAAGTAAAAAACAAGATATGGTATAATAACAAAAAGAACCCAAAAAAATGGATACAGGCCTATTTATGTATGTACATGTCCATCAAAAATTTTCCTAACATGGCCCATAGCATATTCAAGAACTAGATATTTCTGAATGCAGTAACAACATTTTCCTGACCAAATAAAGATATGTTTGAGAGTTTACGATTAAATTCTTGACATAATAAAGAAAGTATGTTATAATAATTATTGTAAGCAATTATTGTAAGTATGTTATAAAAAATTCATGTCATGCATTGAGAAAAAGGTGGCATGACAAAAGCTGCTTCGATATGGACGAACAAATCAAAGGATAAAAAGGTAAGATTCCAAAGGGAATTGTCATGTAGATGATTAACTACCATGTAGAAGAAAAAAAAAAAATTCAAAAATGTTGTGTACAAATTTCTTGTATGCATCATGGGGTGAAGAATGAAAAAAAAAATATATATATATATATATAGCATGAAAACTTGTTCTCTTTTGAGGAAATTAAGCATAGTTAGAGACCAAACAATAAAATTTGGTAATCATCTCTTTCACAAATTAAAATACAATATTGTTTCAAAGCACAATAAGTTAGGGGCAATATTCATTCATTCATTCAGAAAGAAAGAAAGAAAGAAGAAGAAGAAATTTGTACATACTACATAGTGCACAGATGGATCGAGCAATTGAAATGAAAACTAATTAAAATTTCTTGGACGATAAAAATAGAAAAAGAAAATGTCGATTGATGTCTTTCCGACTATACAGAGAGAAGAGTCACAGCTAGAAATTAATTCAAAAAAACTTTGGATCATAGCCATTGCTGGAAGTAGCTAGAATGTAGTAAGCGACAATATGACCAATAGAACCCCAAGCAAGTACATCCACGATGTTGAAACCCACAGGATCGTTGGATTTGAGCAGACTCACGTACTCCTTGGCTCTGGAATCACCAGCCTCAAAATGTGAAATCCCGTTCTGTTCAGGCAATCCCTGTTTCGCAACGTTTTCCCTCTGGAAGTTGAAGAACACAAACCTTCCTAAGAACAAGGATAACCCTGTGCTCAAGCTGATAACCAAAGGCGCGCTTAGCTCCGCTTTAACAGCGAACCTGCTGCTTCTGCTGTTTCTATTGGCGGACAGTGGCTTGACGAAGCAGGCGGTGCTCTTATTCTTGTTGAGGCAGGGTATGGCGTCGGTGGCCTTGTTCAAGGGTCTAAGGCCTTGGAAAGTTGGTGCGGAGAACAAAGCGGAGGCCATGACGGAGGACGGCGGCGGATCAGATATCAGATTTCAGATTCAGATGATGGATATAATAGGATGATCACCTAATTTCAACATAATAGGTGAGAGAAGATAGTTTATACTTGTGATCCACTGCCATAACTCATTTGTGAGGAGGGTATTCAATTTCAGAAGATTATGATTTTCTTTTCCTGACTTGGCTATCATTCATTGGTTCTCTTTGGATCACAGATTCTATGCCTTTTCTCCTTTGAAATTTATAAAATATAAATTATGTTATAAAATCATATGAATCATATAATAATCCATCTAAGGATCTGTGGCGCAATGGTAGCGCGTCTGACTCCAGATCAGAAGGTTGCGTGTTCGATTCACGTCAGGTTCATTCTTTTCTTCCATTTTCTTTCCAATATCCACCACACAAACTCCCCACCCGACAAAGGGGAAAAAAAAAAAAAAAAAGTTTCATGATCAGTGTCACAATATTGTCTCTATTTTCATAAATAATGATTATTTATTCATTTATGTATAATATATTTTTTTTATTAATGAATATTTACTTAAAAAAAAAAAAATTTGAATTCGTGTGTGTGGGCGAATGCGTTAGTCATCAATTTCACCAGCTGTGGAATATGTTAATCATTGAGAGAACCCAAAAAAAAAAAAAAAAAAAGGAATCCATCAGATCACCTGAAGACAAGCTGTTCATGACAGCACAATTAACAAACCTTCTAAAGCATGACACAAGCCTGCCCTTGCAAATCCCTAACTCTAGGCTTCCTGGCCTTCTGTACATATCCCCCTGCCCTCCCTCCTCATGAACCTCTTTTATGAGATTGAAACTAATGGCGAAACCACCAACATTACCATAGAGGTCGGTCTTGTACAGCATAATAAATTTACAACTAATCACCTAATATAGTAGGGACTATGCTAAAACGTTTACAAAGATGTGACACAATATGAAACCAAATCTAGTTACACTTATTTCCAGTGGGCTAAATTAACTCAAATTATGGTATCAAGGTACGTGTAGTTCCGACGACGACCAAATTCAAGAAGGCTACCATATGTACGATCCCAGACTCCAATGAAGAGCGATTCTGTATCAGGACTGAAAGACATACCCGAAATTTCACCAAAGAAATCAATTTCCTGTTCCCTTTCGTAACCACTTTTAACATCAAAAACATGCACAAAATCTGCAGGTTCTGCCATTGCCATGAATCTGCCATCAGATGTATACCGAATTGATCGAATTGCACCAATATTACCCTTCAAAGCAGCAACAGATTTCGACAGGTTTCGCATATCCCATATGCGACAAGTTTTATCCTGATTCCCAGTAGCAAATGTAAGGCCATCAGGGTGCCATGCTGAAGCAAATGAATAGTCCAGGTGCCCAGATAAATTAGTAACCACCTGTGGTGATTTAAATTTCACAAAGCATGCGTCAGACTCAGCAATTATAAAACCTAGAACCAAGATCAACTTAAAGCCAACAACAGAAACATACCTTTCCATTTCTAGAATCCACCAATATACTTTCTGGATTATCTCCAACTATTGCGAGCAGCTTACCATCAGGGCTCAAGGACGTGTGCTGCAATCATAAACCAAAAATCCAGTCATTGTCAGATTGGAAGTGCAGACCATATCAAAGAAGAAAAAGGAGAGAAAACAATTAAGTATATATAATCCACTCAACATAAGATAGAACCAGACAGAACTTCACAATTCGCCATGATATTATATTAATCCTTATTGCATCGAGGACTTCACAATATAAACTCCAACCATTGGCCCATCCGTGGAAAAATATTCTTTCAATTATATCACGTCATTGTGATTGACCCTAATAAATTTCCCAGGAATGACAAAGTGGTGTGCAGCCTGTGCTGTAAATCCATACAACCTTTCATGTTTTAATGTCCAGATTTTCTTTTTTCACACACATTATCGATTTGTTAAATTTTATGGAATTAAATAAAGGAATACAAGATATAATCTCAGTTAATTTCTCAAAACAAAACAGTACCCAATAAATTATCAATTCTCTCTCGCCTCCTTTTATTATCACCTTTACTAATGATCTTGGGTCATCCAGAAAAGCAGAAAGTCACATTCATTATCTATTGTATTTTTAGGTGCAATATATTTGAAAATTTATTTAATTTATTTGTAAGATTTGAATTGGGACATATATTTGGATAACACTTGCAAATACTTGCTCCAGTTCAATTGAGTACATGTAATTTGTTACCAATAAAATGGAAATTAAGACATGTATTTAAAAAACAAAAAGAACTAGTTGGTAGAGTACTCACATTCACAGGCCATGGAAAGCGGAAATGCTTTGATAGCTGAAAGTTTTCCATGTCAAAGTCTCTGACTACACAATCATTATTTGAAGCTGTAAAATGAACTGCACCACTAGATATTGATACACAACAGCTCAGTATAGTAAAAAACAAGAGGATTATCCAGTATAGATCAACAACAGGAACCTAGCACAGTACTTAAAACCAAGAATGTGAACCAACAGGATATGAGAAATATGAAGTACCTAGGTGTGTTATAGATCTCAACAGCATTGGTTATCGCATTGTCATCATATGTTGTCCGGGAACAAAAACTAACTCCAGGGCGGTCTAAAAACTGCAGTCAGATAAAGCAAAAGATGTGTCAATGCAAGTCTACTATTCATCAAAGCAAATGTTTGATAGAGAAATAATACAAAAAGTTGAAAGCTTCAATTAATCCACTTCCTTAAATTTACAAGCAGTAACTCATAAATTACTAGAACATCTGTCCGTAAATGAAATTGTCAAGTCATCTCTAAAGGAAAGGGTTAGAACACATGCAAAGACAAAAGCAAAATCATGCAATTCCTTTGAAATTATCCTCAAGGCAAAAGATTAAAAGAAAACTAGTATTGATGTAATAAGGAAAAGTGCCTTGCAAATCAGTTCTCCTTGAAATCCTCCAGCAACTAGAAGATTATCCTTGACCGCCAAAGTACTAACTTGAGTCTGAGTAAAACCTTCAAGCAGGCTACCAGGATGTTTCTGTGCATGAGTATAAATAAATTAATTATGACCAATAAACATGATATCTGGAAAAAAGATTGGCCAGAGAGAAACAAATAGGAGTTAACATTCATGTCTGTTCACCAATACTAACCTCACGTGGGGCTACATGTCCAGATACATTAAGAACTTCGGATTTCATGCAAGATATGGTAGACCAGTGCATAACAGAAAAGCGTGACATGAAGTAGACATCATGCTTCGACGAAGCCCAAACCAAGTTCCTTAACTGTATCAACAAATAACCAAATCTAAAGTTCAATACACATTGCAACAGATTTTTCATCAACAAAAGTTATCATGAGTTAAAATTAGTAGTCTCATTACACATTTAATGTGGAACCCCAACTGATCATTCGCAGTTACATAATATAAGGAAGAATCATCCCTCATTGCAATTGTATCATTCCTTTTCTATTGCTCTTTGATATGTGGCTGTTGATCTGAGTCATTCTTTTTATTAGTGTTATGGAGGCCTCAGGCCTAATTTATATCTCCTAGTGAAATTTAAATAGTAATAAATTCATTAGAAAAGCAATAGTTATAAGGTTAAAAGTAATAATTAGGAACAGGAACAGAGATTCGACGGGAAACAATTCTTCAAAGTTATTGTTAGATTTTATTTTAATACACTTAATTGTAAGGCTTTATGTCCATTAGGACACCCACTTTTTTACCAAAGAAAAAAGTCAAGACATCAAAAAATGGATATATTTTAAAATTAGAACATTTAGAAATTGAAATTAATATCGAAAATATAATTAAAACAGTAAAAAAGTAGGAAGATTGATCAAAGTTTTTTTAGAAAAAAGAAATTACAGAAGAAAACAAAATTGTCCAAACGGACCCTTAAGCTCTCTGTTCACACAATTCATTGTATGTATATGTATATATTATGTACGTGAGTGCCCCACTTCAATTGGACACACTCTCTTTGCACTTTGCACCTTGCACCTCAGGCAACATGAAGGTCCTAAGCACCTAGAGCACTTTGCGCCCTTAATAACATATTCTTGGACAGATGATCACCATCAAGTATCTGATTCCTCGTTGACCGAAGTAATTGAAACAATAAAATTAAAGGAAAATGACCATGTGACAAGGCTCCCATTCTAGAAGGAAAATTACATTCAATTAGTTGTACGAGTCAACTCACCTGAAAATGCAGAATTGTTGACTTAACAGATCTTGAATTCCGTCTAAACTCAAAATATGAACCTCCTTTAACAGTGCTTTTGCATTCCTTCTCAAAAATGAAAACAAAATTTTAAAATGACCACAATGATGATGAGAAACTAATTATCCAATGACAAACTACTACTTAAGAATAACAACAAAAGATAAGAGCTTACCTTCTCTGATCCCTCACCAGACTGAGGAATGTTCTCATAATTTTTGTACTGCTCTAATCTAGTCTGTCTGTATTTCTCCCTGGTTATGCTAAGTCTTTTCCAGGGAATACCTTGGATGTCCTTGCCCCTCCTTGCTTGAGCAGCAGAGGTATCTTGCATCTTATTATTCTACAATGACAATTCCCAGACATGATTAAAGTGAAACACATGCTGAAAACAAATGGAATTTGTATTATCTAGTTCAAGGCACATATTGCCAACCATGTAATCGTATTCATCCAGATCAGAGTCTGAGGCGCCAGTATCTCGGCCACGGAACTCATCATCCATATCATCATCCACATCTTCCATTTCATATTCACCCGCCATGTATTCAGCATCATCTCCATGGTGATGGGACATGGCCTACTCAAAGAATAGACCACCTAAGGAAGAAATTTTTGAGAAAGAGAATTAGATTCAATGGAATAACTAAAAATATTTTACAAGATTTAACCCAAAAAAGAAAAAAAATGTAAAAACCTAAAGAGGATGATAAGAAAAATTAAGAAAACAACCCCATCACCATTACCATGGCATAGAGAAGCTTGATGACGCATACATGGATATTCAGTACAAGGGAGTACACAAAGGATAGAGAACCACACTAGAGAAAGATTAAAGGTGTAAAAGTTTAACAATTATATGCTGCACCAAGATGAAGTCATCCCTTCGCTGCATATGTTGGCAAAATAAGTGGTGCAAAACATGTTTAGAATCTCTTAATTTGTTAATTTGTTAAACCCTACACTGTAGGGCCCATGAGAATTACTGGAAGGTGGTAGTGTTGTAAAAACCTATTAGAATCTGATTTTGAACATGAGATAGATGACAATGAAAAAAAAAACTATTCAGTGATCCCATGAATCATGACCAGCCCGAGAACAGTTGTGGAACGTCTAGCAAAGGCTTTAGATTTAAGTACCAAAGTAGTTCATGTTGAAATTGCAGATATTCATGGCAAGATGCATGGAAGAAATTAATTATTAATCTAGTTTGGAGAATTATTTAGGATAAAGACAATGGCAGTGGACTGAGAAATCTTGTTTGACAAGATGAAATTGAAGGGAATTGCACCCAGAGGAGTCTGTGTATGAATCAACAAAGACCACCGTGTAAATACTCCATGAAGTACCATGAGAGAAGGATGAAAACAAGGCCATATGTGGAGTAAAATACAACATGAAAGCATAACCTCCCAAAGTAGTGAGAGGAGCCTAGGACTCCAACAGCATGATTGTTGAAGAATGAGCCAGTAACTCATAAGGAACCCACCAAAGCTATAACAAAGGAGAGTATTCATGGAGCAAGTCACAACCAATGGACCCGAATCTTAAGTGATGAATCATGACTACGTTAAAGCTTGGATGAAATGAAGAAAAAGTTCAAACCAAACCAACTAGCATAAGAATCAAAAATGAGTTATGTTAGGTGGAAGAGGTTAAAAGAGCAAAGGATTAAGTGAGGCAAGCGGCAAGCCAAATATTCGTAGTTGAGAACAAATTAAGGAAATAATTTTTGACAAGAAATTATGATGAATTTGATTATAAACTCCACGGATTACAACAAAGCTATATGAGTGTGGAAGAATACACCTTGAGATTTGATAATTTATCTTGTTTTCTTTTTTCTTTGTGTATTGGAGTCAATGATCCAATAAACAATTTACATCTATATATTTATAAAGATAGAGATTCCAAGAGCATAAGGTATTATTTACATAAGTCATCTATAAGATATTCTAGTATTAGCAATTTGACGTTGAGAGGCAATAAATTCTAAATATAGGAGCAAGTTGACATTTCTACAAGTCTTCCCGTAATTATATAGAGATTTCCAGCCTTCAAAAAATCATATTTTTCTTGACTAATAACTATACTACCCTGCAACAAAATGTCAAACTTTAAAAGCAGGATTCACAAGCAAATAACACCAAATATACCTAGTGGCATAACCCAAAGACATTTTACTTATCATCAGTTTAGTTGCTGATCATTAATAAATCACACAATACAGCCAGTCATCCAGTAGATACAAGCATAATTGTACAAAAACTCCTCGATGTACAATACAAGAAGGTTTGATATTTAAGTCACTCTGGTGATTAAGTGAACTTCCTTGACAAAATCTGGCGTGTCTTTGCTAAGAATAGAGAGGAAATTAAATTGGAAAGTCGAAAAGTTTACTAGGCTAATTAACAAAAGTGGTATAAACAGGCGAAATGACCTTCAAAAAAAAACACGTGTAAAAAGTACAGAAAACATACCGCAGCCAAACGTGTAATTCGGCTTAATATAAGCATAAGCCTAAACAGACGAAAACCCTTTGCCAATTCAAATACTAAATCTTTTATTGTGATTGTACTTTAATTTGACGCACCAAACCCTAAAAAGATCGAGGCTCTCTTCAATAATATCGGTTAAAAAAAAGCATTTTAATCTACATCAGAAAATCCGAGAAAATAAAGGAAAAAACAAAGATCGCAAAGTTTAAACTCTGAAGTCCTTAGATAAAGCAGATACAGAAAAAAAAAAAAAAAAAAAAACACAAGACGAAAAGCAAAACATATACATAGATAAAGTAATCCCACCTTCAACAAAATCGCGGAGTTGAAGTTGACGGTCGAGTTCCTCCGATCTCGATCTCGAAACCTAAAGAATCAAAGATTACTAACAGCTCCGAAATTCAACCCGCGATTAGATTGAGAGGGCTAAATAAACCCTTATTTTATAAGATTTGATTAGATCGCGATGGGCTCTCGTAAGAGAGAGAAATAAAGAAGAGAGAGAGAGTAATATCTATCTTTATCCACTGGTGAGAGAGAACTAGAAAAAGGGTTTAAATGGAAGTGACAGCTTTTTTGCATTTAATTACCATGTCGGTTATCACCATTATCGCCATTTCAAGCTCAAAAATTAAAATAAAATCACAAATTAAAAATAAATTTGTCTATTTACGAAATTAAAAATAATAACACTATAATTTTTATTTTTATTTTCACAAATTAAACTATAATTTATACAAAAATATTGACCCTAAATAAATTAATATGTTGTAGGTGAACCAATAAGGACTAATGTGTAATTTCAATTTCTTGGGTGGGGTGGAGAAGGAATAAGGAGTTTTTCATCGTCGTCTTTATAAGGGCGGGAGCAGAGAGACCAACTGAATGGGTCCTACTCTAAGATCACCTGGTTAATGGACCTGACACGTGTTAATAGTATATTAAGCAGAAAATTCTGCTTCTACATTGATTTCATTCCTCCTCTGTTGCAAGGTTTTTTCGACAATCCCCACCAACCCCCGGTCTCATGCACCGAACAGCCGGCGATCAAGGACTTTCGCCATGGCTACTCTGCTTCGAAAGGTCTGGGAATCTGTATCCAATCGACCTGGTTCGTCGAGCTCCTCTTCAAATCCAAACTTCGACTCAATTCCCGATAGTTTCCGGCAAATGATGTATCTTCAGACCTCATCCACCGGCGAATTTGATCGGATTCCTCTGGATATTTTTATCCAAATCCTCAAATTTCTTGGACCAAAAGAGTCGGCTAAGCTGGGTGCGGTTTGTAAGTCTTGGAATTTCATTGTTTCGGATAATCGGTTATGGGTTTATTTTCTTCAGAATCAGCAAGAACCTTGGGATTCTATCTTCTTCGGTGAAACTCAGCTACGCTCCGGTTATCCTCTTCAGTTACGTTCCAAATTCACTTCTATTAGGGAATTCTTGCAATTTATCGTTTTTTGGAAGATTTTTTTTTTATTATTATTATTTTTTAGTGCGCCACGCGCATCTGTGCACTGTTTAGAAAGAATCGTAGATTCGTAGTGCGGGTGAAGCTCACAATTTTCAATTGATTTTTCCTTTTGGTTTGGCGGAGTTGCTCTGTGTTAGTTTTGCAATCACGCTGCGTGCTCTCGAGTTCAAACCAACCGTTGGCAAAACACCTGTTTCATTCATTTCAACAATTGACATGAGTTACTTTTTGACTTTACTTGTGAACTAACTTTGAAGTGATTGCGTCATATTAGGGTGCAATTTTTTTATCATTTTACTATGCCCATTGTAGTTGGTTACTGCACTATCATTGTCTTGTAACTAAGTTAAGTATTGAAATATTAAGGTAACAACTTTCAGTAAGATTTAAGTGGAAAGTGCCGAAATGGAATTCCAGAAAAGAAAAAAAAAATGTTATGGATACATCTAATTTGGTGACATGTTATTGCAGAACATTTCCAAGTCAGATGCCTGACTTGTCATTCATGCGCATTTATGCTCATCGTACTCAAGTCCCTGGTGCTATTATCATTGATGGTATGTTGCTATACCCTAGTGCATATAATCTGCAAATTTGTAGTTTTGTTTGTACAATCGCGAACTACCTTGACTTAAGGATGGTAGTAAAGATTCCTTCTCCTAACACCCCAACTTTACAAAGATCAGTTTTTTGTCACTGGGATCACCATGTAGTATCAGCAATGTTTGAAAATAGTCTTTACTGTGGGAAGTTCACCTGTCTATCTGACATTGCTGATTAACAATCATTTTGTTTATTTGTTCTTCAAAGGTGGTTCTGGCTATTGCAAATTTGGATGGAGCAAGTACGGTGCTCCATCTGGAAGGTCAGCTACATTTTTGGTAAGATATATATTTAACCTGAATGAAATAGCTCTTAGTAAAGAAGTACCAAACTGTCAGAATATACATGTGAAGTTTAACATTGGGTATTCACTTATTCCATGTCTTGAGAGAACTTGAGAATCTCATTAGCGATATTATCTGATCCTGTAATATATGTCACTTGAAGGAATTCGGCAACATTGAGTCCCCAATGTACTCTAGACTCAGGCATTTCTTTTCTACCATTTATAGCAGGTCTGTTATTTTATCATCCCTTTAACTTAATATTGTGAAATCATTAATCACTTTGAAATTTTCATTATTCATGTGTTGATTTAATCCTTTTAATAATTGAAGAAACTTCCCTGTAACAAAATAGATTACTACATATAATAAAGTGTACGATTTACTATTTGGAATCAGCTCAATATAATTCAATGCCTCTCTTGTAGGCCATCAAGATTTGATTCTCATTTACGGTCTTCTCATATCTTTAATTTACTTCAGTTTGTTTTTCCTTAAAGTTTTTGATTATATATGCAGGATGCAGGTGAAAACATCAGCCCAGCCAATTGTTCTATCTATTCCAATTTGTCATACTGATGGTTAGCTTCGAAATTTGGCCTTCATGTTTTTGTTTTTGTCCAATAGGAGTGGCAGCATTAAACATTATAACATGACACGGTTATAGCAGGTTATCATTGGGGTTTCACGGGTCTACTTGTTTAAACTTTAAATGTGTGTATTTAGGTTCCAAATATGTTGAAGCTTTCAAACCGTTTACTACCTGCCAACCCATTAAGATTTTACTTTTATTTTTTCTTTTCTTGTTCCTATCATTTTCATAAATACACATTTAACTAAACATTTAAGTTGTATTGGTCTGTTTTATATGGTCTTCCTTTTATCTTTTATGGTAAACACATTTTTTGGCCTTTTGTAGATAGATTAGAAGTTTCATTATTTAGTGGGTTAAAATAGGTAAGTTGCCAGGTCAAGAGATTAAATATGTAAATTTGTGGATTAGTGGGTTATCAGAGTTTATTGGCTTATTATATTCTGGTTGAAAATTTTGGAGGCATTTATTTATCAGATTGGGTTCGAGTTGGTTGTTGGGTATTAGTTTTTACTTAATATGATTAAGATGACCCAAACCCAACCCGGTAGCCACCTATCAACACTAGTTTCCTCTCTTTATCTCTTATAGCAAAGTGCTACTCTAGAATTACATTCTTTATTTCGTATAGAATATTTTTACATGGAATTCCTACCTCTGACCTTGTTTTCTTCATGAGGTTAGCCAGGTTGTACATCCTTTTTATTATAAGTTCTCTGGTATTGATTCAGCAAGTATACTTTAATATAATTGATATTGGATAGCTTTTACATGGTTTCTGATACTGTGTTTAATTATATTTCAGATACTGAATCAGATGAGGCAGCTCGACAACAGTTACGTGAATCTATTCATACTGCATTGTTTGACATGCATGTTCCTGCTGTATGTGCCATTGATCAGGTACTATATGTGGAAAGTTAATCAATGAACTCATATAAAGGGGGAAAAAGAAAGGGAAAAAAAAAAGAAAAGAAACAAGCGGAAATACTGAGTGATTCCTTGGGATATTTGGCCACTTAATCTATCCACTCTTATTCCTTCTTAGAAAATACAATCATTGAATGTTCTTCTATTAACTGAATTGGATGATAATTGCTATCATTTCCTTATTACTTATCAGCTTTTTAGAGGAAACTGTGAGTCCAAGTTTTTCTGTCTCCTTGCGGTCCTTCCCATTTGAAAGGCATAGTTTCCATTGAAGTTAGTTTAAATTTTTTCTATTAGTCCCTGATGTAATATTTTCTAAGTGTAGGCAGTTTTAGCTTTGTTTGCTGCAAGACGAACTTGTGGGATTGTTGTCAATATTGGTTTCAACCAAACATCTGTTGTTCCAAGTAAGTTAGCTATAGACATGACTTCTAGAACATTCCTTTTCAGATTGTTTTTATACACTGACCAGACTAAAACACCTTCCTGGAAAAATGAAATGGAAATAATTGGCATAATCTATTGACTCTGGGTGTTGTATGATGTATTCTTTCATTGTCTTTTTCCATGCTTCTGGCTCCCCTCAGCTATTAATTTATTTTGTGAGAAATCCTCTTACTGCATTTTCTCTATGTATCCCTACCAAATTGGCTGAAACCTCGTCATGTTTTTACTTTTCATAGTGTTCACCGGGCTCAAATAGTCTCTTTATGGTCATTTTCTGTTTTACAGTTTTACATGGAAAAGTGATGCACAAGGTGGGGGTTGAAGTAGTCGGCATGGGAGCACTAAAACTTACAGGATTTCTAAGGGAAAAGATGCAACAGAAGAATATGGATTTCAAATCTCCTTATACTGTTAGCACATTGAAAGAGGTAAGTTTTGCCCCTTCTTTGTTGATTTCTGCTCCACAGTGGTTTGTATTTTGGCTTTGTTATGTTCAGTTACCTTGTTGTGTTAAGACTTCTTCTAGTTATGTTGACCCCTAGGTCCTGAGATACCTCAACAGAAAGTATTGCACTTCTGTTTTGCCAAAATCAACCATTTTATATGTTTTCTGTGATCCGTAAGTTCTGGAAGAACTATTAATGTTGCCTCCTTTCTGGTTTTTGTGCTTCACTATGAATTGGACTTTTCTATTCTGATGTTGCTTTTTCATTTTAACTATCTACTGTTATCTCTAGTTGTGTTGGCACCTAAGTCTTGGATATCTCTCATTATCCAAAGGAATTGCTTTCCCTTTTGCCTAATTCAACCATCTTATACACTTTCTATGTTTTAGTTTCGGTTTTTTTAATTTGTTGAGTGAAGGCATTTCCACAATCTCTATCATTCTTGATACCAAGTTCTTGTTGGGTAACCTGGGAGTAGGGTCACAGAATGCTCATTGCTGTATCTCTCAGTCGACTATGTAGCTTGAATTGTGATTCTATGATAGATATCTTGTCCAATAAACTCTGGTGCTCTGAAACAGTTACACAGATGAGATTGATGTTCTGCTTGTTGAATTTGTCTGCAGAACCTGTGTTATGTTGCTCTCAATTATAAAGCTGAGCTCCAAAAAAACACAGATGCAACATTTCAAACAGCAGAAGGACAGTTTACACTTTCAAAAGAACGTTTTCAAACAGGAGAAGTCTTATTTCAGCCCCAGATTGCTGGATTGTATGTATCAGATCCTTTCTTATGCTACTTGAGTGCATGTGTTTAGATGTTGTACTAAACTTCCATCACTTACAAATGTCTTTTGTTTACAAGCTCATCACTGATTAGGAAAACCCTCTTATTATGATATTCTGAAAGAACTTCACAAAAAGAATTTCCATGTGAATATGCATGAAGTGTGGTAGCTTGATTCTGAATCATTCTGGTTTATATTTGTATTTGCGGTTTTTGTGCACACTTGAACCTCTAGCTTTGTCAACTTTGGCAGAGAAAGGAGCCTTCTCCTGGATTAAGGAAAGACATGGTTGAATAGAAAATTTTGTTTGTTTTCCATTTTCTTTGATGGTTACGAGTGCTTTCTGTAAAACTTACTCTAATTGTGAAGTAAACTTTTTTATTCTAGGAATGTAAATGTAAAACAAACTTTCTTGCTTTCCATTTTTCTGTTGCTGTGTTCTGGTACTTTTACAGTTCTCTTGTTATGGTTTTCTTCTCAACAGGCAAATGATGAGTCTGCACCATGCTGTAGCACTCTGCATGGATCACTGTCAGGATGCAGAATTAACTGGCGATGATAGTTGGTTCAAAACTGTAGTCCTTGCTGGGGGTAGTGGATGCTTGCCAGGATTAGCAGGTAAGAAACATTTACTCAAATCTTTCTGGATGTTTTCAAGAACAACTTTCAAAAGCAAAAAATTTTAAATTCATCTATCCAATGACAAATTCAAGAATGCAATGAATAAGTGTAAGGTTTCTATATTCATCAAAAAAAAAAGTGTAAGGTTTCTATTTTTAATTTTATATTTTTGTGCTTTTTTTTTTGTTTTCCTTTTTCATTTTTTCAGAAAGATTAGAGCAAGAATTGCATGGAGCCTTTCCCCAGTCCATGTCTTCTGGAATCAGAGTTATTCCTCCCCCTTATGGTGCTGATTCTGCGTGGTATGGAGCAAAGCTCATCAGCAATGTAAGTTAACCATGTCTCTGTATTGAATTGACGTAAAACAATACACTGAAATCTCATCCGTGGTTAGAATCTTTTTAGTTTCTGGTGTATTTGATACTACAAGGGTCCTAACCGATGCCCTGAATGAAAAAACTTAGCTATCATTGAATTATATATTCACATTGTTTTCTGTTCACAGAGTCTCATGACCTGATGAGCTTCTTTGTTTGTTCATCATGACAGTTGAGCACCTTTCCTGGTTCTTGGTGCATTACAAAGAAGCATTTCCGCCATAATAGGAGCAGACGCACCCTTCTCCACTGGTAAAATCTTGTTAATAAGAGATAACTGATGTTGATCCTGAATGGGGGATAAATCCAGGGGAAGCATACCCTAAAAATACAGTTTTAGCTGGGTTACATGTTTTGAATGTGATTATAAACAATCAATGAAAATTTTATGTAAGATTTAAAAGTTTTCTACTCTGTACTCCTAAGCTATTAAACAAAGAAGAAGAAGAATATATATATATAAATTTATATATAAAAAAAGGAAAACTATGCATCTCAACTGCTATTTGCATCTGGTTGTGGCTGATCTTACCCCAAGTTTAATTCTAAGTAAACCGACTGAGCTGACATCTTGAACTTGGGGGGTTTCTTTTACACACATTGATTTCCGTTCAACATCTCATAGATTTCTGCAGAGTTAGGATGACTTATATCTCCTAAGACGAACTGATGAGCATCACCAGCTACTTCAACGATGCTGAACCCACTTGAGGCAGCCAAGCCTCTATACTCAGGAAAACTCCACAGGTCTTGTGCTCTTTCTCTTGCCCCGTTGGCCACAAAGAAGTTCCGTGCTAGCTTATACCTATCCCCTGGCATTGGCTCCTCCAATTGACCCAAGTGCATTGCAGCACGTTTCCCTATCTCGAGGTCTTTATGATTTGTACAAGCACTGAGTAAGGCACTCCATATGACTGAGTTGGGGTCTTCCGACATAGATAAGATCAGCTCTTCAGCATCTTCAAGTCTCCCGGCACGACCTAGAAGATCAACCATGCAGCCATAATGTTCTATGGACGGTCTGATTCTAAACCTCCGTACCATTTCATTGAAGTAGTGAAATCCCAGGTCAATGTATCCTGCGTGGGAGCAGGCTGAGAGGATTGCTACGAAGATAATCTCGTTTGGTTGAATTCCATTATCTACCATTTCATCGAATAGTTCAAAACATTTTCTGGGCTTTCCGTTCAGGGCGAATCCAGTGATCATTACTCCCCAGGTGACTACATCTTTCTTGGACATTCTTCTGAAAACTTCATAGCCAAAGTCTATGCAGCCACATTTGGCATACATGTCAACCAGAGCAGTACATAGACGAACACCATTAATCAGCCCACCCACATTTTGATTTTGTTGGATATATCTGTGTATCCATCTTCCCTGATCCAAAGCTCCTAAATGTGCACAGGCAGATAGGGCGCTTACAAGTGTTGATTCATTCACTGGAACTTCAGACGCCATCATTTCTTGAAAGATTGACAGAGCTTCTGCATGCATATTGTTCTTGGTATACCCGGTTATCACCGCACTCCATGTTGCTGTATCTTTCTCCCTTGTTTTGTTGAATAATTTCCTAGCCATTTCAAAATGACCCGTGTTGAAGTAACCAGTAATCATGGAGTTGTTCATACTCATAGCAACTACACTACTACTGTTCTTCTCTGCCATTTCAGCATGGACTCTTTCTGCAGATTCAATGCAGCCACAGTTGAAGTACATGTGAATCAGGGAACTACGAATGTGGTAGTCTGGCTTTTTAAAAATTCCAGCCTTAACCATCCGACCATGTACCTGTTTCCCTACGCCGAGATTTTTCAGACGAGAACATGTTTTCAGAACAAAAGTGTAGGTGTGGTGATCTGGTTTCGGGCCATTTGACAACAGCTGATGAAAGAGTAAGAGGGACTCACAGAGGAACTCACCTAGCATTAGGCCTCTAATCATGGTATTATAAGCAAATGCATCAGGAGAAGATATTGACTCAAAAACAGACCAGGCGTAACCTAAGTGAGATGTTGAAACGTAGGATTCTACGAGCCTTCCAGGATTTAAGGGATGATTAATCAGTCCCGACACTACCAACTGGGCGTGCAATTGTTTGACCTCCTTGTAATCCTGACACATTTTGAGCAACAATATTTTGCTGGCAGGGACTTTCGTGTGCTCCCCCATAGTAGTAGCCTGGACTGCATCTGCTGCTTTTAAGGTTATGTCCATCGCAGCTGCAGCAGCCAAGCCATTAATGGTCATTGCTTACTCGATTGAAACGAATTTTTGGGAAAGCCCGTCTCCGCCTTATTCATCAGAAACCCAGAACATAAGAAAAAGTTTGGTCATGTTGGATCTTGGATTTAGGTAGAGTGGTGAACAGACAGCCAAAGAAACCTTATCCGGATTCTGCATAAACCGACAGCCAACCAAGACGATATAACAAATTCAGTACTATATTTCTTTCTAAGAAACAACTCCCTTGAATCTTGTGCTCTTACTTACATATTCTTTTGGAGGGTGGGAATCGGGACACATTAAAGTATTCAGATAACTTACTAAGCAGTTGTGAGTGAAGCATAATTTTGTGCAGCACCAGGGGTTCTAACAGTAACACTGCTCAGACAGGCAGCGTAGAGAATATATATATTGGCAAATCACCGATGATAAATAATTACATCACAGCAAATAGTCGTTGAAACATTGCTCTCTTAGAAGTTTACACAACAAAAGAAAGAATTTTGGATTCTAAAGAAGGCGCAACAAAACAACTAGAAAAGCTGCTGTAAGAATATGCAACAATGATAGTGGTTTACTCGTGGTCAAACTGCTACTAACGTTATCTGATTGTGATGGTGGTTGTGCAGGGCATTCAAGGCCGTCTTTCCCTTCCCGACACATGCTGGCAAAAAGGCCAGGTGGATACTTCCCATGAAGGTTGATATAACTGAACATGGTCGATGCACAATCATTTGTTAAATCATTTAAGTCATCAGCAAAAGGGCAAGCAAATTTTTTGAACGCTGGACAACAGAGATTAGGTGGGTACTTTGGCCCTTTACACTGATTGGTAATGATTGTGTAATCTTGAAACTCAAAGCTAACAGGACAACCTGCACAAATACATTACAAGAGTTAAAGCACACAAATGCTCAAAGTGTGCAATGATACATGCTGAAAAAACAACCATAAGCCATCCATCCATCCAAACACTTAACAAATCATTTGAAAGAGGAAAAGATTGCAATTTTTACAAAGTCAAGATGAAATGGTGCTTAAAAGAGCATTTAAAGCAGAGAGAAGTATTACAAACAATTGGAACACACCAGATCTTCTAGTAGATTCTCCTAATAAGCTCTTATTTTCTTCATCATGTGATGAAATATTGAATCCAATGATGATAAAACACTTTAGGTACTAGATAGCTAAGAAATAGATACAAAGTGCAACAGAAATGCACTCACAAGCAGCAGAAAGATTGTAATATACATACAGATAGAGAACAAAAATCTACCTATTATCCCCTGCTATGTAGTTTTGTCAGGAAAGGAAATGACAGAACTAAACATGCATGAAAAGGAGGGAGAAGGTGGGATAGTAAACCAGAGCAAGAATAAGCAGATAATCAGGAGAAATTGTAATGAAAAAATAACTAATCCTTTTCATGATCACAGATAGAGCATCACAAGAATCTACAAAAGAATGTTCATGGTTAAAGAGTTTCGATGACTTAAATACAGTTTTGAGTTTTCCTGATCATCCATTCAAAACTTCTAAGTTCAAAATGTTTGTAGACAAATGAGAATGACCTACAATTACAAGGCCACTTCAAAAAAGAAGATAAGCATTCAAGTGACAAATTAGGCTGTAGATCCATGACCAAGAGCCGCCCGCATAAAATGATAAAACTAACAAGAAAAAGCAAATGGAAATTTATCTCTCTTAATCTTGCAATTGCAGAGATCTGACAAATTGAGTTTATCTCTTCTCAAACATACCAAGCATAGACCAAATCCATTGCTTTTTTTTTAATATAAGGGAGGATTCTTTGGCGAATTTTAACTCAATAAATAACACAAGTTATTCAGGAATTAGACAATTACAGATAATATCAACCCCCAAAACTTTTGATTAAAAATAGAAAAGGGAAAAAAGGGAAAATACTTTTCTTGGCTTGCAGAAGGCTTCTCCCAGGTAAAGCATCACTTGGAAATATAGCGTCTGGAGAAGGAACAAACACGGAAAATCAAAGGTGCGAATTAGAACAAACCCATTCCTGCTACACAAAAATTGAAGACAAATTTCACCTAAACATGAATGTATCAGCAATAAGTACCTGAAATGGAAGAAGTATTAGTAGATATGCCGCCCGTAAACAGGGTAATAAAAACCATCAGAACGATCACAGAAAACTGATGAAAGCGAGACCAACAACCCATCATGGATACTCCTCAGAAAAAAGAAGAAATCTCCTGATCCAAGAAGCAGTATTCTTCTGATCTGATTACCAATATTCAAGAACAAAAAAAAAAAAAAAAAAAAAACCCAAGTGTACAATACAATATAACCCAAGAACTTGAAACTTCTCTTGAATAAGTTCGTCCTAAAGTGGATACAGCACTTTAATGTACTTTATCTAGCTATTTATCAAGTAAATTTCTAAAGAAACGGAAATCTGCTGTGTTCAAACACAAACAAAGCGATAATATTAATAAGGAAATAGTATGCAACGCAACCCAATTCATCAAAGGGAAAAAGAATAGAAATTACACATATATATATATATATATATAATATTGTATAGAAAATGATACAGCTCTTGTCTGGGTGTAGAAAGAGGGTAGGAATTTTTGGAAAATTATGAATATAAAAGAAGAGGAAAAAGACAGGGGAGCAGGGGGAACATGGATTACAGCCAATCTACAGCCTTAGAACAAGTACGCGTCTATAACTACTATTCTCACCCGCTTTAACCAAGTAGTCAATGGCCCAATTGGACTCTCCCCGCCATTCTAATTGCTGCTTAGACTTGGATGAGAATAATTACTTGTATTAGTCATACTAATTTCCTTCCTACAATGTAATTGGTGAAATGTATTTATCTTAAGTGTGTCAAATAATGTTTTTTTTTTTTTTTTGGTAAATCAAATAATGTATTAAAATAACCTTAATATATAAATTAATAATATTCTTTATAATAAAAGTTTATAAAATGACTAAAACATTCATTGAATCAAAAAGATTAAAAAATGACAGATAATCCTCTGCAATACTAAACCTATTCGAGTTATTTTCATTGTGATCGTTTCTGCTTTCTTCTTTTGGTAGGCACGTTTGGCGATACGGTCCAATTTCTGTCTGTACAACGTGAGGGCCACTCAGAAGAACAGGCTCTCACCACCTGTCAAGTCAAATCAAATCAATGCTAAATAGGTTTCATGTCAAATTTTGTCAAGAACATGAACTCTTCCCAATTTAGTATTTTAAACAGCAAAAGAATAAAAAGGGAAATAACTCAGTTAATGCTATTAAATGAAAGGAAGTTATCGGCAAAACAGCACATACATACCAATTAGAATTGGCTATGAAACAACGAAATATCTCTCTAGTTTTCTCCGCATTTTACATTTCTCTACCCTTTTTTTTTTTTTTTTTTTGGGAGGGGGGGGGAGTTATGGATTTTTTGTACACATGATACGGTTAATTAGTAATTAAGTATGCTCTTTGGGTGAATGGTTTAATTAATACAACCAAGGGCTCTTACAGATCCATCTCTGATTTCACGCTGGTAAATCTGAAATGCAGAAGCCAAACTAGCATCTAGTTTCACAATCCTAATGGTCGGCCACGGCTACCTTAGGGAACTTCACAAGAAACTCCAAAAACCTGAAGCAGTAAGTGACCATATGGGGAACTTTATGCTAGATCTTTTCTCCTCCTGCGCTGTCTCTGACCCCCCCACAATGACATCACCCTTCTGAATAATCTTTCCTCCCAAAGCTCTATCCGCAGTGAAGAGGACAAAAAGGGAAGGCAAAGCAGGGCAAAAGAAACCAGCAATATAAAGAGATATACTTCGTTGGATATGTGCATAGGTAATTTGTATTTCTGTGTAAAGGCCTCGTCCGCAGAATCCTTGGGGCGTACTACTGCAATTCTAGTCCGAATGTTGCACAGTTCAACAGAATAGTCTTTGCCGCTACAAGGAACAAAAGGAAAAGAAACTCAAATTATCTTGTTATACTAGGAAGAAAAATGTCAAGAAGAAAGAAAAAATTATTCACAAAATATCATAACATATTTGAACATATTCCTCGTTAATAGTATTTCAGGGAAAGAATCAAGTCTTTCCTAATTCACTACTTCAAAAAAGGAACTATGAACTGTTTTCCAGCCTAGAAAGACTTATTTCTGCATCCTCAGCAGCACTGTCGTACACATGTTAGTTAATAAAAGAACCCAAGTAGATTGGATGCTGAGAGATAGTTCGTGGCCCGACACTCATACGAAACAAGAACTTCATATCACTTACATGATTTTTAGTCTGCCGTAAATTCTCCAATAATTGATCAATCTCAAGTTGCTTCATAACTGTAGCATGTAGTATCTGTAAGAAGAATAATGGTGGATAGATTAGATGACATGGTTTAGATGTTATCAAAATAGATGTATTGATGCTTACCCTCTTTGTATTCTCAAGGTCAGATTCTACTGACTTTATTCTGTCCATAGACTGCTGAAGCATTTGTTCCTTCTCTAATGGAATTTCAGCTGGCTTGTTTTTGAGCTCTTCCAGTCGCTTTTCAAGCTTCTCAAGACGCTGTACACATGGAAGGACTTGATCATGTTCATTGACCACTTCAACATTTTCACCAGCATCACCATCTTCCAATGAGTTAGATGGATGAACATTTCTTTGCCTCCTCAAATATTCACAAGACACATCACTAATAGATACAAACAGTTTGGCAATAGAAGGTATCAGTGTCCTAGCCATAAACCGGAAACTCCTCAGAACATTTTCCTGGATGGGGTCAAACCAACAGATCTTTGGAGCACCTATACCACATTGAACAAAAATAATGAGGACATGTGTGGCCTTTGATATGTTTGATACCTGGACAACATGCAAAATGTATGCACTACCATTACACATTTTACAGTGAAACCCATCCTAGGGCATATGCACAAATTTTCAATCTTCATAATTTCCGCTCACATCTTGAAGTGAGTTAGGTGTTCTGAATTTCAAAGACCTGATTTTAATTATTTTAACTATCTACCAGAAATGGTTCTTAAAAAAAAAAAAATCTAACCTGGATCAGGATTACCTTCTACATTTCTTCTTGCATCATCAAGATGATTTTCAAGGCAAGCAAGTGCAGAAGATTGATCTTGAGAACTTCTTAATTCTCTCTTGTTATTTCTTCTGTCGATGTCACTAAAGTGTTCATTACAACTGTAGTATGCTGAGGATTCAGATAACCTGGCCTGCATTACGGTAGTACTCCAAGTCAGGCAAAAGAGAAACACTGTAGTCCTACTGAGACAAAATTACAGGAAAGTAAAACACAAGAGCTAAACAGGCTAAATAATGAAGACTATAGTAAAGACACGTTCTCATGATTGGTCCAGCATTACTAAACTAAAATTATAAAACTGTTAGGTCAATATAATCATTATGAATCTAAAAAACACTCACTTCTTCGCTAACTGGGGTCAACCTTGGAAACCTAAAGCTACTCTTTCTAGAAGGAGAACAAGAGTCATCCAAATCTGATTCAGATTCAAATGTTGATGTATCACAACTCCTCCCCTGGCATCAGGGAAAAAGAACCATATTACACACCAAGAAAATCAAATAGGAAGTTCTTTTTGAGCCATTTATATAAATCTAAATTTACCTTCAGTGGTTGCATTGGCATATGCGAGCCAATTTTTATTGGTTCACCTGATACTCTGTTGATATGCCTTAGAAATGTTGCTTCCACATTATACACATGCTAAAAAAAGCACAACCATAAAATAATCAGAATGTTGCCCTTAAAAGGACAGAAGCTTGTGAGCAAAACATGACAAGATAACCCAAAAGTATTCAAGTTTTTCCTAGCATGTCTAATAAAAACCAGAAGAGCATGTGTAAAAATACAATGTAAGTAACTTGAAAATGTTATACAGTTACCTTCATTATTTCAGGATCACCCCAGGGACCCATATTAGATCTAAGACATCCACCCTCATTAGGACAAATGCAAGCGCCACCAAAGAAGTCAGGCAACTGACTGAAGGCGCCCCAAAAGAGACAAGAAAAGAAAGGGAATTAGAAGGCCGTCCATAACCACAAACATCTTAACAGGTAGAAAAGAGATTAGCCAACCTTGGTTCAATGGCTTCAAACAGCTTGCCTAAAGACTTAGAATCCAAAACCTGCAAGTTAGAGACTGCAAGTCAGCTGAAGCTGCAACACATGAGGAATACTAAAATAAACAAACCAGTGCAAAGCCTTGCCTGTATTTTTGCTATAGTCTTGGCATCAATAAACCTCTGTGCAGCTGGCCAAAGCACCTTCCTAAACCCAGGACCAGCATTAACAATGAACATCCGGTGGAGTGTCTGCACATCATTATTCAATGTTATATTCAGCAGAGGAAATAATTATATATTTATAGTGGTAATATTATAAAGAGATAGCATTGTTTGAAAAAAGTCAATACCTCAGGATAATAATTGTTGTCAATTCTTGTAATAGCCATCAGAAGACTAGAACCTGGGCCTACAAAGTTTTTGGCTCCCTGCATTCAAAAGTTTAAAACTGTAATTCATACTACTAAATGCATAAAAAAATATACACCAACAAGACAAAAATGATCATAATGTTTAGTGGCAAGTATATAAAGATTAGCAAAATGAACCCCTTCAACGGTTCTCTATTTCAATACTATGCTCAAAGACAAAGCAAGTTATTTAAGTTGATCTGAATTATCACATCCGTAGAAATGTATCAAAAATTTGAATAATCACAAACCAAATCAAAGAAAAAGATATAATAAGCACTAATCCAAAAAGAAATAAGAAAAAGATATAATAAGGCTCCAATTCAACAAACTAATGAGTATACCAGGCCTTTCACATCCAAAATTGTGGTGGTGGAACAGATCCGTCTCTTTGCCGCAATGGAACAGGCAGGGAATTTTTCAAGTATGGTCCTCTCAAACTCCTGGACATGATATTTTAAATACCGATCAATTGTAGTGATGCGCATTAATTTTGCAGGATGTGCTTGTCCAAGCCTTTCAATGTAAACAGGTCTCCCTTCCCTGTCAACTCCATGATATCCTTGAGGATAATACTGCAGAACTTCTTCCAGCTCTTCAAATTCAAAATCCTAAAAATTCAAGTAAACCCAAAAATAAATAAATAAATAAATAAATACTAGTTTCAGAAATCTATACAGAAGGATAAGTGCTACAATTTGCCTTTAGTGCCACTTAAAATTTTTCTTTCTTTTCAGGGTGCCACCTATAAAGGTACTGGGTTATGAAATTGTAACTCTTAACAATAGCAAGGCTCAGAAATTGGGCCTACTAGATCATACCATCCAAGAACTTGTAAATGCATCAAGACATTACCTCCAGAATGGTGTCTGTTCCATACTCTTTCCTCCACCTAAGCATTTCCTCCCACATCTGGATGGTCTTCTCAATGTTGAAATCTCTTGCTTTCAAGAATCTATAGAGAAAAAGACATCTAAATGAGTTCTTTTCTGCTTTTTGTTGTTTGGTTTTGTTTTGACAGGTCGAGGGGTAAGTACAAGAAATTTTTATTATTCTGCAGCGCATTCACCAGATGAAAAGAAATTTAGCTAAGTAAGCTCTAAGCAGGCTCCAAATCTGTAAATCAATCAACTTTGAATAACATGTAGTACAGCTAAACGGTGAACTGAAACACAATATTCAAAAGGAGTAACATGGCTGAATTCCTTCCAAAGATAAATACAACTCAATAAGGTAGTACCAATTATAGGTGGCTATCTCACCTCAACAACATATAATAGTCATCATGTCTTGGTGGCAACAAATCTCTTGTAAGGAGTTTTTGACGCAATTCAGAAACAGCAATCTCCTCTTTGGCATCTCGAACATCCTCTATGGAAACTGAAGGAACCCTATAATCAACCTTCCTTTTTCCTCTCTTTTTAAGAGAGTGAGTGATCTTGTTTGAGGCATTTATTGCCTTTTTTCTTAGAGTTCCTATTTTGAACCGTCTTCTTTCATCTTCAGAATTTTCAAAGTCTGATCTCCTTTCTCTTGTTTCATCAAAAGCTTCTAATCCTTCAAAACCTAGAATGTAAACATGTCATGAGCAGTTGAAACACAAAAATCACAGGCAACAGGTCATACAATGCCTGGATAAAAATAGGCTAAACAGTAACAATACCTGACATTATAACCAGGCGAAGAAGGTTGAAATCAGAAGGAAAGGAGACCCAATCTTCCTGGTTTTAGACCAAGAGCATTACTGCATTGGTTGTGAAAGAAAAATATATAAGTGAAGGCATCAAAAGATGATCCATCATGGAAATAGAAACTTTATACAGTTTATAAGAAAATTATAAATATTTCACTTATATAGATGTGCTTCACATCATCCAACCATTCAACTGCCCAGAATTGCTGAAAGACTAAGAATTCCCGTTTGGAGCCAAAATCCAGAGGATATCAGCCAAAATTTCCGTACACCTTCACACCCAGGGAGAAGAGGGGAAGGGGGTGGAAACGAGCAGAAATAGGAGAAAACTCCGCACCGACAGCTAAAACAATGACAGTGACTTTCTCCCCTCAGTTATTGATGAAAGGAAAAAAACTTGTGAAGGAGGAAAAGATATCCAATTACTAACACGGGGAAACCAGTTTTTAACATCCAGTTACTCCTTCACAATCTCATTTTCCTCAAATTTGTCAAATATCTCAGTCCTTGGGTATTCAAGCAGCAGCAATTCATTTAACATAGAACTGTGAATAATTCACCTCAAAAAAAAAAAAAAAAAAACTTCTTCAAGGAAGTAGGGAAAGAAGAAAACAGGGGAAACAAGAGCTTTCCCTTCCGTGAATAAAACAAAACAAAATCCGAAGCAAAAACACCGCCATCCTCAACATTTAATCGACTTTAACCTTCTTAAAAATATTCAAAAATAAATCAAACTCAATAAAATTCAACAATGCCAATAAATTACTCCTCAGATCTCACATCACATCCAATCCAATTAAACCCCCAAACACATGAATATTAAACATTCCAAACCCTTTTGTTACACAGAATTCAAAAGAACGAAAAAAAAAAAAAAAAGGAGCAGCAGCAGCAAGCATTAACCTAATTAATTATTCACACGGAATCAGATATAAGAAACAAAAACATTCACATTTATCATCACATCATTGTATAATAACCCCCCTATAAAGAACACAAGAGCTGCAGAGCTTACCGAAACCCTAGGATAAACGAGCCGGATCGCAATCTGTAAATCAAATTTAATTTTACACGGTTTCTCTTTCCTGAGAATATATGTACGAATCCTATGAAAATCTCGTGAATTCCTTCGTAAGATTATCTCCAGAAAAAATCTTCAGCAGCTTACGCAAAGGCAGACAGGTATGCTCATGTATGTATGCATATATACATATATTCTCTCTCCGAATAATAATATTTATATATATACATACAAATATATGTATATATTTTGTATGTATATATGTATGTATAGGTGCAAGAGGTGGTGGTGGTGATAGTGGTGTTCTTTTTTTCCCCAAACACTCAACCAATATTGTGAAGCTTCCAGCAACGCTTCTTTTGCTTTTTCCCTCTCTCGTTACGTGGCACTTCTTTCCCCCTTTTTACAGTTACGCATTTTTTTTTTTTTTAAGGGTAAAATTAGGAGAGAGAAAATTGTAAAATTATTATTATATTATATTTTTTTTTTCTTTTAGGATAAGTGATTAGTAATTACCTCATCCAATTTCGAGATAAATCTTATTCCATTATTACAAAAAATGTCCCAAATTATTTACGTATATTATTTGAACAGTTATACTATTTTTCTTTTTCTTTTTTTTTAAATTCGTTTAAATTTTTTAAGTCATTTAAATATTATAAATATTAAGTAAAATTAAAATTTTATTTAGTGAGGTTATCGGAGATCAACCCGATTCGAACGAGATTAATTTAGATGTGAATTTGACTTAAAAGATATCATCTCATAGTTTGGAACCATCTAAAACACTTTGTGCATAAGGAAAAAAAAAATCTAAAAGTCCCGCAAGGGATGGCCAAGTTGGTAGAGTAGGCTACTGGGGACTGCAAGGTCCCTGGTTCAAATCCTATCAATGCCTTCTTGGTCGAGCACATTTAGGGGGTTTCTACCGTGTAGTTTACCTGGCTGGCGTGGTTTGCGGCTATTGCATTATGTCCGGGGTTTTAGGCGCTTTGTTCGACCGAGTAGTAGCATGTGGGTTCCCGTCACAAAAAAAAAAAAAAAAAAAAAAACAAAAATGAATAAAATTCATAGGAAGGCGAGCCGCGTGGTCCTTTTTTATTTTTTTATTTTTTTTGGTTAGGAGGATGTACTTTGTTTGGGTAATTTGTCAACGTTTGTTATTATGATTCCAACTGATTTTTGGACTAATATTAATTAATAAATGCTCTTTTTCTCGTTTTTATTTAATGATATATTTTTTTTTGTTATTTTCAGTATTTTTTATTATTTGTTATGAAAATTATTTGTATTAATTGTCACAGTTCAAATCTATAAGTCTGTATCACAATTATGAGTTTGATCAAAATTAAAAATAATTATTTATTTATTATTTTCATTGTACTGAAATGAAATACTTCCAGGTGACTATGATTATATATACTATTATTTATTCACTATATTTTTTAATGTAATACGAGATATTACATTAATATTTTCTATTAAAAAAATAAAATAAAATCTAAGTAGTGTCCAGTGGTAGCTTTCATTTGATCCTCTTGTTTTAAGGATATTAGTATTTGATTTCTTCAAAATAAAGAAGTCAAAGATAAAAACGGCTGCGGATTTTTTATTTTTTTATTTTATGGTTTATAGTTATCAAAACGTTTTTTTTTTTACCCAATTGGGGCGTCTGGTGTCCCCACATTTTCGGTGAGACTAATCTGGACTCGGCCTACGGAGCGCTCGTAGAGTTCAACTCTTACTCGAGGGTTAGGACCTAACCTAGAGCTTTTAACATGGTGCTAACCACCTCAGGGTATTCGAACCCTCGATCATCCACCATAGAGGAAGCATTAAGAGTCCGTTTACCAACTTTCCCAAACTATCGGGTTAGTTATCAAAACTTTAGTTACACTGTTTTATGAAAAAACACAATTAAGCCAAAAAAAATGAAATTCCAAATTCCACCTTTAAATATAAATATCATAAATTCCACAATTTAACCAATTTAAGTGGCACAAGTCATCACACAATTCAAAAAAAAAAAAAAACTTGACCTTTGATTGCATTATATAGCAAAAAAATGTGTAATGATATATAAGAATGAGTTTAAATATTTATAAGCAATTCGATGTATTTTTTTTTAATAAAATGAAAATACAAAGTAATTGATCATAAGTGTTATCCGACCATAGCTGAATGAGGGGCAAAAAGGTATAAAAGATGGAGGCGAAGAAGGATTTGAAGAAGGCGACATAGCAGAGAGGCGTCGGTAGAGAAGTCAACATCAACATTAACAGCTAGACGAGGACACTACTTTTCTGAATCACTGTTTTTTACCCTGTCTTTAGATTTCTTCTATTCATAATCCGTGCATTATTTATTTTATGTAAACAACACATTTTGAACCATGTGATTTAAATGATACAGTACTACTAGTTATGTAAAGAGGAAAAAAAAAAAAAAGACTTTCTTTTGAAATTTGTAAGCAAATAATTGATAATATAAAAGACCCCTTTCCCCACAGACAAAAAAAAAAAAAGAAATAATTAATTAAGAGGAATGAAAAAATATTTTTATTTTATTTTTTCCCTTTTCAGCACATAATTTTGGATGGAAGGACTGTGTTAATGTGTCTTTTAACGGGTGTCCGACTCTTGCCCACAACCATAATAATCCTGGGTCACTTTTGGGGAGTGGTGCAATTAAAATGAAGGGACAGGAGAAAATACAGATCTGTTTCTACTCTTTTATTTATTTACTCTCTTTGTCTCGCTAACTTATAAAGTAAAAGGTTTTGAAATTTAGTAGAATACAGAATTGACAAAAAAAAAAAAAAAAAAAAAAAAAATCAGGTAGGGAAAGGAAAGGTAAGGTAAGGTTAAAAATGCTGCAGCAGAAGCAGTACTAATAACTATAACTAGTAGAAGTATTGAATTCAAGTTGAGGGTCAGGTTAATAATGAAGTAGTAATTGAGTCAATTATGTAATTATTTGGGGGAAACATTTGTAAGAAATGGAGAATGATACTTACTAGTGATACTAAAATGGCTATCGAGTTCTTGATCACGGGTTCGTGTTTTTTTTTTCTGACAGTGTGTGTTTTTTTGGGCACTACGCTCATTTACTAATTTTGTATAAAGCAATCCTAGGCAAACAGGCAATGGTTTGATTTGTCACAAGAGGAGATGTTTATGTTCGTCTTTTTGCATTGAAAAAGAGTACTTTTTCTTCTGAAAGATGATGTTACAGACAACAGGTGCCTGACGACCTTTGTTCAGACTCCCCACCTCCCAACTGACAGTGTAATTCCAACAACGAATGGAGATCATTTGACAGAATATTATTATTATTATTATTTTCTATAGAAGCATCATATTGTTTTTGAGATCTCCAGTTCTTTCTGAACCAGATCCTATGTTCTTTTGACTCCCTCACTAACTAGGAATTTCTTCTCCTGCTACTTGGCCTTTCTTTTGACCATTAAAAGTATTATCAATATTAAACATTAAATCTTAAAAAAGATAAGTGAAAGTAAGTCTAAAAACACAGGGTGAAAAAAAAGAAAAAAGTGTAACAAGTCCTCACCTTTTCACTAAAGATATATTTTGAGTCTCGCTCGTGATCCATCTTTCTATCTATCTACTCTACTAGGTTCGAAATTTGGGTTCACAAGACAAGACGGAGAAAGAATACAGAGAGATACTTGTGGGCAAAAGGATAGAGCCAAATAATACACCAGTTAAATAGCTGCCCCCAAAGCGACTGCTCAATACGTTCTTCCTGTCTCCCTATCGCTACTTCTCTGTCACCTTCGTTTAATATCTTTATGGTCTTAATCAGTCAGGACCACATCCACCACCGGCTCACCTCTGTGTATATATATATTTTTTAAGGTGTTCATCTACGCAAAGACTAACAAGAGAATAGCGTTATTCTAATCCACACAGGAATCTGCCCCGAAAAGCCCATTTCCTAGGAAAGCCCAAACTGGGAGTTGATGATTTCTTCAGATTTCCACTTGAACTTTGGTAACTCAAATGCTTAAAACCCAATTACAATATCATCTCCCTCAACGCCAAGGCAGGACTACAACAGCATATATAGTTATAGTTACCATAACATAACAACCTGGTATGTCTAAATCTAAATTTCATCCTTTCAAAGCCATACCATTTCCACAAAGGGTAATATCAACACATCACAAAACCAAATGAACCCCCCTGACAACTCTACTCATAGAGGATGACTTCCTAGGGTTGGGTCTTCATTAACCCTCCAAAATTTGGAGAAATATATAAAAATAAATAATTTCTATTTGATTCACCACAAAGCCTATATATAAAGAGTACCAAAAAAAATTTAAGAACAAGAATTCAAATGTTCACATATGAAAGCAACATAACAAAACTGAAAAACAGTTAATGGTGAATTGTTCTCTTCCTATTTATTTACTACTAGCATAAGGATGCATATCTTAAATGCAGCCCAATAGCCCTTTCATCCCATTGCATACTTTTGGGTCCAGGATCGAGCAGTGGTTTCATACTTGGCTCTATCTGTCTTGTACATGTGAGCAATCTCCGGCACAAGAGGATCATCTGGATTTGGGTCAGTCAGCAAGGAGCAAATGGAGAGCAGCACCTGAAATATATCAAGTCTAAAGTTTACTAAAAAGAACTAGGCATCTCTTCCAAAGATCAAAAGAATAAACTATCTTATATGGTAGTGGAACATATTAGCAATAATTAGCACACAGGCTTCCAATATTGTTACCTTAGAGATTGTTAATGCAGGACTCCATTGCTCCTTGAGGATGTCAAGACAGATGCTACCATTGCTGTTTATGTTTGGATGGAAAACCTTTGTTTTAAAAGAAACCTGCAAAACAGGAAGAACTGAAATTCAGCAAAGTTCTTTAAAAATTCAGTAACGTTAATGCAGCAGCACAATTTCCCCTAACAACAAATAGTTTACATAATTTTCTGGTCACATGAAATCAAAACTATTGAATGCAAATTATGACATTATATGTTTGTAGCATTCCCAAAATTTCCAACCTCCAACTGATATGTGATATAGCATATGGTACACACACAAGTGCACCGAAGCAAATTGTGAATGAAGGATATCAGCATGTGCATACAATCAAGTGATGAAAATTTTTTTAACACATCCAAGGAAGAGACAGTTATCATTTAAATTGTTGCTTTATGCAAATGTACAATACATAGCCAATCCAGCTACGAATTTTAGTTTATGCACATAACTTGGCAGCATTACCTTTGGAGGCTTGAAAGGATAATCTGGAGGAAAGTGAATTGATACAAGAAACACACCACCAGAGAAAGGACTATCAGATGGACCCATTATGGTAGCCTGCCAGTGGAACATGTCTTCACCAACGGGTCCTATAATAAATTAAAGTTGTGAAGGTTAAACTCCTTGAATTTAAACAAAAAAAGTAAATTTGGAAAATATCAAGTACAATAACAACGCAACCGTGCTGTTCTACTGTTGCAAAGAATCAAATAACAAAAGTGTACTGAAATCTTAAGGGCATAAAATCTACAGATTTCTTGCACTCGCATGGGTCACATGCAAAAATACTGTAGGGTAACCAAAAGGAACTAATGAAACAGTGTAGGCCCATAAAATATTCAGTGAATCAAAAAGAACTACCAATCCTGGAACTATAACAAACTTAAAATACAAGAGCGCCAATAGTGGGCAAATTATTATAATCAGGATACACAGATATAGCAGGCGAAGTCCACAAGCAGCAACCCTTACATTAATTAGAAAATAAACAAAATTCACTAACCAGCGCTGCATGAAGCAGGGGGATCCTTCTGCAAATCCTTGAGTTCCTTCTGGATCCTCTTTGAAGCCATGGAGTGCAGAAGAGAATCTTCAAAAAAAAAGACAAGACAGAATCATCACCACAAAGAAGCGATCCATTAAAATTGAAATAATAAATATTGAACTTCTGTATCAGAAAATAGCAAAACGCCCCAAAGCTCCCCAGAGAAATCAGTAAAAACTAAAAAATAAGACTTTTGTCACATTGTTTTAATCTTAATTTCATATCATGTCAGGTCGTTGCTATCCAACAAGAACTCGTACTATAAAATAATCTATAATTAAAAAATAGACATATTTCCTTTTTAATAATTCATTAACCACATGTATACGACGATTATCCTGAACATGCTAATTTTTTTCTCTTTTCAAAAATAATCCTGAGAGCATCGCCCATTCAACATCTCCAGCAGATAGATAACCATCGAACAAAAAATTTATAAAATAAATAAATAAACACACACAAACACGCACAAATTTCTAAATAATAATAATCGTTTCCAATATCAAAATCAAACCCTGACAGAACATGATCTATCAAATTCTAAACCCAAAATTACACAAATCCAATAAAATAAGTAATCACGGAAAAGGAAAAAAAATAAATATTCATCCAACGAAAACCGAATGGGAAAATTTTGCGACAAAAAGACATACAGTCGTCGTACATAAAACTTACAAAAAATTTTAAAAAAACAAAACAAATAATTTGGGGAAAAACAATCGATGACTAGGGTTTAAATTTTGCATATATTACGAACCTGAAAAAAAAAAAAGGAGCGAGAAAACGGAGAGAGGGAGAGAGAGAGTCCGGCGATAAAAAGAATGCAAAAACCTTGACTAGTGACTTATACAAAGGACATCTAGAACACAAGTAACGTGGAAGTAAATCCCATTATATAGAGAGAGAGCAAACCCACCGAGCTGGTGTATCCCGGTTGGCCGTGCGTCATACAATCCCACGTGAATTCTATTTTGATAAGTTGAATTTTATTTTTTAATTAAATTATTTATCAACTTAGAAAATATATGTATATCTATGGGAGAAGTTTCCTAATCATTCTCTAATTACCTAATTATTCACAACTCCATAGTCCCAAAACAAATAGGGAAATTTCCAATAAAATTCTTCAAATATATCAAGTTAAATTTACAAATTTAATTGTATTTCAAATATATGTTCTTTAATTATAATTATAATTATTATATATTTCTAAATAATTAAATAATCGTTTTTTTAAAAAAAAAAAAAAATTGTGGTAGTTTGAGAGATAAGGTCTCAAACTCATTATATTTATATTATTGACAAATTTAATAAAAATAAGGTTTCATAAATGAATAATATTTAAATTTAATATATTAGTTCAAAATTTAATGACTATTTTATTTATTTATTTATTTTTTTTTTAAAAAAACTCTTTTTTCTATTAAAGATAAATATTAAAAATTTAACTATAAGTTAATTATTTAATATAATTTTGTACCATTAAAATGTTATAAAAAGTATCAGCTAACCCCAATAAATGCTCTACATGGTTTAGCAATAACACAATTAAAGTAAAAATAAATAAATAAAAGTATCAAAAAAAATTCGTTACGATATGTATATAAATATATATATTCCACCTTTTATGTAGTATCTACTCTACTTAAAAAACGGTGTCCACTGTCCACAATGTCTTTTTTTTTTTTTTTTTTTTTAATATTTTCTTAAATATATATATATATTATTTTTTTTAATTTGTTACAAGTAAAAAAAAAAATAACGTCTTTATCATACATGTATTTAGTGATATTTTTATTTTTATATACTATAATAAATATTTAATAATTAATACTTATTAATTATTTTTATGAAAAAATAAAATTTAAAAATATTTTAATACTTAGGGATACACCTGTTGCACTGGTTTGATTTTTAAAAAAATTGTTTCACCCAGGAGGATGTTCAGCCGCGTATACAGATCCGACCAATAAAACACAGCGTCGGAAATAAGCTGAATTTATTCCTCTAATAAATTAGTTATCGAAAGTAATGTGTTATTATTATTATTATTATTATTATCCAGAAATATACATAACTGATGAAGTTAATTTAAATGTATTTTAGAATACGAAAATTCATAAGTTCAATCATATAATTATTTTACTTAATTAGTTTAAATTAGAAATTTATTATTTTAGCATTGGAAATGTTTCCTTCTAAGAAAATATAATAATAATAAAAAAATCTGCTAATGAATATATATATTTTTAAACACTTTATATTTATTTATTTTTTATTTTTTTTAAAAAGAAATATAATAGGTTAACAATTTTACTTTTGAAAAATATAAACATGTGACAAATTTTGTAATTTTTTTTTAAAGAAAAATTAAATAAGTTCAACGTAAATAATTGTATAAAATAAATTTAAATTTTGAGTTATATAAAATAATTATAGGATTAAATCGGGTGGACTAAATTAAATGAAACTATTTGTTTTATTTATTATTTAAGGAAAACTTTTTTTTTTCTGTTTAATAACCCACTTTAATTTTCTGAAAATCTTAATATAATATATATTACATGATTTCAGATATGGATAAGTGTACATTCAATATACAATATATATATTATATAAATATAACTATCAATATTTATATCAAATTATATCTTCTTTTTTTTTTTTTGAAAAGATATCAAATTATATCTTAATTTTTATTTATATCAATAAAGATTATAATTATATATGATAATTGCAGTTTAAAAAAAAAAAATGATAACTGTACATAATTGCAAAATGTAGTATTTAAGAACGACTAATAGTGTCGCTCATAGATTAGCCAATATTGGTGTCTCTCTAGATACTTCTGTTTTTTTGGCTTTTATCTTCTCATCCTACTGTAATGGACATATTACACTCTGATTGGGTTGCCCTTATATAATATATCACTTCCTTTTGGTTCTCAAAAAAAAAAAAAAAAATTATCATCACGCAATATTCTCTATTTCAATAATACCCTTATTTTATTTATATATATATATATATATTTTCCCTAACTTAAATTCTCTACAATCTGGTTTGGTCCTAGTGAAGTATATAAATATAACTATCAATAAAAGCTTAATCTTATCCTAGTGAAGTACTACTTTTTGAGTTTCTAATGCTTTGTATATATCTAGCAGCTGGTTATCACTAAGTTCTCAATCAACAAAAGATGCATACTTTTCTACATACAAATTTGATGCACAAATGTTAATTTATTTCCAGTTTTTTTTTTTTTTTTTTTCCCAAACATCAAACTAAACTCCACCTTGAGCAATTGAGTTTGCATAATTAGGTCTCTTCCTAATGTGGAGTGATTTTCAACTAATTAATTATCCCTCTTTGTTTTTTTTTTTGTCAAACTCATCAACTCATCTTTTTCCAGAAAAATTGCAAAATCTAATTCTCTAACTCCATACTATCCTTTCTTCTCTCATCAGCTAAATTGGTTCAACATGCCACACAGTTACGTAATGCTTCACGGAAGGCTGAGGATTTCCTACTGCATCCTTTATTATACCAATTATTCTTTCACCAAGTACTATATTATTACTGGACAATAGAGTTTTTTTACCATGTGATTAAATATTCGGTCAATAATAATAATATAGCACGTGATGAAAAATAATTAATATAAGAGAGCATAACAAAGAATGTAAAAGAAATCCCTGGTCTTCATGGAAGAATTATTGTCAGGGCAAGAGGAGGTATATGGTTAAAATTCTTACCAGAATCATCTTCACTTGAATAATTTTCTCTGGAGAGGTGAAAAAGAGTAGTATTTCAGTTCCTGGTGGTGGCCTGATCACTGAACTCACCATTATCATTCCTGCAGTCTTCATGCAAGATGCTACCCTCCTGCCCCAAGTCTTGAACTGCAGCATTTGGCTCCCCATGGTTGGTGCTTAACTTTTCCTCAGTTTCTCCGTATGATGTTGAGGCAGTTCCATCATGTTCTGGGGCAGCTAATCCACCTTGATTAGGAGAAATGCCACTAAAGTTGTCAAAGTTTCTAGAGTTTCCACCATTGTTGTTGCTGTTGCTAAGACTATTGTTACCCCCACTTCCATTCCCATAGTTATTGCCACCATAGTTTCCACTACCAAATCCACTCCTTCCACTGTAGTTGCCATCACCAGGGTAATTATTACTGTTACCATATCCTGCACCTCCATAAGAGCCATATCTATATCCTCCAGGGCCTGCATGTCCACCACCAAAGCCACCTCTAAATCCTTGACGCTTTTCAGTGGCATAGTTCACTCTTATCTGACGGCCATGAAGATCCTTCAGAACACAATATAATTAGTTAAGGTCCAAGCTGAATTATTATGCAAAAATTGCACTAATTCATATAAGAATCTCCCATACCAGTGACAACAATGTGGAAAAACAAGCTGCAGAGCAGCCATAGATATAGAATAGATATACCCCTTCCATTTTGAAATAATAGTCCCACTTTGGACTTGACAAAGATTATAGAAATGACTGGGTTGTTTCACTCAACAGTACGAAAGACTGAAGTACACAGTACACTACATTTGCACTATGGGAAAAAAGTAGTAGTAGTTAATGTCAATCACATATATTGATAAAGAATCGAGGATAATATTGGGAAAAAATTATTAATACCTTTGTAATAGCAGGCTGTGCTCTAGCCAATTAGACTAGCTCAAGCATTTTAATATTTTAATGCAATCCCCCTTCACATGGGAAAAGATTCCTAGGAAATTATGACAGGAACAAAAAGCAAGAAAAATCGGGAAAATTTAGTACCTTGCCATCCAATGCACTGATAGCACTGGAAGCCTCCTCACTGGATGTAAAAGTCACAAAACCAAAGCCTCTTGATCTACCAGAGGCACGATCCATAACAATCTTAGCTGTAAGAGTTGAGAGTGAATGAAGTTATAGGGAGACGCTATGTTATGAGTAAGATAATTTCCTAGCAAGTTATAAAGGACTGTCCATTTGCCTATAATAATGTTTTGAAAGAAAATATATCTCTAAATAAGATGAGCAATGAATATTCCACGAAAAGAAAACTGGAAAAAGATGCAAAAGTAAATAGAAGGAGACACTTTACAAAAGAGCAGAGCTCTTTTTACTCATTTTATTGATATTTGATGGAGAAATTTAGAATCTTCACAATATTACTAATTTTCCACTTCGCAAGAGTAAGAGTTGGAAGCATCAAAGAAGCTATTTTAAGAACTCATATTTATGGGTGGAATACCTTCAACAACTTCGCCATAATGAGAGAAGGCATCTTTCAGACTTGGTTCATCAGTGCCATAAGAGAGACCTGTATCAAAGAAACAGGTTGGCTTTAAAAAGCAAAAAGACAAAAAAGGAAATGAAAAAACTGAACCAAGAATAAAGAGAAAAAGAGTAATTAAACCTCCAACAAAGAGCTTGGAACTTGAAGAAGACATGCTTCTTACAGCAAGATAGAGCGATGAATTAGAGGTAGAAAATTTGGAATTAACAAGCTTTCTTACTGTCTGCTTAAGCATATTGCTGATTCTGTTTATGGAAGTCATTTCTGTACCTAAAAAAAAATAGTAAGTTCAATGCCTTCATCACTCTCACTCCAAAAGAAAAAATATATATATATATATATATAACAAGTAAAGTCAACAATAGATGCATTCCACCATAAAATATCAAGTACAATCTTCAAAAGAATTCACAATAATAGCCAGGAAGAAAGAAGGTATGTATTTTCTATCCTTTTCTTGCCATAACAATGGATTCCAACGCCAACAATCTTCTACTACTTACTAATTAGGTTAATTAGTATCATATCTCAAAAATCGATTACTAATGCTAGAGCAATTAAATCTACTCTCCCCAGACAACCCTATTTGATATCTCATTGGCAATGTGCTTATATATACCTTAATAACAGCAAATATTCGATTTTTTTAAAAAAAAAAAAAAAAAAGAAGCTCCAGTTATCCTCCAAGCTGACACTAAAAAAACTCTAGAGAAGCTGAATCATCATTTTGAGGATAAAATCCAATAAGAGATTACAGCAATCGCAAAAACACCACGAAGAAATACTTTGGAGATGAAACGAAGAACTTTTTACCTTCAACGAGTGAGTTTGAAACGGTTTTTTTTCCCTCTTCCTCTTTGCATTTCTCGCGAAGCGTTGAAATTAGGAAGAAGAAATCCAACGTTTCCCCCTCTCAACAGAAATCAGAAAATATCAGAGCAAAGTTCCTCTGATACGCGAAAATTTCTGACGAGCGTCTTCGCCACCGTCCATAGTATTGATACCTTTACCAGACTCTTTTCTTTTTTATTTATTTATTTTTTTGGATAAATTTTCTACTTATTTAAAATCTGTTTATTATTATATTTTTAATTATAATTTTATCCCTTTTTTACCATGTTTTTTTACATTACTTTTAACATAGAATGAGTGTGTATGAGTATTAGTTATTTATATATTATTAAAATACATTAGGGCAGAGGACCTTCTAATTAGCCATAAATATCTTTAGCTTAGTCATCATTGTCTTGCGAATTGCAGAAGTGTATATTCTTCTTTTTTGTGTAGGTACGGGTGTCCTAAATTGATCCAAATTATAGGAGGATATCTTTAAACAAAATTCACATCTAAACTAATTCTCGTTCGAGCCGGATTGGTCTATTGAGGAAGAAAGTTCTGACCCCAACTTTTAAACTGAATTTAAACCTCCAACCTCACTTAAATTAAAAGAGCTCTTTATCAACTCACCTACGCCTTGGAGTCGCAGAAGTATATATTCATGTTAGTGAGGTGTCTATTTTTGCATATTCTGGTTTAATATATATACACACACAATTTGGGAAATTCCATATTGCCTTGTCAAAACAGGATACATTTTACAATAAATTCAACTGCAATATGTAAAAGTGACATACATTTCACTGGCATTTTTAAATCAAGCTCTGAAAAATAGCACTTTTTTTCTGCACTTTTTCAATTCTGATATTGCAGTACCACAAGTTTAAACCATACACCTGCTCCACATGTGAACTAAATACAAATTTTTAATAACAGATAACAGATTTAACACACGCATGATTAACCAATAAATTGGTAAAGTCAAAGCTCGAATACAAGACTTTTTGCTCTGATACCATGTTAACATGTTATGTTGTCCATCAAGCTGCTCTAACAAAAGCTTAGCAACAACAACTATAGCAGTATGACATTCCTTTCCCAATCAATTGCTTACTGCAGAAATCCCTTTCAATTTTTCTCACATCCTGAATAAACTCAGAGATGGTGTTGGATCTTTCAGGAGGGATATGCAGTTTATGCAAAACAACCAATTATGAAAAACTAAACTTCCTCTACAGGTGAGGAGAACATTGTTCTTGTGCTTTTGCTGACAAAAACAGCTATTATATCTTCAAATCACAACATACAATTTATGATTAAGCAAAGTATGGGAAGTTGAGTTTATGGTACAAATAATGGATTAGACCACCAGAAGTGATCTAAAAATTCCCTATTTTATATATAAATGCTTTGATAAAATAATAATAATGTCTTACCACTACTTCCTGTGGCTGCCATGTAATGATCTAGGGGAGCCTTCAAAGAGATCCAAGAGGAAATTTTCTAAATCATCTGCACTGTACTTGATATGTTTATCACTAACATGGTTGATATGTCTTCCTACAAATGTCCTGTAAGCTTGTATTACCTTAAGTGATGTTGAGATTCTGAGATCCTCTCGAAGTCGGGAATCTGGAATGGACCATGCAGTTTGGCTCTTGTATACCTCCTCAAAGGCAAGATAAAAGCTTTGTAATCTATCTTTTAGGAGGGTTTTCGAGATAGAATTTGAACCGGGGTTTTGAAAACCATCATCCTTAAGCAGAGAAAGTATAGGGCTCCAAGTAGCTCTCTCATAGCTCATTGCATGCTGCTGGAATTGCCAATTATGCTTACGAATCCAGTCATCGCCTAGTATTGCTCTTAGCTCAGTATTTTTCACTTTTTCAGCCATGTAATGAATGTTGTTCATAAGGAAAAGATGTCTTAAAGCATCATCCTTGTACAACTTGGATTTATCATCAAGGTTGCATTCGAGGATCGAGATAAGAGATTTGAAATGTAAGGCCACTGGTGAGTGTGAGGCTGAAGTGACTTCCTCATCTTCGCTACTTGGACTTCTTCTGTCTGGAGAGGCGGACACCAAATCGTCATCCTTATCATTATTATCCTTAAATAGCACATCCAGTGTTTTGCTATATTCTGTCAGAGTTCTAAGGTAGTTCATAACGTACCTAGTCAGGTGATGATTACCACCACCTGGAAAAGGGGTAGAAGATATGTTTGTTGCAACAGCATTTCCAAATTCAACAAAAGTTGCCTTAGCACAGTCTCCTAATCTTCTTAGTACGTCTTGGAACTCCATTTTAACAGATGATACATTGTCACCAAAAAACAATGCATCAACATCTGTTATAAGATCAGAGAGGACTTCATACATATCAAGAATTCGGATCAACTTTTCCGGTTGATGAGGTCCAATAGCTATTGCTTCAGCAAAATTCAAAAGCTGCAACGTCGAAGCCTTTGATGATTCAGTAAAGCACAATGAACTGACTGATTCAAGCTCCCCAAAAATCTGATCACTGAGCCATTTCTCACTAGCAAGATAAACTCGCACGAAAATCTTCATAGCTCGAATCCACCTCCTAATTTTGGAGTTCAGAGTGTGCCACTCCAACTTCAATACATCCTCAATGCTTAATTTTTCTGCTTCAAGGATATAGAGACAATCATCAAGTGCATCTTTTCGCACACTAATATAAGCCTGAGAACATTCATGTCCATAATTCGAGTCAAACATTAGATTGGCAATAGATCTAAGGTCAGGCACAACATCTGGATGTACCAATTCAATAATGTATTCCTCTGATCCTCTACTGATACTATCCCTCTGAACAACATCATCAACTGATTCATCCCCAAAAGAGATAGTGGAGCCATCATCCACAACAGTATCATCTTCACTCGATCGAAAAGACATGAGCTCTGGCTCCAAAGGTTGCCTATTTTGAACAAGCAAATGTCTGAACTCCTCCTCAAGTCTCACCATTGCTGTCTGAAGAATATCATGAGCCCTTTGCAGAAGGCCATCTTCTTCACTATCTCTACTCACATTTAAACTTTCAAGCCTTTCGGTTAACTTACGAGCATCATCAACAGCCTTCAAATACTCATAACCTTCTTCAGGGCCACAATCCCATATCATAGACTGTTCTACTTCCCACTTCATAACCTTATCTTGCACAGCGTTTATCAGCTCCTCAATCTCACATGGCGATGATTCTTCCTCCCCTTTGCTTTCACTTTCTCTAGCTATGGTAGACAATTGGGAGCCAAGATCCGCCAAGATTTTCCTAGCATCATTTGTTAAATTCTTGTTCGTCCCTAAGGCTTTTACTATGTTCTGAGCAGCAGAAATCAAATCTTCCTCTCCTTGCAGAACAGGGTTGGAAGCCTCACATTCACCCATCTTGTACAGAAGACTAAAAAGAAAATTCTCTAAAAATCTCCAAAATCTGATCTCGAGCTTCCAGAATAATAACCCTCAAAATGGAAAGCCTAGTAAATATCCAAAACTCGAAATCTATTGAATCATAATAGCGTAGAGAGAACCACTTGAGCTAATATTGAATGATTACAATATAGACAAAAAGGAAGCGACGTTACTCAAATTCAGTAATTATAGACCTTCGACATCCAGAAAAACGAACCTAGAAAACAAGAAAAGACCATATATCAGCTGAAAATCGAAAACGGATAGAGATGAAAAAAAAAAAACCCACAAAAATGGGAACACCAAAAGGCCAAGACCTATAAAAGATCTGCTGATCCTAAACTCAAAAAACAAAAAGGAAAAAGACTGATGATTAAAGAAAAAGCAAACACAAGAAAGTTGTACAACTCCAGTTTCTAATTCTATAGCCAATAAAAACAAATTCCCAAGAACAAAAACTCTTAACATAAATGGAAGCAAGTAAAACAAACCTTAGAATCTGCAGAGAGAACTGGATCAGCAGAAGAAGAAGATCTAAAAGTATACTATAGTTATAGCATACAGAAGGAATCTGAGCTCCCCACTTATATATATATTTATGCAACCAATGAAATGGGGAGATAGCAGAAGAGGTTAAAGGAGAAGCAGAAAAAAAAAATAAAGAAAAAGAACCCTTTTTGAACAGGAAATTCTTGGAGACTTCAAAATCTTCTGCTAAAATAGTACTAAAAAAAACTTAGTGCAAAAGACCGACTTCTGAAACTCTCCATGTGTAAGCCCACCACCCCTTTTTCTTTTTCTTCTTTTCTTTATTATTGCTACCATGTTCTTGGTGGTACCCTTTGACCTTCCTAGTCTTCTTTGTTAAAAAATAAATAAATAAGAAATACAAAAACGACTAATTAAACTAGACCATGATTGTCAATCTTATTTATAATCTTGCCATATCATAAATTCGAGTCATGTGTTTTTTTAAAAAAAACCATGATTCACCTCTTCCTCTTATGCTGACATTTGCAGGTAAGGTAAAAGTAAAAGATGGAATACAAATATTTCATATGTTTCGATTTGATTTGAATCTTCTGAGTTTTTAACATTTATATATTAAATGGACTAAATTGTATGCCCTCAATTCCACTTAATTAGTTTAATACTAAAAAAAAGGTTCAGAATTGTTCTATAGTTAACAATAATATAAATTATATCTCAGTTATTAATGTTTAAAATCATTAATTTATAAAATAAAATATAAAAAGGGTGTGGGTAGAAGAGAATATAGCAGTAGGATAAGATGGTAAAGGTCAAAATTATGGTAGAAGATAAACACCCCAGGAAAATATGTCCAAAATATAGGTAAAAGCTAGCTGACTTTTTTTATTTTTTTGACCTTTTTAAATATATATATATATATAATAGATTTTTAATAATTATATATATAAACATTATATATAATATAATGTTTTATTTATTTAGGGTGTAAATGAAGCCAAATGTAAAATTAATTTGGTCTGATTCAACACTGACAACTTTTTGAATTGAATTTTCTTTAATACGACGTCATTTGATCATCCCCTGTTTTTAGTCACTTTGTTGTTTCTTGATCCAATAACAAGGCTCTTGCGGACTAACCCACCTTTTTATTAATTTTTAATTTCTTTATATTATTCACCTCTGTTATTTTAATGATTTAAGAGAGTACTACTAATTTTTAAAATAAATAAAAAAATAATAATAATAAGACAAATTCTGTTAGACCGAATTAGGGAGGGGAGTCGTTTTCTTACTAATAAAAGAAGTATGTATGCGAATTTCATTCAAGGTCTGCCCGGATTGGGTATGCTAATTTTTTCTCTAGCCTAATTAGTTTGACTCTTGAAGAAGACGACGGAATTCTCGTGTATGACCGCTTGAATAAGATCTTTGCATTCAACCCATGAAACCAACAACATATATATATATTATAAAAATAACCTTACAGTTATTGCAATAAAATACTGAAAAGCCTAAAAACCCCAATTTAGTATTACAATTGCCGGCAGATAATTAATAAAAAAATTTCCATTTTGGAATCATTTTCTTCTTCTTTTAATTGATAGTATTAATTGATTCCTTCTCACCGAATCAAATACTTTCTCTTTCTTTCTTTCTTTTTTTTTTTTTTTTTTTGCCTTTCTTCTTGATTAGAAAAACCATTGCAATATCACAATTTTGGAAGAGGTTTTCCAGCCAAAAAAGATTGAAGTAGCTTAAGTGCAGCTCTAGGCTTGAACAGTGGTACCTCATGACCAGCCCCTCTCACTGTTGCGAAGGTTAGCCCTTTGTAAACTTCTGTCCAGCCTCCAACCTTTTTCCCAGAAAACACAGCCCATATTTTAGTACTCTTCTTTCCGGTGTTTAACACATGCAATTATTCTCTAAGTAATGTGTTGCTAAATTTTTGCTTACTTACCTGTTTCTTGACGTACCAAGGGTACCATGGGATCTCTGTGGACAACTTGAGCTGTGCCAGGGCATACCTTGTAGCCGTCACTGGCACTACTGAGTCTACGTCTCCACTGTCAATAAGACGTCAAATTAAGACTTAATCAATACTTGAAAAAGAAAAAAAAAAAAAAAAAAAGGCTCCATTACTCTTAACCGATCATCGACTACATCAGGACTAATTATTTAATAGATTGATTACCTGAATACCCAAATCCTCATACCAGCAGCTATGAGTTTTCTGTATATGGGAAGAATAGAAGCGTCCGTATCATTCCAATTTCGGTTTAATGTTTCACTGCAAAAGAAAAAAAACAATGTCTTAAACAGGAAAAATTTTACAATGATCAAACTATATAATGAAGGGTAATTGTAAATTGTTCACTTGATAAATTAATTACCTGCATGCCGTCCATTTGTACGGGATCCCAGTTGTGTTTGCATGGAGAGCTTTCTGCACATCTGGTCTGTTATAGTAAGTCTCCGCATATTTTTCAGTACAAGGATCATACCCAGATATCGGTCTGAAAATCTGCTTCAAAATTTTACACAACTTTTTAAAGTTTTTTCTTTTAACTTTCATAAAGAAAAATGTTCTTGGAAGGACAGAAAAAAAAAAACTACTGACTTAAACATTTCTAGAGGTATATATACCCGGTGGCTATGATAAGGTTGATGTGGTAAGCGCATGGAGTGTCGAGTAGTAGTAGCCTTTGAATTGGTGCTGCCATCTGAGTTGTTACAAGGGGGAGCGTAGATGTTGTATTGATCAATGTTGCCGAATTCTTTGTCCATTGCATAATAGTACAATGATTCGCATTCGTTTGACTCCTTCTGGCGCCGGAAGTCACACTTGTTTACCAGTTGCTGATAGGTCTTATCGGAGATCATAGCATGGCTCCACCAATAGGTCACTGTTCCCAGGTTGTCGTAGTAATTATCCGTCACTGCATTGCCCACCTGCAATTATATATTTCATGAAAAAGAAAAGAGAGTAATTAAGGTAAAACAGTACTCTGTGGGAAAGACAAGACAAAAGAACTGACTAGTATATGGTACCTACCATGAGTCCTTTAAGATTAATGTGGTTCTTGGAAATAGCATTGTAGTCTAATATTGCTTGCGCCAGCTGAGGAACGTAATGTCCAGCGTAACTCTCTCCCGTGATATAGACATCCCTTTTCTTGTATCGAGGAAACCGATCCATCCATCGGAGGAGGAACTGCAGTGAATCCTTGGCTAATATAAACCCATGCACCATGTAAAAACAGCATATCAATAAGAGTGTGAAAATATAATAATATTACTGTACTTAATTTTCCTTCTAATAACTACTACTGTTTGTGATGGATGTATACACATAATACATCCAAATAATGATCATGATGTCCTGCATTATACATGTCCAAGTCTGAACTTCGGCTAATCGTGGCGACATTGACTATATATATGTGCTGAAAAACCAGCCAGCCACAAAATATTAATTAGGCCATGTTTTTTTTTTTTTTGGTATACATGACATATAGTGCCTTCGCCATCATTGCTTTGGCGAAGGAGTCAAATTTGTGACAAACGACTATCCCCACCAACAACCACCAGACAGAAGATGAGTTAATGAAGACTCGAGAACTGCCCTACCAATTTCTATTGCTAAAAAGTCCAAACTGAGTAAAGGGGAAAAAAAAAAACACAAATGACAGTGATGCCCAAAACAGTGATAATAATAATTAATATGAAGTGGAGGGTGAGGTACCAGTGCGACGATCCCCAGTGTTCAAGAGATCAGAAGATCTGTTGCTGTAGGAGAAGCCAACGCCGGCCGGAGTTTCCAGGAACAGCAAGTTTGCTAATTTGTTCCATGAGAATTTGTTCAGGAATAAGCCCGATGCTGCCTTGTTTATTCTAAAGGGACCAACTTCTTCGGATGCGCCATACGCCACGGAGGAGCAACCGGGACCTGAACCAAAGTGAATTAAACAGGATCACATTTTGTATGCCACAAACAAATTTTTTTTGGTAGTGCTAGGCCCACTGTCAACTAGCTATACATTAGGCAATTTTTTATTTTTTTTTTGTTTGAAAGGGGGAAAAAAAAAAAAAAAAAAAACCAGACCAGAAAATCAACCCACCTAATAATCATCTCTGCTGATGATTTGAAGTGAAAAGGCAAGGAACAGTAAGAAAACTTAATGCTGCTACTTACTTGGGGGTAAGATGCCGGGAAAAGAAGAAAAGATGAATGATTGATGGATTAAAAAGTGTAAAAATGCCTTCAATGCTTTTCTTCTGTTTTTTTAGGTAAATAAAAATGCCATCAATTTGTAAACAAATAAATATTTTCTGACAAATTTACCACTAAATCTTTCTAATCACAATATAAGATGGGACTGAAAACGAAAGATAAATGATTAAAAATATAACACTGACTCCTCCGCACATGTCATATCCGAAAGCAGTTACTGATGTTCAAGCAGAAACTTGTTACTGCCATTATTCACCCACTTGAAAATATTATTAATGTTCCCATCCACATTTTTTCCTTTCATGTATTGTAAAAAATAAATGACTAAGAATTGCAAACATTAAAAAAAAAAAAAAAAAAAAAAATTGATGAATTTCATGCTTTATGTTTTTGGTGGGTTCATCTTTTATTTTAGTAGGTTCCATATATATATAATGGATGGATCCTTTTGACTTTTCTATTCTTAACATTTAGACACAATATTTGACTTCTCTAAAATAATAAATTTTATAAAAACAAAATATTAAATATACATATCTATTATATTTTTTTAAAAAAAAAGCATAAATCTTATAATTAATCAAAAGATTAGGGACTAAATCTACTAATTTTTTATTAAAAGGTACTATAAAACTAAAAGGAAACTTATAAAAAAAGGGAAAAACTCCAATAGCAAGCTGGCTTTGTGCATGCAACAGCAACTGCAAGTACTCCAAATGTTGTGCAGCACGCATGCTGAAGGGACGAGGTCTTTACTGAGAACCCCAGTTGTGTGTATATCAATAAATGCTCGCTTTCATTAGTTGCTTTCTAGCAATAAATATTTTTCTGGTATCTCCATGCAACAACGTAAATGTTGCAGGTTTCTGAGCGCGCGCGTGAGTGAGAGAGAGAGAGAGACAAATAGAGGCCTTAGCAAGTGTGTTAATAAAGGATAGCCTATAATAGTCCTTTTCTCTAAGTAACTTCATTCTTATCAAAATAAAAAGTTTTAAATTCGATTCACTAACAAAATATATATATATATATATATATATATATATTATATTATTATACATGAATTATAGAATTAGTAGAGAAAGATTCTAAGTTTTCAAAACATACAGGGTGGATGGAGGAAGGGGGGTTGTCTTTAATGGTTTATCATGTTTCATGGGGTTTAAACTTTTGAACTACTACTTCTTCCGTCATTGGTGGGTAGTTGGGTCATAAACCCACCCAACCCAACATATGTCTAGTGCTGGCTATCTCGGTGTAAAATGTGAGTAGAGAGTCTATGTTTTGGCCCTATAATATAAGCTACATATATATATATATTTATCCAGCTGGTATGGTCTCATCACGCTTTCGCCTTCTCTAACAAGAGTACAAGGTTTCTAGCAAAACGTACAACAGTAATTTCTACCCTATGAATAGCAAAGTATTTGTGAGGAACACTAAGACTTAATTTTCTCCTTTGTTTTTTTTTTTTTGGGGTGGGGGGTATGCTTTCGGCGAAGATTGGCCGGGTGTAGTTATGAAAAATATATCCAGGCTCCAACAACAAACAAACAAAATTGAAATGTAAGAATATAAGGATGTAAGTTTAATTTGAAGATAAAAATTTACAAGACGAATAATTATTTTCTACATATCAAACACCTACATATACATACATATATATATATATAGAGAGAGAGAGAGAGAGGTGAAGAAAACAGAGACAGAAGGGGAGATCTAACCTCCATTGAGCCAAATCACCAAAGGTTTAGACACGGGGTCATCAACAGCCTCAGTAAGCCAGTAAAAGAGCGCTCTCCCGGCGACTTCATTCACGGTAACATAGCCAGAAAACTGCTGGAAGGAGACTTTGGGCTGTCCAGGAAGAGTGGTTATTCTATCCGCTTCCTCTTCCTCCCGATTTCTACTTCCGTTGGCAATTGCAAACAGGAAAAAAATTGAAAAAAACAAAGATACAATAATCTTTTCCTTGTCCATACATATATATATATATATATATGATCTCAGAACGCTTTGGGCACCAAAATAAAAAAAAGCAAGAAGAAACAAGCCCTAGCTCTGGTACCTCTCTCTTCTCTCTCTCTATGGCGAGTAGCGAACTTAGGTTTTGCTACCAGGAAGGGGTTTTTGTAATGTGCTGCCAAAGTGAAGTGAAACGATGGTCGGTGTATGTTGCGAGTCTATGATGACATACATATATATATACATAAATAAGAGAGAGAAAAAAAAAAGAGGTTTCTATCATGCATGACTGACCCGATGATCATATGGGGAAGATTGCAAATGACAGATCTATCCTTTCTTTCAATCACTCCTTAATTTGGACTGTATTTAAATTTTTTTTTTTTTTTTTTTTTTAATAATAAGTTTTAAACTAACTTCAACTAAGAGAATAATAATATATGGTAAGAGAAAATTTATGTGGAGAATTCAAATTATATGTGTGTCATTTAATTGAAATAAATGAACATTAAAATTTTGGTATTTAAATTAGGTTGTAATTGTGTCACGAATCACATAAATAATGATCATAACTTAACTCAACATCTTGGAGGAGTTGGTAAGCGGATTCCTAATATTTCTCCTCAGGGCGGATGATCGAGGTTTATAATCCTCTGAGGTGGTTAGCGCCATGTTAAAAAAACTCCGGGTCAAACCCTCACCCTCGAGTAAGAGTTGGACTTTGCAAGCGCACCCCAGATTGAATCCAAATTAGTCGGCCCGTGTGGGTTCGAATACCGGATGCTTAAGAAAAAAAAATGATCATAACTTGAATTCGTTAGTATTGTATTACACTCGAATTACATTTAATATTATGGTCCTGGTTTAAATGTATTATATATATTGATCAAGTATTGTTTAATATATGATTTGATAAATTAATTTTTTAAGATATATTAATAATTTTGTTTTTTTATTTTTTATTTATCATCATAAAGAAACTAAAGTTTCCTTAGTTGTCTCTTTAAAATATTATGATGTATTTATTAATATTTTGTATAATCTCTTATAGTTAATATTTTATAACTTATATTTGTTAATTATTTTTAATTAATGATATTTAAATTTTATTTCTAACAAAAAAGGCATGTATATTAAATTATAGTATTATATACTTCTATATTTAAATAGATTTTTATGTTTTTTTTAAAAAAAAAAAATTAAAGCATTTTCAACTCTATTGTGTTTAGACTCATTAGCTTACCAACTAACTAAGATACAATTTATATGTTGATAAATTTAAATAAATCGACCATATTAAAAAATATATACCCTTTTCAAAAAATGATTTTTTTTTTTCCAATATATATATATTTCCCTTTTATTTCTTGACAACATCATTATGGATAGGGGGAAGTCGATAGAAGGATCAAAAAAAAAAGAAGAAGCAAATCATGACAAGCGGTACTAAATTTAGAAAGACATAACGTGGAGTGGGGAAAAAAGCTCGTGACTTTCATAAATATGTATATAATATATTCTCTTTTATTTTTTTATTGTTCTAATATATATATAAAATATACAGTAACCAATGATTTTGCTACGCAAATGCACAATAATCACGAAAATGATAAAATGTGTTTTTCTATCACCATTGCCATTTTTAGATATTCCTCTGCATTTTGCCCTCAAACTTTTACAAAACTTGAAGACAATAATTGCCGCAGAGAGGTACTGTTATATATAATATATATAACTTGCATATTTTGCTTTACTTAAACTCAAAAAAAATCGACCGTATCATCGGTCATATCTCCGAGTAGAGACAGTAATGGGATGGGCAACAATCCTACAACAGAGGAAGAGAGCAGCGGCAGAGCTTTTTTAAGGAGAGAATTCGTCATCATCTCGTACAAATAGTGAATATTTCTTCAATTGATGGAAAATAACTGCAAAACACCCCCAAATTTATTTGCCAAACTTCGTCAAACATGCCGCTTATTTGCTCCCAGTCATATTGCTGGCTCCTGGATTTGCTGTACCTGCCTCTTTTGACTAAGGTATTCTAATCTCAATCCTTTTTTTTTAAAATTTTTTTCCCTTTTTTCAATCAGAATCTGCTAATAATTGTGCCAGATCTAGAATATATATATACATAAATATTGGATTGGATTGGATTGGCATAATGAAATCAACAATCGACTTCTAATAATTCAGGGCATTGATTTGCTTACCATTTTTTGATTATTTTAAACAATAGTAGAGTAGTAGTACATTCACACAATGTGTTCGATGAAAAGATAAGAAGAATTTGATCGAAGATCTTTTGAGTTTACTTTAACAATTGGGAAAAGTAGTTACCTCCTTGATACTAGTAATTCCTGAAACAGACTAAAATCAAATCTATACCACTTGCGTGCGTGATGTAGATGGAGATGGGGGGAGGTTTTGGATCTTGACCATTCCGTGGGAGAGAGTAGTTTCTGTAGACCAGTCAATGCAAAGTCACACTCATACCTAAAACTCTGCTTAATCATGCCTATGAGTATGGACACAACACGTACACATTTTTCCACGTTGATTACTTATAAAAAAGAATCATAAAATACACATAAATAAAAAATTTATATGTAAATTAATTATTGATGCATTTTGATTGTTGTTTAGTTAGAGAAAAGTGACAAAACATCAAATAAAGAAAGACAATTCAATGATAAAATTATTGTATCCTTATTTTCATGTGAAAAAATGTTATATAGGAGAAATAGATTAATTTTAAGTATGATTTTACAAAAAAGGTGTTATACATAGAAGATTTTTCTTGTTAGAATAGAGATAGTATATGAATGAAAGAAAAATTAAGTAGTAGAGAGTTTTAGATTAAGATATTGAATTAAAATAGTAATAGAATTTTTAACAAATATGTTTTTTTTTTTAGTGAAAGTTCAATGAATTCTTATAACTAAGGGTGATGTTCTTAGTATAGTATATATTGTCTTGACTTAAGGATATGGTGAGTGATAGACCTTTCTTCCATCATATCAGAATTCTTTAATCTCTAATCTAGAGATTTTAGGAGCCCAATAAAATCAAAATAAATTTTTTTCACATTGATTGGGGATCACGTACTGCAGCACTCCACAGCATACTGACATGAAAATTTGATTTGATTGCCATTTATGAGGATGAAAGGAAAGATTTGGACTCTTTTTTCACACTAAATGCTAAAAACGAACCAATTATTTGATTATCATGAACCTCTCTTTATTCCAAGATTTTAGATTGTAAAGGGGGATAATGTTTCATTTGTTGTTTGTATATATATTCTTAGAATAGTGATTTTGAATTTTAATTAATACAAAATCAATTTGGCTTATATATATATATATATATATTTTTGAAATATAAACTCTTTAAATACTAATATTTCTATTTATTATAAGCTTGAAACTCAATTTTTCTTCAAAGAAACTTTTAAATGAGTCTCAAATTATGAAACACCTTTTAAGTTAAATTCATATTCGGATTAATTTCTGCTTTAGTAGAATTGGTCATTGTATTAGAAAGCTTTGGCCCCAAATAGAACTAGAAATTGTGTTTGATTTTGCTAGTTGTGTGAAACTAGGTTCATGCATGGCAGAGTTGTTGGTATACAATTATTGTTTGCTAACCTCTTTTTTTATCTGTTTCCCCTCAATTTGATTAACGAACTCTTCACCAAATTCAATGCACCTGCAGCTGTGGACCCATCACATGATTATGAATGGGCTGATGATCTATTTTAGGATGTTGGGTTGAAAAAATATAGGCCTATTAATCTATATGGACAATCTCTCAGAACTTGATGAAAGGGAGCCCAATTCTGATCCATTACCCTACTGAAATTGAGGATAGTTTTGGAAATCAAAACCTAGAAGATCGTGGGGGTATTATTTTTCTGAAGGATATTTGAAAAAGACAAAAAAGAACACGATGTTTGTGACGTTAAAACTCCCAAAATTCGACCGTTGAAAACTTCCGGCCGAACGGTCACCTCCCAATCAACTTTTTCTCCTTCACAATGTATATAAATTATAATCCAACCTCAAACGTTCCAGAGTTCAATATTTACTCCTCTCCTCTCTCTATCTGCTGTTTGTGGACAATATATATATATTTTTTGACAGAGAAAAGGGATCAATTCTGTTTTCTTAGTTCAATGGAGAAAATTCAGGAAACATCAGCACAGGCTACGCCTACTAGTATTACCACCATTACCCAAGAAAACGAAATATCTCCGGCGGTACAACCTCCAACGAATCCCGTTTCTCAAGAATCTCCGAAAGATGTTGTCTCCTGCTGCAAACCTGCAATCACCCCAGATCGTCTTAAGGTCCCCAAGGCATTCAAGTATCCCGAGAGGTATGTACATTTTTTTCCCCTTTATATTAATTATCCCTTCATTTTCACTTTTAATTGTAAGAAGATAGAAAGTGATTTTTTTTTTTTTTTTTTTAAATTGGGGGATTGATTTGTGTTGCAGGTACAGGAGTCCAACTGATCTTATGATGTCTCCTATTTCAAGAGGACTTCTTGCTAGGAGCAGAAAGTCAAATGGGGTTTTACCACTGCCTAAACTTCAACCTCAACCCACCAAGTTGGTATGGTATTTTTTAAAGTAGTTCTTTGATCTGTTTTTCATTTTCTTTTTACTGAAATACCGATTCTAATCAATGAAATGATCCTGCAGATTCAGAATTTTCAATTTCAGGAAGCTGGACTCTTTCAGTGTTGAAAAAGAGAAGTGTATGTACTGTGCTGTAGAAGAAGAATTCAAATCAAATTCAATGTGATACATGGAATTGAATGTCTAGAATTTCAGTTGTGTTACATTACATTACACCTCCATTTCAAGGAAGACTGAATCTTCCAAAATGTAATTTCTATAAATTAAAAGGAAAGAAAGTTCTCTCTCTCTCTCTCTCTCTATATATATATATATATATATATATTTTTATTATTATTCTAAACGAACTTCATACCACTGAATTGAACCTACTTCTCCATCAATTTCAAGTTCACAAGCAGACTTTACTAGGAACTGAACAGCATCATCAATGGATTCAAATCTTGCAAGGTCAGGTGGTAAGTTCTTTCCTGGCCAATTTTCAAGCCAACCCTTCAATCTCATCCCCAATTCCTCTTCTGACACAAATTCCTCAGCCTTCCCTGGTTCCATTAACACGTATGTTTCAGTCTGTATATCTGCTCTTCTCCTCCTCCTCATCGCACACAACTGAAATTTAAAAAAAAAAAAAAAAAAAAACTACAAATAAATCTATCAACTTTAAATGACGTTATCTAGTTTGAATCAAAATTTCTAGATGTAATTCATCTAAAACATCTAAGAAAGAAAAAAAAAAAAAAAACCAACTTACTTTTACCTTAGTTTCACGGGAAACTTGCAAATGGAGACATCCATGAAAGAATACTGGAAATCGCTGAGAAAAAACAACTTGCTGCAAAAACCTTGGTTGACCCAAAACCAGTAGTTGATGATTATGATGATGCTGTCTCCTCCATGATTCTTTCCCTGAAAACAACAAATTCAAAATTTTTTCTCAGGCTCAATGGATTTCTTGTGGGTTGAATTTCAAGAAAAAGCGCTCTTTAGTTCAACTTACGCATGAGATGGTGGTGTGAGCTGCCATTATTATTAGATAGCCCTCTTTCAAGAACTGCTCCTTCCATGGCACTGACTCAAGTTCAAGTTAAACTTCACTTACAATATATACATATATATATATATATAATATAGGCCTAGTGTCAATTCAACTGAGAGAAAAAGAACATGGAAATATCAGAGTTGGCAATACATATACATTTTCCAGGTCCGATTCTTGGATGAAGCTCCAGACCAGAGATAATATGAGAAAATGATTTGGACCTCAAACATCTTTCTGTATATTCTGCCCCTCTTTGTTCTTCATATTCTCAATAATACCCTTCAGCCCTTTTCTTTTTTCTCCTCCCTTTAATAAATGAAAAATTAATCGATATATATATAATATATATATTTTTTCTAATAATTTTTTTTGAAAAATATTGTAAGAAAAGGAATCGAGATGTTCTTTGGAATAAAAAATGTTGAATGTATTTTTTCTCAAATTAAATAATTTTAATAAATAAAAGAATGAAAGATTCAGGATTTACCGGAAATTCTTCTGAGCTGTCTGAAGATAGTGAGAGATAAGCTTAAAAAAGTCAAAAACTAATCTTCCCGCGCGTGACATATTCAATATGGCGCTAACGGTCTGAAAGGAGATGGAGTTTAGTCAAACAAAGAAATGAAAAAACAAGCATGAATCCGATATATTCGCTCGACCTTCCATTGATTTTACTATCAATAAACCCTAAATCAATCCTTCTTCATCTCCCTAATTTCCAATCCCCCAATTAATTCCTCTGTCATTCTCCGTCCTTTTCAATTTTTCCTTTTTTTTCTTTTTTTTTTCTATTTTTTGATTCAAACTTTTTAATAATAATAATTCATATTTTGTTATCATTTGTCTGGTCCTTAGTTTAGGAAAAGGCTGCTTTCCTGGCACGAAGGATATCGCTGATCATCGTTATCATCATCATCTTCTTCCTCAAGGTTAATTGGGGAAGTCAAGGGTTTCTTAATTATTCAGGTATGTTTAATTTTTCCTTTGCTTCTGTTTTGGTATATTTGTTGATTGTTGTTAATGTTGTCTTTTCAAGCCTTTTTCGAAAGAAACCCTATTCAATGGTATTGGATTTTGGATGTTCATAGAGTATATAGCAGGGAAGAAGAAAAAAAAAAAAAAAAGGAAATGTTTGCCGTTACATTGGTTAGTTGAATAGGGTTTGTGCTTTTCTATTAGGGAAATGATTTTTTCCGTGTGGTTCTGTTTTTGTTGGCTTGGATGCATATTTTAAGTTTGGGTGTTGATAAAGTGGCTTGTTTTTTCATGAACTGAACATTGAGATATAATTCGATATTTTCAGTTCTGCAATCTGTTATATTTGTCTTTCTATTTCACTTTTAATTATATTTGTTGATGAGCTTGTAACTTTGCTATGTATTGAGAGGCTGATGGAAATGGGAGAACTATGATTGGTTTTCTCTGTAATAGGCTCTAATTCTATTTAACTACAAGAATTTATGATCATCCAAGGGAATACTTTTTGCCATTTATTCAAGGACTGAACCAGAATGCCATTTACTTCGAACTTTAAGAAAATGCCATTTGTGGATAATATTATCACCACAGTAGTGTTAGATCCCCTTAGATTTACTTTGAACTGAAACTCTTTGTCGATCAGGTATCTCATGTTACACTTGATGTTACACACTAATAAAAATACGTCGTCGTCTTTTATTGATAACAAGAACACCAATAAAAGAACAACTCTTCTTGCATGTTTTTAATAGTGTAATACAAAGTGCAACAACAGAAGATCCTTGGTGCTCTTATTCGTTATCAACAACACAGAATAACACTTTGAAAATGCTTGCCAATATATATTTATATTTCAAAGCACAATCAGCACCGTGTTAGATTATTGGTCTGTTGTATATATGTTCATGCATCTTAAACAAGAAGAAAAGTCCCTGACCTTTTAGTCATTTGCACTGAACTAATATAGGAAAGTTCGTCATACAAAAGGATTCTCATGCATCAAACAGATTCTGTCTTGCTATATCTGTATGTGTATTATATACTTTGTACTTTTAAAATATATTGAATTGTTTTTCATTCCAAATCAATCGAAGTTTACAAATAAAATATTCAAATTTTCAGTGTCCTTTAGCATATAATTGCAAGCAAGAGGATGGAATCCAGGCAAGAGGGTAATAAGCAAGCAGAAACAAAGGAAGGCACCTCTAAAAGTTCAGAACTGGACCCTGATGCTAATCATAATGTCGATAAACTAACAACAAGCGGCATAGTTTCAGGTTTAGAAGTGCGTGCAGAGGAGGGTACACATAGTAGTGATAATAAACTGAGAAAAGAAGACAGTGTGTCAGGCTTAGGACTACCTCCTGAAGCTAAGCATGAGAATCACAAAGCAATCAGAGAGGGCAAGAACAAAGGTTCATCTTCATCATCATCATCATCGTCGTCGTCTTCTGTTAAATCAGGAGAACATCAGGGGCTGTTAAATGGTCGAGAAGATGACCCTTTTGAAGATTCCTTAAACAAATCGGACCCTGAATCGCTGCCTAGTTCAGAATGTCCATCACCTGTAGATGTTTCAGCTCAGACACCTCAGTGGAGCATGATAAGTGCCTCTCCACGGGCTGGACCTGCACAATCATTTTCAAGGGAGCTATTACCACCAAATCCTGATTGGAGCATTTCCAATTCACCAATGAAGTCTCCTCTACCTCAGGTGATGGGGCGTGCTGCAGTACCAGGAGGACCAGGGTACGATCCCAATCGCATTCCATCATCTATTTTTTCAGCCAGACCAACAACACCTATGGAATGGAGTGTTGCTTCTAATGAGTCATTGTTCAGTATCCATATGGGGAATAGTAGCTTCTCTAGAGATCATGTTTTTTTGATGGGAGACGGTAAACTAGAAGAATGGACCAATTATTCTTCCCATACGCATAATGTTTCAGACGGGAAATCTGAATCAAATAACTTCGTGACCAACCTATCCCCTGTGCGGGAAGCAGGATCAGAGAATGACAAGAAGAGTGTAGTAGATGCAAGAAGAGAGGAGGAACCAAAACCTTCAGTAGAACCCCAAAAGTCACAGAAGATAGCTGCTCCAAATACAGAAGTTCGTCTATCTACTAATTCTTCCAATTCACCGGACAGAAAAGTAGCAAATCCTACTACTAATGACGTGAATCCTCCTAATTCTGGTGCTCGTGTCTCCAACGAGAGTGGAAACAGTAGTGGTTCCTTTGCTTTCCCTGTGTAAGTTATAATAAGTCCTCATCTAATTCATTCATTATTCAGGTTCTTGAATCTTGATAAGGCTTTTCTGATATGATGAATGCAACACAGACATCTGAAAGAACTCTCTACTTTGTAACTTCACTTTTGTTGTTTGTTTGTTTATTTCAGATTGGATAATGCAAATGAAGGGGAAAAAGGCGGTTCCCTCAAGGCTATTGCTGAAAAACCTGAAGAAACTCAGTCAGCAGAACCTCAACGACAGCCCTCTAAAGCAGCATCTGCCACAGCTTGGTGCGGTTGGTTTTCTTGCTTCACATGTTGGCCAAAATGCTGTTGATATATATATATATATATATATATACATACATACATAACATCTTCATTTCACTAAAGATTTAACATCTAGGGAGAGAAAGGTGACCCTTTTTGGTCCCATTAGGTGCTGCCTGCTTGCATCATTACATTTAGGGAGATTTTCTTTCTTTCTTTCTTTCTTCTATTTTTTTTTTTTATTTTTTGTGAAACAGAGTTTTCAGACTTGAATGTTGTTTAAGCTGATTCTTCTGCCAGGTTACTTTATGACACTATTCAGAATTTTTGCTTTGTGCTCTTCAATTAATCTGGAAAAGAAGGAAAGCATGTACATTAGTAGCATTTTTTTTTTCTTTTTTTTTTTTGCACAGACATTAGTAGCATTAATGAACTAAACTTTATTTGACATCCAGAAATTTTTCTATCTTCATCCCATAGTCATATATACATATAAATATATTAGTCATTCTTATTATAATTTTATTTGATACATAGGTATTATGCTAGAATTTTATTCTAAACTGCTTGTTTATTTATTTTTAATTTTGAAGTTTTTTATTCTAATATAATTAGAACTCTTGAATATAAATATATAATAAAAGATCATATAAGATTTTTTTTTTGAGTGAGATTTAAATTTTTTATCTAAAAAAAAAAGTTTAGGAGGCTGTTCCTAAATCTGGACACAATTGTGAAAAATGTGATATTATAATTGATTTAATTTATCTTACTTAGGTGTTTCACATAATCTACTAAGTAATAGACTTAAATTCGACATGAAAAATAACTTTACGTTCCAATTTCAGTTATAGGATATAATTTTGGGAATCTAATCTAACGAATCCTCTTAGATTAATGATAGGGATACCCTAAATCCGGTCCAATTGGAATTACTTGTCCACATGGAAACAGATTGGAATAGGCGTAGTGTTTTATTATTATTATTATTATTATTATTAGTCATACTACTGGCTACTGCCACCACCACAATTAAATAATATTTAATTAAATATGTGTATAATCCATCCCTCTCAGTTTGGAGTGATAATTTCGAAGAATATTATTTTAATTACATGTTTGGATAAGAAATTGGAATTTTATATTTTTCAAAGTTAGTTAGAAGCATTAATTTTGTTCACTGGCGAATCACCAAACGCACCCCTCGTCAGATCTTTTCAAAATCATGTTCTTGATTTTTTTTTTTAAAAGTAAATATCAATTAAATTACGCCCTTTTTTAAAATTAATTTTATATTACTTAATTTACATTTTAATTTTTAAAGATTAAAATAAAATTATAAGAGATATAAAACATATTAATTTCAATGTCATCTCCCCTCACTACGGACGAGCTGGCTGCTTATAATTAGTGGGCTCCTTTCAGTAAACAAAATTTAATTGGTCCTTCGTTGTCAAAGATCCTACGTTAGTGACTATAAATTTTGATTTTATGAGTTAAATATTATATATATATATATCATTTAATGGGAAATTCACAACTAATTGTCCAAGTGATGGAGATTTGCATCTAAACATAATTTATATAATATATATTATACCTAAGGAAAATACTTAACTTGATTATATTATGAATGTAATACAAAATTACAAAGTTTGATAAGAATAATAATTAGATTTAACAAATAACATTTTTTTTCAAAAAAAATTTCACATTAATATATATATCTCCTCACCAAGATTCACTATTTATGTCAATTGTTTGTGGTTGAGTTGGTACGAATGTACCTTCCAAACATCTCCTCTTGTTGGGTGATGAGGGTTCGACACCATGATTCAACAAAAAAATGCTGCCAGATTCAAGTGGGGATTAATCGGGTCAACCCGGCCTGGATACCCCACTATAAAATAAATAAAAAAAAAATCCACTATTCATATATATATATATATATATATATATATATATATATATATATATATTTAAGGTTAGATTTTTTTGAAAAAAAATAAATTATGGGATGACTCAAAATTTAATATCATTTATAATTAAAGATAAAATATATATCATTATGATCTTTCATATTTATAGGTATACCACCAATTTAATTCCTTTTTAATATCTCTTATTACATTTTAACTCAATTTATTTCTTAAAAAAGGTGTAGATTTAATCATTTTCTTTTTTTTGATAAATAAAGATTAGTCTTATTACTTAATACCTTATTTATAACTCTTATAATTCAATAATTACTTTCAGTATCTCGATTTTAGAGAAAAAGTGGGATATAGCCACGTTGATAATTATAATGTGAGAGAAGTGGACCCTACCCAGGATTAATATGGCCACGTTGCAACGGTTCTTATGGAATCTTAAGACCAATCAACATAAGGATGGTCGAACCGGGCCTGGCAGATGGGTTTGGACTTTGGAGAAAATTGACCTATTGACGGGGCTGATGCATTAATTGACCGGCAACGGTCCCCACTCCTTCACCAAGAAAGTCCTGTGTTATGTGGGCCCCTCCTCCTCCTTCTAACAAGACAATTCCGAAAATGAAATATACATACATATACATATATATATATATACACACACTTATTGAATTTCAAGAAAAGAGAGCGAGAAGTGAGAAGAAAAGAAGATGAAAAGAAAGGATTTTTATTTATCGGTAATATATATAAAACATAAAAATTGAAAAAAATGCGAAACAGCAACGCGTTTTCTCATTTTTCTCAAAGGAGAACTATGACGACGACAACCCACTGTTGAGTTGAGTTGAGTCTCTCCTTTCTCTCTCTCTCTCTATCTCTCCCTTTCTTTCTCTCTCTCTCTCTCCTTCTTTACTTTCTCTCTGTTTACTGTGTTCACAAACAAGGTAGCAAAGTAAATCGAAAATTAGGGCTAAGGTTTGTTTGGTATTTTTCCTCTTAACAGCTGAAAAAAAGAACCTGTCTTGTTCATAATCAGCTTGGGGGGGTGTGGGGGGAGAGAAGAGTCAAAGGTTAGGGTTTTTGGTTGGGTTTCTTGAGGACCCTTCTGGGGTATCTGTAATGGGTCGTCGTTCTTCTGTAATAAAATGGTACCATTTGAAGCTGTTGATTCTCATATGGGTCTGCTTCTTAGCTCAGAACTATGCAGTTTGGACTTCTGATTCTGATAAATCAGCTCTCTTGGAGTTGAAGGCCTCACTTTTGGACCCTTCTGGAGTGCTTTCCAGCTGGGATGATTTAAGCACCACCTCTAATCACTGCTCCTGGCATGGAGTCGCCTGCGACGCGAATTCTCGTGTTCTGGCTTTGAATATCTCCGGGGGAGGTAATTCGGCTTCTCTTTCCTGTGCTAGAGTTTCTCAGTTTCCATTGTACGGTTTTGGAGTTAGAAGACCTTGTTTGAATAGTAAGTCTACAATTTCCGGTAAATTGTCTTCTGCTGTCTCCAAACTCACTGAGCTTAGGATTCTGTCTCTGCCTTTTAATGGACTTGAAGGTGAAATTCCCATCGAAATTTGGGGAATGGAAAAGCTGGAAGTTCTTGATCTCGAAGGCAATTCCTTTTCTGGGTCACTTCCAATTGAGTTTAAGGGTTTGAGAAACTTGCGGGTTCTCAATCTCGGGTTCAATAGGATCCTAGGAAAGATTCCGGATTCATTTTCAAACTTTGCAAGTCTGCAAATCTTCAACTTAGCTGCAAATCTAGTGAATGATTCAATTCCAGGGTTTATTGGCGAGTTTAGGGATCTGAAGGGGCTGTACTTGTCTTTTAATCAGCTTAGTGGTGCAATTCCGAGTGAGATTGGACGGAACTGTGGCAAACTCGAGAATTTAGAGTTGGCTGGTAATCTGCTGACTGAAGGAATTCCGAGCAGTTTGGGGAATTGTAGAAACCTGCGGTCACTCCTGTTGTACTCTAATTTGCTGGATGAAGTTATTCCCGTGGAGCTTGGTCTGCTTAATAAGCTTGAAGTTTTGGATTTGTCCAGGAACAGCTTGAGCGGAGCCATACCTGCTCAGATCGGAAATTGTTCCAAGCTATCCATCCTTGTGTTGTCGAACTTGTGGGATCCCATTCCTAGTAGTTTGAAACCCGCAGGCGACAAGTTCTCAGGAAAATCGGCCTTCACGAATGATGAGTATAATTTCTACGAGGGGACAATTCCAGTAGAGATTTCTAGTCTTGCAAGTCTGAGGATGATATGGGTTCCAAGGGCAACTCTTGATGGAAACTTGCCGAATAATTGGGGGAATTGCAATAAACTGGAGATGGTAAATTTGGCTCAGAATTACTACAAAGGGGAGATCTTGGATGGTTTTAACAATTGCAGAAACCTCCGTTTTCTTGACTTGAGCTCAAATAGACTGACTGGGCAACTTCTTGATAAACTTCCAGTTCCTTGCATGTCTCTGTTCGATGTAAGTGGTAATCACTTGTCAGGTTCTATCCCTAAGTTTTACTTCAGTAATTGTTCTATTATTCTACCTGTTAATGGAGATATTAATGATCCATCAGCTTTGTATTTGTCGTATTTTTCACAAAGAAACGAGGCAGAGACTCCTTTTGAGATATTTGGAGATGGTATCAGTCTTTCAGTATTTCATAATTTTGGTGATAATAGCTTTACTGGAACCATACAATCTATGCCAATCTCACCTGATAGACTAGGAAGTGGCCAAACTATTTATGCATTCTTTGCTGGTGGCAATAATCTCTCTGGACCATTTCCCGGGAACATGTTTGAGAAATGTGGTGAATTGAATGGTTTGGTTCTTAATATCAGTCACAATCAGTTCTCTGGTCAGATCCCAGCTGACATTGGCGAAAGATGTAGATCTCTGAAACTGTTGGACGCCTCGTGGAACCAGATTGTTGGTCCCCTTCCTTCCAGTATTGGGAATTTGATATCACTTGTTGCTCTCAATATGAGCCGGAATCTTCTTCAAGCTCCAATCCCGAGTAGCCTTGGCCAGTTAAAGGATCTTAAGTATCTTTATTTAGCTGGGAATAACTTGACTGGGTCCATCCCCACAAGTTTGGGGCAGTTACATTCCTTGGAAGTTCTTGAACTTTCATCAAATTCCCTGACTGGTGAGATTCCGAAGGATCTGGCAAACTTGAAGAATTTAAGTGTTCTTCTTCTTACTTACAATAAACTATCAGGCCAGATTCCCTCTGCTTTGGTCAATGTCACCAGGCTCTCAACATTCAATGTCTCATTCAATAATCTTTCTGGACCACTTCCGTCGGATGCTAACTTGATTAAATGTAACAGTGTGCTTGGGAATCCTTTCCTTCAGTCTTGTCATATGTTCTCTTTAACATCACCATCAGCAGACCAGGGAAGATTTGAGGATCCACAAAATTATTCTGCAACTCCAACTGCATCTCCGACCCAGAAAAGTGGAAACAAGGGTTTCAACTCAATAGAGATAGCATCTGTTACATCTGCAGCGGCCATTTTCTCGGTCCTCATCGCCCTCATTGTCCTCTTCTTTTATACAAGAAAGTATAATCCCAGGTCTAGAGTTGGGGGATCTACCAGAAAGGAAGTTACAGTGTTTACTGACATTGGTGTTCCACTTACATTTGAGAATGTAGTACGAGCCACAGCAAATTTCAATGCCAGTAATTGCATTGGTAATGGAGGATTTGGAGCAACATACAAAGCTGAGATTGCACCAGGAGTTCTGGTAGCAATAAAGCGACTAGCAGTTGGACGTTTCCAAGGAGTTCAACAGTTTGATGCAGAAATCAAGACTCTAGGGAGACTCCGTCATCCAAATCTTGTAACTCTGATTGGATATCACGCCAGTGAAACAGAGATGTTTCTCATATATAATTATTTGCCTGGAGGAAATTTGGAGAAATTTATTCAAGAAAGATCCACAAGGGCTGTGGATTGGAGAGTATTGCACAAGATAGCTCTGGATATTGCTCGTGCACTAGCATACCTTCATGATCAGTGTGTCCCGCGTGTACTTCATCGCGATGTGAAGCCGAGTAATATCCTGTTGGATGAAGACTACAATGCATATTTATCCGACTTTGGTTTGGCCAGACTGTTGGGAACTTCAGAAACTCATGCCACAACAGGAGTGGCTGGAACTTTCGGATATGTTGCACCTGAATATGCCATGACGTGCCGTGTCTCTGACAAGGCCGATGTGTATAGCTATGGAGTAGTGTTGCTTGAGTTAATTTCAGATAAAAAAGCTTTGGATCCTTCATTTTCACCATATGGAAATGGCTTCAATATTGTAGCATGGGCATGTATGCTGTTGAGACAAGGTCGTGCCAAAGAGTTCTTCACTGCTGGGCTATGGGATGCAGGCCCGCACGATGATTTAGTTGAAGTTCTGCATTTGGCAGTTGTTTGCACGGTGGACTCTCTTTCTACCAGGCCAACCATGAAGCAAGTAGTAAGACGGCTAAAGCAACTTCAACCGCCATCTTGCTAGTAACAGCATTTTTATTTTTTTTTCCCTTCTTTTTTTCACATACATATATATATATATATATAAGAGAGTCAGCTGATCATCAATCCACTGAAAAAAGTGATAATTTCTTCCCATTGTAATTGGTGGTGGCCTTCCTCGACTGCTGCCACAACTGCCACCACCGCGATCGCCAGTAGGTTCAGATTGAAAAGTTAAAAGGTATAGGTGCTTTTGTAAATTGTAGTGTAGCTTCTGCATTCCCCCATTTTTCCATAGCCATATATGTATGTCCCTGATTAGATTTTTAGGGGGGTTTTCACTGATGATGATGATGATGATGATGGATCTGCAGAAGAGTGCAGATAAATTTGTTTTTTCTGAAGATTTGTTGTACACAATGTCATCTGATCTGTTTTCTATTGTTTTAATAAGAAGCAAATATAGAGATAGAAATAGAGATAAGAGAGAGAGAAAGGTATTTGCAGAGTATCATCTCCATCTGTGTTTTTTGAAATCTTGAAATTACACCCCCGCATCCCCCATCCATTGGCATGTGAATTATTTGCTTGCTTGGTATGGGATATCACATTTATGGTGTTATATATTACATATTACATATATATATTCTGGTTGGGGAAGTCACAAGCTGTGTTGGCTCTACCACAATTCCTGCCTATCAAAACTTTAAAACGTAAAAATATTAAATGATGAAAAAATTAGGCAAATAACCAATATGTGCAGCGTAAAAGAAAAAAGACCAAATTCTATTAATGAAAATTGTACTAATACGAAATAAAGCTGTTGTGAATGTGTTAATGTCACCACAGCCTTCTCACAACAAAGGTGAAGAACTAACAACTATATGCTTCAATGGGTTCTGTACGTCAGTGCCACCCGCATGTTTGACAAACTCTGCTGGAGAAAGAAAACTTCCATGGCAGACACACACAATGCTTACTTCTTCTCCTTTACGATATCTATACAAAAACCCATTAATTTTTCTACCATTAGGTCCATTTCCTATAGTGGAGACACAAGGCATGTCAAGCATTACATTCTTGACCATGTCTTTTTCTTTTTCTCCTCCTGAGAACATAGTATTTGACTTCTTCTCACATAACATGCTGTTGGAAGGACTTCCTGCCTCATTGTTTTGTTTCACTGCAACAACATATAGATATATTTTAGTTTGTTTTACATAGAAAGTAAAACAGACGAAACAGAATTTTTCGGTAATCTATCAAACATGGGAGTTATTAAATGATATATTTTTACATATATAGAGTATAACATGCATTACTGGAAGATATGTGAATTGTAGAATAGAAACAGATCTGAGACTTAAATCTATCAAATAGGCGAAATTTCTTGAAAAAGTCGACTTCATTTTAACTGTTTTTTTTTCCTGATGTGAAGATAGAATGTGGAGAGAGTCAATGCAAAGTAGCTCATTTATAACAATACTACTAGAAATCTCCTTCCCTCTCTCTCCTAACAACTTATACCCGGGAATGTGGTTTTTGTTGCAAATAGAACTAGAAATGCACTAATTTGCCAACTCCGGTGAACAAACACCATTCAGATCCTCAATTTTCCGGGCTGCAACTACTAGGCTATCTATCTATCTATGGCTAATGTACCAAAAAAACCCAAAATTGTAATGTAAGTATAATTTGCTGACATAATTTTTGCAAAAAGAACAGAGACCAACCAGCAAAACAATACAAAAAAGAAGAAATTTTTTTCACCATTGTATGATTATTAATTATTAGAGGATCCAATTAACTTGTGGGGATCAGTTTCACTTATATGGTAACAGTACTTTTTTGGCCTCAACAGAAAAATTCATGCATAAGGAATAATACAACAAAATTTTGACCAAATATAGCGGAAAAAATAGTGCAAAACTACTGCAACAACAAACAAAATTAAGGCTAATTCCAAACAATAATTGAGGGCACACAGAGAAAACCAACAGCAAAGGGAAAAAGGGGCAAAAGTTGCTACCTGGAGTTGGTTGACTATCAAATTCAGAAAGCCCAGAGGATCCACTGCCTTGCGAACCAATTGATCCTTGGGATGATGGCATCAGATTAGGGCTGCCATTTGCATAATTACTAACTGAATCTTGTCCAATGCTATCAATATTACTACCGTTTTCTTCAGAAGAATTCTCCTCCGAATCAATTTTATTATCTCTTCCACCTCTGGAAAACTTTAGCTTCTCCATCCTCCTTTTCTTAGCCTCCAAACGCCTTAACGATTGCAACTCCTTCCTCTTCATCCACTCCTCCGGTGTCTCAACGGGTAGCGAACACGTCCTCGTCAACGGCGCGTAAGTAGCATCCGGAAAAACACGCGCCTGACTCTCTGCAGCACCACCACCGCCAGGCATAAACAGTGATACTGAAGAAGAGCGCGTTAACTCCGAAGTTTTAGCTCTTTTTGGATCGACGCCGAATTTTCCATTCAACGAAAGCCCCAAACTAAGTTCTAGTCCTTCTTCTTCTTCTTCCCCGTTATTATTACTCTCTTCCCGTGCTCTTTTATGAAAAGCTCTCCCGTTAGTAAATCTCTGAAACAGATCTCTCGAAAACCCGTTAACCATCCCTGAAAACTCCTCTGTTTTGTCTTCAGGTTCACCCATCTAGCTTGCTTACACGAAATAATGCTAAAATTCACAAGTTTTAAAGCTCCAAAACTGAAGAAATCTCAGATTCAAAACCAGAGCGAGGATATTTAGAACTAAACAGAGCCAAAAAAAAAAAAAAAAAAAACAGGAACGTATAATCCAATTCAGCTTCCAAAGAAAAATCTTAAGGCTATCGTTCCACAAATTCCACAAACGTAACTCCCAATTTCTTCTACCAAAATTAAAATTAGTCAATAAGAAAATTTTGCAGGCCCAACAGAGACGGTCACGACAATCGTCACGGGAGAAAATCAAAAAAGAAAAAAAAAGGAGAAAGAGCGGTGACTGCAAAGAAGAGGCCGATTTATACTGAAGTGTGGGAAAAATAAAAGAAGAAGAATTCACGAGACGGGAGGAAATAACCAAAAAGGGTTATGGATAATGAAACATAAACGCTTCAATGCTCGACACGTGTACAATTAAAAATACACACGTGGATTAAAAAAGAAACCCCGGTTTGGAGGTAACGCGCCGCGAAATAAGCAACGCCACCACCGCGAAAAAAGAGGTAATGGGGAGGTTACAGACACGTGTCAATAAAGAACTCTGGAAAGCGGATGAGCTTTGAGCGCCACGTGTAGACAAAATCCCGGCCTCGTAATGCCGCGATGTCTCTATCTTTTCCCCTATATCTATTCCTACCTTTAGTACCATTAGGTACTCCAGCTGTCCTCCAGAATATGAGAACTTTAAGAACCATACCATATTCCGACACGTGGCCAACAAATATGATCTCCCGGCAAACCGTTTGCCGATAGAGAAAATCTCTCTATCTTTTCGGATACTGTATTCTGTTCTGAATCTATTAAGCATATTCAATAAAAAATGTTTTTAAAATATTAATTTTAAAAAATAAAGGATAAGTTAATTAAATTAATGTAGTTATTAATTAATAATTTTAAAATAAAAATATTTTTTATTGTGTTTTGACTCATTTCAAGTGGAGCTCATGAGTTTAAAATACATTATTGTCAAGATTCGTATATGCAAGTCCGTGTCACGAGTTAACTATGATTATCTAAGTTCATTCTTACATATTATTACTCATTCACTTCTCAATTTGACATGAAACAATGCATCACAATTACTAAATAAAGAGTTTCATACTCTGTTTAATACTTATATTTATATTATAGTATATATAATATAATAAGAAATAACATATTTATCATCACTTGTTAATTTTAAAAAGAATGATTAATAAATTTGTTATAAAATAAATTTATATTTGACAAATTTAATTTTAAAATAATAAATTTTCAAATTTTTTTATAAAATTTAATAATTTATGTGATTTGATCAATTGAAAAAATAATTAAATCTCTTTAATATATGAAATATTTATAAATTTAAATTAAAAATAAATTACAACAAGTGTTAAAATAATAATAAAAGGTAAAATGATATGTTATACATATATAAATATACATTTCATAAAAATTACTGAATTACCTCTTTTTTTTTTAATATTCATTCACTAAATTATATAAATTCTTAAATTTTTAAATTAAATTTAAGATTTAAAAGAAAAAAAATTTAGAATTGAATTTGCCAAATGGAAATTAAGTAATTTATAAACAACGGTAAGAAATAATGATAGGAAATAGGGAGATCTAAAGGTAATAATTGCGCACATGGATGTGACAGTGATATTTGCCGTGGCTTCACTTTAAATTTATGTGTCTGATTTGATGCATGATGGATGCCTCTTCCTTTTTTTTTTTCTTTTTTTTTTAAAAAAAAAAAAATTGGGTCAGGTATAAGACCCGAAGTAACTACCCCAACTAAGACTAAACATAACTTGGTCACCATAGCCCCATTAGCACACGAGGGGATAAAGCCCAAGTCCACATGACCAAGGATTATAGGCCGGCCACCGCCAGCCCATAATACTCCTAAAGAATTGGCAAAGTTCTACGTCCTTAGTGAAGTTTGAACCTTGAGTGTTCATGTGAGCCTGAGGTGCTTCACCACCCGACCACCATGTTGTTGATGATGGATGCCTCTTCCTATTACTAAACTATATAACATGTTTAAACCGCTCGAAATCATAAAATGCATTGTAAATGTTATATAATATAAAAAATTTGATGATTGTTGTGAGTATCATGTAAGAGTTGGAGTGAGATTTTTCTCCGAAAAAAAAAATTGGATTACATGGACACAACTTAAATTAAATCGATTAGTTAAAGTTATGATGACTCCGAATACTAGATTGTTTTATAAAAAAAAAAAATTATATATATATAACATGTTTCATGGCTGAACAAAAGAAGCAAAGGATTAAACTCAAAAAAGGTTTTTTTTTTTTAATTATTATTAAAAAAAAAAAGCCAGATTCAATGAACAGACATTAACAAATAATAATGAGTAGTATAATCCTGCAATTTGTGAAATTGCATCCCACTATTTTTGTGTAAATTAATAATGCCCAACTTGCTCCCCCCTAATTCTTTTTATTTTATTTTTTAAAAAAATTTAGTCATTACCATTTGGCATAAAATTTATTATAGAAAGAACCAAAGAATGAGACAAAAAGTTGTCTTTTTTTGAAAAAAAAAAGTTGATGATATTTTTCATTTACCAATTTGTGTTGACCACAATATTCATAAAGAAAATAAACTTTTTTTAGTATATATTTATTAAAAAAAAAAAACTCACAACTTTTTTCATATAAAGTATCTTTAAAGTGATAATAAATTTGCCAAAATATATGTATTAGTGCAACATAAAGTTTCATAAGAAAAACTCGGTAGCTTGAGAGAGTTGGTAAGCAGACTTCTAATACTTCATTCAAGGTGAATGATTGAGGTTTCGAATCCCCTGGGAGCAAGCTCTGGGCCGGACCCTAACTTTCAAGTAAGAGTTGAACTCTGCGAGCGCTTCGCATGCAGAGTCCGAATTAGTCTCACCAAAAAGATAGAAACACCAGACGCTCCAAGTAAATACAAAAAAAAATTATAAGAGATATTTGAATAATTATTAAATGAATCTAAAATACTTTAATTAATAAGTTGTTTTAAACTCTTTAATAAATAATAATATATATATATATTGTTGTTTATTAACGACATTATTAATTAAAGTTTAAAACATATATATATATTGTCAAGTTGGGGTAATGTAAAGATTTGAAAAACAAGAAAATCAAAGGGAGAAGGGGAAGGATGAAAGGGATGGATGGGAACACAAGTTGCAGTTTCACAAGGATAAGAGGGTTGAATGCCACGTGGTGGACGGTTGTTGTGGAAGTACACGTGTCAAATGATTCACCATATGGACAGCTAAGTAAAAAGCATCTAAGGTTGCAAGTTGCAGTGAGTGAAAGAAATAATCAATTCAACCAATAGGAAAAAAAGGCGGTACCAAAAATAATAAAATATCCCGTCTATTCTTTTTTTTTTTTGATAATCATATCCCGTCTATTCATTCATCATTTCTGCTATCCTACGCTTTTGCTTCACGTCACCTTCCTCTTTTCTTTTTTATTTTATTTTCTATTTTTATTTTTATTAAATATATATATTTTTTAGCCAACTTAGGCTCTCTCTCTCACTCACTTGGACCATTCTCTCAACATTATTTCTTTTACTAAATATTTATTTGGGCAAATTGACAAATTTAATCCTTAATTTATATAATTTTCGTGATTTCATCATTATTTTATTTTATTTTATTATTTTATCTTTTAATTTAATAATTTGTTAAATTTCATCTCTTAACTTAATAATTTGGTAAATTTTATCCTTTAACTTAAAATTAAAATAATAATACTAAAAAATAAAGGGATAAAAATGTAAATTTGAATACAAAATATTTTAATTTACTAATGTAAATATACATTTAATAAAAAATTTTATATATTACCAAAGATATTATATCATACATTTATAAATTTATATTTAATAAATATATTATTAAAGATAATATCCCAAAAATTATATAAGTTAAAGATGAAATTTACCAAATTATTAAGTTAAGGGATGAAATTACTAAATTATTAAGTTAAAAGATAAAATTTACCAAATTATATAAATTAAGAGATGAAATTTACTAAATTATATAAGTTAAGAGATGAAATTTACCAAATTATTAAGTTAAAGGATGAAATGGTACAAAAAAATAAAATAGAGATGAAATCACAAAAATTATAAAAATTAAAAACCAAATTTTCCAATTTACCTATTTATCTGTCTCAGCAAAATTAAGTAAATATTTTATTTCTAATATTAAATAAAAGTTTTATTAAAAGATTAATCGATTTGTTCTTTCTTTTTATATATTTTCATCAATTTTTTCCCCGCAATAATAAAAGCCTCTATAAAAAAACCTAATAAAGAGTTCTTATGCCTCAAATGAGGTTGCGATTCAAAACTTGATTCATGTATATAGTTATTTAAAATATAGAATCACAACATTTTCCCATTAAGGACCAATCCAGCTCGAAGTTTGAATGTGAATGTGAATGTGAATTGACTAAAAAATGCTCATCCATAATTTGAAACCCATCTAGAACGGAAAAAAGAACAATAACAACAACATTGAAATTCATTGTTTCTTAAGTTGTAAGAAAGGTAGCTATGCAAAACTCTGTAAGAAAGAATACCTAATGCTACTATTACTGCTATGTTAGTTCCATTTAATTTCAGGCTTCTCTAAACTGCTACATCTTTACAGGTAAACAAACAGTTAAAATACAAATCTACCAACAGAGAGAGGGCTAACCAAAAATTGCCACTGGATTAGGAAAACCTTCTTCTACACTGGACCAACATTGGGAAGTCTAACTCCACCTCCACCTCCGCCACCTCCTCTTCCTCTCCCTCTGAATTCATTGCTCCGGTTCCTTGGCTTCCCTGAGAAGTCCATTCGATTGCCAAAGTTGCTTCTCCCATAGCCCCCTCCTCGTCCACCATTGAAGTTCCTACGTCCCCTGAAGCTATCACTTTGATCCATTATTCTTTGTGCACCAGAATAACTACTATTCCCTCCACTACCTACCCTCAGGAACACACAACAACAACGACAACAAAAGAAAAAGGACTATGTTAAATCATATCTGTGCACACAGCATAAAGTAAAAGAGTTTTTTTTAAGGTGATATTGCAAGATATGTTCGCAAAATTTTATGTTCTTTTTCTGAAGATATAGGATATAAAGTAAATGGAAAATGTTCGCAAAGTAGAGAGATCTGTTCTCACTCACCTCGCCTTTTAGTTCTTTTCATCTCAACTATGGCTTCATGAGTCCCAAATATGATGGGAGATGCCTGTGTAAAATGGATTTATAGTTAGAAGAATAAATAAATGTAACCTCTTCACATTTGCATCCTGAAATAAAATGTTGGGATTTCTCATGGACAACCTGAGTAGTGTCAAGCTGGAGAACTCTTCCAGTTATTAACAGTATAAGATGGTTAACAAATAACATAAGCTGAAGATAGATTGTAAGTGGAGGAAATCCAATAAACAAAACAACTAAACCTTGTGAACCTTTGCATTCTACTTTTAAGTCCACAATCTTCAAAAGATTTGAGTTTGAATGTCACTAATTACGTACACAGTAACGATGAGAAGGAAAAAAAGGATGCTCCACTGGAAAAGTTAAAGAAATTGTTCCCGGGGATTCAAGGGAATATGATGATTAAGGCAATAGAGTTCTTTTGAGATTTTCATTTGAATGTGCTATCTCTATAATCAGTTATTGCCATTATATCCATTTAACATGCAAAATGCCCCAATAGTAGATCAGAAATAACAGGTAGTGAGACAGCATGGTTGGGTTTTGGACACTACAGAACTGCTAGCATTTAGCTTGTAGCTGTCAATTTTCCATGTATTTAACATATTCATCACACTCAAAACAATATACCTACAGATATGTCTATGTGTGTACGCATGTATACAAGTAAACCATTGCACGAACCTGGATTGCACTTTGCATGGAGATCAATTCTTCAAATTCCACAAATCCAAAACAGAATCCTTGTTGCTTCACAGAAGTTTAAAAAAAAAAAAAAAAAAAATATTAGAGCACACATCATATGCTTAAAAAATTCTGCTTCTTTCTTTGCACCATGAGCATAAAGTACCAACCCTATTGCTTCGAACTTGGACACCATTTTGTTTGATAGGTCCAAATCTTTTGAACTCTGTCTCAAGCTGATCAACTGTCAGATTTGGTGGCAAATGTCTTATATAAATGGAGTAGCCCTCAGCTGTAAAGAAAGAATAAGTAAAATACCAGTCATGCTAAGTGATAGTTAAAGGGAGAAACATAAACCACAACAGTTTAAAAGGGTTGACCTTAAGAACGGAGTTCCGGAAAACCATACCTTCATCTTCAGAAGCTTTGCTATCTGAAAGAACAAAATTGCCAGTAGCAGGAGGTGATGCTTCTGGTGTGACAACAGAATCACCTACTTGCTTTTCTGTCTTTACAAGAGGTGGTACTTCAGGCACATAAACTTCGAATTGTCCCTTTCTTGTTTCTGAACCCACAATTGATGCATACGACTTCTTTGGAGCATCTTCAAGAGCAGCAATGCTGGATTCTAAATCAGTGGAGTAATGCTTATCACTAAGATGAGGATCAGCTTCAACAACAATTTCTTCCCAGTTATTATCCTGTCTATCTTCCTCTAAATGTTCATGCACATTTGGGCCCCCTGCTTCATGAGAAATTGCCCGGTCCAACTTTTTTTGGATTGATCGCATGAGGAGGTGCTACATACAGAAGTGGTAAATTAAGTAAACTAGAGATAAAAATAAAGAAATGGAGGAAATGAATAACACTATTATTTAAACTCAAATAAAAAGAAAAACCTTGATCTTGGATTAGAGGTGTTGATGAATCACCCGTTACAGTTATTTCTGCATTTCCGCTTGGTTCACATGCTTCAACATACCTGAGCACATCATTTAGTACAAAATAACCTTTTTCTTGTGGAGCAAGGAAAAAGGTTTGTGTGAATGTTCTTGTCCTATTGTCTTTTCCAGTTAAAGAACCAGTAACTAAAACAATCACCCCACCATGGTAAGAATCCTGAGCATCAGCAGTTTTAATCTCCGCTTTGCAGTTCTTGTAGTCCAAGGAACATATCTCGTGATTGATGCTCTGCTTCACCATAAACAACAATTGAGGTAAAAGCAAAGTCAATTCTGAACAGGAATGACAAACTGAATATGAAAGATGAGTAGCTAGGAAATATACCTTGAACTAATCTCAACACTTCTAAAACACAAATTGTAAAGTTGGTCAAAAGTCAAGAAGTTGTAATTGGTAGCAAGAGTTGTTTGTTCCACATGATTGAATACCAAAGCTGAATGATTCAATGATTCTGATTGGTTTTGAGTTTTAATTTATTATTTATTTTTATTCACGTTAATTTATGGTAACAATCTAGTGGATCAACAAATTGACTGATTAACAGATCTAACACAACCTGTTGTAAATTGGTTGTGTTACTCCTGGATACATTTAAAACTAATCTCATTTTCGGTCAACGAAATAGACATTATTAGTAGTCGATTTGTGTTCATATTAATGATTCTGTTGTAATCACCATGGGTTGACACTTGACACAACCTAGAAAACCCCATCATGACACAATTACACTGCTATCCTACACAACTCATTAAGCATATACACACAAAATATTGATTATGAAGCCACATGATTGCAAAAGGTGCTAATGGTATTGTAGAAAATTGAAATAAAAATATGGTTTCATTGATTCAGATTAAATGCTTCCAAAACTTGTATTTTATCATATCTCAAGTGAAGATGGATAGTAATAGCTCTTTTATCATGTAACACCATTCACTTGGTCAGGAGAAAAGCAGCTATTACAGCCTAGCTACATCAATTGGATTTGGTTTTCCTAGGAGATCACAATCCAAAGCCCCATACATCTTTCTCATTTTCAATTTTCTTATATTATCATTCATAGGCATGGATCAATTACAAGTTCAATGTAGATCTACAATTGACATCCCGCAGACATCACAATATTTTTCTTCACAGTAAGTAAAAGTAGAAAGCATATTTATTGCGTTACTCAAGAAGCAATTAACAATATACTTAAAGAGTTTTAATGGTACAACCTCAATAGCTTTATCCAAGTTACAATACTATATGATATTATTTGAAATAAGAAAGCAACAAGCCCTAGTGTGATAATGCAAAACTAATTATTTTAAATTGAAAAGTTCAGGTGCAACTCATCTTATTAATGCAGGCCATAACAGACAAAACTATAGTGCTGAATATGCTTTTAAGACAATAAAGATCAAACATCTTTTGTGTAAAGCATAATGATTATAAACAAACAACTCCGGTCAAACTCATACAATTGGATCCCAACAATTTTTGTTTGACCAGTGGAAACAAGGATGACAAGGAGCCGCATCATGCAAATACTCAAACAAAGAAATAATAAAATCTTGACGGAACTTACTTCCATAGTAGTAACTGAGGTGAGAACACCATTATGATCTGGACGACTTAAAATACTTGAATCCTTATAAAACTTGTATGCCATCTCAGGAGAAGAGTGAAGGATGCTATAATACTGCTCAACAAAAGCATTTCCAACCACTTTGGCACTGGGAGCAACAGGTGGAGTAGCTGTTTGGGTGGCCATTCCACTGACTGTTTGAAAGAAGTTAAAATATCAGCTCAGATGACTCCCAATTTACTAAGACATGCACCATATGATCTTTTCACTGAATCTTTTCCATAAACAAAGGTCATTTAATGAAAATCTGGATAGATCCTAAGAAAAAAACTTAATTTACTAGAGACACTCCTAATTCAAGAAAAGACATTAATATTGGACCACAAGTCACATTTTTGTAAGCTTATAAAGTAAATACCAAATGCATAACAAAGGAAGGGTGACCTGATTAAAAAATGTAAAAGTACATGACTCTATATTTCAAGAATTCTGCTTATCTAGAGCACAAAGAGAAGACTAAAAACCTTTTTCAATACATACAAATAATCTCTTTAAAGTACAGTGTAAAATCCTCATATGATCCATCAAAAAAGCTTGTCATTGCTGGATGTTGAGGATTAGGTACAGAGTTGATACCAGGCTAAGGTCATCCCTTTCTCCTCTGTCCGGTTTTCCCTTCCTTGTCTTTCCCACTGCCCTCCCCTTCTAAATAATAAATAAGTAGTCTCACCAGAACTATTTGAGACAAGTTAAATGAGTCTCATTGCTTTAGTGTTTCTTGGTCTAAGCCAATTCTCATGTCAGATGGCTGCATAGGAACATTATCAAAATCCTAATTTAGCTCCAATGGTTTTATTCCAATAATTCTATCCTTAATATTCAGGGGTGACTGGAAGACATCTCTCTATTCATCAATTGGAAGTAAATCCTCACATCACTTTGTTTCCATTTTTTTCTATGTGCATGTGGTTGTCTTCAGTGAACAAGTTCTAACCCCTGCTCTATCTGCATTCATTCATCTCAACTGAAATTTTTTAGAATCATCATTAAGAAAAATTGAACTTGATCTATCTTGATAATACTTAAACCATCTTATGAGTGTATGTATGTGCATTTTTCTTTGCTCTCACTGACCACAGATAATCGTTAGAAGCAAACAATTTCTCTCTAAATGACTCCAACTTTACTTTATACTGCTTAAAGAAAATCTCTTTGAAAAAGGATAGCAAAAGGTTCATACTGCTTAAACCTTAAAGCAATAAAACGAAAAATAAGTATCACACTATCAGTTACTCTCTTACTGCTGATAAGATTTAGCATAAGCTTAAAGCACTGCAGCAAGCATTTAGTTCTATGACTTCACATCTCAACATCAATAAAAGCCAACCAAGATTTTGAGTCCTAAGGTAAACCCTGCTCCAAAGAAATGACAAAAAGTTAATCTTACCCAAATATGTGATTTATAGTTTGTAAAGAATTCCAATTTTTCAGATCAATGAACAATCTAAAGGCTTATAATGAACCATCTACATTTCATACAGAAGCTTAAAATGCAGGTCTTAGAAATCATCTCAAACGTTCTGTTTTTCAAGAATGTAAATTGTCTAATATCAATATGTTTCCATAGTAGCAGGAATAAATTGAAAATAAGCATTGGGTTCAAGGGTCAGTACACATTACAGATATAATCATAAGAAAGTGCAAATGAAACGCCAGAGAAACAGAAACGTAGTCAAATTTGAAGACAGACTGAAGGGAATATAAATAAATTATAGAGCAACAATTATCAAGGAAAAAATAATAAATAAATATCAGAGACTGAAAAATTTCCACACTGACAATAAGCACTGGGTGCAAAAAAAAAAAAAAAAAAAAAAAAAAAAAAAAAAAAAAAAAAGAGTAGTTCCTTCCTGCAATAACTAATTATATGCTCCTAAAAGAAAGAAAAACCTAATACCTAGGGAAACACCTAAACAAAAAAAAAAAAAAAAAAAAAAAAAAAAAAAAAAAAAACCACAAGAAAATTAAGACTACAAAGATTGAACATGTTCTTTGGGAACCAATAAAGAGGAACACAGAACAAGAAACATTAAATGTACTAAAGAAATAAAATTAAAAACATAAATAAACACGAAAACAAATTTTGGGTTCTGAAGGTAGTGAACAATAAAAGTAAGCAAATGAAGATCATGGATCAGTAAAGTACCTCTTGACTACTGCGCAATGAAACCCGGAAGATATACAAAGAGATGCCGGACTGAACAGTCAGTGAGTAGTCCAAAATGCAGAAAGAAAAGGAAGGAAATTTGGCGCACGACTAACAGAGCAGCGAGAAGTTGCCAAGGCAAACAGATTCTTGAAAACGGGAAATTTTTTTTTTTAAGGGTTAGAAGGGAATTTGATCATAAATATTTTTTAATAATAATGATAAAAAAATAATTCTGATCAACAAAAAAAAAAAAAAAAAAAAAAAAAAAAAAAAATAATATCACGACCTGCGAAATTATTATAAATATTGGCGTTTTAGTCCTTCTACTATTAGTGTTATGACACAACGCTCTGAATGGGGAAAAAAAAATATATCGCACATTTTATTTTATTTTTAAAAAACATTTATATTATTCCAACTATTATATATATATATATATATATATATATGACAACTCGAGTGAGTATCTTTTTGTATAATAAAAATAATATCAAATAATTGATTGTGGTACTATAAAACTTATAATCGCGGAGATCGTGATAGTTGATATTAAAAAAGTGAATTTAATACTTTATATCATATTTAATATATATATATATATGACTATTTCTAAAAATAAATATTATTTTTATATATTTAGAAGAATTTATTTAATATTACATTTTAAAATTCGTGAGATGTGCATAAAAGAAAAATATTAAAAAATAACAATCATTTTCTTGCAGAAATTTTAGTTGATTTCTTTCAATGGGAAGTATTTGATGAAAATAGCAATTTAGATACTGATTTGAAATATCCAAAAAGTACAGACCCTGAAACCGAAATAACATTTTGTTTCTCTTCGGTCCTCTCCATTGCCGTCAACAAAATTGATCGGAGCCGAATTAGATCTCCTGTGCTGCAATCTCTCTGTGATTGACGTTCTTCAATGGCATCTACGGCTAAGTCATTTCTTCAATCCATAAGGCGCTACATCAAGAAGCCATGGGAGATAACAGGACCGTGCGCTTCCCCCGAGTACCGTTTGGCCGTTCCAAAGGCCACCGAGTATCGTGTCTTTTGCCCCGCCACAGTTCCTGTTGAGGCTATTGTGCCCACGTCCGACCCCGAAACTGTGTACGACATCAAGTACTTCTCTCGTGACCAGCGCCGCAACCGCCCGCCTATTAAGCGAACCATTTTGAAGAAAGCTGATGTTGAGAAGATGATGAAGGAGCAGACTTTTGATGTCAATGATTTTCCAAGACCCTATTTGACTGCTAAGATTGTTGAGGATGATAACACAATCGGTGGAGGGTACCAGAAATAGTGGTAAGGCCTTTCAAATTATTCATACCGCTGGAATTATTATTTGATTTTAATTTCTGAAAGGTTTTGATTAGTTAGTCGTGAGCGTTGTTTCTCAGTTGAAATAAATACACGAATTGTGATTTTAATTGAGTTATAATTTGTGCCTTGACAAGTTCTAATTTCAATGGGGTTCTTTGGCTTCAATTAGAATACTCATATTTGTCATGTGTAGGTTTCTTCTTCGATCCTGAATCTATCAGTGACTTAGAAGTGGCTTAATGGACATTGAAAGTAGCTCTATAGAATATTGTCTTAGCACTCATCTCAATTAGGGAACAACATGACTCTGAGTTTGTGGTCTTCTTTAAAGAAAGATTGTATGGTTGCTTTCAGCAACAGGCTTGAGGTATATGCACATTCTAGTGCAAAAGGCAGGGAACTTTAATTTATAGGGGTTTCTTCATATGTTTATCCTTGTTTAGACAACCAACTTCAATCTAAACCCAAGAAATTCAGAAAGTGTATGTATGAAAGAGTGAATGCATCCCTTCCAACATATTTGGTAGATGCATCAGATGTAAAATTTGGTTTTTATTTATTTATTTTTTAGTTTTAAATCTTTATTAAGGAAAATTTATTGTGTTCAATCTATTTTTGAAGGTGACCATATTTTGATATGTATTTATTGAAAATTGACGTCAATATTAGATGCAATCACGCAAGCCTGAATTTTAAGCTACATATTCTACTGGAATCTACGTGTAGAACTGATTGTCTTTTTAATCTAAAGTGCTAAATTTCATTCTAAAAAATCATAGTCAAGAGAATGCATATTCACATAAATATTAAGTTCTTGTGAGGCTATAAGGAAAATGTGGAACTTCACTTGTTAATGGAAAGCTACATGTTTACCTGGAGGAGTTTGGTTACATTCTCTTCTTGGAAATATCCTAGTTTGGTAAGACTATTAGAACAGAAAATTCTTTTGAGCTATTCTGGAAAGCTGATTTTAATCAATTCACAAGTCATTTGTAGGTAACTAGATATCAACATGCTGATATGAGTTTGTTTTGACCATAAAAGAGTAGAAAAGGAACCAGATATCTCCCTAATCTTTATGCAGATTGCCTTAGCCATTTCAGGGTTTTTAGATCACATAATATGATAATAAGCATATCATAGGGCTTCAGCATTTTTACCATTTCAGATCTCTGGATACTTTTCTTCTTGATGTTCAACTTGCATTCTTTTAGTGTTTTAATTAACTGATTCCCCCCTGCCCCTCCACCCCAAGTTCTCTTATAATCTCTTTGAATCTTACTAGGGTTGCACTTCAAAAACAAATGAAGATTAATAATCGAAGTTGGAGGTTAGACTGTCATACATGGGATTGGTAATCAGGGCTTGTATGCCTGGTTAGATTTTTGTGATGGTGCAGTGTTTAATTTCTTATTCTGTTAATTTACATCTTCAGATGTATCTGATTGGAATAAACAGTATCATAACTGAAATGACAACTTTTTAGATTCTTGCTTTCTTTATTAACATGTTATTGATGGTTGTGCTTATTAACTTCTATTCTCTAATGGCTTTACATTAAGTTTTTGTTGATGTCTGGTTGTGATTTCCAAAAGTTGAACTTCTGACTACAAGGGGTGCTTCCAGGAGGACTCCTGTATTTGGTTCTTGGCTACTTACACCTAATGACATCTTTCAGAAGGTTAAGAATACCATTTCTGGATACTTCTTAGTGGGTTGCAATTAAAAGCTTTTTTTTTTTTTTTTTTTTTTTAATGTAGTCCATTCATATGTCACAATTTTAGATATGCATAAGTGTAAGATGTTGAAACCAAGGAAAGGCTAGTCTGAAATTGCTTTATGTAACAAACTATTGGATTTTGTCATCTCATTTAACTGGGTCAGAATTTTAGTGCAATTATGGCTGTGAATGGTGCAGATGATAGCAAATAATACTTCTGAGGTCTCTCTTGTAGCATATATTAGTAAAACTAGTGGTTGCTATAGGTCTTGGTGAACCTAGAATTTATTACTCAAAGCAAATTTGGGAGAACCTAGTCTGTCTCTTCTTCTAGAAGGAAAGGCGAAATGGATTATTATTATTTTTCTTCCTTCCTTCCAGTCCATCTCTATCAGTTGTGTCTTGTGCCTTATGCCCTCAGATTTGATCATAATACTTTTTTAAAAGTCTATACACTGTCCGTTTCCTCTGCAAGGAGGACATCAAAATTGTTGGATCATGGATTTTCGTGCTTGCAGGCATCAAAGATTTACTCTCCATCATTGATGAGAGAGGGGTGATGTTGCAAGTATGTGGGCATGCTGAAACTAGTCAACATTAGGAACTGGAGTGAGTTGAGAGACATGGACTGACTAGTTTGAAGTATGATCTGGAAATTGTGTTGGAGGAAAGACTAGACGACATAAGAAAGCAGTGTACCTCTGCTGACAAATAGAGTGTCCTTGGATAACCCTCTTGATAGACAAAAAGGCTTTAGACAATGAGAGGGTGCATTGGAAATTTTGAGAATTTTGATCATCGGTCCTTTTTTGTAGCATTAAGAAGGTGAAAGCTAGGATGATATCCAGCATTTGTTTCCTGGATAGGTCTGGCTTGCATGCCAGACTGTTGATGGCTTGGTACTGTCATCTGAATCTTCTCTTATTCCATTTATCGCATCTTATTATTTTTTTGAAATCTGCTAAATTTTGATAGCAAGAAGTAGGAGATTAAAAAGTAAGATAATCTCCTGATACGGGTTTGAGATGTGAGATGCAAAGTGGACTAATTCTATTATGCTTATCTTTCACCTCTAAAATAGATGGCTTTGTAAACGAATTTTCTTGTGTTTCTTTGGTCTCAAAAGAATGGGAGGGCTGAAGGCATTGTCCTTGTATCCTAACGAGGGTCCACCTTATTTAACAAGTTTGCCATTGCTGTGCTGTGCCTTCAGTGAAAGTATTCCTTGGCATTGTTTAACAGCATTATTGATTAATTCTTGAGGCATTTGATGCTAGATTATTCCTTTTGTTCCTCTTTATACTCTAAAAGCACGTCAAAAGGATTCCTGTTTATAGTTCACCATAACATGTTATATTTTAAATGTTTAGCATACATAGTTTGGAATGGCAGAGAATGTAGTGAATCAGACGTTTACAGATCCCAGAATACTCATTGATTCTTAAAAAGAGTTATAATATATGTACATTACATTTGGTTATACAAAATGCAATGACATGAAACTAAAACATTCATTGCCAGAGAAGGCAAGGTACCAGTTGGTTGGACAATAGCACTCACTACAAACTTCTTTTTGCAGAACTTTCACTATTTCAGGTCACGCATGCTGAGCGAACCTAAGGTTATTACACAAAGGTAATGGTATTATTTTGTTACCGCATTTGGTAGTAGGTCAGGGGCAAGGCAGGGCAGCAGCCTTCTGCTTTTGCCGTATCCAAGTTTGTTTGAGTTACGTATAAAAAGCATTGTTTCCTATTCTTATTAACTTTTCATTGTAGCCAATTAGTTAAAAGTTAGTGCCTGTGCATGCTTTAGTCTTTGTGTGAGATTTTGTACTGGCAGTGGCAGCTCAGACCCAGCACTGTCGCCCTCGTTACCATATGGATACTATTTATGTTAGTAGTTCTTGTTGTGGAGGTGGGATTGGTTAAGTTCCAATTAGGTAACATGTGTCATCCAGAGAAACCAACATATTGGGGACCGAGGTTTGTGTGCGTGTAGAGGAACTAAGTGAGTTTATTTATATAAGAAAGAAAGTGGAAAAATTATTAGTCTCTGAATATAGTTGGCGTGCTTCAGCAAGATCTCGAGTTGTCCATGTCTTTTTGTCTGCGAGAAACTGTTGAGTATTGGTGCTTTTATTTTGTCTTTTATTTCCAAGCAATGGAAAAAGGTGGGGGCTGAGAAACCCTAGAAAGGAAAAGTTAAAAGGAGTGAGCAGTAGTGATGTAGTAATAGTTAATGAGTCCTCCAGTTAATAATACAATGTTAGCAGAGAAAGTGAACTAACTGCAATTCTATTACTGACATTGAATTTAAAAGGCTGGTGATGAGATATAATAACCATAACCATAATAAAGGTCGTATAGTATACATAGAAGACTTTTCTTTCTGTGTGTTTTCACAGTCATCATCGTCCTTCTAGGAGGAAGAACTGCATGAAAAAAAGGGAAGCATCCCGAGGACTTGTGATTTCTTTTAGTTTCACTACTTACTGCCATTTTTCTTTTTCTTTTTTTTTTTTTCTTGAAGATTGGGAATGAAGTATTATATGCATTCCATGATAAACTTCTCTTTTGATCTCATCTTCATATACTTCTTCCACTGGATGCTCAAGTTGGAAGTTTTTATGGGGTTTTTGTCTTTTGGATTTTTCTCCTTGGCCGAAATTCAATTCAATTAGAATCAGTAACTGACAGGAACTATTATTGACTTTGAAGAATCATCCGTGGTGATATAAATATCTGCTTCTATATATACACATATTGTCATAGACTCTTCATATTCATTTGTCTTTTGTTATTATTATTTTTTTGCCCAGCTCATTTAAAATTGATTGGATTAGACTTACACTTATCTTTTCTTACAAAAGAATTTTATATTAAATTAAAAGAACTAAACTTTTTTTCTTTTTTGCTGCTTGAATTAATTGAGGTTTAAACTTTATATAGAAAAACTCTGTGAGTGCACGAATCTACAATAATAAATTCTGTATGCGTAGGTTTTATTTCCTTTAGTTTATTGACAAATACATGATAATGAAGGAACAGGATGGCAATTATCATATCATATCATCTCTCCCATCCTTTCCTGCTCACCTTAATGACTTTCATTAATTAGACTCACGAGAAGGGACTGTAAGCTCTTCTTCTCCATCAATTCAGTTCCCTCCATGCTTAAAATAAAAAACCATTGATTTATTTTAAATATTATTCAAGGTCACAAGTTTGACATTTGATATAAACGTATAAAAAAAAAATTATAGCTACATAATATCTGCATTAGTTAAGAGGTTCAAACTCATATTTATTTATGTAATTATTTAAAACTTAGAGTTAGATTTTTTTCTTCTAAAAATCTCCGAACTTAAAGTTTGAAAATAATTTTAAAGAAAAAAAAAAAGGAAAAAGAAGATAACGGTCGGAAAGTGGCAGACTCTTAAGCTATTAAAGCATCTTTTAATTCTCTTTTTTCTTTTCGAGGGGTTTGCATACAAAACCCTCACCTTTTTCTCTTTTCAAAATTAGGCAATTCTTGGGATAAGATTCTTCGACTCCAAAATTTAAAAGTCTCTTTCTATGGTTTTTTTTAAATAATAATAATAAAAAAAAAAACTATAATTTTTCTCTTCACTTACAAAATCATAATACTTCTTTCCTTTTATTTTATTTTTTTAAATTATTAATTTTTTATCGAATAAAGTTTCACATTCTCTTTTCATTTTTCTAACATTATAAAATAATATATATAATATATCATCCGTACCATCCTTGATTTTAAGCGTTACATAATTATATATATATATATATATGAGTGTTATGTAAATATTTATTTATTTTACCAAGTAATTTACTACAGTGACAAGTACATATCATGCCCACCTTCACAGTACCTATATTTATATATATATATATATATATTAATTATAACCCCCTCCATTTTTTTATTATTTATATTAAAATGCTGATACATATATCGTTAGGTCTTTCTCTTGGAAAATAAGTCAACCATTCCCGCGCCATACAAATCTCTTTGTTTAGGTATTGTTCCTATCATTGGAATATATCAAAAACAAAGAAATAATTTTTCTTTAATGTTAACTCTAATATATATATTTTGTTGATACTCACTCAACTCGAATAAATGAATTGATTATTTTTATGAATGTAACAAAAAAAAAAAAAAAATGTTAGGAAAAATAATGTAGGTCTGGTCAGAATCAAGTTCTTCTTGCACAAATCCTTATCATCCATCATATGACCATGAAAAAAGGCAGGTCGATAGGTCATTTTTTTCTCCAGTCCCCCCCATTTTATTTTTCAATCAAATTTTACAACAACTTAATTAAATTAGACTTAACTGAAAAAAAGATTAGCAGTCTACGAAAGTCATGAGTTCAAGACATCACATAGATAGAAGGTGAAAATGTATCAAATTCAAAAAAAAAAAAAAAAAAAAAAAAAAAAAAAGGCGCAAGAGTTTGGTAGTATAGCATACAATGTCTGCTGCATTAACGCATATGATAAATGTGGATTCATCGAGTAAAGCCAAGAAACAAATAATTCAACGATTTGTATATAATTAATATTTATAGATGTAATTGTAACAAAATTGTAAACAGCGCGGAATCATGATGATCAGGCCGGTGAGTCTGAGGCGGCGATAACAACAGATGTTGTCCTTCAACTCTCTGAAAGTCTGAATAATAGTGGGGGAGGGGGACCAATAATGATGGGGATACCCTAAAAATCTCACTGCATGTGCCCTGGCCTTCTTCAGCTGGCTGGGTTCTCTCTCTCTTCGAGATCCCCACCATTGTTAGCTTCTTCTCATCATTTTTTTTGATACAATGCAAAAGAATTTTTAGGGATCTTTGTTTTCCATTTTTATGAGCGACAAAAATATATACACCTTCAAACATCATTTATATATACCTGTTCTTCAAAACAACCACAAATATACATACATATATATATATATATATATATATATATTATATTTGTTTCTGGCATCTTTTAACGTGAAGAGAATTTATGATGAATGACAGTACAAATTTGGAATCTTTCCAACTTAAAGTAAGAAAAAAATATTATAACAATTTGTCGTCTATTTTTTTCCCTGTTACATATTACTATTGAAGCTAGCTAAAAAATCTCATCGCCATGAATGAACAGCAGAAGCAGCAGAACTAACTTTAGTATTATCAAGCTCATCTAGGACATTAGAGTCACTACTCCAACTAATTCAACTTTACCTCGATCTTTTTATCTTAGCTTTTATATGAGGTTAAACTCGAAATCTGACTTCATATGATAAGGTAAAACTTATAAATCGTCAGGGCAGTTGATATTGTTCCAGAGCTCATTTATCCGTACAGAATGCAATTAAGAGGTCCAGTACGTCTTATATATATATATAAAAACTATAGATTATTGAATAATGAGAATTAATTAACATTGTTTGGAAGAGATGGTGTTTTGTGATATATATGTATATATATGTTTTAATAAGCACAAGTTAATTAATTACTCATATATATATATATATATATATATATATATATATATATATATGCAGGTAGCAAGCAAAGAGCTGATAATCAGCAGGAAAGTGAAGTGGTCCTTGTTTCTCAACATAGTGGGCGTTTGTTTTAAAGAACCTACTTGACTTGGTCCCTTCCCTATCTATCATATCTCCCTTTTTCCTTTCTAACCATTTCACTGTATAATGAACTTAACTAACTTTGAAAAAAAAACCCTAATTTTACATACATATATACATATACATATATATATATATATATAAATATAGTTATAGATAATTATCCCTTAAAATGTAATTAATTATCATGCATATGTATATATATGTAATATGTATGTATAGCAGTAATTAATTAGTACAGTTACTGGATATATATAAATATATGTAGGATATTATATATATTAGGTATACATGTACATCCGCGCAGCTAATTCCTTCTGTAGCTATCAGAAAAGCATCAAGGAAGGCCATGCTTTTTTTTTTTTTTTTTTTTTTTAGGCGTGTTCGATGCATGGTCCCAAACTGTTGAAAATTTTTATCTACTTATTATTACTTTTGTTTACTTAGAAGCAAATGCAAATTTCCTCCCCCTCTCTCTCTCTCTCTCTCTCTCTCTCTATACTTACAAAAAACACACACACTCACAAAAACAGGGACAAGAGAGAGAGAGGAAGGAAGGTCACAATTAACTTACTTATTTATCAAAGGTAAGCAATGATGATAATAGTCTCAACTAATTCAGAATCGAGTCGAATATTATTTATAAGGTGTGAATTTGAGAATTTATTGATATGATATTGATAGGTAATTAAGCAAGCGTGAAGAAATTTGACTACATGACCACAATTATCTAGCTATCAGATTCTTATGTGCATATATATATGTATAGCTACATACACGTGGCTTATTGTAAACCATTGCTTTCTTCTTCTACTTCTTCATCATCTTTTCTTTTTTGTTCCAACGGGAAAGATTTGATAGGATGGTCGGTTGAATTCCGGCATCTTCTTCTCCTTTATTTCTTCTTCAAATTTTCACAATCGCACATCCGGCCTTCCTTTCCTTTTAAGTATATTCTCTGCACTGAAACTACTGAATTTCCTCTCTATCTGCAAATATATATATATAATTATATGTTTCATATTCCAAATTTATTCATTCAAGTTGTTGCTAATTGGAGCTGCTCAGCATCTCATTTAGTCAATTCAGAACACAACTTTGCTGTTGATTAGTGATCAAGGTAAGTTATTATTCATCGCATATATATATATGTATATATTTTTGTATAGCCCATACATTAAACCTAGCTAGCTAGCTCCGGTAAGCTAGTCCCTCTTCTCCCTTATTTTGCTTAATTTTAATTGCTGATATATACATATATTGATCCAAGTCTCTTATTATATTTTATGCTCATATATACATATATATATATATATATATATGTAGATTATATAATTAGAGCAGTAGCGCAAATTTTTTTGTTAATCTATGATCAGAAAATTCGGCTATAATTCATGATTAATCTGTGTGTATATATATATATATATATATATATATATATATATAAAATTGTGTGTTCTCTTCTCTATACTGACTTAGTCGATCTACTCTTCTCCCGTTAAGGTCGTCGGAAATTTGGAGTGAGGATCTGGCCGGCCGGTGATTCTGACCACCACGAAAAAAATCCGATCGATCTAGTTTTTTTGGCCATTTGAATTAAATATGATGAAAAAAAGTATATGATGATTATTGGTAGAGAAGGTGCAGATATTGACGATGGTACTATTATTAGTAAGAAAGAGGCGGGAGGACGGGGAAACACAGCTGCTGCTTCTGCCGCAGCAGCATCCAGTAGTTCGTGGTCAAGGTTAAAGGATCCACGGATAGTGCGTGTGTCGAGAGCGTTTGGAGGTAAGGACAGGCACAGCAAAGTATGCACGGTGAGGGGACTAAGAGACAGACGTGTAAGACTATCAGTACCCACAGCTATACAACTCTATGATCTTCAAGACAGACTAGGGCTTAACCAGCCTAGTAAGGTTGTCGATTGGTTATTGAATGCTGCAAAGCACGAGATTGATGAATTACCTCCACTCCAAATGCCTCCTAATTTTTCTTCTTCTTCTGGAAACTTCCTCACACATCAGCACCACAATTTTCATCAGCTACAGAGACCGATGAAAATGGGTAATAACAGTACTAATTGGGATGGTGATGATGATGATAACGATAATTCTATTCTGAGAACCAAAGCCAAGGAAGAGGAGGAAGAAGAGGATGATTCTGCTGCTGCTACGAGAGAATCAAATATCGAGGAAGAAGATAATAATAATAATAATAATAATAATAGTAATCACGCTGCGTTTATTAATGTTTCTCCATCGAACAATTTCTTCTCATCGAGAAATTCCTCTACGCCACCGACAAATGGAGGATTAGGTTTGTTGAACAATATTTCATCATCGGCTCATCATCAGTCTCAACAGCAGCAGTCATACAGTTCTCTGATGAGATGGGATCCTTCGACTTTATCCTTGGCACAATCCCAGCCCCAGTCTCACCCGGTGGTGACCGATGACTTTCACAGTAACTTCAATGTTGTGTCCTTGGGATCGGGACCTCTTCATCATCATCAGGTTCTTGTTTACCAACCGGAAGCTGCCGGTGGTATAACTGCTGCACACTCCTACTTCCCTTCACAGATTAATGCCGAGTATGCGCCTAAACAAATCAATTTCCAGATGTTGATGAGTTCAACCAATGCCAATTCAGTAGATAACTCAAATTCGCTTACACAAGCAGCAAATGAAGGCAGACCATTTCACTTGACCACCAATTTCCTCCCTACGACTCAGAAAGATTGTGGGAAATGATCTTGAAACCAAACAATAATTAAATCAAGGTGAGTTTTTCATTAATTCAGGGTATAATTAATTAATTTCGACCCACTTCGTGATTTTTCAAAATAATAAATTTAAAAGATCAATCATGCATACACTATTGTAAGCTTGAAGGAGGAATTAAGAGCATGCAAGACTCATGAATGCAAGCTGTTTATCCAATCAGGCAGGCGCGGGGACTACTTACTATATGTATGCGCCATGGATATGATCATGATTTAACGTTTGTAAGTTATATAGCTTCTTGATTAAGTTATATAGCTAGTAGTACTGTTGTTGTTGTTCTAGTACGTTTAATTTTCTCCAAAAATTTAAATTAGTGATATTTGTCACATGCATTATAGCTTTTTTTTTTTTTTTTTGGTACTGATATATACTATATCATAATTGATGACGCAGTATCTTGTCCATCTGAATTATCAACTCTTTGGTTTTCATATATATATATATGTGTGTGTGTGTGTATATTTTCTTATACATAATCAATGGTTTGTGTACTCTATATGTTGCAGAAGCAAGTTGTACATTTTCCATCTTAATTAGTTCACGAGCTTTACTTCTTCTTAGAAATTATATATATATATTCAATAATTCATCATGCACCTTATAATTTCTCCAGAATTGTTTCTCTTGATATATATATAGGCTATAGCATATATCCATGCATGTCCTTTGTGTATTATAAATTGTGTTTATGTATATATATATGATTGTGTATATGAGGAATTCTTTCTCTGGTTAAACCTGGGTGGCAATATAAGTTTCTGGGGTGAAGAAGAAGAAGAAAAAAAGAAAAAGAAATAGGTATGTATGTTTTAGGAGGAAAAAGAAGACGTACTGCAATTTAGTGAGATAAAAAAACACACACATTGACATATAGGTTTGTTATCTGTGCACAAGATCCAACAAATGTTGATAGTTATGCGTTACTAGCTATCTATATGTTAAATCATTATAAGCTAAAGGAAAGGAAAGGAAAGGAAAGGAAAAAGGACCCCATGGATATAAGGGAAAGATAAGGGTGCGTGGTCCTGAACCAAGAAAAGTGGAAGACGAGAGAGAGAGAGAGAAGCTCTATAATTATGTGACAGTACAGTTAATTAGGGTTTGAAAGCTGTGCTCTTTTTAAAGATGAAGTATTGTCTCAGAAAAGAGGACCACACAGCCCACATGCAATTACCTTTCTCACAACGTTGTTTGTTTGTCCAAAACTTGTATCTTAATTTCATATATATATATATATGTATGTAGACACACACACACTGGGATATATCATATATACCAAGCCAAATTACTTTTAGGGTTTCGTCTTTTTCTTGTTGTATTTTCGTCAAAAGTTCTCTTGGAATATCTTTGTCCAAAGGAATTGATGAAAACGTTTCCTATATATACAGTCATAGGAAAACTTAAAACCGAAATGATGAACATCCAAGAACAAATAAAATGAGTCCTATCTATAGGTAAGTACTTATAAAACTATGAAAGAATTTAGGGAGGTAGTATATATAACCCTATAATGAGGAAACTATTATATGATTACCGATATTCTATGATATTGTTTGTTTAAAAAAATTGATGTATGTTCTTAATTATTTCATAAGATTTTTTATTCATTGTTAATTAGGAAAATAAAAAAAATAAAAATGGTTACATGGGATTCAAATTTACATTTTCTTCATCTTTCACAATTTATATGTATACACATTATATTTCCTTTTTTATTTACTCATTAGTCCGAATCATCTTTAATTTAATTAGTTAATTTTTTGATAATCAAAGTACAGTGAGTTTTTTTTGATAATCAAAGTACAGTGAGTTAGTATTGAAAAAGGGAAAAGAAATATCTAAAATTTTATTCCATTTCCCAAAAGTTTGTATGATTTTGAATATGATGTATGAATTTGCTTCCCATATAATGTATATATATATATATATATTGTTTAATGGTATTAGACATCCAAACTAATTTAAAATATCCATTTTTTCATACACAATTTAAAATTGAAACCTTATTTAAAAATAACCAAACTCCAATAATTAGAAATATTATATATATATATATATTTTTGGTTTGACCATCATGATTTCTGCATTTCATGTAACCGAACATAGAAAAGAAAATAAGCAAAAACAAACAACAAAACAAAATGTAGTATATGAGTTATATAAGGCCCAGAAAAAGGAAAAATGAAAAAAAAAGCTCCCAGCGAGGATCGAACTCGCGACCTTTCGCTTACGAAGCGAACGCACTACCACTATGCTATGGAAGCCTGTTGTGTTAGTGCACTTTTAATATTAATAAACAAAATTAAAATTAGAAGATATAGGAAAAAAAACGAGTTTTCGGACCAATCTTTTGAAACGTTCGGACAATCTACCAAAAGACACGTGTAATGATCTTGGAGCTATCCAGTGGTACGGATCTCGCAGCGACGGTATCATCGTCACCCTAGCTTTCTAGTAACGACTCTCTCGGGTAGCCGCCGGATTTCTTCGCCGTCTATAAATTCCAAGAAACATAAAAAGTCGTCCTCCGGTTTTGATTTCTCTGATCTTCACAAACACCCCCCCTGCAAATCCCAGTACTTGTAGGGGATAAAAAACGGGGGAAAACAAAAAAAAAAAAATCCAAATTTGAGAATAAATCTATGTTTTTGCAGTTCAAGATAGTTCATTGTGTTTGTTGAAGATTTCTTGTATCTTTCTTTAATACAATCTCGAGTAAATTGAGGCCAGGGTTCTTGCTGTTTCCTGCTCAATTCCAGTTTTGCTCCAGTAAAGACTTGAAATTTGTGGTAAGTACGATATGGCAGTATTGTTTACTTCACTTCAATTTTTCTTTTATGGGTTTTCTTTAGTTCAAATAGAAATAGACAAGTGTAGATTCTAGAGGTGCTCTTTTTTCCCTCCTTTTCTTTATTTTAAACTAAGTATTGCAAAACTTGTTTTGTTTTGGAGATGCGATGATCCCTTAAGAGAAATGTGATATTGGGAAATTTAGTTTTGGTATATGAAGAAGGAGGGCTGAATATGAGCGATGGTGGTTTGGATGGTAGAAAGGATACTCAGAATAACTCTAACCAGAGTCAGAACAAGAAAAGGAGATCAACCGTTGATGATTTTTCTGATGCCGTTGCTAGAGTTGCTGTGCTGCAGATATGTGAGAGTTCAGGTTTTCAAGGCTTCCAACAGTCTGCATTGGATACTATTTCGTCTGTTGCAGTCAGATATATTAGGGCTATAGGAAAAACAGCCAAATTGTATGCTAATTTAGCTTGTAGGAATCAATGTAATGTGTTTGATGTAATTCAGGGATTGGAGGATCTGGGTTCTGTACAGGGTTTTTTTGGTGCGTCTGATGTTCATCATTGCCTTTCAGGTTCAGGAACCATAAGAGAAATTGTTAGGTATATTGGAGAGGCTGAGGAGATACCATTTGCATATCCACTTCCGGGATTTCCAGTTGTTAAAGAGAGAGAACCAAATTCTACTTTTATGCACAAAGGAGAAAGTCCGCCTGGTGAACATATACCTTCTTGGTTGCCTGCATTTCCAGACCCTGAAACTTATGCCAAGATAAGTATCGGAGATGAAAATGTAATTCAAGTGAAGGGGGGTGAAACTGATGAGGTTGGAAAGCATAGAGAGGCAGATAGTGCTTTGACAAATTTGCAGCAGCAAATGACTTGTAATGGATCTGAACCAGCTGTTGCTACTAATCCTGGGAATTCCTATAAGGGGAGAAGGGCAGGGGAGAATAATCCATTTTTGGTTTCGCCTCTGCAGTATGGGGAGAAAGAGGTATCTTCTGTAGTCCTTCCTGCTAAACTTTCAAATGAAGCCTTCGTGCAGGATCTGGATCACAGAGCTATAGATAATCATGTTTCTGCGATGGATGCATTTGCACCAGCCATTGAGGCAGTGAAACATAAACAGCATCATCCTGAAGATGTGAATAGAAGTATTCCTTTGAGCATGAGACCTACCATACAATTCAAGTTTGGAGGTAGCAAGAAGTCATTCCATAAGAATTCAGTCTTTCAGAATGAGAATGAGGATATGGAGAAAACCACTCATTGGTTTGCTGATGATGGTAGACAGGATGAGAAAAAGAGGAGGGTGGAACAGATTCTGAAGAAATCAATTGAAAACATGGAGGAACTGGCTCACTTGTAAATTAGACTTGTTAGAACTTGTACACACGTTTAAGGCCATTGATGCCATTTCTACAGTAGCCGAAGTGAAGGCATTACAATTGTCTGTATATGGTCATGTTAGGGAGTGGTGTTCTCGCTGTTATAGGTTATGGAGGTATGCCATTGTATGTTGTCCTTACAAGCCTTTCTCATTTATAATTATTCTTCGATCCGTATCATGTTATTCCCAAATTTATGTTACCTACTATTTCCTTATTTAAGGTTGATAATCAGGAACTTCATATTTGCATTTTTTTTCAGAATTTCTGACCTTTCACATTTTCATTTACTAATTTATTTTTCAAGAACTTAATTACACAATTTCCAGATGCTTTAGTTGCAGATGTTCCCAAGAATATTGAATAGAGGTGAAATTTTTCCAAATGGAAATCTAGAAAGTATAACGCACATTGACATATGTATACTATGTGCATACTTGCTAATAGATTTTGCAACAATAGAACTAAGGAATTGTCTGGTATACTGTTCATCAATTATGCAGTATCTCACTATGGCGGCCAACAATATTTAAACATGGACAGCTCTTGGCATATGCTAGTGCTGAAGCTTTGCAAATTACATTGTATACACTCTTGATTGTTTTGTTATATGAGGTAAGTATTCAAAAGAAAACTTGATAAGAAAGCTCTTGCACCTCTTTAAGATATTTCTGTAACATGATTTGGATGATTAAAAAAAAAATGTAATCAAGATCTGCTGGGCCTGAACCCTATTAGCATGGTCACTATGTTCCTTTTTATGGTTGTTGTTAATCTGTTACTAAGGGTTCAATGCAAGAAATTTCTGTGCAGGAACTGCTGAGTTCTTCTGAGAATTCCTTTCAGAGCCATTATTTCTAATTGATCATAATTGAACTCTAGCATATGAACCTGAGAGGAAAAAATGTGGGATTTATTGGGGGTTGAACATGTTCTTGATTATGTGTTACTGTGACTAGAAGGATTTCATGGAAAATGAATATCTGAAAGAAGCAGCAGTCTGATATAAATTGTTTCTTCTGTTATAATTCTGTATCTCTGAATATATGGAAATTATTTTCCTACCCAGTATATTGTTTACCTACGTGGCAACTTATAGGTAAGATTGCTTTCTATACTAGTAAAAGAAAAAAGTTCAGCAGAACAAAGGACATTGTCAATATACCAGGGGAGAAGGACATGAAATGTCGAGAGAAGAACAGAAATCTAACTTAATAATCTGTAAATAGTTTTCTGCATTGCCTTTTAGGCCAATCCCGCATCCCCACTCCCTCATCAGTAAGGATCTCAGTTATCAGGTCTTTAAAAATTAGACGTTCAATGTCTAGCACCACAGCTGGAATCTCTCCTCTGCAATCTGCCCACTCACCAGGTATGCATGCCAAGTCACCATCATCTTCCAAGTTGCAGTCTGGAGTAGCTTGTGAACGGTCTATCTCTGAGTATAGCTCCATTAGTAGTTCTTGCTCAGTCTTAATTTTCCTTCTTGTTGCCACAAAAGGATTTTCTGAGGCTAATTTACGGGCAAGAATTTCATTGACAGTATCAAATAATATTTTCCTATGGATTTTCTGATCAGACTTTGATGGAGAAATTTTTCTTTTGTGTTCTTGATTTGCTAATTCAATATACTGCTCAGTTTGCTCCAGGACGTGATACAAGTTAGGATTGATAACATGACCTGATGAATGAAGCTGAATGGCAGTTGAGAATGTGCCAGAGCCTTTGATGAGACCCGATGCTAGTAACACTTTGGTGATATATTTGTGATCTGGATTAGAACTTCTGCAAAGAGTTGCAATCCTGCTCATGCTAGCTTCATCATGAGTGGTGGCCAGCAATATGAGCCTGCGAACCAAATTTCCTACTTTTTCTATTTTCTTCTGGTTGAACTCATCTCCAGTCTTGGTTCCCATCAACATGACCTGATCCAGATTATCTAGGCGCCATTCTGCTTCATCAAGTTCTGGAATCCCATATTCTGTAAATGTAGACACAGATAACCATTGAAAATTTTAAATATTAAAAAAATAATAATAAAAAAAGGTAGATATTTTGGAGAGCAGTTGATATTTTCTACCTTGGAAAGCAGTTGATATTTTCTTCACTGGTGAAGGTGAATCTTCTCTGTAGAACGTAGCGTCAAGGATGGAGACTGGACTTGGTTGTTCAGTTGCTGGTATGGCTAGTTCAGCAAATGTCATATCCTCGTTCAACCTTGCTGCAAAGTCCTGGAGGGCAAAAGATATACTCCGTTACTCAATTAAGATTGAATATCATTTTTTTTTTTTTTTTTGGATCAAAACCTGAAATTAATGCAAATATGTGTGCTTGCTTTTAACTTACTTTCTCCTTGGGTTTAATTTTTGGTTTCATGCTCATCTCAATGGAAGATGTGCTTGTGATTTCCATCTCTATTTGTGAGGCCAAGCTACTATTGCTTTCAGATTGCACAGAGGCTGTATCACCTTGGTGACTGATGTTCCTTGTGTTGTTGTTACTGCTCACTTTGTTATTACATTTTTGCAGACTGGTAGATTGTGGTGGTTTAACATTTCTAGTTGGGGAGTCTGATTCTGCAGGTGGTTTACTGGATCTTCTTCTTCCCTGACTTGGCTCAGTGGAGGGGTTGGTTCCACGGTATTGCTTATCTGTTCCAGGCTTCTTCCCTTGAAATCTAGGACTAATGGACCCAGAGCTCCTCCCAAATGCAGCATAGTTTTCTGCCTTCACCAGTTGAGGTGCTCTCGAGGTTAGTACTGCTTTTGATGGTTTCCCAGTCCTCTTCTTATCTGTATAAGAATTCCATGCATTTGTGTCTTTGGGAGCACTGTTTCTTGGTGTCAGATCCTTTGCTGCTGGTTTGTCTATCAAGTCTTCTCTTCTACATGAAGTATTTTGAGTTTGGAGTCTCTGGAGGCCTGTTGCATCAGTATTTACAAGAACAGGTGACCTTGAGCTTGTTGATCTTGCTCCTTTTGAAATTATGGTTGAAGAGTTGAACCTCTTTGGAGAATTAGAACCCTTGCTTTGACCTAAAGGGTAGCTCTGGTTACTTTGGCAATTTGATGCTCTTGTAACCTGATTGCTGCTGCTCTTGCTTGTCTCAGATTCTAAATCAGATTCCTCTCGGTTTTGGATCTCTATCCTCTTTCTTGACTTCTGCATCGCTTCGAGTATCTGCTTCAGAGCTCTGAGATCTTTCCCCGATTTTCTGAACTCAAGTTCACTTATCCTTTTCTCAATTTCACCGTAAACAGTGGAGGATGCATGTGTGGCACTTGTACTGATACTGCCATTGACTGTTCCTGGAGTATCTTGACTGGCATCAAGCTGCCTCCATGGAGCAGGTTCTAGTGGAAATTTTGAATTTGAAGTTGGTTTCATTACTAGACCGGTGTCTCTCAAGTGAGGCGTGGGAGGATCGTTTTGCACATTTAGTGGGGAAAAGGCTGGAGATTGTGTGTTCCTCCTCTCTGATGACCTCATTTGAAAATCTCTATCTGGGAATGTCTGAAACTTTGTAACCTCATCCTCGTATCTGGAATTGGAATCTGGAAAAGCTTCCAAACCCATTAGCTTTACAACAACATTGGATGGTGGTCTTTTATTACTTCCTGGTTCTTGGTTCGTATTTAACATCTGAGTTGTGTTTCCATTGTCCCGTTTTAGATCCTTCAGAATATACTGCAATCTTGATTCAGATACAGAACTCCTCAGGGAACTCTCCCTGCTATCCAGTGACAACCTTGGGAGGTCTTTCAGTTTTGTAATACTCTTGAATGCATCTCGAGTTTCTCTTCCATCGTAGGAGAAACGAGGAAGGTCCTTCTGATTATATCGCAAGGGAGCATCCTTCTCCTCTCTTGAACTTCTTGGAACTTGTTGAGGCTTAGCAAGAGTACGGATAGTTCCATCAAGACGTGCAACTCTTTGCTGTCCAGATTTGAGCTGTGGCGAAGGTCTTGGGGAATCTATATGCTTCATTGTATTGCCTCTCCGTTCCTCTTTTCCTGCAGTTTTAACTGTTAAGGTCCTGTGTTCTCTCTGCATAGAATTCTTGATAACATCCCGCAGATCAACAGACCGCGACGTGTTTTTCTGTTGCAGAGGTGTCCCAGTTGGGCTTTGAAAAGAGTTACTCTGAGGTTCAGATTGAACCATTTTACCACCATCAAGCGAAGAAGACGAGGTAGATGTGCAAGAGAAAGATGGAGAGGATGTCCTGGGGGATTCATCAGAAAATTGTGGTTTGTGTTTCAGTGCCAAATCCAAATCTTTTTCCTGCAAGCAGTAATTTTACAAACTTTAATGCTTCTTATAATTCTAACAAACAAAAAAAAAAGGATTTATAAGATTTATTTGGATCACATACAATTGCCTTATTTGTTGCAGCTTTAGACTCCTTGCTGTGGCTGGCACCTTCACATGGACAAGATGGAGGAAATGTTAAAAAGGTGAAATTTTTACTCAAATTCTGCTCCTTTTTGCTGGACTTGCTTTGATCATTATGCTAAATAAATGCCATGCTTCCTCTCTTAACCAATTTTTCTGATTTGACAATCCTAATTAAACACATAAAAAACCTAGGAATTCGGTAGTCAATACTTACTGTTCTATGATGTGATGAATTCCATGACAGAAACAAAAGTAACAGTTCATTCGAGAACATTGAGGATAAATTACATGCTTACTCAATTTTTGTTCAGTTGAATGAATGATACTAACAGAAATTTGGTGGGATTCTTTTAAGTTACTGAATGTGCAAGAACTGTAAAGAGAGAAGAGTACCTTGGAGCAGCCTCTTGTGGTTGTGGCTGGAGCTGACACGTCGACCAGTAACAAAATGGTGACGATCAAAGAGCTGAAAGATCCCATTCATGCAACCAATCTGCTTCTGCAGATCCTTGTTTTCCTCTGTTAAAGAAGATATGATATTTGCAGACATGTTCCTCTGTTTCTTCTTCCAATTTTTTTTTTTTTTTTTTTTCAAAAAAGCAAATATAAAAAAGTCACTCGTGCGCTTTTTTCATATATATGTATTCATCTTCCTCTTCTTCTCGAGTCTACTCTGCTATGAAATTGGCAGTGATCATTTTAAGTATAATAAACCAGCCAATGGTTTTTTGCAGAAGAGTTAGTCCCAAATCATTAGGGAAGGATCTGAGACAGAAGAAGAGTGAGAAAGAGAGAAAGAGAGAAAGAGTACAGGGATATTTTCTGAGAGAAAAAGACTGACAATGTCCGAAGTGATTCCACCAACGAGTGAGTATTGTTGTATACGTACTATATTATAATAAAGAAAGAAAGAGAATGAAAAGAATTGGTATGAACCCTAAAGAAGGAAAGAAAGGCGGTCACTAATAGCATTTTCCTATGCTCTAAAATGGCTATTCAATTTCAATGCAAAAATCAAGAAATTGAAGAAAAGGGAATGTGTTCTGTGCAACATGCAGAAGGCAACTGTCCTTTGTTTAGTCTGGAAAGAGTAAAATAATAGAAGTAGGAATAAAAATTGTTCCTTTTTTTTTTTTTTTTTCCTTTTTTTCTTTTTTGCATTTCTTGATTTTGTGTTTGAGAGAGAAGGTGGAAATGGGGGGAGATCTAGTGTGAATATGTGGGGTCATATGGTTCCACAACTGGATCATTTTCATTGGGTTCCATGTGGACAAAATAATGCTAGGGGGTTGGGGTGGGGGTTTCTTCTGGTGGGTCTAAAAGTCTGGACTTCTTTTACATGAACATGTGGTGTTTGTCAGAATGCGGAAGAGAGTGCTTTCATGTACTGGCAACTATTTATCGTGGGGACGTCTAAATTGCCCATCGTCATTTCTTCCTTAGCCCTTCACTTATCTTTACTTCTTTATTTTTACTTTTACAATATCTAATGAGAAAAGACTCTCGAGCACGAAGTTTTTGTTGAATTTAGAATCTTTTACTTGATAAATAAATAGTTTTTATCGATTCTCGGTTACTTATTATTACGATTTCATCTCCCTAGCTAGCTAGTTAGTTTCAAGTTGGGTAATATGGTTCTTGGAGGGTGCCCTTTTGGTGTCACTTTATTATGCCTTGGCCTAACAAGGTTAAGCTAATGTACTTTGTATCATCATTGTATTGGAGGCCGGAAGATGGTAATATCGTCCTTTTCCTTTATCAATATGTATTCAATTTTAGCATTTTTAACCCAATAAATCAGCCCATGCTACAATCTTGTTAGGTGGGTCTAAGTCTAATTTAATTGCTTTATGATAGTGTAATTGGTAATAATCTCACTTATGATTAAAATATTATGAGTTCGAGTTACATTAGACCTGAATAAAACCTCAAAAATGTCCAAGAAAAAAAAGAAAGAAAATCAATATCCTTCACAACAACCAATCATCAGTTACTGTAGTGGCGCAAGGGACTACGCTTGGAAGGGCGAACCAAGGTTCGATCCCCCACAACCGAGATTGGGAGGAGCTTAAATCCGTAATCCCTAGACCCGCTCCGAATCTGGATTAGTCGGCCCATGTAGATTCGGATACCCAAAAAAAAAATAAAAATAAAAATCCTTCACAACATGGTGACTGTAACTCTATTACTAAGTAATAACTAGCAAAATCAGCACAAACACTTGTTAGTCTAAGTGTAAGGAACTTGGTAAGGTTTCGAGTTTAAACCTTTCTATATAGATACGGATATAGATAGAACTTCTCCTAATAGGGTTCAATACGGTTCGAATTCAAAAATGAAAAAACTAACCAATATATTTATATATATATATATATATATATATATATATATTAGGTAATAGTTGGTGTGAAATTTTCTCTAAATTGAGTAACAGGAAGTCAAATCTTAGTTATGTAAGATTTGTTTAGACCAGAAGAATTCGAATCTAAATAAATTAAAATAATGGTATTATATACAAAATAATGAATTGACATTGATAATATTGATACTGTGGGAATTGCAAGAACTTTAGCATTCCTATCTTGGTTTAGTTTGACCAAGTAACTTTGTATTGGTCCTATTGGAGAAAACTTGCTTCAACAAAATTAACCATTCTATTTGAAGTATCACATTCATATTTCTATTTATTAATCCTTAGACCAAATCTTCATCAATATATTTATCGCTTGTCATGTGATTGAACTCTACTGGGATATACATATATATATATATATATATATATATATATAAACCGTACTACCTCAGAATTTTCCATTAGGGTCGTCTGTAAGTGATCAAGAAAAAGGTGCGCGGTAGGTAGCAAGATGCAATATAATCCCACAGTGATAATATATCTAAATTATTGTACCAAGACGTCTATCAGAATATATATATATATATATATATATATATATAAAAGTTATTGTGTACTTTTGGTAAACTTTGGTATTTGAAGAGAAATATTATAAGCGATAGCCAAAAAAAGTCATGAATTTACAACATTTTCACCAGGTTTACATGTGCCTCAACTCCCAAATCCCAATAAGAAAAGAGCTACTTACCTTAAATTAGTATATCAAGAAATTGTCAAAATTAGTTGCTTCATTAATTAATTAGTTTGAACCTAGCAGCTGGGAGAGTTAGTAAGTGGACTTCTAATGCTTCTCCTTAGGGCGGATGATCGAGGGTTCGAATTCCTTGAGGTAGTTAGCGCCACGTTAAAAAGTTCTAGGTCAGGCCCTCACCCTCGAGTAAGAGTTGGACTCTGCGAGCGCACCCCAAACCGAATCCGGATTAGTCGGCCCGTGTGGGTTCGGATACTGGATGCTTAAGAAAAAAAAAATTATTTAGTTTGGATCTATGACCAAACTAATTAATTATCTCTTCAATACATATATATATATATATATATATATATATATATATATATATATATATTTATTTATTTATTTATTTATAAAATAGAACTTTGAACAGCTTATTATTTGGATTAAAAAATGGATAGAGGGATGAGTGATAGGGTGATATATATATATATATATATATATATATATATATATATATAGCTGTTAAAAACAGTGAAATGTTGGGTTGGCGTTAATGGATATATATATATATATTATATGTATGTATGTATATGTATATTTGGTGGTATGTTTTGTGGTAATATGCATTGATATAAGGTGTGTTGGTCGACATAACACTTCACAACAAATTAAACATTGTCAAGTCTTTGCCTGCTTCTCACCGATCACTAGTTAAATGTTACAAGGCTGTCTCTTAATTTTCATCATTTCTCCTTTCCTCTCTCTCTCCCATCATTGATTTGAGGAATATACATACATATATATATATTATATGAAGGAAAGGGTGAGTGTAAAATTGATGCATGATTAAGCCCTTCGAAAAAAGCGCATTGTAAATGTTATAAAAGGACAAGGTTCAACACTCTCTGTAAAAACCAATTAAGAGTCGGGTGAGGTGAGGTCTTTTCTCGAATAAAAGTTAAACTCTGCGAGCGTAATTTTAATCAAATTTGAATTAATCAGCGTTTTTATGACTCGATGGTGTAAAAAAAATTGATGCATGATTTGGTTGTTTTTTTTTTTTTTTGCAGTGAGATGAGTTTGACAGCTTAACTGCTGAGTGAAGCAACGTGGGTGCATGTTCCGCTGCGTGGGCTGCAAAACAAGTCTAGATCAAGAACGTGCATTCTTAGCTTCTTTCTTTTCTTTTCCTTTCCTTTCATTTTATACATATATATATATATATATATATATATATATATAAAGATAACGTTTGAATTCGAAATTTTGAATTTTTTGGGAAGGGAATTGTTAATGGTGAGAAAGATAATTAAGGTGGCTGCATGCAAGATCACATGCCCAAAAGAAAGAGAAAAGGGGATGAGGAATGCGTGGCTTAATTGGATAGGCAATTGGCCAACTAAACAATCGCTTAATTAATAATCCAATATATATATATATATATATATATATATATATATAACACACTATGTTCCAAGAAAGTCCTAACCCATGAGAGAGTGTGCCATAATTGCCACATGATGCTTCCTTCCAGTACTAATCAATTCCTCACCAAAAATCACCATGTGCACTTGCAACCAAACTTCAATTGAGTTTAAATTTGATATATACATATATATATATAACATGACAATAGAATGGAAGATCTCGAATTCGAATCTTTAATATTGTCGTTATTTGTTGATTATTATGTAGATGTTAACCTTACTATGTGTAGCAATTTAGCACAAGGAAAAGGGTATATTGTCTTAACCAAAAAAAAAAGATTAGCTTCACAAGTCCATGTCACGACTATAAGTCTGATAGTATTATAATCAACTACTTGATATTGTCCTTACTTTACTAAAAAGGATACTCCAAATTGACTATGAGTACCTAAATTCATTCTTATATATTATTACACTTTCACTTATCATTTCGATATGAGACGGGTTATCACAAAATTAGAGTAAAGATTCCATCTTTATCCACTTTTGATTACAAGAGAAGGCAAAAATCAAGCACTAAATGTACAATAATTAGCTTGCGGGAACATTAACCCTTTTGTACGTACGGTTCATATATTATATATTTTATATATATATACCGAACTTATAATTAATTAAGTAGCAATCAACCTTTATAGTCTGATTTTGCCATTACAAGGAAGGTAAACTAATATACATACATACATATATATATATATATATATATAAGGAGGAACGTACTTAGTAGGGTTCCACCCTGCTTCAAGATGAAGGCCCATTTTCCATTGATGAAACCGTGAAGAAGCAGCCAAATGCTCAAGCTTTTTGTTCCTCCTAATTATTCATGGGACCCTCTCTTTCTTTTATTTTTTTTTTACTATTTTAGGTACAATTTTAACTTGTATAATACATTTTAAATATTGAATTAGAAAAAAAAAATATTAATTTTTTTTTAAAAAAAAGAGAAATTAATTTAATTAAGTGGCCATAAATTAACCCTAGTTTTGAATCATTAATTATGATCAATAACTCACCCACCGTAAGAATTGATAAGGTTTTAAACTAAGTTTTGTTCATAACCTAATAACATCACAATTAAGTAGTTAATTAATTGGTACGTAACTAAAAATATTCATTATTGCATATATATTATATAAGATTATATTATATTAATTATTAATTATGTACCAAGATTTCCTAAAAAGTCAAGTTCAATCGGGAATATACATATATATATATATATATATATATCAAGTTGGCAAGATCATTGAATATACTAAATAGAATTTACTCATCGATTAGCACGTGGCAAGTTGATGATTATTGCATGGGCATGTAGAGCCTTTCGTGTCAAGGTTTTATGTACATGAAGATTAATTAATTTGATCCCATATCTCATGGGTTTTTTAGGAATCTCAAGTACTTTTATATGCATGCATATAGTTATATATATATATATATATGGTCTAATCCAATTAGTTTAGATCGGAAATCTAATCCAATTATAAAATCATCGATCATGCATACTTTTATTCACGCCAATTGATGAGTTTCTTGGGATCCTTGGTTTCATGCATGCTATATATATATATATATATTATCTTTCTGAGATGACGTCTTCCTTTATTAAACAAAAAATCAAATGCAGAATCTTGTGATGAAAGAGAGATATCATGTTGAAAAAAAAATCTGATCTGCAATTATAAGTTGAGATTATATATATATATATATCATTCTTAACTTGGATATATTTTTTTAGGTAGCAAAAAAAATACTTTTGTCAAATAAATTTTATCTAATAATATATTCTATTTATCTTAAAACCTCGTGAAATTGTTAAATCAAGTTAAATTCTCATATATTTAAAATTTAAAAAAATAAAAAATTGAGTTGAATCTAATACTTTCAATAACAAAACTTGGTAGATATTCATTATATTCACATATATATTTTAAAGATATTCAAAGATTATGAAGATATTCTAAAGATATCTACCAATTATACGAAGTTTCTCTCGTGCTCTAATGGTCTAGAAGTCTCTCCCTCAACATTTTGGTTGAGGGTTCGAGGTTTAAACTTCACCTGCACTGTTGGGCATTCTTGGGTGAATTAGTCTAGGCCGGAAGGGCCTGAGATACCACCTCAAAAAAAAAAAAAAATTTCTATCAATTATGCAATTTACGTCATAAACCTTTACTCTAGCTCGGGCTATCATTTTGTTGGTATAGAAAGATATAGATATAGGAGGGAAGGATTATAATTATTCTCTTTCTATTAATAATAGAACAGTTGCAGAAGCATGTGGGATCATGAGCCTCATGGGAAGCTGATCCATTTATATTTATATGGCAGAGAGAAGGAATAAATAAAAGTCAGAATTTGCATTTGTTTTGTGTTTCAACACCTAACCTGCTGATCTGCTACAAAGTACATTCAGAAGAAAAAAAAAAAAAAATGGACATAATTTTTGAGGAGATGAAACTGACACAATCATGGAGATTATGGGGCCATTGCGAAATTTTTCAAATTCTTCATCATCTTCTGCTTCTTTCTTTTATATATATATATATATATATATATATATAATAGATAAAGAAGACATGAATAATTTCTAAATAGTTTGATTGGTAAAAGATTAATATTCTTATTGTTTATGTAAGAATTAAAATTGAGAGTACATGAAAAAATCTCGTTCTTGTTATAAAGAACTCAATAGTATTGTTCGTTTTAACACTTTAAGGTGAGTTTCAAGGGTTTAAAACACGTCATTGAATAAAAAGTTTCAAATCTTACTTAATAACAGCACAGACAATCTCCTAAACAAGTAATATGGAATGATTTCAAGTCACAACACTTTTATTCTTTATTTTTTTTTTTTCTCTTTTTCTTCAAAACACAAAGAACCATAATATACAAATATTTAAAGTCACTTAAGCATATATATAAATATATAGATATCTGGATAAGGTCCTCACTCTTAATTATATAGTATTTATAATCTCGTGTAATATCTACAAAATGCTTCAAATATATATATATATATATAATTTTGTATGTAATTAACTAACTAATGGATTTGAGGAAGTGGGCATGGGGGGATACCAAGCAAGGGACCTTTTTGCCCACTCGATTTTAGTGACATTTTTGTGTTGAAAAAAGTTGGGGTTCATAGTAGCTGGTATAACTATTCATGAAAGAATCATGTCACGAGGGATGTTTCTAAGCTGCTTTTCTACTTTAAAACTGCTCTCTTATCTCATCCATTCTTCAATGCCTAAAGAATCCAACTTCTTTTTCCCACTCTTCTATCCTTTCCTTTTTGTATGGATTTTTTTCCATTTTCTTTAGCCTCGTCCATTTAAAAATAATCTCAATAATATTATCCGTTTTACCTCAATTCGGATAAATTTCATTGATTTAAAACACATTATTTAGTAAAGGATTTCATACTTCTTACTTAATAACGTTCTTACTTAATAACGGTTAAAAAATCTCATATAACGAGACACAATAAATTAATAATTTATTATTGATTGTTTGATGATTTAAGGTGTACCTTTTAAATTTGTAGTTTTATGTTTATATTGAGATCACGAAAAAGAGAATAATAATAATGATAATATTATCTCTTAAAAGAAATTAGTACCATCTATAGATTTTTCAAAATAATAATAAGTTATAAAAGTACAAAAGAAAAAAAAAATCAAATGCAAATAATTGGGTTAATGAACAAAGAATTTCCCAACTTATGGCAAGAAGAGGTCCCACCCATAGTCCCTTTCTAATTTGACACCATTTTGGAGATTTTATTTTATCTACTCACTTAACAATAATAATGATGATGATATCTAATCGATTTTTGTTTGACGTGTCATTCTATACTTCACTTATATAACAATCTTTTTTTTTTAAAATATTTTATAATAAAAAATATTAAATTTTAATTTTACATGTATAATATATTCAGTTAAAAAAAAAAAAGTACTTAAAACTTGTTTAACCAAAGCTAAACTTTTTAATACTAAGGCGTAGGTGAGTTGATAAAGAGTTTTTTTAGTTTAAGTGAGGTTGAAAGTTTGAACTTAAACTCATGTATATAACTATTTAAAATTTGGGATCAAAGTTTCCTCTCACAAGGGATCAATTCGGTTCGAACGAGATTATTTTAGATATAAATTGGGCTTAAAAATATTCTCTCATAAGTTAAAACTCATCTAGAAAGCACTTCGTGCTTTAAGGGGAAAAAAAGTAGGCTTTTCTTGTGAACTAAGCTCCTATAAAGCCTGGCCCAAAGTAAAACTTGAAAATGAGATTTTAAGGCTCATCAATGGGCCGAAAGACTCCTTTTCCACGATCTGTAAACCCACTCCTGCTGATCAAACAGGCAAACTCGATTTCAGATTAATCCAACTCAAAATAATTACAAATAATTGAATATTATATTAGAAAATATAAGTAAAGACGGCGTAGCTTTATTGCTAATACAATGTCATGAATTTAAGACATAATAGAAGTTTAAATTTTTTTAAAAAAAATATATATATATCAGAAAAGGTAAGCAAAGTTCTCTTCAGGTTACTCCTACACGTATAATAAAAATCTTTCAGAATTTGAGAGAGTTAATAAGCGGACTCCTAAAACTCCTATGGTCGAGGGTTCGAATCCTCCTAAGGTGGTTAGCGTCAACGTTAAAAAGCTCTGGATCAGACCCTCACTCTCGAGTAAGAGTTGGACTCTGCGAGCGCACCTCGGGCCTAATCTAGATTAGTCGGTCCGTGTGGATTTAGATACCGGATGCTTAAGCAAAAAATAAAAAATAAAAAAAAATATCTTTCACAATCTTTCACCTGCATGCATGCTTATACTGATCTTACCAAAGAAATGAAATCTTACAAGATAGAAATAAGTATAACAACCACAAAAAATTATTATCCAAACATTTTCGAACAAAATCGGATTCGTACAAAATCACTTATGGTTTCATTACAGCCTAATTTGAATCGGTAATGACAAAAGCTTTCTAAATTAAACTAAAGATACTAGTACATCTGCTTGCTAATCTGAAATATTATATACATAAATATATGTATATATAGAGAGTGGGGAGTCCACCTATGGAGGAGCATCTTCATCAACAAAAACAGAGACCACCGCCCACCGTATGTAGACTACACAGAACCTAGCCACAAAAAGAATTCTGTCTGTATCTTAGAGAAATCGATCACATTCTTGCTGCTCCTACATCATCATCACAGGGGTAGACCACATACGAGCAAAAAATCTCAGGTGGCCTGACTGCTTCAAGTTGATCTTAAACGATGATATATATATATATATATATATATATATGTATGTATTTGCAACTTAGCAACAAATCCCGACCTTTAAATTGATACAATGTCAAAACTGTACTTACGATTTACCCTGTTATCACCATCGATTGTAAAGAGCCAATGCGACAGGGAGGGGCAAAACCTAATAAGTAAATAATGGGTCATAATCCTTAGCCAGATGTTCTCAATAAACTCTGGAGAACTTCAGAATAGAAATTCCAACTGGGGTTTGTTCCGTTGATGGCACTTTGACCAAAAGGATTCTGTGCAACATAATGCTGTACATTTCCAGCCGCTGCTAAACCTTCCAAGTAAACTCGGATTTCACCTCCAGGACCTGCAATAATTTCTATCTTTTCTAAGCAATATTTCTCATGTTTAGACGATGGACACAAACAAAAAAAAAAAAAAAAAAAAAAAAAAAGTTTGTAGGTACATTCTATGCCCTTTGGAACAAATGCACAATAAAATGAGCCAAGGCATCTTCACTTGTGAGAAGGTCCTACAAGTACTTAAAGTACTATCCAGATTGTCTGATGATATTCATTTGTCGATGATTATGGCTTAAGCAAACTAGAGCATATATGTTGAAAGCAAAAAATTCCTTCAATTTTCAAACCAAGGAGAAATTCCATAAAAATCTTAATAGAAGTGCCTTACCTAGCAAATTGTCACTTTTATTATGATAGGTGTATGAACAAGGAAAAACTCCAGTGTGAATCTGCAGATTTAAGTGCAACCAAAACAGTGAGGAGAATACTGGACAGAGTACAACGAAAGGCCCAGAATAAAATAAAAATGGTGGTGATGGCTTACAGGATTTAGCAAGGCTTTATATGGAGAATCATCCACTAATAATGTATTTGACTCATCATAATCGCCCTTCTTCCAAGGAAGACTAGGATCATGTTTCTCCCATAGCTTCCTCAACTCTTTGAAAACCATGGGCTTATGCCTGTTTTCAAGAGTTTTGAATTTTGTTTCAGTACAGTGAGAGGCATCCTGCAAATTTAGTAATAATTGAAGATCTCTGTCATTTTTTAAAACTTCAATTGTCACGTTTATTTTCTGATTTTGTCTAACTCTAAACATTAATAGCATTGAGTTCATTGATTTAGCTATCATTTTATATTCATCATTTCTCTACGCAATTGGATACAACAGATGAAAAGAACTGGAGATGTCTAACTACTAACTAAATCAATTCTTGGTATCTAGAAAATTTCTAGAATGGCATAGAAGAGAAGGTTCTTACCCAACAAAATCGTAACTTAGGCTTCAGGTCTCCCAATAAATAGTCCACCACTTTATCAAGAACCCTTCTGCATATTACATATTCATAATTAATTCTAATAAAACAATTAATAGATGAAAGATAACAATATCAACAAGTAATTTGCTAACAAAAGGAGAAAGGACTGAGGAGTACTTAGTTCTTGAAGACCAGATGCCCACATCAAATTTCTCAAAACAAAAATTCAGAAAGTCAAGATAAAAAGGCCTCTTAAAAACTGCATCAGAAAATATATGAACTATTAGGTAATTGAGGTTTCTGCACTCTACTTCTCACTCATACATAAAAAAAGAATGTAACTACGAAAGTTTTCAAAAGAAGTATCTAAATTCTTACTTGCACGTCCCAAGGTTCTTGTGTCTGGTTGACATCCTTGTGGCGCCGGGAAAACTACATCCGCAAGTAGTCCATTCACATCAAGGATTAGAAGTTTTCTTCTTTGAATAATTCGATATGGATCAGCCAATAAATTATTGTGTGTTTCACTGGTGACTATTGAAGATTTATGCCGCATATCCACCCTATTACAGATTCCATTCCCAGTAGAACGTCTTGATTCTTGAGATAAATCTGTCCCATAGTTTACATTATCACCAGCAAATGCATCACTTGCATCTGCCAGACTCAAATTTGATACAATATTTGTGAGATCCATACTTTCAGGTCCAAGGTTAGCGGCAGCCTTCTTTGATGCCTTCATCAACCTCTTCCTTTTAGACTTTGAAAGCTTCTCCAAAGGATTTGGGAGTGTGTCCTCACCATATTTTGGATTTTCTTGAGACAATTTTGCTGTAGAATCCAGTTCCATAGGTTTGCCTGAAGAACATGGCTCAGCTATCATGCCATTTTTCCCCTTTTCAGCGTCATACATATTTTTGTCTTTCTGGTCCATACCCTGAACAGCACATCCACCATTGGCCTCCTTCTTCACCCTTCTCGACCGCTTCCTTTCAGACTTTGAAGGCTTCTCCAAAGGGTTCGAGGTTGTCTCAACAGCAGATTTTGGATTTTCTTCAGACAATTTTGCAGTAGAACCCAATTCCATAGGTTTTTCTGGAGAACAGGGCTCGACTATCATGCCATTTTTATCATTTTCAATGTCACGCATACTTTTGTCTTTCTGGTTCATGCCTTCATCGGCCTCCCTCTTTCCCCCTCTATGCTTTTTTTTAGACTTTGAAAGCTTCTCCAGAGGGTTATTGGTCGTGTCATCATCAGATTTTGGATTTTCTTGAGGCAATTTTGCAGTAGAATCAAGTTCCACAGCTTTTCCGGGAGAACAAGGCTCAGCTTTCCCATTCTCAATGTCATACATATTTTTGTCTTTCTGGTCCATAACCTGAACAGCACATCCACCATTGGCCTCCTTCTTCACCCTTCTCGACCGCTTCCTTTCAGACTTTGAAGGCTTCTCCAAAGGGTTCGAGGTTGTCTCAACAGCAGATTTTGGATTTTCTTCAGACAATTTTGCAGTAGAACCCAATTCCATAGGTTTTTCTGGAGAACAGGGCTCGACTATCATGCCATTTTTATCATTTTCAATGTCACGCATACTTTTGTCTTTCTGGTTCATGCCTTCATCGGCCTCCCTCTTTCCCCCTCTATGCTTTTTTTTAGACTTTGAAAGCTTCTCCAGAGGGTTATTGGTTGTGTCATCATCAGATTTTGGATTTTCTTGAGACAATTTTGCAGTAGAATCAAGTTCCACAGCTTTTCCGGGAGAACAAGGCTCAGCTTTCCCATTCTCAATGTCATACATATTTTTGTCTTTCTGGTCCATAACCTGAACAGCACATCCACCATTGGCCTCCTTCTTCACCCTTCTCGACCGCTTCCTTTCAGACTTTGAAGGCTTCTCCAAAGGGTTCGAGGTTGTCTCAACAGCAGATTTTGGATTTTCTTCAGACAATTTTGCAGTAGAACCCAATTCCATAGGTTTTTCTGGAGAACAGGGCTCGACTATCATGCCATTTTTATCATTTTCAATGTCACGCATACTTTTGTCTTTCTGGTTCATGCCTTCATCGGCCTCCCTCTTTCCCCCTCTATGCTTTTTTTTAGACTTTGAAAGCTTCTCCAGAGGGTTATTGGTTGTGTCATCATCAGATTTTGGATTTTCTTGAGACAATTCTGCAGTAGAATCAAGTTCCACAGCTTTTCCGGGAGAACAAGGCTCAGCTTTCCCATTCTCAATGTCATACATATTTTTGTCTTTCTGGTCCATAACCTGAACAGCACATCCACCATTGGCCTCCTTCTTCACCCTTCTCGACTGCTTCCTTTCAGACTTTGAAGGCTTCTCCAAAGGGTTCGAGGTTGTCTCAACAGCAGATTTTGGATTTTCTTCAGACAATTTTGCAGTAGAACCCAATTCCATAGGTTTTTCTGGAGAACAGGGCTCGACTATCATGCCATTTTTATCATTTTCAATGTCACGCATACTTTTGTCTTTCTGGTTCATGCCTTCATCGGCCTCCCTCTTTACCCCTCTATGCTTTTTTTTAGACTTTGAAAGCTTCTCCAGAGGGTTATTGGTTGTGTCATCATCAGATTTTGGATTTTCTTGAGACAATTTTGCAGTAGAATCAAGTTCCACAGCTTTTCCGGGAGAACAAGGCTCAGCTTTCCCATTCTCAATGTCATACATATTTTTGTCTTTCTGGTCCATAACCTGAACAGCACACCCACCATTGGCCTCCTTCTTCACCCTTCTCGACTGCTTCCTTTCAGACTTTGAAGGCTTCTCCAAAGGGTTCGAGGTTGTCTCAACAGCAGATTTTGGATTTTCTTCAGACAATTTTGCAGTAGAACCCAATTCCATAGGTTTTTCTGGAGAACAGGGCTCGACTATCATGCCATTTTTATCATTTTCAATGTCACGCATACTTTTGTCTTTCTGGTTCATGCCTTCATCGGCCTCCCTCTTTCCTCCTCTATGCTTTTTTTTAGACTTTGAAAGTTTCTCCAGAGGGTTATTGGTTGTGTCATCATCAGATTTTGGATTTTCTTGAGACAATTTTGCAGTAGAATCATGTTCCACAGCTTTTCCGGGAGAACAAGGCTCAGCTTTCCCATTTTCAATGTCATACATATTTTTGTCTTTCTGGTCCATAACCTGAACAGCACATCCACCATTGGCCTCCCTCTTCACCCTTCTCAACCACTTCCTTTGAGACTTTGAAGGCTTCTCCAAAGGGTTCGTGGTTGTGTCCACAGCATATTTTGGATTTTCTTGAGACAATTTTGTAGTAGAATCCAATTCCATAGGTTTGTCTGGAGAACAGGGCTCAACTATCATACCATTTTTCCCATTTTCAATGTCATGCATACTTTTGTCTTTCCGTTCCATGCCTTCATTGGCCTTTCTCTTTCCCCCTCTACTCTTCCTTTTAGAATTTGAAAGCTTCTTCAGAGGGTTCGTAGTTGTGTCATCGCTGGATTTTGGATTTTCTTGAGACAATTTTGCAGTAGAATCCAACTCCACTGGTTTTACTGGAGAACAGGGTTCGGCTATAATGCCATTTTTCCCATTTTCAGTGACATGCATATTTGTGTCTTTAAGGTCCATGCTCTCCACAGCACATCCATCATTGGCTTTCCTCTTCACCCTCTTCTTTTCAGACTTTGAAGGCTTCTTCAAAGGGTCTGTGGTTGTGACTGAACTCGATTTTGGACTTTCTTGTGACCATTTTGCAGTAAAATCCAATTCCATAGGTTTCTCCTGAGAATAGGAGCTGGCGGCCATCATGCCATTTTTTCCACTTTCAATGTCATGCATACTTCTATCTTTCTGGATCATGCCCTGAACAGCACATCCATCACTGGCCTCCCTTTTCCTCCCTTTCCTCTTCCTTTTTAGTTTCGGTTTTACATTAAGATCAGCAGGAGTTTGATCGGTAACCATCTCCATTTTAAGCTTATAGACCGTTTCCCACCTACTATACCTTCAGTTTCTACTCTCTTGATCAAATTTGTGTCATTAATGTGTTTCTTTACTAGAAAATCTCCAATTCACTCAACAAATTGTATCTCCTGCATTAGAAACTGAATCACAGTTGACAAAATTTCTGCTGTTATATACCAAATAACTACATTTGTATGTTACAGGGTTAAAATAAATAAATCAAGTAATTATTGAAAGTTCTTAACTTTAAGCAATAAAACATGCAACACACAAGCCATATATACCTATACAAATAATATCCATAAACTCTAGATCAGTTTCAAACTGAGACATTTAAAGACATCGTAGTTCCATGCTAGACAGAACTATCAACCAGAAATCAAATACTATCTTTAGTCCCAAACCCCCTTGAGTTCTGATTCAAAATTTATCAAATAAGCTCCTTCAACTTACAATTTGGATTCAAAAGTTCAATTAGTGTAGTTGTTCAGTGAGATAAAGAATAAGAATAAATTCTTTTTAAAAAAATATGTGAAACTCTAATTTAGCTTTTAACCGATTACAAATTAACTAATAAAAACTGAAAATCAGAATCAGTACTTCATTGGATAAGCTCTGACATGAAGAATCCACAACAAGTTTCCAGTATTAATAACAGCATATTTCAAATTATACACGATAAAATCATACGTACAAGAAATGTTTAATTCATCAGATTAAAATTAAAAAATATTTTGATTCTAGATCTTCCTATGTAATTATCAATAAATGACCCGGCAGCTCCTTGCGTTTTTATTATTGGATTACAGCAGCAGTTACTTCGCAAGGTGCGTATTAAACATAAAGAAATCTTTGAGTACGCGATGTCTCGAACCTATGAGTGGAGTATGGGGAGGCGGAGGCGTAAGCAGCTGTGCTGAGCAAGGAAGACGAAGTCCACTGCCGTCCGGTGTGCTCTTTCCAAAGGCGCCGAGGTTTGAGTTTCGCAAATGTAGTTTAGGAGACAGTAACGGACTAGTAGAATTTATCGGACCATCTTAAACCCTATATATATAGTTTCACTTCAGTTTTTTTTAGAGAGAGAAACAAATGATCAAAATCTGAAAATATTCAGCCCAAAAAGAGGTCCAATTATAATGGGCCTATAATTTTCTGTAACTAAAAACTTGAAACCTAATGGGCCGTAAGTATAATTGGGCCCAAGCCCAAATAATATCCAAAATAAAAGCCTTGTAAATTCTGATTATCTTATTTGGGATTTGGCAGCTTTGCATGAACAGAAAAAGGGCAGTGCACGTTCATGCATGTTGCTCGGATTCTGATGCTTAAAAAAAAAAAATCATGAAAAGAAAGCGTAATCTTCAGTAGCTCGTAGTTTATGCCTATAAAAAAAAATAATTAAATAAAGTGAAAAAGGTTATAACCTAATCGGTTTAACTTGTCTTACTTAGATGTTTCATCTCGTCTCCGAACTTGAGCTCTATCCTGGATCTCTTTCGAATTAATCCATAAAGGTATTGAGTAAAAAAAATTAAATTAAATAAAAGTGGGTTTTTTTTTTTTTTTTTTTTTTTGCACAATTGCTCCACAATTGGATCAACGTGAATCCATGATTCATAACTATTTATTATGATTTGATGGATCTAAAAAAGGAGCCCAGTGGTCCAAATCGAGCTTTGTAGTTCGAATGATTGAAGTTGTGGTCCAAGTTTACTTTCTCACTGATCCTCCTTGGACCACCGTCTAACCAAATAATGCATTAATTTAACAAGAAAGAGTTTAATATTTCTTAAACAACCAACACCTATTGGCCCAAGCAGAAGGAGCTTGTTCCCCATCCGCAAGGTCTTGATGTCGAATCTTGCCTATGGAGAGATGGATGTAGGGAGAACTTCCTCCAAATATGAGTTCGACGTAGCTCGAATTCTGTTTAGTTGGGGCCCAAATTGGCTACCGGACACAAATAAATTATCAAAAAAAAAATGTTCAATTTTAAATTAGTTAAAGCCCAATAAATAACTACGGGATAACTCGAGATTAAATAAAATAATTAGTATTAAGAAAGTAAAGCATAGAAAATTTTATTTGTCAAAATTGAGGTAATTTAATTGTTTAAACACTTTAATTCATAAAATTTCATGTCATGATAATGTCATATTATCACAAATAAATAAATATATATATTTATAGTCAATATTCTTTTAATAAAGAATTATCCTAATTTAAGTGAAATTAAAAGTTTGAATCTCATTATCATTTATGGAAAGAAAGTTTATATGTATATATATAATTATTCATAAAAATTGTTAATGTATAAATCATAATGAAGCAAAGATAAAAGTTAGAATCATTACCTCCAATTCTAATATCAAATATATTTTGAAATAAATTTAAAATTTTACTTGAATTAAACTTAAATTGATGGGGGAGGTATGTGATGGGAATTAGGTGCGCAGAATGTGGTTGGGAAGAAGAAAAGCCAACAAAAAAAAAAAAAAAAAAAAAGGGGAGGAGGAAGATGGGCATTTAAAGTAAGTAATGGAAACCACTACTTTCCACCTTCTAATGCCGTCCATGGATGGGGAGCCGTTGGTTGCTTAGGGAAGAAAAAGGTCTGACTCTGGAATCAACCAGCTTTATATTTAATTAGTTAGTTTAGAGGATACATTTTCCCAGATTCTCAGAGAGAGGAATCATTTCTATTATTTATAAAAAATATTATTTGCTTCGTTGCTTAGCTTTTCCGATATGGGACCAGGACCATCACAATTCACAAATTAAACTCTGCAGTCATTTCAATTTTTGCCCATTGCAAAGGAACACCTTGTTCTTCTAATATTCTTTTCCCAAAGGAAATGAAACATTGGAAAAAAAAAATAAACACTTTGGAATAATCAATTTCCCCGAGAGAAAGTTTTGACATCAAATTTTAAACAACTGCATACATAAATAAGATTTGAACCTCTAACTTCACTTAAATTATGAGAGCTCCTTATTGAATAATCAAGTCTTTGTGTACTTTGATTATTAACTTTTGTTTATATATATATATACTAGCTTCCTCCCCACCTTCCCCGTTCTATATCAGTCAAACAAACCTTGAATTGTATACCATTTTTTTTTGGGTGGTGGGTGGGGGGTGGGGGAGAGGGCGTCCATGGAAATATGAAAGAAATGCCATACATAATTTATAAGAATAATAAAAATATTGTGAATTAGGTTCTCATATTATAAGATTTTTTTTAGTGATTGTTAAGTAGAGATTTAAATTTTTTTATTTAATAATATATTTTAAAAGTTTTTGACTTGACACAATAAAAAAACACATTGTGAATATTACAAGAGGTTGATGATTTAATATTTACTATACGCATCATTTAAGAGCCAGAATTATGGCTCCGGATACTAGATGAACCGATAATATATATATATTTCATTACAATAGCTACATGGGTTAAAGAAACGGTTAAAATTGGTAAGTAAAGATGGATTTAAGTGTGGGACAAGAATTATTAAATTAGTCAGTGATTCCGCCATGCGTCGTGTGGTGCATCCTGTGATTTAGTTGGTGGGAAAACGATGTTGCGTCCGAATTTAGAAATACGATTCAAAAGAAATTACCTTATTTAGATATGATATACATTAAATTTTATCTTAACTAAAATTTCTATTAAAAGAAGTAAAAATCTGAGTTTTTAAACTTTACCATGGTCAAAAAAATATCTCTCTTTATTAAAAAAAATAATAATAAAAATTGAGAACATAATACCATCAAAAGAAAAAAAGAATATTAATTTTTTCAAAAAGAAATAAATAAATAAAAGATGAATTAGTATTTTTATCCAAAAAATATATAAATTATGGTTTACAACAAATTAAAAAAAAAAAAGTGAGTTAGATATGTTAAAGAGCTCTAAAAAATTAAATTAATAGAGAGGGGTTAAATATATTCAATGACAAATTTTTTAAAAGAAGTCTAACATGACACATAAAAGCGACTGACATTTTTTAATAAAGAATGTCCAAAAGTTTGGTACCATATCTGCAAGGTCTCGAGTTCGAATATTGTATATAAAGGGATCGCTCCTCAATAGGTGTCCAATACGGTTCGAATTTGGTTTAGTTGGGTCCAAAGTGGATTACTAAATATGGATAAATTACAAAAAAAGAAGAGAAAGAAAAGGTCCAACAACACAAATCAAATAAAATGGGGCATTAACTAGGATTCAATTCTTGACCTCAAATTTTAATATCATGTTAAAAAGTAATAAATCGTCATATTTAAATTAAACTGATAAAAATGAGTTAAATCTATTCAATTAACAAAATTATGGTTTAAATTAACGGACCTTAACCCTCGAGTAAGAGTTGAATTCTGCGAGCGCTTTACCAAATTGACAGTTCAAAGAAAGAAAAGTACAATATTTCTCTTTGATCTTTCCTCATCCAAACAGGTCTATTACCAGGAAGGAATTCATTGCCAATGGAGTAGTTTTCATGGAAGGCAAACCCAGCCATAAATATGATATCTTTACTTTCTGTCGCCCTTTTTTTTGGGTTATGGTTTCTAGTTGAAAAATATTGGGTCCTTGAAATTTTATCAATTTTGAAAACCGAATATGAACAAAGGCTACAATTTCATTTATAATTTTTAGAGGTCGTGCGTATGTAACACAGTAAAATAAAATAAAAAATGTCTTAAACATTTAGAAAACAATTTAATTAACATAAGTACGCATTTTTAGACTAAGAAATCAATGTTCACATTTATATTTAGTTAAATATTACTATAGAACATTTATTTTAAAAATAACTATTATTATCTAAATGGAAATTCAATAAATTTATTTATTTATTTTTTGATAAGTAGTGAATACTCTAATGTAATATTTATCATTGAGGAGAAAAAGTGTTATAATTAAAAAAAAAAAAATATATATATATATATTAAAAAATTAAAGTTCATTTTTTTGCCTAATGATCTATGAATCTCTCCCTTAACTAAAAAGGTTGAGGGATATAGGGCTTATGATACTAGATAAAAAATATATATATATTTTAAAAAATTACTATATCATTACAGGTTAATTAAAGTAAGTAAGTGCACTCCACGGAAAGTACTAGGTTAATTTAGCAATTATTACCAAAATCACGCCTTTCCTTCTTTAAACCACGTCTACACTCCCTCTTTATATGGTCATTTCCCCTAACTTAAAAAACTTCCCATACTAATTAAATTCTCCACTCTCTCCGTCTATTTTTCTTCGCTTGACCGGAACTGAAAACTATTATACATACAGAAAGCGTTATTCGTATACGTCGATACGGACTGTATTTATTTATTTATATTTTTTTTGGTAAATTGGGGATTTTGATCATTCATTGCATGTGATTATTGATCGGAATGGGTTTGTGTTTTTCGAAGAGGTCGACGGTGAAAAGGAAGCCTTCAAGGAGGATAACTAGTCATCAGTTATTGGCTGCTGGAGGCGGAGGCGGTGGCGGTGGGAGTAATAGGTGGAGTAGGGTTCGGTCTAAAAAGGAAGAGTCAATAATTCATGAGCGGGCTTTGGCGGCTGCTATACTTTTGCAACAGCAGCTCCAGAATGGTGGCGGCGCCTCTTTTGATCGTTCAACTTCCTTGAGGTATCCTAATGGAAGTTCTAAGAAAAATCAAGCTTTGCCACGAAGTTCCAGCTCTAGAGCTCGTTCTCTTACTGATCCTCTGCTTCAACCTCACCAGCTTGTGAATCAGGCAATTCTTTCTATTTTTAATTTCTCGATTTTCCCCCAGCTTATAATATTTTAGTTTCTAATTTATTCTTCATTTTGGCACGTTTTGTAGGATCCGATCCATTTTATTTTTTTTTTCTTTTCTTTGGTTTTTCTTGAACAAAAACATTGGCTGGGTTTGATTTGGTTTTTCTAATTTGTTGGCGAACTTTCTCCATTAATTATATTCCCTGTATTTCGTTTCTCTAGTGTAATAATTTATTTAGTTCTATTATTTTGTTTTTGGCTTGTGTCAAGAAATTGAATGAATCAATTTAGAGTGTTTACATTATGGCTATATTCTCAGTATTACAGATCATGATGTTTACTAATCTGCCAACTACATTGTACATTTTCTTAATGTTTTCAGGAGGTAAAGCTTGATGATATAGAGACCACTCATTTTGTCCTAGTTCATGGTGGTGGCTTTGGGGCTTGGTGTTGGTACAAAAGCATAGCACTCTTGGAAGATGCTGGATTTAAAGTTACTGCAGTAGATTTAACTGGTTCAGGAATTCATTCTTTTGACAGTAACAGCATTACAAGTCTTTCGCAATATGCGAAGCCCCTAATTGATTTTCTTGAGAAACTTCCAGAAGAAGAGAAGGTCACAAATTTTGTTTCATCATTTTTCTTTCTTTTTAAACATTTCTAGTATAATTTGGTTTGAATTTTCTGATGGTTGAATAAAAAATATTACTTTCAAATCCTTTGTCACAGAATAATATACACCTACTTGCTTTTTTCTTCTTTCAATAATAGTTTCCATATGGTTGTTTTTCTGTCATCGTGAAAGTTACCTATGCTTGCAGGTGATTTTGGTTGGACATGATTTTGGCGGTACTTGCTTAGCATATGCTATGGAGCTATTTCCATCTAAAATTTCAAAGGCTATTTTTATTGCTGCTGCTATGCTGACCACTGAGCAAAGTATCCTTGATATGTTTTCACAAAAGGTTTGTTGTGGTTTTTAACTCTTAATCCTTGTCCCATATTCCCCTCCCCCATCCGATGCAAACCTCTCTCTGCTAAGCCATTTTGGAGTGTATATTTCTTGTATCAAATTATCATTGGCTGCTTTGCATTGATCATTGTTAACTTCTTTGCCAGTTAGAACTTAGATGTTGATTATCATGCAGTCACCTCCAAAATCCACGTCACCACTTCCCACAAACCACAAGGTCGCCATGGTGGCAATCTATGATTTTTCCTGAAGCTTAACCAGATAGTTATGGGGGCATGGGATAAGCTATAGGGGACTTACTTTTACATTTTCATTCCTGAAGTGGTGGCCAGTAAGCCAGCAACCAAAAGGGAGAAAAGTGCACATAATGTGTTCAGAAATGATGCAGCCGGAGGTCTGATGTTATAATGTAGTGAATCAGGTCATTTTTGGGATCATAGGTTGTTAAATGTGAAATGCTGTGGCATAATCATTGATCTGTGCTTGTTCAATATTTATCGCTCAGAAATACTGCTCAATCCTTGATTAAACAACTTGCACCCACCTAGGATAGAGATTAGTGGAAGTAGATGCTCAATGTTTTGCTCAACCTAACCTATTCAGAACTTATCTTTATGGCGTGAATAAGGTCTAGAGATGCGCAATTCTCTGTGTATAGGAGTACTAATGAATAATCTCTGAGGTATATCACCCTAGGATAATGGTCCCCCCACTGATCATAGTTTGGCTGCCTCTTACCACTAAGGATGAGTTTTATGGAGATTTGATGTTCTTTCTCAAAGCATGAAGCAATGATTATGTTTGCTTATTTTGTACACGTAAGTTTCTCTTTCTCTTACAACTTAAGTTTGTGATTGTTTCAGGAAGGTTCCAATGATCTAATGCGACAAGCACAGATATTTCTCTATGCCAGAGGGAATAATCAACCTCCTACTGCTATAGATCTGGACAAGTCACTATTGAGGGATTTATTGTTCAACCAAAGCCCTTCTAAGGTACTTACCTTATAATATATTTTCTCCCATAGATGATCAGCAAAAAACAATGTTGATCATGTTTCCAACCAATGTTTTTTTGCCTATGATGAGGCTAAACTCAATCTGTTTATTGGTTTTATAAACACACCTTGGTACTGTATATGCCTAAGATGAGAACTATGGATTAACTTAAAATTTTATTTTGTTTCCTAATATAATTGCAAGCAAATTTTTGTGGGCTGCCAAACATATCAGTTTCTTAAAGTATTTTTGGCAGCATGTTTTGGTAACTTAATATATTATCTTTGTTGAGTGATACCGAAAATTCCTATTCTTGGATACCTGTGCTTATATGTTCAGCCTTTTTCCTTAACAGAAACTGGTCTGACTCAATATGCTTGTGGTTTTTCACTTGTTAATTAATACTTATTGCTTTTTGTTTTTTGTAGGATGTTGCATTAGCATCTGTCTCAATGAGACCAATCCCTTTTGCACCAGTTCTGGAGAAGCTTGCTCTGACTGATCTCAAGTATGGTAGTGTAAGACGATTTTATGTTGAAACTCCAGAAGACAATGCTATCCCAATATCAATGCAGGAAAGCATGATTGAAAAAAGTCCACCTGAACGAGTTTTCAGTCTCAAAGGTGCTGATCACTCACCGTTTTTCTCCAAACCTCAAGCCCTACATAAGATTTTGGTAGAGATTTCGAAGATCAAGTGAACTGTTTTTCCTGTCTCGGATTCCCAGTTTTGCATTTCTTGAAGTCCAATTCTCCTGTGCATCAACTGATGATGATATTAACCCCCAAGGATTGAAACAGATCTTCAAGCTTTTGTGCCTTCACCAACAACAATCTGGAAAGCTGGATCTACAATATATTTGTTTTGGATTGTTTCTTTGTATATGATTGTTTCTCTCAAGAAATTTTGTAGAATAATTAAATAAATATGAGTATCAGTGAGTTTTTTCAGGCAAAATAAAATATTAGTTTTTTTTTTTTGGTAATATCATTGAAGTGCATGCGAGTAATTGATGAATTTAGTCGCAAACAAATTCATAGTTTGTAAGTTTAGTTCTAATTATTTTTATTTATTTATTTTTTTGACTTTTGAAGTTCCAAACTTATTATCCAAGACAACTAAAGTTTTTTTTTTCACAAATTTTATCAATTTTTTTTAAAAATAATTTATGTATTTTGGTCGATTAAAGAAAGGAAAATTTAGTCATTTTACATGAAATATCTACATAAAAAGGGTTACAATATTCATTTACAAAATATTTTCAAAAAGGTAAAATATATATAAAAATTGTTTAGGTAAAAAATTTGGACTTTAAAAGTAAAAAAAAAAAAAATTAGAATTAAACTTGTGAAATATAAATTTGTTTGATACTAAATTTACTAATTACTCAATTGCTGAAATATATAATATTATTGGGCTGTAAAAGTTTGAGTAGATAATATTATTGAGTTGTAAGGGCTTAAAGTGTAATATTATTGAGCTGCAAGAACCTTAGCTGATAATATCATTGAGTTGGAGGATTGGAAATTTTAGATTTTTTTTTTATTCAGAAATGTTATTTCAAAATATTATTTTGTTTGAATTATAGGAGTATCAAACGGATTGATGAGGTGGAGAAAGACTTTTTGAATTTCAAAATTGCAATTTCGTTGAAAGAATGCTAATTCAAACAATAAGGTTATTTTTAAAACGAAGGAAAAATAATTTTTTTTTATTGGGGGCCAAAGTGGGATTGAAACTAGAGAGCGTGGTGGACGTGAAAACGGTTTACTAATTAAAATTTAACGTGGTAGTTTGTAGAGTTGACAAACGGATTGTTTTTTCTAGAGCGGATGATCGAAGGTTCAAATCTTCTAGAGTAGTTAACGTCATGTTAAAAAGTTCTAAACTAAGCCCTAATTCTCGAATAAGAGTTGAACTCTGCGAGCACTCTGCGAGTCAAGTTTAAATTACTCTCACCGAAAAAGTTAGGACACCGTCACACCGGGCACCCTGGGTACAAAAAAAAAAAAATTAAAATTTAGAACGCTCCTATGAAATTTTTGTCCGTTTCTCTCCCCATTTAAAAACGTCATTTCTCCCTTTCCCTCATTCATTCCCCTCAAACCTCAAGGGCCTAAAGCCAAATTATCTCCTTCCTTTCCTGTGCCTTCTGCGTCTTGGTTAAGCGACTACCACCATTGTCTTGTAAAGGTACAGATTTTCTCGAATTCTCGTATTCTTTTCATCATTTGATTCAACAGAAACCTGATTGGTATTCTATGTTTACTATTTTTTTCACTGATTCGATTTTTGCATTTAGTTTTTCTTTTGTTTCCGATTTTCCGACTGATTTGGTTTAGATCCGATTATTTTGGAGAAAATTCTGTTATGATGAATGAGATTCAGATATGCGGATGCTTTTTTGTTTCCGGAATTGAGATTTTTTTTGTTGCCCTGTGGAGTACTGTTAATGAATGTGTCGGTAGTTTTGAATCTTTCGTATCAGATTTATTTTCCTTTTATCTTATTGCAAATTGAATCTGCTAGTTTGATGCATTTCAATGAGAGATCTATCTATCTTCTGGAAAAACTAAATCTCTCCACAATCAGGAGAAAAGACCATGGAAACTGTTGTATGAGTGTTTTTGTTTAAAATAACTATAATTATTCTCTTATTTTTTACAGAAATGCTTCTTTCCTTTTATTTCCTATCCTGAAATCAGAACGAGGTGAATGCCAGAAACATGAATAATATATATATATATCTTCAGTTTCAGGGTTACCTCATTATAATACAATGTTATGATATTGGTTCCTTCTTACAGAGAGTACCGGGTTCCTTTTTACACAAGCACATTTGTTATTCTCTCTTATCCTTTTTATATAATGCTGCAACATCTTGTTTGTTAAAGGCAGCATTCTTCTTTCTGTAATATAGTTGTACCTTTTGTCATGGGAAGCTTATACTTTGCTTCCTTCTTCTTTTAAAATAAATAAATAAAACAGAATGGGTAGGGGAGTCAGTGCTGGTGGTGGTCAGAGTTCTTTGGGCTACTTGTTTGGTGGTGGAGAAGCCCCTAGCGCTCCTCAAGCTGCTCAGAACAGGGGAAATGCTGCTACAAACGCTAATCCTTCTCCAAAGCCTGCTGCCGTTTCACAACCTCCAGAAGCCACAAAGCAGATTCCAGCTGGGATCCAAAGTAGTAATGCAAACAATTACCTCCGGGCTGATGGACAGAACTGTGGAAACTTCCTCACGGTATGACCATGCATTTTTATGTCATAACTATTCTTGTTGGCAATATGAATTTTGTCTGCAAGTAGAATTTGTGATATTTACAATTTGGCAAGCTACAGACATACAGCCAAAGGAGCAATAGGCAACCAATTGTGATGTTATGTTATCAGAATTGATTTGCTTGATGATGTTGGGACAAAAATATGTGTTTGTCCACTCTTTCCATCATTAACAAGGAGTTTGCATGTCTCTTAAAACAGGCATTTCCTTGTTGGCCTATGTAATTTTAAAAAAGTTTCTTTTGAGCCCTATTACTTGAAGCCTCTAGACACTCTATTTGTTGGGTTCCATGTGCAATTTCTGATTGTTGTGCTGCAAGTTTCACTGATGTTTGTACCTGAATGTTTTCTATGAAAACATAGAGCAACAAGTGTCTTTTGGTATAAACATGATGACATATTCCTTAGATAAACTTGGGAATTTAATCAGCTTTCTTGGTAGCTTTGTTGCATCTTCCAAATTAATATTTTATCATCAAAGATGATATATGGAATTATTCCTGTTCTTGGGTCACAATAGGTTCTAGGATTATGCAACTCATGGATAAGTTTTAATTTTCCCCTCCTATTGTGTGATTCAATACAATTATGTATGTACCTAGATTGTTTTATGCTTAAGATGCATAGAGCACCATGGTAAATTGGGGGTCTTGTTCAATCAGATGTAGATTTCTACTGTTGTTTCTCATGATATACTTGAGAGCCATCTCTTGTTCATTCCGTTCCTTGACATTTCACTTGCTATGCTTTGATTGCAGGAAAGACCTTCAACCAAAGTGCATGCTGCTCCCGGTGGTGGATCATCCCTTGATTACCTTTTTGGCGGTGGCAGCAAATGATTTATTTGCTTTCACAGAATATTGAAAACTGAAATTATCAAGTTTCCTGTGTGGACCTTGTAACCTGTTTGAGACTATTTCAACCAGTTACTGAGACAATGTATCTATTTTATTGAATGAAGTGACCCTGTGTTATCTATTATCTCTATTCATTTGCAATGAGTGGTTGGTATGAGAATATTTTACATATAATGAGAACTACTCATTCTTTCGTGCAAACTGTCCAGTGAGCATTGCTCTCCCTTGTTTGTCAAAGTCCGTGCTGTGAATGATAATACACTTGTACTGTTTATCAAAAGGTTCAACAATCCAGGTCTGTGATCACCGACCCATTTATAGGCCTACTCCTGAATTTATTTGCCAGATTTCTTTTCTATTCTATCTTAAAGACAGATATAAGATAGGAAGAAAAGGTTCTTAACTAATATCTGCAAGAACCTAGATTTATCATTCGGTTCAATTTATATGTCCACCTCTACATTATATAAAAAACACAGTAAGATCTAATAATAATATCACATCAGGTAATGGATGTTGGATAGATCGATTCTACATTCTCACACACTGATTGCTCTACCCAATCTTTGTTCATGTTTCCAGAGAATTTCTGTTTTACTCGAACCTTTTGGAAAACAGTTGGGAACGAAACAAAACATATAATTTTCTTGTTTTCAGAAAAGAACATCTCAAAAATAGAGAGAACTGAAAATGAAAATTCCTAGACAAAAACTGATACTTATTCATAAGCATGAATTAAAGAAATTCAGGAACTCCCATCAACTGTCCCTCTTCCAAGATGTGAAAGTCATCTAAGAGTATAAAGCAAATACCTAATCAAATCAGACAATTGTGGATCTAACACAGGGCAAAAATGACATAAAAAGGAAAACGGTTACAGAACGTTGAGATGCGAATGCTCCTACTCACCCCTTAATGGTAGGAAAGTAAAAACGTGTTTCCCAGACAGCAGATATCTTATAGGCTGAAGGCAACAAATTAGAGTACTCAGGATAAATGCAAATCAGTGAGTTAGAACATATAGGCCGAAACCTTAAACAAAGCAATTCAGAGTTCAACAATAAAAAAGCTTAGCTTTCAATTTGTTTCAGTTATCAATCCATAACTATAAAATGGAAGTTGTTCAGATCCCTACCACGAAATTGCAAAATAATGTAAAATATAAGGCAAATTCCAAAACTGGATTAACATCCACCAATTGTATCTTAATGAGTACTACATCACATAAAATAACATAAACTCCAAAAAAAAAAAAAAAGGAAAAACACGGTTTAACGGTGATACGAGGTTTGCTCCCAGGAACTTAGAAGCCGAGCTTGGTACGGCGCCAGTGGCGGCGCTTAGCGTTGTAGCGGATGGTGTTATCAGTCCTCATGCGAATCCAATAGGGGATAGGCCTATTCTGCCTCTGCTTCTTCGCCAACTTCTTCTTGATCATGAAGGTCTTGTGTGACGGCTGAAATCAAATGCGGGGAAAGAAACACGAAATCAGTAATAGAATCGATGTTCATAAATTCGTAATAAGAAGACAAGTTATGAGAGAACAGAAGAAACTAGAAACCAACCATTTTCGGTTCTCCACAAGAGATGGCGCCGGGAGGTGTCTTCTGCTTCGAGTTACCTTGAGAGAAAAAGGAGAAGTCCCTTTTAAGTGCTGCGGCGTGAATATAAAACCCTAATTGAAGACGAGTATCTATAATGGGTTGGACTCCCCGATCCAGCCCAATTAGGGTTTAGTCAAACCCGAAACTGGTAGTGGTACATACACCTAGCCTTCTTTTTTTCTTTATACCACTGCTACCATTCTATAATATTTCATTTTTTAATTTTATTTAAATTTACAATACAATGTAAGTTTATTTGTCATAATTAACAATTTTTTAAACAGTTAATTAAATAGATATAAAAATAAATATGTATTATTTTATTTTGACATTGTTAATGATGATATTTAAGTATGTCATGACTTTTTTTTTTCTTTTTCTATGAATTTTTTTAAATATTTTTAAAATTTGACTTTTTTTTTAAATGCATATCAAGTCTTTTAGTCGAAAAATATTTTACAAAAAATTACCTTAAAATTAAAATTCTCAAGTTAAAAAGACTTAATATGCTAAAAAACTAAAAATAAAACTTTAGAACTAATTTTTTTTTTAAAATTTATAAAATAGTAAAAATCTGAGGGCTAAAATTACAAAACATCTTTATTTATTTTAATGTTGCAAAGAGTAATACAACTTGTAGCCCGGGGCAGCAAACTATCAGCAGATTTACTCGAATACCCTTTATTGCCGTTCCTCTCCAAAACAAAATCATTAGGGTTTCGCTTACCTCTCAGAATCAATCCTTCGCGCTGCTCAATCTGCTGCTCGACGACGGTTCATCAGTTAACCGTTGCAGAGACTTTTCCGTTTCACGAACCGAATAATGACGACGGTTGTACCTACTTCGGAGGAAGATCTCACGCTCTCCGTCGTCCGATTCACCGCTGAGTTGTCATGGGCTGATGCCGGTCCTGAGGTTGTCTTTTTGTTTACCTTGAAGTTTCATAATTGCATCTTTAATTTTGTTTTTGAAATTTCATATCAGCGTACTTGTAACAGGTGTAAAAAATGTTTTTAATTTAATTTGCGTTATGTTTAGAATAGGATAGTTAATTGGTAAATTATTTGATTAATTCAGGTTTTACTAGAATTATGTTTAATGTGAGTATCCATAGTAATTATGCTCAGTTGAAAATTTTAGGTCGCAGAGCCACAGGTGAATAGGCTATGCCTGGAGGCGCAGGAATGCATGATTGATGGTAGATGGATGGATTTGGCCTCTCTCATGCTAACGTCTGCTGACTTGATTTTTCCTAAAGCATCTGACAAAGGTAAACTTTTTGTAGGATTTAGATAAGTTATTTCTCATTTTTGTCCGAAAGTACTTTATTATGCTAGTTAACTCTCTTCTTTGGAAGGGAAAAAAAAATCCGTTAACACTTAGATGGAAAACATATTCTGTTATTATATTTATATAACATAATATATAATGTAGTATGCAATATGGTATGGTATAGTACGTTATATATTATTTATTGTATATATATATGGTATGGGACCTTTTTGTATTGTTTTTTTAGAATCTAAAAATTTTATCTAGATAATTTCATTATTCAAAAGAGAAAGAAATATTTAATAAAATTCTTATTGTTTAGGAAGTCAGTAAACTGGTGGTTTCTAGCATGGGAAGTGCAATACTTTCATTCCTTCAGTCCTTTTTTAATGCTTTGTCATATCAGAATTTTGGGAGTATGGAATGATAACTTTCGTGAAAAGGTATTGGTAGTGTAAAATTATATGGCGTAATAATCACTATCTAGTCCCTCTAATGGTTTTTATATCTATTTTAGAATTTATTTGGAGTATGAAATGATAATAATTGCCACAAAAAAGATGTTAACAATGTTAGACTATGTGCTCTGCTGATATGCATTGTGGAAATAGAGAGATACCCTTTAGTTTCTTTCTAGATGTGGCGGCTTTTCTTTCTTTTATCATTTTTTCCCCAAAAAAAAGGTAGTAACGGTTCTAGCTGACTGAATGGGATGGCAAAAATGGAGAGTCGTCTTCCTGGCTTCTTTAAATTACTTCTGCCTATCTCAGTATTTAGAGTTGGCTTTTGGTTTTATTCTTGGGAGAGTGACATTGTTATATTTCACCTGCTATCTTGTTCTTTTCTTTTAATATGTTTGGTGTTTTTACTTGTTTTTCAGATTAATATACTCCCATACTGATTGAACATTTTCAGATCTCGAATGCGCATTCACTATCATTTGCAATCTTGTGAAGAAGCCTGAAAATGTTGATCAAGTACATGAGATGGCTGATCTTATAGTTTCAAAAATCACTCAACAACCAAGTGATAAACCAGCATTACGTTTGAAGATGTAATATGCTATGGTTCAAAATTTTCACTCTGTAGCTCTTGTCTAAATTTTTCCTTCTTCTTATATTTGTTCATTGTTTCAGCCTGTTCAACCTCTACAATCTGCTGGAGAACCCTTACAGCCGGTTTTTTGTATACATGAAAGCCCTTAATTTGGCAATGAGCGGAAAAGTTACTGATCTCGTGTTACCATCTTTCAAAAATATTGATAGTTTGTTGACAGAGTGGAATCTTGGAATCAAGGATCAGAGAGAGCTTTTTCTGACAATTTCTAATGTTCTTAAAGAAAGTAAGAGGTAAGACATGGTCGTTGCCTTCAAATCAATATTTTGTGTTGGATTGGAATTGCTTCATTTTATTAATGACATGCATTTGTTGAACTTTCAGCTCTGCAAAAGAGTCCTTCCAGTTTCTCACCAAGTATCTGGCAACATTTTCTGGTGAAGAGTCACATACTGTAAATGAGTCAAAGGAAGAAGCTGCCCGTGCCATTGTTGAATTTGTAAAGGCACCTGACATGTTTCAGGTATGAGTTTGTATGGGACTGAAGATGGTTTGTCTAGCTTTAGTAGTGATATTTTCTTTTTCATTAGTTGGTTTTCCTTTTTCTAAAATCTTTTTAAATGGATTATGGTGATATCAATGGCCCATATAGTACATGTACTTATCATTTCGTTATTACTTACCATCTTTTCAGTGTGATTTGCTGGACATGCCTGCTGTAGCACAACTGGAGAAAGATCCTAAGTATGCATTAGTATATCAGTTGCTGAAGATTTTCTTGACACAAAAGCTAGATGCATACTTGGATTTTCATACTGCAAATTCTGCTCTGCTGAAGAGTTATGGTAATTGATTAGCATAATTTTCTTGTCTTCCCTGGTTGATGATTTTTCCTCACCGTGTTCTAGTTCATTTTATTCTTGCCTGTAATTTTATGCTCTTGATGCAGGACTTGATCATGAAGATTGTATGGCAAAGATGAGATTAATGTCATTGGTAGATCTTGCCTCTAGTGAATCTGGCCAGATTCCTTATTCTCTGATCCGGGAAACACTCCAGGTAAATATTTTTTCTCTTGTATTGAGATTTTGTAGATGTTTTTCTTTGTCACCATTGGGGTGCATCTCCTTGCAGATTGATGACAGTGAGGTGGAATCCTGGGTTGTTAAAGCAATAACTGTAAAGTTGATCGACTGTAAGATTGATCAGATGAATGAAATAGTAATTGTGAGGTACAAGTGATGTTTTCTCATTTTATTTTCTTCACACTCTTTTCAGTATTTGTAGTTATGGCTAACCATATGTTTCTGTGGGCAGTCGCTGCACAGAGCGTGTTTTTGGATCACATCAGTGGGTAATGCTGAGAGAAAAACTTGCAACATGGAGGGTAAATTTCTGTTCTTAAATTGCTTCTGGTGATGCAGTCTTACTTCTGAAGTTTTCCACTTTGTTCATTATGCATGTTTGATCTATTTGCAGGCCAACATAACAAATCTTATTAATACTATTCAAGCTAACAAGAGCACAGAAGATGGCACACAGGTGGCAATGCAAGGATTGGTGATTCGTTGAGTTATATTCTTTGATAAGCAATCTCATCCAGTCATGCATGAGTTTTAGGATTTAGCTCTACTGGAGAATTAGTCTGAAGTGCGGTTGCAATTTGTCATATACTGAATTTAGGTTATGTACGTGAATTTCACCTTAGACTTAAAATTCATTACAGTGCTCAAGTAATTTTGAATCTAAATTATACATGTGGCAAAATTTTGATGAGTAATTTGAGCTGTAATTTTTGTCCCTCATCATAGTCAATGGCTAATTTGAACATGAGTTCTGTCATCAGATCATAGTGGGGTCTTGTGTTTTGAGTCATATTGACTTCATCATATTATTAGCATTGTCCATGTGTTAGCTTTTAGATGGGGCATAGAGATCTTTTGTGAAATTGAATGTTCAATTTGTCCATATAAACAATTTGTTATAGAAATCCTGGTCGTAAAAACATCGTTTCTATTATACTTGAGTCTCTGTGGTGGTGTGCACTCTCTATATCAGAATAGATGCATGAATTATCTGAAACCTTCCAAATATTGGTAATCAGGTATTTCATGGGGTAGAGGTTGATCAGACAAAAGGATCATTTATTTGAATCATACATAAGGTTGAGATTAAAGAGTTGGATGGAGAGAAGTATAATCATCAACATCAATAGAGCCTAAATTTGGGTTTTGAATTTTGCTTAATGGACAGATAGGAGTGTCAATAACCCAACTCACTATTTAAAACTTATTTTTGGAATTGTCACTATGAAGTTTACTCTGCATCATAGTTCACTTTTGGTTGCTTGTAACTACCTCCTTACTAATGAAGTATATATCCCATCCATAGACAGCAGCTCGTCATGTGTACCACTTTCGGCTACCTTACCATATCAGATATCACTGCAACTGTATCCGCGCTTTTCACTGTTGAAAGTCTATGTGCTATGACAAGAACTGTCCTCCCTCTCATTATAGAATCCATGGCATCCTACAAGAGTAATACTTGTCTGTATCAGTTGTGAATTTCAAAATTCCAAATGTATAGTGATCTATGGATATGCTCAATGTTCTTAACATAAATTCAGGGGTAATCCTACCATGTTTGTATTTTGCTCGACACTGCTATCAATAGCTATCTTTAAACTCAGAAACAAGGAACTAAACCGTACCTTTCTGTGTAGAAATTCATGTGATATTTCCACCAAGTTAACCCTATTGAGCAAAATCTTCCCCTTTGTTGGATCATAAAACCTCTCAATCAAGTTAACTATTGTAGTCTGCAATCAAACTATTCATACTTTTACAACTACAGTCGAAATTACACTTGAAATAGCAAATTAGAGCCGAAATGAGAATGAGAGAGAGTAAACAAGTGAGGAAACCTTTCCTCCACCACTTGGTCCAACAAGGGCAACTTTTGATCCAGGTCTCAACTTTAATGTTATGCCCTGCATTTAGGAGAAAATTAATCACGAGAATCTGCAGACTAAAACATTTGTCTGAAACAAAAAGTTCGATATATATATATATCTATCCTTGTGGTGTGTTGTTTAAGAAAATAGAAGTATACCTTGAGCACCATGTGACTTGGACGAGAAGGAGAAGCAAACCAAACACCATCTAATTCCACTTCTCCATCTGGATTGCTGAGAATGCACACAGAGATCAAAAACATCAGGAAAGGAATCTAAATAGGGCCAGGATATCAATTGTTTGAACCTGACCTTTTGCCATAAAATGGGCGAAAGCATTTAGAAGTTTGAATGATTATGGTCTCTAAGAGTTTGCTTTTCTCTTCCCCATTCCAGAAATGGAATATTTTAGTTTTACCTCATGAAAGAATGATTCCCAGATATGATTTTTCTCTTAGATATCAAATGTATGATGACATAGAAATGTTTAAGCTTGCAAACTATAAACTACTAACCCCTCAGGACATTTATCTCCTGCTTTAGGTATAGTAGAGTTGGTGAACCCAGGTTCATATTAGCAGAATTTTAACTAATAACTTAGACAAAATTAAGCCCCCATCCTTTTTAATTCTTAGCCTTGGCCTATTGAGATATATTGGATCTTAGATTTGGTATGGGCTTAAAAGAATTCCCAACACTTTTTTTTTTTTTTCTTTCTTCTAAATATTTATTCAGTCCTAAAATTAGTAAAAGTGTTTATGTGTAACTATTTAAAATTTGGATCAGATTAAAAAACTAAAAAATTAAAAGTTATTAGATATAAAATGAGGGAAAAAAAAAACTAAAAAGAAATTATAAGAAATATATATTTATTTATATATACTTGTATCTATGCTACCTCCACAGGAAGTAATTTGCAGACTGGTCGTCTTCAGAAAGTCCCATGGTAATTTCACCATATCTTCCAGAGGATGTCCCCTTTCTTTTATTTCCTTCTTCTAGTCATTGGCACAGTATTAGAACTCATTCCGCGTTACTTCTACAAAATCAAAAATATATCTCTATCCACGTATCACCCAATGAAATTCCAAACAAGTTCGGTGACTGATGTACCTACAAATTTTTGTGCCCCAAGTCAAGCCGCCGTGTATGTTGGCGCTGCCAATTTGTATGTCTTCCAGTCTTTGACATTCCTTTCAGTTTCTGCGAATATTCAAATGTAACGTTTATCAAGAACATAATATAATATAAATATACATATAATATACAGTGAGCAAAAGAAAAGGTAAAGAATCCCAGCTAAGACTTTATATGCAGGAGTTGACTCAGAAAATCATTTCTTCATCTGCATAATATATTTGCTGCCAATTTCCCAAATTCATAAGTCTTTTAGAACTAGTTTCTTGCAATTTTCTAGTATTCCGTTGGTCTCTGTTCAATCGTAAATAGAATTATGTTCGGGATGCAGTTTTTATTGGTCCTCACCAGTCTGTACTTCCATTTTGTAATCATCTTTGCCGCTAGTCTTCCTGCTGATCATACTCCTTTTGAAAACATAGCTATTTCTTGCGGTTCCGCTGGCAATTCAACTGCATCAAATGGTCGGATATGGGTCGGAGATACAGGCACACAATCTTCTCTGCTACTGCAATTGAATGGCAAATCAACAAAGTCAAGAGTCATCGGAAAAGATATCTTGGTTGATGCTATTCCTTATGAGACTGCCCGGATATCTCACCATGAATTCACCTACACATTCACTCAGATGAAGGCTGGCCAGAAGTTTATCCGCCTCCACTTCTATCCAGTTCAATACAAGGGATTCAAAAAATCTAGAGCTTTTTTCACGGTCAAAGCTGGTCCTTATACACTTCTTCATAACTTCAGTGCTTCCCTCTCCGAGTCTGGTGCTTCAGGGATAAAGTATGTCAGTAAAGAATTCTGTGTCAATTTAGAGGAAGATCAAGATTTAAGCATATCATTCTCACCAGCTCCAAGAACCACAGGTTCGGATAACATTCATGCTTTTGTTAATGGTATTGAGATTGTCTCCATGCCGGCTGGACTTTACTTCACCAGAGATGGTGATTTGGGTCCTCCTGTTGTCGGCCAAAAATACAGATTCTACATCGACAACAGCACAGCGCTGGAGATGATTCAGCGATTAACTGTCGGTGGGAACCCTATTCCATCTATTGAAGATACAAGAATGTACCGAGCATGGGATGAGGACCTCAGTTACTTGTCTAAACCAGGGGGACTTCCAATCAGAAGAATCATCCCAATCAGCTATCTGCAAACACCATCATATATTGCTCCAGGGAAAGTTTATCAAACAGCCAGGTCAATGGCACCACTCAACAATTTGAAAGGAAGCAATCTTACATGGCGGATACCAGTGGATTTAGGATTCAGGTACTTGATCAGACTTCATTTTTGTGAACTTGAATTTGGGATAACAGAAGATGGTGATAGGGAATTCTCCATATTTATAAATAACCAAGTAGTTGAGAGTAATGCCAATGTAATCAAATGGGGCGGCAAACATGGAGTTGCAGTCTATAGAGACTATGTCCTGCCAATGGATGGAGACAGAATGGAAGGCAAGCGTTATTTGAATCTCACTTTGCAGACAAAGTTTGTCTCAAGCGATAAAACAAATAATGTCATCTTAAATGGGTTAGAAATATTCAAGTTAAGCAACCCTGACAACAATCTTGCAGGTCTGAGTCCCATGCAATTGTTGCACAGTTCAAAATCTTGGATACCAGAGAGCCAAAGAAAGCTGTCCCTTGAGAGAAAGAATGCAGTTGCAACGGCAGTGACCATTATATTCATGCTGCTAAATATTGCCGTGTACTATCTCAGGCGTGTTTCAGAGTCCAACTCTGCTGCAAGGAACAAGAGAATACCATTTTCAGGAATTATTTCCCGTCAGTTTTCACTGAATGAAATCCAATCCACAACTAACAATTTCAATTCTGACTGCCTCATTGGCAGTGGTGGATACGGTAGAGTGTATAAAGGTAGTATTGATGGTGGAGCTATTACTGTGGCAATTAAACGACTGAAATCTGAATCCAGGCAGGGAGAGAATGAATTTTGGACGGAAATCAAAATGCTATCTAAGGTAAGACACGAGCATCTTGTACCCCTGATTGGATATTGTAATGAAGGCAAAGAGATGTTGTTGGTTTACGAATATATGCCTCGAGGAACACTTGCTGATCATCTCTATAAGATTGGCAGGAGTGGTGTATATAATCCTCCCCTCTCTTGGGAACAACGGCTCAAAATCTCAGTTGGTGCTGCACGAGGACTCTATTTCCTTCACAAGCATAGGGTCATCCACCGAGATGTGAAGAGTTCAAACATTCTGGTCGATGAGAATTGGGTGGCCAAGATTTCAGATTTCGGCTTGTCCAAAATGGGACCAGCAAATGATTCCTTCACCCACATCAGTACTAATATCAAGGGTACATTTGGTTATTTAGATCCAGAGTATTACTTGACACGCAGATTGACAAGGAAATCCGATGTGTATGCTTTTGGAGTGGTGCTGTTTGAAGTGCTGTCCAGTAGGCCAGCAATAGATATAAGACTTGAAGAGAAGCAACACGGTCTTGCTGCTTGGGCCAGATACTGCCTAAGAAAGGGAAAACTTGATCAGGTCATAGACAGAAAACTTGTAGAACAAATCTCACCAGCTTGTTTGAAAGTATTTGTGGGAATTGCAGGCAGATGCATACACAATCGTCCGCATGAACGCCCTTCCATGTCAGATATTGTGATGAGCCTAGAATTAGCATTGTCACTGCAACAGAACCCGGATTCCACAGAGCAGGAAGAAGAGGAAGTTATGAATGTAGCAAGAAGTTACAGCGACCAAAGTGATGGAGTCGGCTCATTTGAAGATCTGGCTGTAATTCCTTCCAATGGAGAAATAGAGAACAATGTGACGACAAAAGAGGTTCCAGGGGAAGGTTCTAGAGCAAAAGAAGACGATCGTCTGAAGAACTCAAGGAAGGAAAACAATTCCACTAGTGGATCAGTGTCCAAATGGTGGTGGGGTCCTTTTGGATTTTTGCCTAAATCGCCATCAAAATCAAAAGCTTCCTCATCATTGCTTCCCAATCAAGAAGGACTCCGTCAATTTTCTGTCCAGGAAATCAGGAAGGCCACAAATAATTTCCATGATGGTCTAGTTGTTAGCTTTGGAGGTGCTAACAATGCGTACAAAGGCCTTATAGATGGTGGTCAAAGAATTGTAGTCATAAGAAGATCAACCGCAACAGAGATAAGACTATGGATGGCACAATCAAAGAAAGACACGGGCATTTCACACAGACGCCCTCATGTTGTCTCTCTAATTGGTTATTGCAATGAAGAACCTGACACTGTCCTTGTATATGACTACATGGCCAACGGGACACTTCATGATCATCTTTATGATCCTGACAAAAATCCTCTACCATGGAAGCATAGACTTCAAATCTGCATTGGGGCTGCTCGAGGACTGTCCTATCTTCAGTCAGCTGTTAAAAACATAATTCTTCATCGCAGTTTCAAATCAGTCAACATCTTTTTAGATGAGAATTGGGTGGCCAAGGTTTCATATTTTGAGTTGTCGGGGAGAAAATCCATCAGTGTTGTGCCAACAATTCTTGGAGGTAACTCGTGTTATTTGGATTCAGACTACATACGTGATGACCAACTAACAGAGAAGTCTTATGTTTTCTCATTTGGCTTGGTGTTGTTTGAGGTATTGTGTGCCACTAAAGAATCAACACGATGGTTAGATGAGGACCAAGTCAGTCTAGTGCAGTGGATCAAGTCAGGCCTAAGAAGCAATCTTGCTGGTCGCATTGATCCAAACATAATGCACGACTTGTCACCTGAATGCTTGGGGATGTTTATAGAGACGGCTAGTAAATGTCTGCTTGACAAGGGTACTGAAAGGCCATCAATGAATGAAATAGTTGCAAGTCTTGAAGCAGCATTACTGTTGCAAGAGGCTGCAGATGGTAGTAGAGGTTAATAAGTAGATAAAAAAACTGAGGGGCAGTTTCAGAAATATTCAACTATGCACTCATGGTTCCAGGGAGATATTAGTAAATTACTTTTCTGTAAGAGTTGGAACTTTTCTAAAATCCAAATGAGCAAATTGAACTTCTGAATTGGGAATTCTGCTTGTCTGGTTCCCCAGAAGCAAGCATCCTTTCTTCTTTCCTGCTAATGTAATCAATTAAATCTTGGGCCTAAAGGAGTTCTCATAATTGTGAAAATTGAGTTCCTAAGGAAAATATTAGCCTCTCAGTAGTATATTATATGTTGCAACGCGGATTCTTAAGATTCCTAATAACCATATACCGTGCTTAAATTTCTGTCCTCCTGAAGTACCACAATTGCAGCTCTTAACATTTAGTTTAGATGACACATAAAGGCCAATCAGTTATTCAGCAAATAAGAACAAATAAAGGCCAACTTTTACACTCAATAACATCAATCATGAATCAAACTATGAATAGAAAAAACTCCAAAGACCCTGGAACTTTGTGATCTTTGCACACGCCTGAAAATGCAGTACAAAGGCATCTCCCAGACCTTTCACTTGTCCTTAACAACCAAGGTGAAGGTACCTAGAAAAAGGGTGCCACGCTTGTCTTACGTATGAGATAAATTGTATCATCTAGATGGTTTAACTACATAAGTCAATAAAAAAAGGTAAGAGGGAAAAGAAAACCTCATGACACTGTTCATTCACATGAGAGTGCAACCAAACGAAGGTACATCAAGTTCTCTCTATTCCTCTTTCCAACATTTCAAGTCAATATCAATAATTTGCAGTAAATCCAAAATGGATGGTCCAGGAGAAGTAGTATACTAAAATCTTCACATGTTGCTGATGCATCATCAAGTATCCATATTATTTATATCCAGGAAAAGGAAATTTCATCCACATTATTGCTCTCAAGATTCTTTTTGCCAAAAAAATTGTAGCAAATGGACAAAGTAATAAATATTTTCTTTAGCTAATGTAGTCACAGTTACTAATTATCACCCAACTACTCAATCAGCATTTAGCAATTGTACTCTAAACATCTAAAGATAATCGCAAAGCAAAAATTTGGTGAAATTGAAATCTTCCTCAGCACATTCAGAGAAGAAAACATGGGAATTTGAAACTTCAAGTTGAAGAGGGAAGAGAGCAGTACCTTGTTCTTCCTCGTCGTTGTAATGAGGAATAGTATCTTCCATGTGGAACGCTTGCAAGGAGCTTCTGCTTCCATTACAATTCAAAAATTTCCTGTAACGGATACACGGAAGACTGTAAATTTTTATATTGGTCATGGATGGCGAAATCAGACCAGAGAGTTTCAGATCCAGAGGTATCCAGCAGCAGAGGCGCAGATGGATTCTTCAAACACAAAACCAATTCATCTAATGCTGTGAATAATTTTTTCTTTTTTTTTTTAAAAATTATATTTTCGTTGGTCGGGTCAGTCAGTATAAAGTAAGACTTATAAATATAATATAGAGATGTAACCGTTGGAACTCATACTAAATCATAATTAATTAAATGAAAAACTTTTTAATAATTAAAAAAATAAATTAAGTAAAGTAAAGAGCAGGTGTTCAGTTTCTTTTTATATATAATTAATTAAGTAAAAACTTTTGTATTATTTTTTATTTTAATGAATATCTTATTTATTAAAAAAAAAATGTTGCTTAAAAAAAAAATATATATATATATATATATATATATATATATATATATATATATATATATATATATATATATATATATAGATAGATAGATAGATAGATAGAGTGGTAAATTGGTCAATTTTATTTCTAATTTATATAATTTTTGTTAATTTTATTTTTTTAAAATTTTTGTCAATTTTCATATCTTTCTCATAATTTTTCAGTTAGTCAACATTTATTTTAAATAAAAATAATTATCTGTTTTTTTTTTTTTAAAAAAAAAAACAGAATTGCTCCTTACTTTCCCCAATTCCTTCTTCTTTTTCTTTCTTTCCGCCTCCGACGCCGATTTTCATCAGTTCATCCTGCGGCTTTTCTCATGATAAAATGAGGGCCAAAATTGATGAAATGAGGTTTCCAGTCCCACATGTGATGTCATTAAGATGAGCCATTGGCACTTGAAGTTCCTCATGCTCAACATGTTGCTTCGTAGTTAATTTACAGAAAGCTTCAATAAGGTGTCCAGAAAGACCATAGTAATGTAATGTCTGGGGAATTGTCTCTTATCATCTTCAAAATCTTCCTCAGGGAACATATCATAAGTGTCTTAGTTCGAATTTTAGTCCTTGGCAGCCATTTGTTTGGCATGTACTTTTTCTGGCATCTTCCTTTGCAACCCTTATAATCTCCTGCAAACTAGACACTGCCACCTTCAACTCCCTGGCCTCTTCCATATTTTGCTCATTTTTGTGAAGCGAATAAATTGCGCTTCCAATGTCAGTGATAGCAGTACTGATACGCTTTAACAAATAATTGGATTTCTAATGAAGCATTGGATTGTAAGGATTCCCAGGTTTAACAGAGAGACTTTGGATCTTTTGCACCTCTGGTGATGATTCAAACATGGCAAAGCATATCGTGAGAAATCTCAGTTCTTCAAGAAGGGATAAAATTTGATCTTTGTTAGCAGCCATGAAACTAAGCTTGTCACTGAAAGGGATTGTGGAAAGTAAGGAGCAATTTAGTTTTTTTTTTTTTTAAAGTAAATTGACATTTTTATTTATTTTTATTAAAAATAACTGTTGAAATTGGGATTTGCCTACAGATATATATATATATATATATTTATATTCAAATTGTAATAACTTAAATTTGACAATATGAGAGTTCATATGCTTACATTTGGGATACACCATAACTTATATATATATAGTAGATGCATTGAACTTGGAAGTGAAAATTATTAACGTCCAGCTGAATTCATCATTTCAGAAAAAACAGTCTCGGTTTTCAATCTTTCGCTGCTGGAAGAGGTGTCGGCGGCACTGCCATTTGATTTGGCCGCAGACTCACCGGAACCAGAGAACAACTCACTATCATTGTCTTTATCCGCGGTGGTTACGCTTACCTGATCGTAGCCACCACCGAAAAGCAAAGAATACTGCGGTGGTTTCTCTCCATTGATTTTGTCAGCTGCCTCTTGAAGTTGCAGCGTAAATTCCAGGCTCCAAACTACATCGTTCATGGCGGGCCTTTCATTCCCTCGTTCTTTCAAGCACCTAAATGCAATATCGGCATAGCTTCTCAAACACTCTGGTGCAATCTCGTCTTTCAAGCTGGAATCAATGATTTCCCGATCAAGATTTCCGTTTCTGTAGTTTCGCCTGGCCCATACTGCCAGATTCACTTGCTCCTTTGGTGCGGTTGGAATAATGGCAGCTCTGGCGCACAGCACCTCGAGCAACACCATACCGAAGGAGTACACGTCAGATTTTACCGTTAACTGCTGTCTCTTGAAATACTCCGGGTCCACGTAACCCAAGCTACCCTTGACCACGGTGCTGACATGAGTCTCACCCGTTGGACCCGTTTTCGATAACCCGAAATCCGAAACTTTGGCAACCCATTTCTCGTCCAATAGGATATTGGTTGACTTGACGTCACGGTGAATGATGCTGTGCTTGACGCCGCCGTGGAGATACTGCAACCCTTTCGCTGCGCCGATGCAAATTCGAAGGCGTTGTTTCCACGGCATGGATGAATTTGTAGTGTTATAGAGGTGATCCCGAAGCGTCCCATTGGCCATGTAATCGTAGACTAAAATCATTTCCCCTTGTTCGTCGCAGTAACCGATCAACGAAACCAGGTGGACATGCCGGAGCTCGGAAAGCATTTCAATCTCAGTCGTGAACTCGTGGGCCCCTTGACTCGATGAAGGATTTAATCGCTTGATCGCAACCGCGGTTTGGCCGGCGCCGTTGTCGTTGTCTATGTACCCTTTATACACTTTGCCGAATCCTCCTCTGCCAATTACGAAATTGTCGTGGAAGTCAGCCGTAGTGGATTTAAGCTCTTCGAGTAAAAAGCTTCTGCATAGATCTGACGGCAGCGTTAGCGTTGAGCCAGTCGTCTTTGTGGACTTCGAAGATATTACTGAAAGTGGGCCCCAGGATGATTTATTACCGGCGCTTGTTTCCGTGTCTTTTGATCTCTTCCGTCGCCGGTAAATTAAGAAGGCCATGATTGAAAGCAGCAGAGCAGCCGCTCCGATTACCCCTCCTATAATGGCGTATACCGTAGTCGAATTCCTTTTTCTGCCATTTGAATGATTGGACGTCGGCGAGTTGCTGGGGATTACTACCGGATCTGGGAGCTCGGGATTGGGTCCAGCTAGGTTTCCATCAGAACCATTCATTTTGAATATCTCCAAACCATTCAAGATCGCGTCGGCGTGTTGTGGTTTGCCAGCCATGTTGGGAAACAGAGCAAGCCAAATGTCCTGTTTGGCAGGGCGGCCAGGATGAAGAGGTACCCTCACAACGTAATCTCTGAAGATTGGGATTTCGGAACCACCGCTCTGGTACATGACATCAAACTGTGGTTCTGCTGTTTTATTGTTTATATTGATTGAAAACACCCGTTGGTTCTGAGTATAAATTTCTTTAGGATTGATCTCGCAAAAATGCAATCTGAGCAGATATTGAAACCCTGAATCGACAGGAAATCTCCAGATTAACTGAGATCTGATAGCAAGCAAGCCCATGGCCCTCGCCGTAGCGTACACTTCCCTCGGTGCTGTGTGCGTATAGTTCAGGGGGATTTCTTCTGGAAGTATTACCGGATTCCCTATATATGAACCGTGTAAGAAATCATCATCTGCAAACCATTGACGAAACATACCAGTGTCATTAACGTCCCCAACATAACCGGAACCAACGTTGAGCCTGAAAAGTGTCTCAAAAGCAGAGTTGTTTACATCAATTTGAAATTTATTATTCTCATCCACGTTTTTTATGATGGGACGGTCATCATCTCTAAGGTAAAGGTTATTAGGCATTGAAATTATTTCAATCCCGTTAACAAAGGAATAATGCGAATTCGAAGAGGGTGAAAAGGTTAAGTTGAGTATTTGATTGTCTTTGACATTGACGATGAACTCTTTGATAATGAAGGGTTGTGGTTTTCTAGGATCTGTGGGGGCGGCGGAAGCTGTGAGAAATGCGCTGAAGTTGCTCAATAGCGTATAGCCATTGGCAGTGACCGTGAAGAAAGAATCCGTTGTATTGAGGATGGCAGCAGAGGATGATGAGTATGTGATTGGGTAGAAATAGAGGCGCAGAAATTTTGGACCTGGAGAAGTAGGGAAGGAGTAAGTAAATTTAGAATGAAAAATTCTGGCAGACATGTAAGGAACTTGATCAACGGAAAGGTCTTGTTTGGAAGCTGAAGCTGCAGTTGATATTTCGTTCATATTTGGTGGTAAGAAGTTCAAGTGTGCATCGGTATCCCAGCTCCGGTCGCCGCTGATTGAAGGTGTGTTGGAGGAAGAACCGCAGTTGATCAGGAAATAATCGGTGGGCTTGTAAGGTTTTTCTGTGGCAGACGTTGGGATGAATACTTGGTGATAGAGGAAGAAGAAGAGAAAAGGAAGAACGAACGGGAACATGGTGATCGGGTTTTGGGTTCAAGACAGGGTGAGTACTGAAGGATATATATATATATATATATAGATAAAGAAGTAAATGGTACTGCTACAGAGTCAATAGCTGCCGTGTAGAGACCGACGACTTAGTTAGGGTGGTGAAGTTTCTGGAGTCAAATTCAAGTCATTTTATTGGTTTTCCTTATTAGTTTTTTAAGTGGCCTAAAAAATCACAATATTTATAATAAGAAATAGCATTATAAATACACCAAAATATTTCCAAATAAAAAGTTATAACAATTTTCCACAAACATTACAGGAATGGACTTGAGAAGAATTTAAAAAGTGATACAGACGGAATGAGAGACGATGATTTGCAGGAAAAGTAGATAAAAGTTTAAAAATGATACAACACAACGGAAAAAGGTAACTGCCTCGTCGTATTCACCATTTTTTACTTGAAGCATATACTTAATTGTCAGGAAAATACTTAATTGTCTAATTATTTTAATTATTTTATTTAAATGGAGAAATTAATTAATATTATAATTGTTATTTTTTATTATTATTACAAAGAATGTTGAAAACTTAGGCTTTGGGGGGAAAAATCTAAATGCGACGACGAAGACTGAAAGGAGGTGTAAAGTAGAAAATTATTGTTCTCCGGTGGGGAAAAGAACAAGAAAGAAAAAACACTGACAAGATTGGAAGGAAAATTATGAAAGAAACTTCAACATACACAATTGTTTGTTTTTTTGCATGAAAATTAACAATTCCCCTACTCAAGTCTTAATTGGTCGACACAAAAGTTTATTCATTAGAACCACTCGCTCTGGATAGGTCATAGGTAGGCGCCATTTATCTATCTATGTGTTACAAATTCAATTACCTACTGGTGATGAAAAAAAAGATTTATTTTATATTATGGATGAATAGTTACGAAATGATGGTTTTGTTTTTGTAGGTTTTGGTTCCATCTTTTGCTCTTTTCTTATGCCTATTTCCCTTTAGGGGGTTGGTTTATAGGTTCAATTTTTGTAACTTCATGGTATACCTATCCATGGATTGGCCCAATTCCTATTTGTAAGGTTGCAATTTCTTAATTGTTCCCGGTTCTACTCCGGCTAATAGTTTAGCGTATTCTTTGTTATTACTATGGTTCCTGAAACACAAGGAGATTTTACTCATTGATGTCAATTAGGTAGTCTGTGGACTTTTCTTGCTCTTCATGACCATTTTGCATTAATAGATTTTATGTTACATCAATTCGAGTATGCTCGATCTGTTTAATTTTAATTAATCTAAATTTAGTTTAAAATTCAACTCTTGCAAAAAAAACCTTATAAACAATAATCAATTTTTGGTCTTGTTGTATAGTATTATTCATTTTTAAATTTTGTTCAATTCTTATTTTTTTTTTTTTTTGAAAAAGATATATTAATTAAATAGAACCAAACCAATCAGTGTGAAGAACTGAAAGAACAGAAGGAGGAGCAGACTCCTCCCATACAACCACAGAATGAAAAGATAAACATAAACCGGCTAAAAGATGAGCAGCCCTATTGGCACTACGAGGACAAAAAACAACACGACAGTCATCTCTAGCTGCAAGTAGAAAACGCCTGAAGCCATCAACAAGAGATCCCAACACTGATAAGTTCAAAGCCGCATCATTAATTTGCTGAACAATAACTTTGCAATCGTCTATCCTTGGTGTTCAATTCTTATTTAAAAAAAAAAAAAAAGTTTCTAGCCATAAAATTAAGGAACATAACCAGTAAATGTAAGGCTCAAAACACTAATGGGCCGTAGGGGAAGTATAATTGAAACAATTATTAAAATTTAATGCAAAATTAAACCTATTAGTGGCTTGTAACCGGAAGTGTTCATTTCCTCGAGTTAAAGTCACATGCAAAAAAATTAATTTGAATTAAATTCATATTTAAATTATTAAAATTTAGAGAGAGCTATAACACAACTCAGATTCAATTTAGTTAGGCTAAAATAACTATTAGATATGGATAAATAAATAAAAATTAGAGATATTTTCTTTTTTATAAAAATTAATTTGACATAATTAAAATACAGAATGTAATAAAATGTTTCAAATTTAAATCATAATAATAAAATTTTGGTTGAGTATATGTATATATTTTTCTTAAATGATTTATTTCTTATTAAAATTTCGATAGACTCATTAATAATTATATCAAGGTAATATTATTGTATTTAAAATATATTTTTTAATTTTAATTTTCAAAATTAAGTTGGACGGAAATAAAGCAAATATTATTTCTCTATAGTAAATTAACGGAATAAAGCAATTATTATTTCTCTACTTGTAAATTATGTATTTCATAACCTGGTTGATTCTATTACACCATAACTTATATATATATAGTAGATGGTGTGAACAATAAATTTTCCATCTTTATTTGCAAAATAAATAATAAAAAATATATATGTTAATAAGATAATAATATGCATTTGATGTTGTACTCCAATCTTTGTACCACTGATTTCACCTCTTTAAATATTTCTCTTGTTCTTCTATGTTTACAAATTGTTCCCAGAAACTTGTTCATGGTTAATTTGAAGAATTATTACATGGACAAGTTTCAATCATTATAAAAATTTGTATGAGATAAATATTATTGAAAAGAAAATTATAGTATTTAAGTATATTTTAAATTTGACTTGCAGATAAATACGAATACGATTCAATTTTAAATTTAAGTGGATCGAGATAATATATATTTTTAAAACAAACATAAATGAATTGAGTCAATTTGATTTTTAGATAAATACCATTTTTTCTTGAAATTTTTTTCTCCTTTTTTTTCTTTTTTCTTTTTTTTTTGTCATTTTTTTCTACCTCTTTTTTTTGACTTTTTTTTTAATATATTATAAGTTTCCTACGTATTCCTTACCATTTAGGAATCAAATATAACGTAATTTAATATCATAGATAGTTTATACTTGTGTCAATGGTGTATTCGTTGACAAACAGTCGCAGTCACTGGGCGTGCTAAATTTGTGAACAATAAATTTTTAATCATCATTTACAAAATAAATAATCAAAATATATATGTGAATAATAAAATTTTCTTTTCGATTATTATTATCTCCAAAATAAATAATTAAAAATATATATGTCACAAGATAATAATATGTATTTAATATTGAGCTCGAATCTTTTTATTTTTTCGCCAATTCTTTTCATCGTAGATCCGAGAGCCTTTGGACTTATCTCAAAGGGAGGATGTGCAAGACTATGGAATCTTCGAAGGGAATCGTTTCTTCTATCTCGCCACCACTGAGAATCAATGACTATTAGTTTATCATGTGTCAATCATATATGAGTAAAATTTAAAGATATTTAAATCGTAATTGAGTCTATTTTAAATTTAGTTAATGGAGATTTTTTTTTATAAAAAAAAAGACAAATTGAGTCAATTTGACTCACGATAAATATGATTTTTTTTAACTTTTCTTTTTTGCTAATTTTTTTCTACTTTTTCTTTTCTTTTCTTTTTTTCCTTTTTTGTCACTTTTTTTTCTCTCTTTGTTTTTGACAATTTTTTTGGTAAATTGGTCAAATTCGTCCCTTAACTTATAATTTTTTTTGCGATTTCATCTCTTTTCAAAATTTTTGGAAACTTTCAACCCTTATCTTTATAATGTTGGCCAATTTCATCATTTTGTTAATTTTTTTTGTCAATAGTCAATGGTTATATTTAATAAAAAAAAAGTGAATTGACATTTTTACCCTTGAGAAAATTATTTTTATTAAATATAACCGTTGACCAAAAAGAATTAACAAAATGATGAAATTGGCCAAAATTATAAAGATAAATGATGAAATTATCCAAAAATTTTAAAAAGGGATGAAATTACAAAAAATTAATAAGTTAAGGGATGAATTTGACCAATTTTTTTTAAAACAGTGAATTGACATTTTTACCATTGAGAAAATGATTTTTAGTAAATATAACCGTTGACTACCGGTTGACAAAAATAAATAACGGAAGGATAAAATTGGCCAAAATTATAAAGATAAGGGATGAAAGTTTCGAAAAAAATTGAAAATGAATGAAATCGCAAAAAAATTATAAGCTAAGGGACGAATTTGCCTTTTTTTATTCAAGACTGAACTTAGAATTTTATGTTCTAAGCTTCATACGTATCCCTTGCCTTTTAGAAATCAAGTCTAACGTAGTTCAATATCACAGATAGTTTATACTCATATGGAGGAGTCTTTTTTTATATATAGACATTTTATACCCGTGTCAATGAGTCTTCTTTGATATGTGGATAGTTTATACTCATACCAATGAGTTTTCTTTGTAGACATTTTATGTTCGTATCAATATGGATAGTTTTCACTCATGTCAAGGAGTTTTTGACAAGGAGTCGCAATATCAATGTGATCTGCCCCTTGAGTTTGAAATTTTTGGATTTGAAGGTTGGATCGACTGTCTTTTTCTTTTTTTTTTATCAGCAAATACAATCATCTTGCTCCATTGATGATATTTGACGATAAGAGCTGAGCGGTAAAGATTGTCCCACTAGGCGTGCCAAATTTGTGAACAATAAAATTTTCATTTCGATTATTATTATCTACAAAATAAATAATCAAAAATATATATGTCACAAAATAATAATATGTATTTGATATTGCGCTCGAATCTTTGTATTTTTCCGTCGATTCTTTCTTTTCGTCGTGGATCTAAGAGCTTTTTTGGGCTTGATCTTGATCCAATTGATTTTGATTTGATTTCTCCGAGGGTCGTGGGCTTGATCTCGGAATGAATTTGAATGCTTGTATGGTCTCTATTTATAGATGAAGAGAGTGACAATCAATGACTATTAGTTTGTCATGTGTCATTTATACATGAGGAAAATCTTTGAATATCTTTAATATATATTTAAATATATAATTAAATTTAATTTTATATATTTAAATATATAAATAAAATTTTGTGTCTACAATATGTTAACAAAATAATAATATGTATTTGATATTGGCTCTAATATTTGTATGTCTTTGCCGATTCTTTTTGTCGTGGGCTTGATCTCGTTTTGTCTATATACGATCACCGAAGAGAGTTTCTTTTGTCCTCTCCGATCCACCACCGATTTCACCTCTCTTAATGCTTCTCTTGTTCTTCTATTTATAGATGAAGAGATATGCTTCTCTTGTTCTTCTATTTATAGATGAAGAGGTAATCAAGAGAAAGTGATGTGTTATCATCCGATTGGTTGAAACACTTTGCTATATGTCTTCATTTTATTCATCATAATTAATTAAATAAAATTCAAATTTAATAAAATTTTGATGTCTACAAATTGTCATCCGAAACTTGTTCAATGTCAATTTAAAGAATTATTACGTGGACAAATTTCAATATCTTATTATAAAAATTTATATGAGATAATATTATTGAAATTTTTTTGAATTGACTCAATTTAACTTGTAGATAAATAAGTTTGTTTTTCCTTTTTTTTTTCTTGAATTTCTCATCTTTTTATGCTCTTTTTTCTTTAAACTTTTTTTGACCTTTTTTTCTTTCTCTTTTTTTTTTTTTTTTTTAATTTTAATAGTGATTTTTTTTTTTTTTTTTTTTTTTTGGTAAGCATTTTAATAGTGAACTTATCTCTTACCTTTTAAATCAAATCTAACATAATTCTCTCCTGTCAAAACAAAGAGTCACAATATCAATGTTAGCCCCCTGGGTTTGAAATTTTTTTTTTTTTGATTTGAAGGTTAGATGGCCGATCAATTTTTTTTTCTGATCTGCAAGCGCCGTCTTTCTGCTCCATTAAAGATATTTGACGAAAAAAGATGAACGGTAAAGATTGTTCCACTGGGTATGCCAAATTTATGAACAATAAATTTTCAATCAAAATAAATAATAAAAATAATCAAATATATATATATATATATATTTTATGTTGGACTTAATCTTTGTATATCTCTACCGATTCTTTTCGTCGTGGATTTGACAGCTTTTTTTGGGCTTGATCTCTATCTAATGGATTTTGTCTTGATCTCGGAATAGGCCTTGGGCTAGATCCGGAAGAGATGATGCATTGGAGCTTCTTATGAAACTATAGATGATCCCGAATGGACTTGTTGAAGTTTCTTTTCTTCTCTCAAATCCACCATTGATTTCACATATCTTAATACTTCTCTTATCCTTCTATTTATAGATGAAAATGTGATCAATAGAAGATGATGTATCATCATCTAATTGGTCGAAACACTATCTTCTATTTTATTTTCGTTGATTGATATTGTCACATTTGCTAAGTGTCTTCATTTTATTCAACTTTATAATTAATTAAAGAAAATCTAAATTAAATAGAATTTCGATGTGTACAAATGCATTTAACTTGGACGTGGAAATTATTAACGTCCAGCTGAATTCATCATTTCTGAAAAAATAGTCCGATTTTACATCTATCGCTGCCGGAAGAGGTGGTGACGGCCCTAACATATGATTTGGCCGAAGACTCACCGGAACCAGAGCACAACTCACGATCATAGTCTTCATCCGCGGTGGTTACGGTTACTTGATTGTAGCCACCACAGAAAAGCAAAGAATACTCCGGTGGTTTCTCTCCATTGATTTTGTCAGCTGCCTCTTGAAGTTGCAGCGCAAATTCCAGGCTCCAAACGACGTCGTTCATAGAGGGCCTCTCATTCCCTCGTTCTTTCAAGCACCTAAATGCAATATCCGCATAGATTCTCAAACACTCTTGTGCAATCTCATCTTTCACGCTTAGATCAATAATTTCCCGATCAAGATTTCCATTTCTGTAGTTTCGCAGGGCCCATTCTCCCAGATTCACTTGTTCATTTGGTGCGTTTAAAATAATGGCAGCTCTGGCGCACAGCACCTCGAGCAACACCATACCGAAGGAGTACACGTCAGATTTTACCGTTAACTTCTGTCTCTTGAAATACTCCGGGTCCAGGTAACCCAAGCTACCCTTGACCACGGTGCTGACGTGGGTATCACTCGTCGGACCCGCTTTTGATAACCCGAAATCCGAAATTTTGGCAACCCATTTCTCGTCCAATAGGATATTGGTTGACTTGACGTCACGATGAATGATGCTGTGCTTGGCGCCGCCGTGGAGATACTCCAACCCTTTCGCTGCGCCGATGCAAATTCGAAGGCGTTGTTTCCACGGCATGGGTGAATTTGTGGTGTGATAGAGGTGATCTCGAAGCGTCCCATTGGCCATGTAATCGTAGACTAAAATCATTTCCCCTTGTTCGTCGCAGTAGCCGATCAACGAAACCAGGTGGACATGCCGGAGCTCGGAAAGCATTTCAATCTCAGTCTTGAACTCATGGGCCCCTTGATTCGATGAATGATTTAATCGCTTGATTGCAACTGCGGTTTGGCCAGCGCCGTTGTCGTTGCCTATGTACCCTTTATACACTTTGCCGAATCCTCCTCTGCCAATTACGAAATTGTCGTGGAAGTTAGCCGTAGCGGATTTAAGCTCTTCGAGTAAAAAGCTTCTGCATAGATCTGACGGTAGCGTTAGCGTTGCGCCAGTCGTCTTTGTGGACTTCAAAGATATTACTGAGAGTGGGCCCCATGATGATTTATTACCGGCGCTTGTTTCCGTGTCTTTTGATCTCTTCCGTCGCCGGTAAATTAAGAAGGCCATGATTGAAAGCAGCAGAGCAGCCGCTCCGATTACCCCTCCTATAATGCCGTATACCGTAGTTGAATTCCTTTTTCTGCCATTTGAATGATTGGACGTCGGCGAGTTGCTGGGGATTACTACCGGATCTGGGAGCTCGGGATTGGGTCCAGCTAGGTTTCCATCAGAACCATTCATTTTGAATATCTCCAAACCATTCAAGATCGCGTCGGCTTGTTGTGGGTCCATGCTGGGAAACAGAGCAAGCCAAATGTCCTGTTTGGCAGGGCGGCCAGGATGAAGAGGTACCCTCACAACGTAATCTCTGAAGATTGGGATTCCGACACCACCGCTCTGGTACATGACATCAAACGGTAGTTCTGCTGTTTTATTATTTATATTGATTGAAAACACCCGTTGTTTCTGAGTATAAATTTCTTTAGGATTGATCTCGCAAAAATGCAATCTGAGCAGATATTGAAACCCTGAATCGACAGGAAATCTCCAGATTAACTGAGATCTGATAGCAAGCAAGCCCGTGGCCCTCGCCGTAGCGTACACTTCCCTCGGTGCTGTGTAAGCTTGTATTATGGTATATTTCAGGGGGATTTCTTCTGGAAGTATTACCGGATTCCCTATATATGAACCGTATAAGAAATCATGATCTGCAAACCATTGACGAAACATACCAGTGTCATTAACGTCCCCAACATAACTCCCACCAACGTTTAGCCTGAAAAGTGTCTCAAAAGCAGAGTTGTTTACATCAATTTGAAATATATTATTCTCATCCACGTTTTTTATGATGGGACGGTTATCATCTCTAAGGTAGAGGTTATTAGGCATTGAAACTATTTCAATCCCGTTAACAAAGGAATAATGAGAATTTGAAGAGGGTGAAAAGGTTAAGTTGAGTATTTGATTGTCTTTGACATTGACGATGAACTCTTTGATAATGAAGGGTTGTGGTTTTCTAGGATCTGTGGGGGCGGCGGAAGCTGTGAGAAATGCGCTGAAGTTGCTCAATAGCGTATAGCCATTGGCAGTGACCGTGAAGAAAGAATCCGTTGTATTGAGGATGGCAGCAGAGGATGATGAGTATGTGATTGGGTAGAAATAGAGGCGCAGAAATTTTGGACCTGGAGAAGTAGGGAAGGAGTAAGTAAATGTAGAATGAAAAATTCTGGCAGACATGTAAGGCACTTTCTCAACGGAAGGGTCTTGTTTGGAAGCTGAAGCTGCAGTTGATATTTCATTCATATTTGGTGGTAAGAAGTTCAAGTGCGCATCGGTATCCCAGTTCCGGCCGCTGCTGTCTGAAGGTGTGTTGGAGGAAGAACCGCAGTTGATCAGGAAATAATCGGTGGGCTTGTAAGGTTTTTCTGTGGCAGAAGTTGGGATGAATACTTGGTGATGGAGGAAGAAGAAGAGAAAAGGAAGAACGAACGGGAACATGGTGATCGGGTTTTGGATTCAAGACAGGGTGAGTACTGAAGGATATATATATATATATATATATATATATATAAAAAGAAGTAAATGGTACTGCTGCAGAGTCAATAGCTGCCGTGTAGAGACCGACGACTTAGTTAGGGTGGTGAAGTTTCTGGAGTCAAATTCAAGTCATTTTATTGGTTTTCCTTATTAGTTTTTTAAGTGGCCTAAAAAATCACAATATTTATAATAAGAAATAGCATTATAAATACACCAAAATATTTCCAAATAAAAAGTTAAAACAATTTTCCACAAACATTACAGGAATGGACTTGAGAAGAATTTAAAAAGTGATACAGTAGGATTGAGAGACGATGATTTGCAGGAAAAGTAGATAAAAGTTTAAAAATGATACAACACACAACGGAAAAAGGTAACTGCCTCGTCGTATTCACCATTTTTTACTTGAAGCATATACTTCTCTCCGGCGAAAGACGGACCTTTAATTAAATCAATCTCCGGTTAGGTCAGTTCACATTACGAGAACACCTGTTCTCGAAGTCACACTTTCGCTTAAGATCATTGTAAGTGGGGAGACAGTCAGCATATCTGTCAGGGGAACTACACATCTCTTTTCCGCCCTTCAATACGTCGTAATTGATTCCCCCATTGCCATTGGCTGTAGCCAGAATCCTTCTGCTCACTTCGGATTCCATGAGGAACTCCTCGTCGTCATCATTAACGTATTCGACTCTAGCGGCCGTTGAATTACTGTTGCCCCAATCGCCTGTCTGGATGATGCTGTTAAAACAGCAAGCTCTGTTCATATTTGCGCAGAGCAACGCCAACACCAAGCAAACGACCATAACGGATTGGCTTTTCCTGATTTTCGTTGCCGTTCCCATTGATGAAATTCCAGAGAGGAGAAAATTCTAGTGAGATGAAGAAGGAAAGACTGTAATGGGATTGTTGACTTGAAAGTCCTCTTGGAAGTCCATAATTGAGTGAACCTGTCGGTAAGGTAAAAGCTTTGTTTCTGGGATAAGACAACGTCAGGAAAATACTTAATTGTCTAATTATTTTAATTATTTTATTTAAATGGAGAAATTAATTAATATTATAATTGTTATTTTTTATTATTATTACAAAGAATGTTGAAAACTTAGGCTTTGGGGGAAAAATCTAAATGCGACGACGAAGACTGAAAGGAGGTGTAAAGTAGAAAATTATTGTTCTCCGGTGGGGAAAAAACACTGACAAGATTGAAAGGAAAATTATGAAAGAAACTTCAACATACACAATTGTTTGTTTTTTTGCATGAAAATTAACAATTCCCCTACTCAAGTCTTAATTGGTCGACACAAAAGTTTATTCATTAGAACCACTCGCTCTGGATAGGTCATAGGTAGGCGCCATTTATCTATCTATGTGTTACAAAATTCAATTACCTACTGGTGATGAAAAAAAAGATTTATTTGATATTATGGATCACTAGTTATGAAGGGACCATTTTGTTTTTGTAAGTCTATTATTCTTTTATTATGCCTATTTCGCTTTAGGGTGTTGGTTCATTAGTACAATCTTTATAATTTCATGGTATACTCGTAAATTGGTAATTGTTGCAATTTCTATTCTTGTTAATAGTTTAGTGTATTCTTTGTTATTACTATGGTTCTTGAAACACAAGGAGATTTTACTCCTTGATGTCAATTAGGTAGTATGTGGACTTTTGTTGCTCTCCATGGCCAATTTCGCATTAATAGGTTACATATTACGTCAATTCGAGCATGCTCGATCTGTTCATCTTTAATTAATTTAAATTTATTTTGGATTACGAGTACGCCCATAAGATTCAAATTATCCTTTTTAAAGTTTCGTTCAACTCTTATTTGAAAAAATGTATCTAACCATTAATTAAGGAGATGTGAGGAAAATTAAGGAACATAAACCGTAAATGTGAGGCCCAAAACACTAAGCAAAGTGGATATGGGTCACAGCCATTAATGGAGAATAGCCAATGGGCCGTAGGGGAAGTATAATTGAAACAATTATTAAATTTTAGTGCAAAATTAAAAATTCGATAGACTCATTAATAATTATATTAAGATAATAATATTGTATTTAAAATAAATTTTTTTAATTTTAATTTGAATAATTGGTGAGTTTAGTCCCAAATAAATTTACCTTTGGCAAGTTTAGTCCCAAAATACTTTTTTTAACTTTTAAAGTCCCAAAATTTTTTATTAGAAGAAAATAAAGTCTCTTTTGACATATTTCATCAAAATACCTAAAAAACTAACAGTTCATATGGTTTAGTTAGTTAAAGAAAGGGTAAAAATGTCATCAAATTAATAATAAAATATCTAACACAATTTTACAAAGAGTATCTATAGAACCAACCCCTCCAAGATTTTCTTCACAAGTGACTAACAATGAATACTGAGAGTGATTATTAAAGCTGGAAATATACTGAAATGAGTCATTGACGGCTGGAAATCTGTTGATTTTTTTTTCTTTTTTCTTTTTTTTGTGTGTATATGTATGTTTATTGTAAAAAATCAAAGTTTACCACCCACAAGAAAAAAAAAATTTTAAGTTCCAAAATCTTTCTTCATTTAAGCAATTCAACAAACACTTAGTTTACATGAAAAATATTAATTGAAATGTCAACCCAAAATGCTAACTTTTTCTCTTTTTAGAACATCTTAAAAATTAGTTTCAATTTCACTGAATTCAAAAGAGAACGTGAAAGAAAAGAAAAGGAAATCTACAAGATCTTATACTAGATTGGTATCGCGAGTGCTTCAACGGATTTAGTACGACTAATGCTAGAAATTTTACTAGATTATATGAATATCAACTAAATCGTTACAAATTCGTCCATCTATATACATGTTTTTGTTTTCTCTTGATCAAGAGAATAGTGAAAAAGGGTTTTTGGAAGAAAACTCTAGAAAATGGTTTTGCAGAAACCAGAGAGGGTGTGTTGTGTGTGAGAGAGAAAAATAGAGATACATGTGATGACATTTTTACCATTTTCTTTAACTAACTAAATCATATGAACTGTTAGTTTTTTAGGTTTTTTGACGGAATCCGTCAAAAGGGACCTTATTTTCTTATAATAAAAAAGTTTGGGACTTAAAAAGTTAAAAAAAATATTTTGGGATTAAACTTGCCAAAAATAAATTTGTTTGAGACTAAACTCACCAATTATTCATTTTAATTTTCAAAATTAAGTTGGCGGAAATAAAGCAAAAATTCTTTCTCCACAGTGAATTATGTATTTCATAACCTGGTTCGTTCCAGTTTTGATAATTAGGTTATAGACCGGAGAATCAACGAATAACGGAGGCGCCGGAATATCTGTGGCGGAGCTAGACGCGAAGTCAAGAAGATGAGTAGCAGAAAAGGTCCCCAGAAGCACCAGAATAAATTTTCCTGGAAACCTAATGCCGGTGTTAAGATCAACGAAACCGTAAGTCCATTAACAACCCTACTCCTGTTTCCCAATTTATAAAAGAGACAAGTATCACTGATTAATAGTTTACTGTTGATGGCAGGAACTGGGAGGGAGGTTTCGCCCTTTTTCCGAGGTAACAGGGGTCTGTCATCGATGTAAAGATCAGATTGAATGGAAACGCAAGTATGGAAAGTACAAGCCTCTTACTGAGCCTGCTAAATGGTAAGCTTTCTTCTATAATCATTTTATTTTCACTGACATATTTGCAATTTAATTTATTTCAGAACTATTGGTGAAAATTTGGTTCAGTTTTTTTTCTTTTTTTTGCCTGTGTAGCCAGAGATGTTCGAAAAGGGCTGTTCGACAAGCTTACCATAATCTGTGTACTGGTTAGTATGATGATGTTTTATCTTTTCCTGTTAATTCCTTGGTTTCTTGGATGACCTTTTATTTTCTACAGCATGTGCTAAGGAACATAAGGTATGTGCCAAATGTTCCTGTCGGGTTGATCAAATTGTTGGAAGGTATGGAAATTTCGATTTGGAAATTAATGGAATTAGCATTACATTTCAACTAGATTACGAATTTTAGGCATTCATGTTTAGTACTTGATTTTGTGTTATCATGGATAGGATGCACAGAAACCAGAAAACAAATGTAATGTGTGAAGTTATTTATCTATTTGGAGTCTTTGAACACTTTTGGTGTCTTTCAGGGACCTTTCAGAAGTTGAGGCTGAGCAGAAGGAACTTGAGGAGGTATGCCTTTCAATCTGTTTCAAACTTTTCTCCCCTTATGTTCAACAATGCATTTCATTTGAATTGTTTGGAATTTCATATTTACTCTATCTGGTGACAGGCCATAAAGAATGCTCGAGAGAGGGATAGAAGGTCTCTACTACGTGCTGTAAGAATTCAAGATCTTGTAGTTTTAAAATTTGTTATTTTAATACAAGTATCTAGATTTACTTTTTAGGCCTTCAGACCCAAATCTAACCCGTCAAGTGTCTTAAGGAGAAGAAATCACTATAGAAAATCATCCATAAAGACAACAAGAGACATGAAAAAAGAGGAAGGAAGCATGTAATAAAAGAAGATTAAATATTCTTAACAACTTGTTGAGGTTTTTTCAATGGTCATGTTCACAAAACAGTTGTCATTGTAACCATTGTTCACCAAGAATCATCAGCTTCATGCCATTTGTCTGACACAGTTATTCCTTGAGAGTTGAGGGTTGGATATTCATGTCTCATAATAAGATAGTCATAATTCTTTTTGTAAAAATATAATGAAGAATGTCAAGGAGTGAAGGCAAAAGAGAAGAGCTGTTAAAATGATTGAGAAAAAAGAAGAAGAAGCAAAGGGACTAGAATATGTGCTATACTCAGGATCCTACAAATCCGTATCTTCCTGACTGTATGCATGATCTATTACATCAATATACTCTGTTGTTAAATTTCACAGAATTATTTTGTTTTCTCCATGATAGATGAACAAGGGCAAACCTCGTGGTTCAGCAGAATTGCCAATCAATGATGGCAGCAAGGTTGGTGAACTATTCACAGCTTCATCACTTGAGGAATATGCTGAGTTGAGCAAGGATGACAATCATGATAATGCTGAGGATGAGAGCTTAATTATTATTTGAGGTACATGTTATAAACAGTTTTCTGCTTAGAGTGCCTATGATTGAATGAATTCTTTACAAGGATGCGCAGTACTATGGCCTCTGCATTTACAGTTTTGGTAAAATTTGTATTCGTAGTAGTAAAGAAAACAGATGGTTCTTATTCTATTTTTCAATCATCTCTTTTTTTTTTTTTTTTTTTTTTGGAACCTGTGTTCCTAAGAAAGTTTTGTCGGTATATTTCACCCGTATCTTTATCTATAGATAAAGCCTGTGCTGTTTGGCAAATAATTTGCATTTCTTTAGTTATATATACGTATATATATCTATATTGAGGCTAAACTAAATAGAGGTTGATCGTTCAACATTACCACCACTACATAGAAGATTAATTGGCAAAAGGTTTTGCTCTAAATTAGATTCAGTTCTGCATTCCACATGATTCCAAATTAGTATTTTTCTCTTCTTTTTATTGGAGAAAAACAAGAATGAAATTTCCCTGCTTCCAAATTGCCCATAACATATGGATGCCTAGAATCGAGGAACAAATAAGGGCAGAATATAAAACAACGTAAATTCATAATCCGTATCATATTAACGGATAAAACCAAATACAAAATTAGTAAAAAATATTTGGCAAGTCAGCCGAAAGAATGACTGCTAAGGTTTGCATTTTCTTAGCTCTTTTATAAGATGAAACTGATTCAATGCTATACAAGTCTGTAATTCTTCGACCAAAAAAAAAACAAAAAATTGTGATCTGTAATTCTGCTGTCACGTGCCTCCAAGATGAATTATTCCTTCAATTAATGTGTCTATACCTCAACAACATTACTCAAAATCTCTGCAAAAGAGAAAAAGAAAAGTCCCGCACTTGTTCCTTGGTTATACCTATTCTTCTTTTGCGCACACCCTCTCTGTAAAAATGAACAGAATCGATTTTGGGATTGAGAAAAGACTCAATTCTCAAGTCAAGATTTGACATGTAATTATCATAGAAGCATGAGTAAGCATCAAACAAATCACAGAAAGATACTATTTAATGTCAAAAGAAATAGAATCATACTCAGATATTCGTAGGCTAGTATCATTGAAGTTCCCCATGCTGACATACTGAAAAATCTTGGACCAAGTCCTCTGTAAAATGCTTTCCAGCCATCTTCAGAAACCAATTGTTTCACTACCTGTCTCGCAGTAGGTCTCTTCTCAATCCCCATCACCTGCATGGCATAAATAATTCATAGTACACAAGTAGAACATGTACACAGACTGAATAATTATGAATTTAGAAGGAAGACTTGCAAGGGTTAATCATGTTATTGTCGCTAAGAATTTCATACAAATCTAAGGCAACTGCTTCCATCTTTGATCCCAGAAGACTATTTGCAAAGGTAGTGTTTACGGCAGAGGTACCATAACAATGACATATGAAAGAACTAGACGATATTGTCAAACAAAATTTGCAACCAGAGCGTGAGGCCCCAGGTCAAAGCATCCAGACGTAATCCTTAAGTGGTTAATCTCAAATCGTGAATCTTCAAGTGAAAAGTTGGTTTTGTTTTAGTACAATTAGTGACAATACTAACCTTAAAAGATTCAAGAAGTCAAATCATTTCACAATAACTTACAGAGAAAAACACATTACATTGGAATCTAAACCAAATAAATAAATAATTAGAACCATGCAATCCAAATAACCATTCATCAGAACTATAAACTTATCCACTGTCACAAATGGTAGCAGAAAAGCAGCAGAATGCAGAAAGAAAGAGTAAATCCATACCTGTAATCTGGTCTTAATAGTGTCCAATGGAGCTGTGACGCAGGAGGCAGCAGCAGCAGCAACAGTTCCCCCAGCAGCCTGAACCATCATTATTGCCCCCGAGCTACGAGCAGGTTTCTCATGCTCATTGCCTTCATCTATTAACCTGCAAGAAACATATGTATCAAATACAAAACTTCACTACATGGGCCACATTTTATGGCCATATTGCTGTGAAACCTATGCCCTTTTTAACAGTTTGCTAATCCACTAATAATGTACACTTTTAGGCCTCTCAATGACATGAATACCTTTATATTTGGATTATGGCTCTCTTTCTTGATACTAGAGATGTATTATCAAAGACTAATTTGTAAACTTCTACCTAGATCTGCGACCTCATTTGGATTATCACAAATTTCAAAACTATTCTTCACTCTCCCCCAACATAAGTGAACAAGTTGAACATCTTCCCTTTGAAGAACATATCTGAAGAAAATTTAGCATGGTTCCAGAATCAATCCAACTTCAGCATGGTCCCACGACAGACAGTTAAAAGGAAAAGAAGGAAAGGAGGGCAAGGGACTAGAATAGAAGCAGGAGGTATGCTGTGTGAAGCAGTTGTGGACTACCACTGGAAGTAAGAGCTGAGGAAGACAGGAGAAGGCTGGTATTCGCAAAGTGAGATAGAGCGGCTTTGGCTGGTTGAGACATGCAGTCCTAGAGAACAGAAAGAAGAATGGACGCAGAAGAGATCCCAATGTGAGTTTGGGAGAATCGGTTTTGAGAATATTGTATTCCCATTCTCAATTTCAAACTTCATGATAAAATGACAACATATATATAATTTTTTCCATCTAATCCAAATAAGCATTTTTTTCCCCCCTTCCTTATAAATTAAAATTTGATGAAAGCCTCATCACTAACTGATTTGTTTTCATTAAGAAAAAGTTTAAAAGGTGACAGGGAGAGAAGACAAGGAATGGGAGGCCAAGGGGAAAAGGCAAGTCCAGAATAACCAATCTCCTTTCCCTATCAGTATAAAGTGTATCAACAAACAACTAAAAAACATAGCCAATCACAGTATCTGTTTAGCACTGTTATAATTACCTACTCCTAAAATTAGCACCAAATGAAACTGAACTGGCACCTCACCTCCAGATGAATCTTTGGCTTGAACCATAGCTTGCCCACCAAACAGCACTAGATGGAACATAAGTCATAACAGATAGACCAAATCCTCTATACAATCCTCGAATTCCTTCTGACTTCACAACTTGACGAATAACATCCAGGCCACCTTTATAGGTTGCATGACCTGAATACCCTTGGACCATCATCTTTTGGCTAACCTTTTTCAAAATAAGTTTAAAGGACTTAAAGCTCCCACTTAAAGTGAATAATGGCATAATTTGATAGTTAAATTTAAGATGGTAGTATACGGTAGTTGAAAGATAAAAAGAATCTTAAAGTTTTTTTTACTTGAATGGAAGACTGTCTTACTCGAGCAAAAAATAAAGCATAAAGAAAGTACATTAACAATACAATAATCCCATAAAATGAAAGAAAAAACTAAAAAGAAATTCTTAGTGAAAATTCAAATTTATAAGATCATTCCTAAATATAGAAGAGGCATCATACCACATCAATAGGGACAAACACAGCTTGTGAAATAAGTGATGCTGACATGCCAGCAATTCCATTTGCAACAGCTGCCTGTGAAGGCTCTGATAATTTGGATGATTCAACAATTTTGAAAGCAGCCACTTTTGTTGTCTCTAATGCAGTGAGAAAGATAGTCCTAGCAGGAATAGCTCCAGTGATGACTGTGCCAAAACCTCTATAAAAACCAGGAATCCCCTCCATTCTCAATATACTTTTGATGACAGAAAATGCATCCCTCTCTAGAGCATCCCTGGATGCAACCTGTACCCTAGTCTTCACTACTGAAATAGGATAAAGTGCTCCCGTAATCCCAGTAAAGATTCCTGCTCCAACAAAGTAGAACTTAGTCTTATCGAGCCTGCAGAAAGATGAAAGCATTAGTGAAACTGAAAACTAAGTAGCTACCAACCATTCATATGAAAAGCAATTCGGGAGACATGTGAACATAAGTCAACATAAATTATGCACCTCAAATTCAATAGATAAAACTTCGCATCAGTCATTTTGGAAGTGATAGTTTCCATTGTTCCAACATGAACTTAAGCCTTAGAACACACTGTTAATACTACACACTGTACAATTCAGACCTATGCACCACACAACTTGTTTCTATTAACTTTTTCAAAAGGAAGAGGTCACAAGTCTCAATCTCATTTTCCGAGCATGATTAGAGTCCTAAACCCTATGCTACTCTCAAAATGTAATAAAGGCTAAACCCATTAAACTTTTAATCCTTGAACCATTGAAGAAAATCATAATGCTAACATAAACAAGCATAAAAGGGCTTTGTTTCATCCTAATCCCTCAGAAACTTCACGAGTACTGCAAGTTCCTACCTCTTCAGGAAATTTGCCAATAACTGATCAATCGCAGAAATTGGCCGTTCCAATAGAATATTGCTTATTAGACAACGTTTATTATCATCATTTTTAAAAATAATAATAAATCCGATTACATTTACATAAGAAAATGGGGATATTGGGGATAAGTGAGAACAATTAACAACCCCTAAAAAACAAAAAAAAAAATTAAAAAATTAAAAAATTAAAAACCACAACACTCAAAAGAGTTGCTGCATTAAACGTTCTTGTTAAATAAACAATAACTGTAATTAATGAAACATCAAAGAAAGCTTACTTGTCCCAGTTAACCTCAGTTTGTCCATACGGTCCACGACCTGATCCAAAACCGTTCATTGAGATTACTCGAGAATCACAATAAAAATATTTAAGATGATTTACTCAAAACCCTAACTCGAATTCGAAATGAACACAATAATTCTTGAAATTTATTCAAGAAGAGAAAGAAAGAACTCAGTAAACGTGGCTAGTTTCCGAAATAATGAGCAGAACTTTTCGCACAGACTTCTCTTCTTCTATTTAATGAACTTCAGAGAATAATATCCAAATCAAAGCTTTCTTGGGAAGAAAGCTGCGAAGAAGAAGAAGAAGAAGAAGAAGAAGAAGAAGAAGGAAGAATGCGGCGAACGCCTTTTGTGAACGCTTCCGCTATAAAAGTCATGAAAGGGAAAACGGTATTACTGATGGCTGCGTCTTCTCCTTTCGAAGAAACTGAACCACCGTCCCACTCAATTTCCTCCGTTCATTTCAGTGGAAATGAAAAAAAAAAATCATTTCTTATTTTAAACTCTTTTGAAGAATAAGATATTTTAATCTAAAATGTTAACTGTAATTAGACTATCTGTTTAGTAAGATATTTTTGTTATAAAAAGATGAGAAATATTTAATTTTCATATAAATGTTAATTGTAATTAGACAAATCTGTAGAGAGATATTTTTCTGCTAAGTAATACTTCAAGTCAACGATTTGTAAATTTAATACTTTAAGTGATATTATACCATAATATCGTAGACATGCAAATTTTGTTTATATATTTAAATATATATAATTAAATTTAATTATATATTTAAATATATATTAAAGATATTGAAAGATTTTGTTTTGGATGAGTGACACATGACAAATTAATAATCGATTGATTGTCGTTCTCTTCATCTATAAATATAGATAAGGAGAAGAAGCAAGTGAGGTGGAAAAATCAGAGGTGAAATCACTGGTGGCAGAAAGAAAAAAAGAAACTCCGATGATTCACTTTGGGGATCGTCCGAAGGGAATCGTCCATAGTTTCGAAGTTCAAATCTTTTCCAAGATCCAGCCCAAAACGGCCCTCGGAAGAAATCGAAATTCATTGGATTGAGACAAGCCCAAAATGCCCTCAGCTCCACGACGAAAAGAATCGGCGGAGAAATATAAAGATTCAAGCCCAACATCAAAATATATATTATCTTGTGACATTTTTATATTTTTGATTATTTATTTTGCAGATAATAATAATCGAAAACAGAAATTTTATTGTTCACAAATTTGACACGCTCAGTGGGATAATCTTTACCGCCCATCCCTTTTCGTCAAATATCATGGAGTAGAAGGAATGTGTTTGCAAATCTTAAAAAAAAAAAAAAATCAAACTCAAGGGGCAGATCATGCGATTTTGTCAAAAACTTCTTGACACGAGGATAAACTGTTCATATTGATACAAAAACTCATTGACACGAAGATAAACTGTCCATATTGATACAAAGACTCATTGACACGAGGATAAATTGTCCATATTGATACAAAGACTCATTGACACGAGTATAAAATGTCTACGAAGACTTTTTGACACGAGTATAAAATATCTACGAAGTCTCCTTCATACGAGTGTAAACTATCCGTAATATTGAACTATGCTAGACTTGATTCCTAAAACGTAAGGGATACGTATGAAGCTTAGAACAATAAAATTCTAAGTTCAGTCTTTGATTAAAAAAAAAAGTAAAAAACAAAGACAGAGAAAAAAAAGCGACAAAAAATGAAGAAATGAAAAGAAAGAGTAGAAAAAAAAAACGAGAGATAAAAATAGAAAAGAAAATAAAAGAAAAGTCCCAAAAAAAAGTGGTAAAAAAAAAAAAAATTGTATTTATCTACAAGTCAAATTCAATAATTCTTGAGATACATTGAAACTTGTTCACGTAATAATTCTTCAAATTAATCCTGAACAAGTTTCAAGGGGCAATTTGTAGACACTGAAATTTTATTTATATATTTAAATATATATAATTAAATTTAATTACTGGTGAAATCAGAGGTGAAATCACCGATGGCGGAAAGAATAAAAGAAATTCCGACGATTCCCTTCGGGATCATCCATAGTTTCGAAGAAGCTGCTGCGACGCATCCTCCTTTCGAGTTCAAGCCCAAAGGCCCTCGAAGTTCAAATCTTTTTCGAGATCCAACCCAAAACGACCCTCGGAAGAAATTAAAATCCATTGGATCGAGACAAGCCCAAAATGACCACAGATCCACAACGAAAAGAATCGGCAGAGAAATATAAAGATTCGAGCCCAACATCAAAATATATATTATTTTGTGACATTTTTATATTTTTGATTATTTATTTTAAAGATAATAATAATAGAATTTTTTTTTTTATTGTTCACAAATATCTTTTAAATACTTAAAATGATTTATTTTGTTATGAAGTAACTATTTTAACAAATTTAGAATAATTTTCGACAGTCCTTATACGGTTTAATTCTTATCTTTAGAAGAGGAATTTAATTTTTTTAAAACTAATTTTGATTTTTTTTTTAACTAAACAAAAAGCTTAATCATGGTTTTGTAATTTGTCTCTTATTATTATTTTTTAAAAGCCCGTTTTAAATAAGATATATATGTAATTTTTTTTTGGAAAATTGGTAAATTTGGTTCCTTAATTTATATAATTTTTGTGATTTTATACATATATATTTTATTTTTTTTGTATTATTTCATCCTTTAACTTAAGAATTTGGTAAATTTTATCACTTAATTTAATAATTTGGTAAATTTTATCCCTTAACTTAAAATAAAAAAATAAAAAATAAAGGGGTAAAAATGTAAATTTTAATACAAAATATTTTAATTTACTATTGTAAATATACATTTAATAAAAAAAATTTATATGTTACCAAAGATATTATATCATATATTTGTAAATTTATATTTAATAAATGTATTATTAAGGATGATATCCCAAAAATTATATAAGTTAAGGATGAAATTATCCAAATTATTAAGTTAAGAGATAAAATTACTAAATTATTAAGTTAAATGATGAAATTTACCAAATTATATAAGTTAAAGGATGAAATTTACCAAATCATTAAGTTAATGGATGAAATTTACCAAATTATTAAGTTAAGGGATGAAATAGTAAAAAAATAAAATAAAAATAAAATCACAAAAATTATATAAATGAATGAAATTTTTTTTTCTAATTTAGTTTTTTTTTAAAAATAATAATTAAACATAAGAATGATCCAATATCACAGGTTTGGTCCAATCCATCAAAAAAAGTATTGGCCCAAATATTTCGGGCTGGGATCACTGGAACTCTGAGAGGCCTAACGAGGGAGCCCATGAGTCCATGACAACTACACAAATTACATGGTTCCACCCGACTCAAATTCAAATTAATTGAAGCCTAATTATCAAAATAATAATAATAACTCTTTTTAATATAGATTTTTTTTTTTTTTCAGCATAGATATTTGGATCACCAAAAAATCATATGAATTTTATTTATTCTTAAATGCTTTTGATGATTTTCTAACCCATGTTTTATTCAATTATTCAAATAAAGAAGAATGAAGGATTGATTTATACCGAGACATGAAAAATCATTAGTAATATATTATTCTTGATAGATAAATCAAAAATTCAAGAAAAAAAAAATTATAATTGAATAAAATATAAAAATCGTCGGCTGTTGTGGAGGGAGTGGTAAAGTGCCACCCCACAACCTCTAGGTTGGGAGTTCGACACTCTATCCGTATAAAAAAAAAAAAATATATATATATATATATATATATATATAAACGAATTTGACCAAAATAACCATTCAAATAAATGGAAAACAAACCTACCAAGTGAGCTGGATTAGCACTGTATTCCAAATTCAAAACACCAAAGAAAGTAAAATCAGCAACCACCAAGAAGGGTAGCTTCTGGAATTTGTGTATTGACGAAAAATACCCCCCCCCCCAAAAAAAAACGGAAAACAATGATTATTGATTATACCATTTTTTTGGGTGAAAAAAAGTCGGGTATACTTGATATGACTATCTCAACTAAGGGAACCCAACAGTCGGAAAATATTCCGTTTACTTGTATAAGAGTCACAACTCGTTGAAATTAACCTCAACTTGATCACCCTAACTCTACATACATACGAGAGAATAAGGTTAAAGCCCACATAACCAAGGATTATTAATTCTACTAATAATTTGATTTTTCCTTTTCCAAATAATTAATATGTTGCGAAGAAAGGCTAAAAAGGTAAATTCATAATTGAAGCTTCCTCCAATCGGAACTTTAAATATAATGAATATTAGTGACGTTGATTACAGGAAAAGAACAAGTGACTGTGGACCCCACAAAATTTATTAAAATATTTGAGCACCGACACTTTTTTTTTTTTTAAATTGATGAACGATATCATTATCATAAAGTTTATAATAATCGCAAAGTTTCTAATTTTTATTTAATAAATAGTTAATAAACTTTTTTAGAAAATAATGTGCGACAAATCAATATTTTTTTTAAGAAGGAAAGTCTATAGCTGAGGTGCATTACATCAAGCAGCCCAATCAAAGAAAGAAAAAAAAAACACGCTCTCCTTATCATTTGTTTTTCTTCCTACTGTCGGCAGCACATTCTCCAGCATTTTTATCATAAATTACTGGTCTTTTTCCCCCCATTGATGTCTCGTGTTAACTACTAATCTTAAATAAATCTGTTTTATTCTGAATTAATAAGTTAGTATTATTGACTAAATAATGATTAATTATTAATTTTTGTTTTGATTTTGGACTCTGTCTAAATAAAAAAAGAATGAATGTGGGGTGGGTTAAAGAAATGTGACGACTTTTTGTTTTTTTTTTGGTTTTAAAGAAGTCTACTAAACCGCTTGGACAAGTTTGCCATGTGAGCGTAAGGCCAGCTGCTTGCCAGAGCTCACACACCACCGAGCTTAATTTCTTTGCTTTTTTTTTCTTCTTCTCTTTCCTCTTTCATTTTCACTCTCTTCTACTACTACAACTACTACTTCTTCAGTAATCAGTAGCAGATCTTGAAGCGGTGAAGACCAATCAAGAATTTCTGTCACTGAAAGAAATGGATTTCTTCATTAGATCTCTTTCAAGATTCACCATTTGTACCAGTTTGCTACTAATTTTGATTTCTTCTTTTAGTTTTACTTCAACAGGTACTGCATTCTTCTATTAATTATTAATTTTTTTTTGTTTTTTCTTCCTACTTTCTGCAAATTTTTGGGAACCCGATTTTTCTGGGAGTTAAGGAATGTCTAGACTGAGAAATTGGGTGTAAAAAATGTGGGGCTAATTTGGTGTGGATGATCAAGTTCGGATCTTTGTTTCTCTTAAGCTTATCTTTTATTGACATTAAGCGGTTGCAGTGAGATAAAGATTCCAATTTTTAGTTGCCTCTTTTAGATTATCTAGCGGGTGGTTTAGATATTTTTAGTTAAATTACCGGGAACTGATTTAGTATTCTTTCCTTAAATGGAGCTAAAATGGCTGGAATCGATTCTTTTCTATAATTATTTGAAGTTTCCTTCATGTATTGTATTAGCTATAATTTGATTTTTCCCTTTCTTTCTCGTTCTTGGTTTAATTATGACTATAGTTGTTGGATCCGTTTCTCTATTTTAGGCCAGGTTATCCTTTTTGGCTTCTCTCTTTCCTCATCATTTGACATTTCTTGTAAAGATTTGTTAGTAGTATTGGTTGCTTGCTGTTCTTCCGGAAAGAAGATTTTCTAACAAAATTGATAACTTTTTGGCTGCTCATTTCTCATAATGCTTGCATGAGATTCAGAAGAATTTTCTTATGAGGTTGACTTCTTGAATTGAATGTTCTCTCTTTCAATATGATTAATTTTACTCCGTTTTTCTTTTTCCAACTCCTACTGCAGATGCTTATGATGCGCTTGATCCCAATGGAAATATTACAATCAAATGGGATGTTATCACTTGGACCCCTGATGGCTATCTTGTAAGTGCATAGTTAATTTCCGCTCTTAACTCATGCGTGTGGCATAAAAATGCATATATTCTGACACCCAATGTTATTCCTGCCAACATCATATCTCATTTTATAATTCTTTTGAAATAGTTCTCAGCCTCTGTTTTGCCTCAGCAATCTTATTATGTCCGGGAAAATTTCTTGATGGACTTCATTTAGGTTTGATCCTTCATTGTTTTCTGTGTTAACTGCTTTACTGAGCTCCTTGTATTTCATATCTCCAGGCTGTTGTCACTATGTTCAACTTCCAGCAATATAGGCACATTCAAGCACCAGGTTGGACTTTAGGATGGACATGGGCAAAGAAAGAGGTGATATGGAGCATGGTGGGAGCTCAAACAACAGAGCAAGGAGATTGTTCAAGATATAAAGGGAATATACCACATTGCTGTAAAAAAGATCCAACTGTGGTTGACTTGCTGCCAGGGACACCCTACAATCAGCAAATTGCAAATTGTTGCAAGGGAGGGGTAATTAACTCATGGGCACAAGATCCTTCCAATGCTGCAGCATCATTCCAGGTCAGTGTTGGAGCAGCTGGAACTACCAACAAGACTGTCAGAGTGCCAAAGAACTTTACTTTGAAAGCACCAGGACCGGGATATACTTGTGGACCTGCTAAAATTGTTAAACCTACCAGATTTCTTACACAAGATGGAAGGAGGTGGACACAGGCTATGAGTAAGTCATCTCTCTCTATGCTTACTAGTTTTGATATTGATGTGCTTGCAAAGTTATTCAAGTGTATAGGTTAAGGTGGCGTGTAATTGTTGATCCTGGTTTTAACCGAGGTTATTGCTGTGCAGTGACCTGGAATGTTACATGTACATATTCTCAGTTCTTGGCTCAAAAGACTCCAACTTGCTGCGTCTCACTCTCATCATTCTATAATGATACAATTGTACCATGCCCGACGTGCACATGTGGTTGCAAAAATAACAGTTCTCAGCCTGGGAGCTGTGTGGAGTATGCTCCTATTACACACTTCAGCCATTTTTCTTTTTCTAATTTTTGACCTTTTTTAAGTCCCTCAACATTTTACTTTCCATTTTTGCAGCCCTGATGCACCACATCTAGCTTCAGTTGTTTCAGATCATGGGAAACCCAACTATGCTCCTCTTGTCCAGTGCACTAGTCACATGTGTCCTATACGGGTTCACTGGCACGTCAAGGTCAACTACAAGGAATACTGGAGGGTCAAGGTGACCATAACAAACTTCAATTACAGGATGAACTATACACAGTGGAATTTAGTTGTTCAACATCCCAACTTTGACAACCTTACTCAGATATTCAGCTTTAACTACAAGTCATTAACTCCTTATGATGCAATAAGTAAGTAATTATTATCTTTGAAAGATCTTTTATTTCTTAAAAGCTGTTGTGTTCATCAGCAAATAGAATTGTCTATGGTTTGGTCTGCAAATCTATTTGGAGGATTCAACCTCTTTGGTGGATATTATCATTTCTTTTGGGCAGACCACCGTCTTTCCTTTTGGGTGGTAGTGTGGTGAAAGAATGTTGATTTATAGCAGTGGGAATAGAATATAAAACAAAGTTTTTTTTTTTTTTAATTTGGATATTTATGGATGCATGCATATCTCAAAATCTTTTTTTTTTTTCATTTCAACAGATGATACTGCCATGTTATGGGGAGTGAAATTCTACAATGATTTGCTCACATCAGCTGGTCCTCTTGGAAATGTTCAGTCAGAGTTTCTATTCCGGAAAGATAAATCAACTTTTACATTTGACAAGGGCTGGGCCTTTCCTCGAAGAATCTACTTCAACGGTGATAACTGTGTGATGCCACCCCCAGATTCATATCCATATTTGCCAAATGCCAGTTCTCGACGAGATGTATCCATCACTTTGCTAATAAGCACCCTGTTATCCACTTTGGCATTCTTTTATGCACGTCTATAAGGTGTCTCTGTTGTTTACATTTCCTCAAATAGTTACTCGATCAACAGTAGTGCCAATATTAGATCTGGGGAAGGCAGTCGGATAGTTGGAAGATACTACACATTCAGTTCAAGCGCACCAACTTGGGGTTATCATTTATCACATACTTTATTGCGAAGGTTGGTGAATTTGTGGATGTTCCTTCCCTATGTTATAGTTGTGTACCACACATATTTGCTACTGTGCCAAAACACATTGTTTATACATATTGTTATAGTGGCAATAAAACCATAAAATCCAGAAATGGGGCTGATTGCAAGTTGTGTTTACTTGTGTAATTTTTGCAGAAATTTGTTTTAATTGTTTCATATCAATTTGTTAGTGTTGTTTTTATGTGGAGATGAGATACATTCACAATACACGTGTACTTGTTGTAGTACAAACATATCGTTCTTTTTGCCTCTGTATTTCTATTTTCTCAACTCATTAATGGTGTGAGTGATTATAGCTTTGTTGGATTTGTCCTGAAAAACTTAAGTGGTTCCCATTTGCCTAGTCTAAAAGAAGTAAAGAACACACATCTATATGTATATATATCTACCTGTAGCTTTCGTTTCTTCTGTAACAAGGTTCATCTGATTCAAAATTTCTTGGGAACTATGAAAAACTAGGAAAAAACAATCACCAAAACACAATCAATATGAGAACTAATGAACACATCCATGTAGAGAAGAAGGAGACTAGGTTCTGGTGTGCATAATTTGGTAGGAATGGGTACGTGTCAGGAGGGGGCAGCATGCATTCCTCCCCGTTAAAGTATATTTTCCTTGGAAATGCCCATCCTTGCTTAAATGTAAATGTGTTCATGTCCTTCTGTAGCAGTACCTCTGATTGAACATTTCCAGAAGGTCCAGCTTCCATTAACAAATCATTGTAGAATTTCATCCCATAGAACATCCCTGTATCATCTGCACATATATAATTAAAGAACAAAATCTCCTTGTTCAGTAATCCATCTATTATAGAATATAATTCTCGATTCATCATCATAACATATGAAACTTACTGATGGACTCATAAGGAACCAGTGGCTTGTAATCAAAGCTAAAAACTTGAGTTACATTGTTGAGATTTGGATGCTGAACAACAAGAGTCCACAGTGTGTAGTTGAGGCGATAGTTGAAGTTAGTAATTGCTACTTTCACTCTCCAGTACTCCTTGTAGTTCACCTTGACATGCCAATGTACCCGAACTGGGCACATATGGTGAGTGCACTGTAGAAGTGGCGCGTTGTCTTTCTTAGGAGTGTTTATTCCAACCTTGTTCAGAAGTTTTGAATCACTCCTGCATCATCACCAATTATTGTGTTTAGGTTATTTTTCCAGTAACACAATATACAATGTTTGCCTGAAAGAGGATAAGTTTTAGTAGCTTTACTTAATGCATTTGTTCTTATTTTCACAACCACATGCACAAGAAGGGCAGGGTGTGATTGTCTCGTTGTAGAATGAGGAGAATGAAACACAGCAACTGGGGTGTTTCCTTGCCAGAAACTGGGAATATGTGCAGGTCACATTCCATGTCACTGCAGAGAATTCCATTCCAAGAAGAAGTATCAAAATGGATAGTCAGATGATCAAAACTATGAAAAGAAAAAGAAAGAAAAGAAAGAAGGGGTGGGGTGTGCTTACTCAAAGACTGAGTTTTTCTGCGACGATCAGGAGTGAGAAAGTTAGTTGGGGGTACAATCTTAGCAGGGCCACAAGTATAACCAGGTCCAGGACCAAACAGAGTGAAGTTTTTGGGAAGCTTGACAGTCTTGTTAGAAGTACCAGCTTGGCCAATACTTACTTGGAAAGAAGAAACAGAAGCAATGGGATCTTGCCCCCAAGCTGCCAACACACCACCTTTGCAACAATTGCTGAATTGTTGATTGTAAGGAACACCAGGAAGTAAATCCACCACAGTTGGGGTTTTCTTGCAACAATGTGGGATATTTCCTTTGAACTTTGAACAGTCTCCTTGTTCTGTTGTCTGTGCTCCAACCATAGACCATATTACTTCTTTCTTAGCCCACGTCCATCCTAGTGTCCACCCTGGGCTCATTATATGCCGATACATTTGAAAATTGTTCATTGTCACAACAGCCTGCACCAAAAATAAAAAAACACACAATCAATCCTACCAATTTTTCCATTACATTCAGTTTGTATCGCATAAAAATTACACGAGGAAGAGGAAAACAGAGTACTCACCACGTAGCCATCTGGTGTCCAAGACATTATATCCCATTTGATTGTTATATTCCCATTAGGATCCAAGGGATCATAGGCAGCTGAAATTCCAGAATTTTTTTCCTCCCATTAGTTTAGACAACCAATATGATATAATATATATAAAAGAATGAAAGTTTACCTGCACAAGAAAAGAGGAGTAACAAGAAGCCAGCAGCTGCAACAAGACTTCTCATCTTTTTCTTCCTCCCGCAGGATTGTGTGTAGCTAGTGAAATTGTCTCGAAGGAACAATTTTGCTCAAACTGGATTCCAATTTTGCTGGAAATTCAACTGGGATTCATTACACATAAAACAAGAACCAAACTAAACAACCAAAGTTTCAGTTTTTAGTTAGTTGGAAGATTTGCAAGAAAATAATGAAGAAGAGGAATGGGATTGGGAAGCAGAAAAAGATGGTTCCTTTTTTTTTTACCAACTGGTAGGTGTTGATTTTATCACTCAATTCTTCCTCTATATACTACTGATGTTGTTGTTGTTGTTAAAGAAAGTTTTTTTTTTCTTCTGTATCTTTGAAGCAAAGGTTTTGATGAATGGGAGAAACGCGCGGGAGATTTTCTTTTTGTTGGTTTGATGGGTGAGTAGTACGTAGCAACGGTTTTTTGGTAATAAAATGGGATATTTAATTAATAGAAATTTGATAAAAATAATTAAAAAATTAATAGTCTGTTATACCGTCATTACCAATTCTGGAATCATCTCCCCATTCAAATCTACTCAAAATTAAAAATTAACATTCCTTTCGTTATGTTTATTTATTTTTGTATTTTTGTGATACCTTATCCCACATCGAAAGAATTAATAAATAAGTTTATAATAAATACGAATAACATATTACATACATATAAGTAGATATGATGACGCATTCAGTTGATGAAGATCAGTTGGTTGTCACCTACCGCTTTTTATAATTTCCATTTTTTATAAAAATAAAAAAGAAAAAAAAAGTTGCCACGTGTAAAATAAATGAGAAGGAAGAGAAGTAGAGTTGGAATGAAGTAAAGAATGAGTTCTGACACAAAGACGCTTCAACTATATGCCTCCTCAGAACTCCATCTCCAATTTCCAGCTGTACCAATTCATTTTTCCTTTATTTTATTTTATTTTAATTTTCCAGCTGTGATTGTGATATTTAACAACTGTTTGAAAAAATAGTTCTTGGTGTAGATGTCTGAAATTCATCTTTTCATTAAATTATTTGATATTTAGAAAATAAATTTATTTGTATTATTAAATTACATTAAATTCAAAATCATAGTCTAAAGTTCATCATCACAAGATTGTAATTATATTAATTAATTAAACTATAAAAGAGTAAAGATTAAAATAATAATAATAATAATAATACCAATAGTTGGTTGGTTCAATAGCGCATGAGGTCTTAGCTTGATAGGGGAACCACGATTCGATCCCCCACAACCGCGATTGAGAAGAGTTTAAAGTCCTAATCTCTGGATCCGCTCCAAATTTAGATTAATCCACACGTGTAGATTCGGATATCGGATGCTTAAGTAAAATAATAATAATAATAATAATAAAAAGAACCAAACGAAAATGAAGAAGCCCACCGGATATAATTGGGCTTAAAATTAATAATTTCTAGATGGGCCCATTTAAGAATGTCAGGCCTAAATTGAGAAATTGGGCTTTTGAAAAGAGAGGATTTAAGAAGACGAGCCCATTTTTGAATCCCATGAACAGTAGAATTGAAAGCCCAATATATACAATTCACAATTCACTCAATTTAAGCCTTTCTCTCTGGATAATAGATAATTTAAAAAGAATCATATATATATATATATATATATATATATATATATATATATATATATATATATATATATATATATTTTTCTTAAGCATCCAGTATCCGAACCCACACGAGCCGGCTAATCCGAATTGGGTCCGGGGTGCACTCGCAAAGTCTAATTGGTTGAGGGTCCGACCAAAAACTTTTTAATGTGGCGCTAACCACCTCAAATGGATTGCCCTGATGAGAAGCTTTAGGAGTCCGCTTACCAACTCTCTCAAACTGCTAGGTTAGAATCATATATTTTATTCATTAAATAATTAAAATTTTATATTAATAAATTTGTCATGAATCATATTTTCTTCTAAATATAATATTTTAATTTTCACATTTAAAAATATATATAATATAAGATAAGTCCTCGTATAAGTGTTTTATATAATTCATAATCATATTGTCAACAGAGAAAATTCAACCCAAATAACCACATCATTCCTCGTTATCAAATTATAATTTATATATAAAAAAAAACAAACACGAGTAAAACTTTTCAAGAAAGCTTAATAAAAGGAAAAAAGAAACAGAAGTTGGACAACAGAGTTCATGGTACTAATTAATAATAATATTTACCCAATCAAAAATTTAGGTAAATATATGAAGAAATGAAAATAAAGAGAGAGAAACAAGAGGCGAAGCACCTGGTTTTCCAATTAAAGGGTCAAAACTTCCAATTTCCATAGCCCACTGAATATGCAGATTAATTTCGTTCCAAAGTTTACCTTTGAAAACTGCCTCATTGGTCCACCCAATAATCCTCATCCAAATTATTCAATCTAATGGAAAAATGGAGCTCTATCCCCATGCACCTTCCATATATATATATATATAGATACGCATATATACCAAACTCAGCAATCTTCTTCATTACACCAATCTCTCTCTCTTCTAAAGATCTTTCTTCATCGTGAGCCATCAAATGGGACGTTGGGTGAAACCAGAGGTATATTTATATATATATATATGGTTAACTTATATAAGTTATAAAAAAGTTCATTTGCATGTAATTAATTTAAAACTCTATATAGTGTTTTGGTACTAATAGATAATTAAACAGGTGTACCCTCTTATGGCTGCAATGACATTCGTTACTGGGATGTGTGTTTTCCAGCTTACCCGAAATGTTTTCTTGAATCCTGATGTCAGGTAAAAAAATTAACATACATATATATATATATATATATATATATATATATATATATATATATATATGTATATATGTATATGTATGATACATATAATGGTGTGTTAAAAACTTGAGGGTTGGACCAGCGATAAGATCTCCGAGATGAGCAGTAAACCCGAACATCTTGAGATTGAATTCCGATACCAATCCCCTCATGGTCATCGAACTTGGGGGTTAACCACTTGAATTAACCGAGGTACACTTGAGGGAAACTCCTTGTCGAGCCTGTGTACCCCAGGATTATATATATAATGGTGTGTTAAGTAGTTTTTTAAATATATTAATTAATTTGGTGCAAATTATTTTTATTTCCCATCAGAATCAACAAAAGTCATCGACAAACAGCTGTTCTTGAAAACCAAGAGGAAGGAGAGAAATACACACAGCATGGCCTTCGCAGGTTTCTTCGCACTCGTCCCCCGGAGGTTATGCCAGCTCTCAACCGTTTCTTCTCCGGCAAATAATTCATCTACACCATATTTATTTATAATTAATTACATCAAACCCCCTTTTTATTTTTTTCCCCTTTGTTATTTGAATGCAGAAAAAATAGTATATATAAAAAGTGACTACATATGCTTGTATTTTACCATCATTTTCACTTTTTTACCCTTTTTCTTTTCATTAATTTTTGTAAGATTGAAAAAAGATTGGACCTTGATTGGATGTGTGGTCCTTGCTTTATATCTAATGTCACAAAAGATTTTGGGTGTTAATATACTAGTATGTTTTTTTTTTTGTTTTCTTTGGCATAAATTCGAATTAGCTGAACAACAAAAAAAAAACCCTCAAAATTCCAAATGGGTATACATATATATATGCAAAGAAAAGAAAGGTGTTCGATAGCTTTAATGTTGCACAGGCATGGATTCATTTCATTAGAGAAGCTCGGTAAACTAACAAACCAACCAATCTTACGTGATATTATTTTATTATATATATATATATATATATATATATATATATATATTCTTATTTTAATTGGACGGTATAACTCAGCAAATAACAAGGTAGGGGGAAAAAAAAAATCTATAAAACCGGCATTACAATGTCCAGAAAACATTGGGAAATACGTTACGGTTACGGGGGAGAACAGTCTGAAAGGAAGAGCAGTCAGCAATAGCAATTAGCAAAACGTCCAAAATATGATTCCCCTGTAAATAGGAAAGTAAAAAAAAAAAAAAAAAAACACTTTGGCATGATTTGATTTACTTTCCCATCTTGATTTGACAATCTCCATATTATAATTACTCTCATTTATTCTAATCCTTTTAATTAATTATACTACATTCCTCTTTTGCAATTCCCTTAAAAGTGGTAGTGTACCACCTGGATTGTGGATTTATTGTCCAATTCTATTCCAACCATTTTTTCCTCAGCCATAAAAATCAAGAATTAGCAGCAGTTTCCGAAACCCATGTATGTATGCCAGGATAAAGATAAAACCTGTGAGTTTCGTCGTAAGTGTGTCAAGTCAGTTCATTTTAATCTTGTTTGTCGAATTCATCTTCCTGAAAAATCCCCTCAATGGCTATTGAGAAAACCTCTGGTTTTATCGTTCTTCTTCTTCTGGTCGCCATCGAAGTTGCCGAAGCCTGCTCCAATGGAACCTGCAAGGTATAACACTTCAAAAAAAAAAAAAAAAAAATCGATCGGTATTCTCATTGGATTGATTATGGGATAAGCAACAGTTGTTCTGATTGGTGCAGATTGGAGATGACTGCGCCTTTGATTCAGATTGCCAAGCTGGACTTCATTGCTTTTCTTGTCCTGCTGGGTTTTCGGGATCTAAATGTGTCAGATCAACTGCTACGGACCCCTTCAAGTTAGTGGTAAAACTTAATTTTCCCATTCCATTTCCCTTTCTCTCTCTTTTCTCTATGTTAAAGTTAGGCGAACTAATAAGTGAAAAAACGTTGTTAAACGATATATATATATATATATATATATATATATATATATTAAATTATGTTATGTGATTCTGAGCAGAATAACTCCTTACCATTCAACAAATATGCTTTCTTGACAACTCATAATTCGTTCGCCATTGATGGAGAGCCATCTCACACCAGAGTTCCAAGAGTTACCTTTACCAATCAAGAAGACAACGTTACCCAACAGCTAAATGTGAGTCACAATTTAGTTTAATGTTTATGTTAAAAAGAAGTCACCTGTAGCACTATTATCAATTGAGAACTCTGGTAAATTCATAGAATGGAGTTCGAGGACTGATGCTAGACACGTACGATTTTGATGGTGATGTATGGTTGTGCCATTCTTTCAAAGGCCAATGCCATGACTACACTGCATTTGTGAGTATTATTACTTTCTCACCTCTGTATTTATATTGAATGCACATAAAAGAAGAAGAAGAGAACTCAAGGTTTCTTCTTCCTTTTTTTTTTTTTTTTTTTCAAACGGATAGGAACCAGCCATAGATACGTTGAGGGAGATTGAAGCCTTTTTATCTGCCAATCCATCAGAAATTGTGACAATCATCTTGGAAGACTATGTTCAAGCCCCAAATGGATTGACCAAAGTCTTTACAGCTGCAGGGCTGATCAAGTACTGGTTTCCACCGTCCAAGATGCCCAAAAATGGCCAAGATTGGCCACTCGTTAGTGACATGGTAGCTAACAATCTGAGGCTTGTGGTTTTCACTTCCATTAAATCCAAAGAACAGAGTGAAGGAATAGCTTACCAATGGAATTACATGGTTGAAAACCAATGTAAGATAAGCCATGCCATGCCTTCAATCAAATTTTCTGTTCTCACTTCTCACCACTCTATCCATTTCCCTATATACCTTGATAATATCAAAACAGATTAAAGACTTACTGCACCTGTTTCAACTTGTAGATGGCGATGGCGGGATGAAGGCAGGAGACTGTTTTAACAGGGCAGAATCATCTCCTCTTAATGACAACACTAAATCTTTGGTGTTGGTAAATTTCTTTAGATCAGTGCCTCTGAAGCCATTAGCATGTGTACAGAACTCACAAGACCTCAGTAATATGCTTCAAACATGTCATTCAGCTGCTGCAAATCGATGGGCTAATTTCCTTGCCGTTGATTATTACAAGGTATAAACTATTTCTTCCTCCATTTGTTCATCCACTTGGTTGCAGAAGGGGTCATTTCAACAAATCCACTGATTTTTCTGGTAATGTTTCTCATGTTATGATGACAATGAGCAGAGAAGCGAGGGAGGAGGAACATTTCAGGCAGTGGACACCTCAAATGGTGAACTGTTGTGCGGAAGCAATGATGTGCATTATTGTGCTGTAAGTACAAAAGAATAATATATCCAAGTTCTTGAATTAATACAAAAAAGCTGCAAACCTGTTCAATATATAAACAGACTTTTAGCAAAACAATAGAAAAATCAATCAGCATTGTTTGGCATATTTGCTAAAGTGCATCACAGAAATATGGTGTGGATCAAAGTCCACATATTGAATCAATCCTAATACAAAAAAGATAGTAAGTTCACAGATAAGAAGTTTTCAAAATAGTTGCTATGTCTTAAGGAGTTGGCCTAAGTTCGTATCTTGATACCCATCTATCACTATCTGAGACAAACATATCTTTATCATTTTCTCAAGTACGAGCCCAAACTATTGGATAATGAAACCAAACTTATTAAGCCCAAAAGGTGAAGCCCAATAATCTCAAGCAAGAAAGACAGAGTAAAGGGCCAATTAGATGCACATGAACGGCTAAAAACTAACGCGCTACTTTGGGAGAGGAAGATTTTGGATAGTCCCTGTTGTGAACTCTGCGGGGAAGATTTTGAATCTTCACTTCACTCAGTACGTGATTGCTGGGTACCTAAAATGGTTTGGAAACAACTGCTACATGCACCGTCAGATGCACGTTTTTGGGCCGAAATGGATATCCAAAAATGGATTATGATGAACCTGCGGGGTGAAAGGAGGGAAGGCTATCCAAAGAGTAGTTGGGCCTATGTTTTCAGACACGGGATCCTGGAGATGTGGGCATGGAGAAATCGTCAAATTTTTCAAGAGGCTGCTCAACCAAATCCAACAAGTATAGCTGGTTGGATTTTGAGGAAAACCATTGAATTAATTAGTACCTTTGATAGGTGAATCTTGTGTTGGATTTGTTGGCTATTTTGATAGCATTTGTACAGCTTTGTGTTATTATTATTAATATAATACCCCATTTAAGGAAAAAAAAAAAAAAAAAAAAGAGGGCCAATTAGAGGCTCCTTTAAAATGGACCTCCATGACAAACATTATCCATTACAAAGTTTACATTTAAGAGAAAGCAAACACTCATAATAAATTACCATTGGGTTTCTACATTTAAGGTCACATAATCTAGGTGTGGAGCATGTGATTAGGTAGACGTAGGAAGTATCCAACACATGCTAGCAAGAGCTACAGCATTAACAAAAGTGATAAAAAAAGAAATAAATATTTGAAACCTACTTATATAATCTAATGTATGATCAGGTGTTCATATTATTACAGGATATCAGATCCGAATGATTAACCTAATCCTACTTTTAACGTGCAAAACTAGATGGCCTTCATGTTATTGGATGATCCATGGTTCCTATTATATTCCCCTACCTATATATATATATATATATATATATATATATATATATATATATATATATATATATATATATATATATATTACTATGATTATATTAAACTTCCCCTTCTTTTTCTCTCATTCTTCCCATTTATAGCAGTCTAAAGGATAAAATATTTGTGTTGACATCATAGCATTTGATAGTTAAATTCTTCCCCACCCCCCAATGCAACAATTAGTCAAGAATGTTTTGAGACCTGAAAATCCTTAATTTCTGGGAATAATTTTTTTTTTTTTTTTTTTTTTGGGGGGGGGGGAGAGTATTGTTGTACGTATAGATAAACAATTGCATGGTATATAACTACAAGTTGCATGTAGTTTTCAAGACAGCCAATGGAGAAAGAAAAAACTATGCAAAAATCTTTTATCAGAATCTTGCTTTAGGTCTTCTTCTTCTAGTGAAAAGGAGTGAGCACATGAGTTTAGTAGAAGATATATGTTAAGCCAAGGAAATAAGTTCATACTGGACAATGACTAAACCCAGGAAAGTCCATATCAGTTTTGAAGAAAGAAAAAAACCTCTGTATTCTTTGTAGTATATAAATGATAGAAATGTCCTTCATTATTATTATTATTATACTATTAAAAAAGTAGTAATTTCCATTTTAAGGTCCCCCACTTCCTCGGGCACCATGAAAGACATTCACATAGAGTCTAAGATATAGGACAAATGAACGTGTGTGATCCCGACTTTCCTCCGTATTATTTCCTATTGCAAGAAAAGTCATTTCTATCCATGAAAATTTTAATTGTATATTAAATTAGTATAGGAGAAAAACTGTTACTACCCACGGGGAGTTTAGAGGGAAATATTGCGGAAGATCCTTTTTTGTTGGGAACAAAAGTGTAAGTAAGGTTTTTAGGAGTGGGTTTTGAGGGTTGAAAAAGAAAAGTCAGGTGTTGTAGTCAATCTTGTGATGATTTATCGTACCAAGGACGATTACAATACTGAAGAAGAAAAAAGAATGGGAATGGGAATCCCACGAGGGGGGGATGGGGATGGGTAAATATGAAAGAATGTGTGCAAGTAACATGCAGTTTGTGTACCTTTTGTTTCTTCCATTCTGAGATGAGTGAAAGAGAAAGAGAGAGAGAGAGAGAGAGAGGAAGAAGGCCCCCACAAAAAAGAAAGAAGGATTATCAAGTTCATACCCAAATGTGGGCAAGGAGTCACCGGATCACATGGAGAAGTACCTCACTTAGGACGTAAAGAGTAAAAGGGGTACGTTCAAAAAATTAAAAAAAAAAAAAAATTGTGTGGGCTGAGAAAGGGGAAGAAATTTAAGGTATTGAATCCCAAACAAGAAGGGAAAAAAAAATATGAAAAAGAAATGAGAAGAAACAACAGCAAAGACAAGCACTAAAAGGCATCAAACAAAATGGAATGGGGACCTTTTACACATGGGGGTGGGGGTGCCTTAATGGTATAGTACTACATAGTCTGTGGAGCCAACCAAAAGCTAAAAAGATTCCTTTTTTCTTTGCAATTTGTTGGTTGGAAGCGCACACTTTGGGGGCAAACCCTTCTACATTCCTCTGTTATCTAAAAAAAACATACTAATAATCTTCTCATTTATCTAACCAAACCATTCCCTTAATTAATTTTTATGGGTTCCCAGTATTCTTATAACTTATTGCTACTCTTTTCCATTTTTCCGGATCCCCACCAACGATCCCTGTCTGTCTTCCTTCATCTTTCATTATTTTTTTATGTATATTAAAGAGGGAAAAGGAATGAGAATGTCTTTCAACTTTCAAGACTGTAATCCATTATGTCCATTTTTATTTTTTGCTGGCATTAATTTTCTCAAGAAGCTAAACTTTCCCCCTTCCCCTTAAAAGGAAAATGAACAAAAAATGCTTATTCTATATAAGCGTTTTAGCAGCAGGCAGCCACCTAATCCAAAGAATCCAGATAACTAATTATATTTCCATGTAAAGTTACTTTCCTTCTATACTACACATGAAGAGAAGAGCAACAAGGTAAAATGCCCGAAAACCAAACTGGTCAAAACCCTTCGGCTCTTTCCCCCAGACATATTCTTAGTTGTTCTTTCTTCCTACAAATTCAAAGTTACAGAGGGAAAAAGAGACAATTTCTGAATATATGACCATAAACAGAACACGTGAGAGCCTAAAGACCACCAGCTATATGTTATGGTAATCCAGCCACATTTTTTCGGTTATGGGAAAAGCTCAAAGCTCAAGACACTACTTTTAGAGTTGAAAAATTTTCTTTTAACACACTTGAGAAAGGGTAGGTATCAGAAATAACTCCCTGCAACCTACCATATACCTTTACACTTAATATGCAATCAATCACTTCTTTTTTTTTTAATAATAAAAGATAATGATAATAATAATAATAAAAAAAAGGAGGTTTGAGCTAAGACAGTAAAATGTTATGTATTGAGTTAAAATTCGCCTCGAATTTTCTAATAATTCACAAGCATTGAAAGCACACCCAAAACAGTTGAAAGGAACGAGGATTCGTAAGTTAGTAGTTATTAGGGGATAAAAGAGGCAGTTGGGAAGGACAAGTGGGGAAGAGGTAAAATTTTCTGAGGTAAAAGGTAGGAAAAATAAATAAAGAAGAAAGAAATGGCAATGTAGCAGACAACAGGGCTGCAGAAAAACCAGAGGTAATGGACCATATACCACGGTGGTTGACAATGACACTAAGCAAAAGTGAGTCATCTTTTCTTCCATGTTTGGGTTCGAAACACTTTTTCAATAAATATGCTTCAACTAAAATACCATTCATTTAATTTCAATTACTCCCTCCCAAATAATGCTCTTATTTTACCTTTTAAATAGAATTTCTAAATTATTTACCTTATGAAAAAGATTATAATTATTTACCTTTAGGATCTCATTCATATATTTTCATGTAGACTAATAATTACCAAAAAAAAAAAAAAAATTCATGTAGACTAATTAAATGTGTTAATACAAGTATTATTATTATCCGGAAAAAAAAAAACTAATCTCCTCTATTGATAAAGAGGTAAATAATTTCAGTAAATTTTTTTAAAAATAATAATAATTCAAAGATCAATCTATTTGGTAATACTACTTCAACAGAACATTTTAGAAAACACTATTTAAATATAAACTATTCATTAAGGTTATCGAGAATTCTTTTAGAGATTTTCTAATACATTTATCAAAAATAATGAATTAAATTGACAACTCCATCCCCTTAATTTAAAAAAGAATAGGAAAAAAAACCGGAAAAGACAAGAATGCATTGGGACTGGGATGGTAGAAAGAAAGAAAAATATCGTGATTTTGCAGAAAATAATGTAAAGAGACAAAATCAATCAATTCACTGAATAAAACGAGTGCACGTGGACTCTTCCTTACACACGTGCACCCAATCATCTTATTGGAAACCAACCCTACACTCTTTCTCCCTTTTCCCTTCCTCTTCCTCTTCCTCCTCCCCTTCTTCTTCCTCTCTCTCTCTCTCTCTCTCTCTCTCAAGATAAGACCTCCGCTGATAACGATGATGAGAAAATGCAGAAAGGAAAATAAATAAAAAAAAAGGGGTCACGGCTATCTTTTTCGAAATAATTTTTGCCACATAATCAAATTCTTTTTAGGTACAAAAAGGCTCAATTATTAGCAACAAATTTGATTTGGATTGGAACCCTGTACTTACTGTCTAGTTTTTTTTTTTTTTTTTTTTTTGAAATATGAAAGCAACAATCCTCAATATATATATACGTACATATAAATTGAAATTTAAAAATTTAAAAAAAAGGGAAAAAAAGGAGAGGGGAAAGACTGTTTTGGAGTTGCTGTTGGAATTGATAACTCAAAAGACAGACCAACTGCTGAGCAACAGTCGGTGGATTAGGAATGTTTTTCATGACAAATCAGTCTCAATTCTAACCATATAATTGGGATTACAAGTTTGGCACGCTTATCGCTATTAGATGGTGGCATTATAATTGGTGAATCATCACAAGATTAAGACAAGTCCCAAAGTTTTGATGCCATGACCAATAAGATAAGCTTACTTCTTACTACTTGATTTTTATGCTAAGAAAATCCATTCATTTACTCCATAAAAAGACAAAAAATCGCCTACAATCAATGTTTTCAAAATGTCTTCAGCAATTATTAAAACCTTTTATTTTTCATTGAAAAAAAGGGAAGAAAGAAGTTGTTTTAAAAATGAACAGGTAATCAATTACATTTTTTCCATATGAAAGTTAAATCATTCTAGAAAAAGATCACTTTCTTATTATTATAATTGTGGTGGCTATGTTAACAATTATATTGTAGATATACAAGTATAGCACAAAGGGAGAGGGGGAGAGAGAGAGATAGAGAGAGAGAGTTTCCACTGAATGAGAAAGGGGAGGAAATAATAGGAGAGGGGGAAGAGAGAAAAGCCAAGAAGCAAAAAGCACAAGAGAACAAAAGAGAGGCCCTCGTGCAACTCTGAGGGATTTCAATGTACATCACACATTTAATGAAACAGACGGGGGTGCTTTCAGCTGCATGTGTGCGTGTGGGTAGACATTCCTCGTCTACCTGTAGCTTGTCCATCCCTTTTTTTTTTTTTTCTCTCTACATTATTAATATACGTAACCTTTTTGCAGCCTATTGATTGCATCCTTTCTGTAGTTCGTGCACTTTAGATTTTTTTATTTTTTTATTTTTTTTCACCTATGTGCTATCCTTCACACATCCCTATCTTTTTTTCCCCCTTTCTGCCCCACACACAGAACAGAAAAGAAAAACAAACATAAATGTACCATGGTTAGTGTTTAATGTCCTTGGACTCACCCCCATCCCTCCCTCCACCTCCCACTGTAAAAGCTTTAGTTAAAACTCCACCTATCATGGATTATGTGTTTAACTTAACCATACATGCTATCTAACAACAATTAATCCTTCCTTCATGTTGAAAAGGATAAAAATAAAATACTAGCAAATTAATTAGTCAATTTACAGTATAGTTCTCTCTCTTGAATTATAGCAGTAGTAACTGTTACCAATTTATGATTGAGATAATTTTGCAATCACATGTCGGCAAGATGGCCTAAATTATGAGATTGTGGTAGTTGGGTATAGGGGAGGGAGAACAGGGAAGAACAACATGTGAATAAAAGGTGTTGATTTAGCCATTTGTCAATTGCAAGACTAAAGAAATGTTCTGATTCAAAGGAAAACCAAAGTTGAACTAGCAAAATTTTCCATTTTCTGATATAGGAATAGAATAGAAGAGAATAGAATATACTCCTTGATAAAGACATCATCTTATCAGACCAGATTCTTATTATTGTAATGCATGTAATCCAATGATGTATCGGATTCAAATGATTTGCACCAAACAGACAGAAGGTTCCTCCAAAAGTCTGAGATGGAAGGGTATCATAATACAATGTTCATTAATCATTAGATATAGATGCACAAAATCACCTTGCCAATTCAACATGTCCTTCATTGGTTGAACACACCATCAACCCAAATCATTCATACGTCCCAAAAGAATTCTCTCCACAAAGTAGTAGTGGCCTCTAATTTTCTATTCAAACCTCTTCCTCACTTCTTATTTTCCCTCCCTATGCCAGTCAAGAATCACGTTAGTTTCTTCATTTTTGTTTTTGGCATAACCTCCAACTTTTATTTTACTTTTTAATGGTTTTCTTTTGTCTCTTTAGTAACATCGGAAGATGATCTCTCTTTTTTTTTTTTCCTTTTTTTCCCCTTAAGAGAGAGAAAAAAGAAAATCAGCAGATATATCATTTGCAGTCAAGATTTGAGCCAAATCTCCAACTAGTCCGTTTACTTACGTGTCAATTTTTGTTACTTATTCTCCCAAATCCCACTACCACTTTTCCCCTAGTAGTGTAGAGTAGGTTTAGATATAAAAGACAATACACTCCGGGAAAATGAATACATGCATACCACCATGAAAAAGAGAGAAGCAGTAAGAGTAAGAAGAAGGATTTTGTTACTTGAAATTGAGAAGGGAGGGTAATGGGAGAGTCATGTCAGATCCCTTTCCAAGGATCTCTTCATGGATCCACGCATTTGTTCAAGTCGCCATCCAATCTACCTTTTATGGCACACCAAGACAAAGGTATCGGCTTCGGCTGAAAGTCAACAAACAAAATGAGAGGAGAAGAGATAATAAAGAAATTACAAGACAAACCACGTCTCCTAATGAATCATCTGATCTCACCAACTGATAAGACAGGTCAAGAATGTACAATTTGTGTACGGAAATAAACCACAAACCCTATCTTGCCACTCTTTTGTTCTAATTCAGTATTAAGGCTAAGGGCAATCCGAAACGCCCCCTCCTTCGAGGTACCAGTATTTGTCACAGGGACACACCCAATTTGTTACGTCCCTAGCTTCTCTCATCAAAACATCCAATTCCACCTTAGATGAACCAGTCTCACACATGAATACAAGGTTTCCCCTGGACTAGTGACAACACCTTCTCCTAACATTTAGAATCTTGTAAATGGAAACCCATGTTATGGTACCAATCAACAAGAAAAAGAGGGTGGAAAAATCTAAAAAGGTCCATATTTGGCATTTTATGCTTTAACATTGAACGTGGTTTACATTGGATAGCCTTCAAGTTGTTCCTTTTTGACAATTCTAATATAGGTCGAATCACTTAATAGTACTGATCAAAGGTAATGGAGGAAATTTCGGTCATCCAAGGTAAGTTCACGAGATAATGAAGTGAGAAATTCATCTGCTTCAACCAGAAGAGTCCAATCTAATCATTCCTGGATAATAGATAGTATTATCTGCAAACTTCGCAAAAAACAAATCTCTTACTCACGTGCGGCAGGGTAGAGGTCCTATATACGATAAGAAAACACAAGAGGTATGGAGATCAGAGATGTAAATGCAAGAAAAATTGGTGAAATAGTTGGAACAGAGTCCCAAAAGTCAAAAGTCACAAGAAAGGCTTCAACAAGAAATTACAAATCCCACATGTTTAACCTACCACTGCAACTCTGCAGACCCTAAAAAGATTTCAAACTTGTAGCTCAAGAGTGAAACTAAATCCATTCCTCTCTTAAGGCACCCTCTCTCTGTTCCCCCCACCTTTTCACATGGTAGCCAAGGAAATGTCTTCTAGCCACTTAAGGAATTCCATGGTAGATCTGCTTCGTAGACATGTGAACCAATTAGTCATGTAGTGTTTTCTTCTATCACCAGCGGGTGGTTTCTAGGACCCCTCCCTTCTTCCCAAAAAAAAAAAATGGAGAAAATAAATATGAAAAAAAAAAACCATGGGGTGGTTTGCATGTGCTTCAGCACCTGTGCCAATATTTCCCTCACGAGTTTAAGGGTATATTTTTCCTTTGTTTGCTCAAGACTATTAAAATCAGACTATTAAACAACACAACAGCTTCGAAGAGATAAAATAAATCATAAAGACGACTGCACCAGTTAAACCCTTCGTCACTGCTCTTTCTTAATTTAATTGCTTTCATTACATGTTTTGAATAGTTGGCACAAATTGGAGTTTCAAATTCCTTTCAAAGTAAGTAGTTAAATATTTTTAAGAATTCTTGAAAATACTCGTATTTTATATTAAAATAATAAAACATTTAACAGGCATAATGGAAAACAAGTGCTATTTTTTTTTTCCTTTTTTTTTGATAAGTGGAAAACAAGTGCTATTTGAGAACCAAAGAAAGGACATTCTTCAACCATCCAGTCTTAACTTATTACTCTCAAGTATTTGTATAAACAATTCTACCTCCTCAGTTATATCATACTCTTTGAAATTTTCTATTTACAGGGAGACTCTGACACTTTGTACCGCCTGTATTCAGCCAAAAGAGTTTCGGATTCTTGGTGAAAGGAAATAGTAAATTATACTGTCAATTATTTACCCAAAAAATAATAATAATAAAATTATACTGTCAATTAATTTCCTAGACTGGAATTCATCTACGTGAGGTTGAAGACAAAGGTCCCTTCCCTTGTATAGAGTTAGAGTTGCTTGCTTTTTGGCGTATTAGGCACCTCTTACCTCCTCCCCCACCCCCCATTCCCTTTGCCATCATCTATCTCTATGTACGCGTGTGTGTCAGTTTCCAGGCCTATATATACACAGACATATGCACACGCTCACAACCAGCTTAAACTAGAGCAGGCCCTTAACCATTTTACAGCTCTCTATTCAAGCGTTGGGGAGCTTCTTGAAACCATCAATGGCCTTCTTAATACTAGTTCTGGCTTTGCTTTTCGGACTCTGTTTCTTCAGCACTGCTTTATTGAGATGGAACGCCGTGAGGTACAGGAAGAAAGGCTTACCACCCGGAACCATGGGTTGGCCTCTTTTCGGGGAGACTACCGAGTTTCTGAAGCAAGGTCCAACCTTTATGAAGAACCAAAGATCAAGGTGATGATTCTTAATGTGCATTTCTGGTCACCCTAAGTTTTCCTGCTTTACCTAATTCACAATTTTCATACTTTTCCAGAAAAGAAGGAAAATCTAATACATAAAAGTTAGTTCTATTTATAACTAATACCCAAATGGCAACAGCCACAACTTTTGAGGATACGGAAGCCTACAATATATTGAAAACTTGTGTTACTGTAATATGCATGAATATTTATCAAGAACTATACATTTGTGTCATTTTTAACCTGACATACATAATTATTGGATTAAAAGTTCCAAACTACAATTTAATAGTGTAACATCAACTGTTACCATTTTCTTTATGATGATTGTAGTGTTTAAACTTTTTGCCTTTAATTTGTTACGGTGGCAGGTATGGGAGTCTTTTCAAATCTCATATACTAGGGTGTCCTACCATTGTGTCAATGGATCCAGAAGTAAACAGATACATACTCGTCAATGAAGCAAAGGGTTTCGTCCCGGGATATCCCAAATCCATGGTTGACATCTTGGGGAAATGCAATATTGCTGCCGTTCATGGTTCAGCTCACAAGTACATGAGAGGGGCGTTGCTTTCCCTTATCAGCCCCACTATGATCAGAGGGAAACTTTTGCCAACAATTGATGAGTTCATGAGATCTCATCTAGCCAATTGGCATAACAAAGTCATTGACATACAAGAAAAGACCAAAGAGGTACATATAAATCTATAAAGACAGGCGTGATTCTCTTCATTCATTCTTCCCCTGTTCTAATCTACTTCTGCTACATTAATTTTTTTCCAGATGGCATTTCTATCGTCATTAAAGCAGATTGTAGGCAGTGAGTCTAGTTCAATAGCTCAAGAATTCATGCCTGAGTTTTTTAAGTTAGTTTTGGGAACTCTTTCATTGCCTATCAACCTTCCAAATACAAACTACAGACTTGGATTTCAGGTACTTCGTCCTAAAATCTGTGTCACCCTAAATTGCTCAACTTTTCACTAGAGATTTCAGTAAGCTCAATTTCCATTAATTTATCACAGGCAAGGAATATTATTGTTAATTTGCTGAGAAAGCTCATAGAAGATAGAAGAGCTTCCCCAGAAACCCGCCATGATATGCTTGGCTTTCTTATGAATAATGAAGAAAACAAGTACAAGCTAACAGATGATGAGGTGATCGATCTGATTATCACAATTCTGTATTCGGGATATGAGACTGTTTCAACTACCTCAATGATGGCTATCAAATATCTTTACGATCATCCGAAAGTTCTTGAAGAAGTGAGGGTAAGTTAGATTGGCTATTTTGTATAATATGTTTTTTATTGGCTTACTTGATGATTCTTGTTCTAACCTCATCCCAAATGCTCCAGAAAGAACACATGGCAATAAGAGCAAGGAAAAATCCAGAAGATCCCATTAATTATGATGACTACAAATCCATGCGCTTCACACGCGCAGTAAGTATCCAAGTTTATAACTTCTTTGTTGTGAAATTTAAAAATAAATAAATAAATAAAGAATATTCAACATACTGAACATGGTAATATTCATGATGCAGGTGATTCTTGAGACCTCGAGATTAGCAATAATAGTCAATGGTGTCTTAAGGAAAACCACTAGAGATATGCAGCTCAATGGTGAGTGTCCAGAATGCATACCGTTGGCAGTTCCATTTGATGATTGTCTTCATTATCTCCTGGGGTTAAAAGGAGCCGTTTCAAAGTTATTTCAACTTTTTGATTCTTTTCTTTTAAAGTAGTCTTTTAATTATATTTTGAGAATACAAGGGTTGTAGCATAGGAGATCAAAAGGACCCTACCCTATCATAATCCACATGGCACACCTACCATTCCAGCCCAGACATTCCCATTCATGGCCTATCTCTTGTCGAATTGAATTATTTTATCCATAATACTCAATAACAGTATAGACAACTCAAATCTTTCACTATATTGAGCCAATAGTATACAAAGAAAGGCAATACTGCTCAGTATTTTTTTATAGCGAACAATACTAATTAAATATATTTTGCCACCTGAAAGTTCTTGTTTATGTTTCTTTAGGACATTTCCCCTTATCTATTCTTTATCTTTTTCAGGATTCAATATTCCCAAAGGATGGAGAATATATGTCTATACAAGGGAGATTAACTATGACCCCCGCCTATATCCTGATCCATTAACCTTTAATCCTTGGAGATGGCTGGTTCGTTTCCACATATTCTGTAATTTATTCCAATAACGCCTCAAGCTATTACCTAGATAGAAGCTAACCTAAAGTCACTACTTAATGCAGGATAAGAGCATGGAGAACCAGCATTACTTTTTGATTTTCGGAGGGGGCACACGGCAGTGTCCTGGAAAAGAACTTGGAATAGCTGAAATTTCTACTTTCCTCCATTACTTTGTAACGAGATACAGGTAAACCTATGAACATACAGTTGTCTAATTTTAGGTTTTCACGAATTGAATTTTATTACATTGATGAGAGCTCTGCAGGCAGTCACAATAATACCATATCTCATTTCTCATGCAGATGGGAAGAACTAGGGGGGGATAAGCTGATGGAATTTCCAAGGGTTGAAGCTCCAAACGGGCTACGGATTAGAGTTTCTGCTAACTAACCATCCAATGAATGTACAGAGATGAGATAGGGCATAGGGCATGCTAAAAGTAACATGAATATTGTAAAATACTATTTTGCTAACCCAGAGCAATTATAACCCAATTTTTGGCCAGATTATAATGTTCTCCATGTGCTTGAATGCATTATTGACTTAAAAAATAAATAAATTGAAAGAACAATTCATCATTGTGGGCACCAAAAATATTACATGGTAAAGGATCAATCCGACCATTCAGAAAGAACCCCGAACCAAAGCATTATTATACAAATTGCAAACATGATTGATTGATTGATTACACACAACCATAATCCCATAAATGGTTTAAAACAGTTAAAAATTTTCAAAATAACGAGTGATAAATCAAACTGAATAAATAACATAAGGGCCACAGAACTTACTTACGTGACGCAGAGCAAAAACCTGAAATTATCACCATTGCTTCTTCTCCAAATGCCTGTAAATCAAAGAGAATAGCTGAATTAAGATTGGTAATTCGAGGATCAGTTTCCTTTAACTAACAAGTAACAACACAAACGAATTAATTCTATTCCACCTGACTAAAGTAGAAACAAAAATAAAACCAGTTCGTCGCCCTCACCCGTCCTTTCAGGAATCAGAATACTGGGGTTGGATCCTCATAATATTGGTCCGTCTCGGGTAAGATTATTCAGAGAACACAATGGCGATAACTAGTCGATCCAAATACAGAAAAATTTCTGAACAAAAATCAACATATTTTGCATGACTGAACGGATAAATTGCAGAGCGGGAGAAGTCCAAAGGACGTGATTCGTGAACGCGATGAGCTGAAAGAAACATCAAATATCCATGGCTCCTTCTTGGGCTCATATTAATTAGTATGTTCTATAAGCCCAAAGTTTGTTATTGGAAAGCCTTAGTCCTTAATTTTGGGCCTTTACCAATAGCCCAATCATCCACTTATGACCTTATGATTTTCTTTTTTATATATGTGGTAATTTTTTTAATTATTTTTTAAAACTACTTAAATTTTCTCAAAAAAAAAAAAAAAACTGTATTCAATGAAAAATATGAAATTAATTTTTTAAAATTAAAAATATTAAAAATATTAAAATATATTTCAGTTTTATTTTATTTTATAAGAAAATTATAAATCATAATGTATGAATATTGGAGAAGAAAATATTGTTTTACAATATATATATATATGTGTGTGTGTGTGTGTTGGAGTAGTACGTTTGGTAACACTAGTGGCAAAGTCTCTACTAACCCAACCGACGCGTATGTTATTTAGTAAAGAGTTTTTTTGGTTTAATGAGATCAAATGTTATAACAATACAAATGAATCTCAATGTTGGATTAGTCGGGTAAAAATCGGACACCATCACTAAAAAAAAAAAAAAAAAAAAAAAAAGTTCTAACATGTCATGTATGTAGTTATTTAAAATTTAGAGTTAGAGTTTACTCCCGCAATAGGTCAATCCAACTCAAACGGGATTAGTTTAAATGTAAATTTAACTTAAAAATGTCGGAGGAAAAAAAGAAAAAAGGAAAGTCGTTGCTAAACGTGGGATTGGGCTAACGTTATGCAACAAAAGTGGAAACACACCATCCCATGCAATGCGTATAGTTAACACTTAAACAAAGCTTTTATGAGCAGAAAGTTCTCCAATGCGTCCTTATTTTATTAAAAATGTTATAGTTTAGTCTTCCGTTAAATATATACATACATATATATAATTTAATCATCATTTTATTATCCGATTTGCACAATTATTATTTTGATCATTTTAGTTAGTATTTTTAAAAATACTATGATTAATTATTCTTTATATTTTGTTAGACATGGTTAATGTGATATTCGGTTTATCCTTATTTGAGTTGGCAAAGTCAAGCATATGTTATTTTTAGGGATAGTAATTTGATAGTATATAACATTAAATGACTTTGATAAAGTGATCGTCAAAATACTATGCATGCCCTGCTCATGAGCTGGCAAACCAGCGTATACTTTCCAAGTGCCCTATTACTATTTAGTAAGTCAATTCATATATACAAATATTACTCTCTCAATATTTAGAGTAAGAAGAATAAATTCTCTCAATATTCAAGTACACTAAGATATTCTGTTTTATAACAGACTTAAACATTGGAGAGTGAAAGTTAGAAACAGAACTCTTGTTGAAGGTGAATGAGCACTCCAACACCAAGAAATAACCAATTCGACTAAAAGCTATAGCTTTTAGTCGAATTGGTATCAGAGCCAAACATAAGTCTCCGTGCCTCGTAAGACCCGAGTTCGACTCCCGACTCCTGTGAAAAGATAGTTGGGTTTCCGGGCGTAGTGGGCGCGTCGTCGAGGGGGGCGTGGTGGGCAGGCGGTCTTTAAGTAGGTTCTTGGATTCGACTAAAAGCTATAGCTAGTAGTGAGTGCCAAGAACCTACTTAAAAACCTGTCAGCCCACCACGCTCCGCCGACGTGGCGCTCAATTATGTTCAGAAACCCAATTATCCTTTCGCAGGAGTCGGGAGTCGAACTCGGGTCTTACGAGGCACGGAAACTTAAGTTTGGCTCTGATACCAATGACTAAAAGCTATAGCTTTTAGTCGAATTGCTCTAGCAATCCTTAGATTTATTCTCCATAAAAATAATAAAATAAAAGGTATTTTAGTACTTTTAACAAAAAATTTAAATTAATTATTTTAAAGTGTAAAATCTTATATAGTGACGAGAAGTGTTGAATAAAATATTTTAAATTTTATTTTAATAAAAAAAAATCATTAATTTTAATACAAAATTAGTGGCAATATTAAAAATTTACAATATATATATATAAAAATAATAGGAGAAGGAGCATCGAGAACAGCGGAGTACCAAGGAAGCTTAAGAAAGTTTGAAGAAGTCCTGTCCACATCCAAATCTCAGCAACTGCCGCTGCCAACGTTCGCGCCATTCCTTCCCCCCCAAAAAAAACCACTATAAATACTGATACCACATCACAAACCCTCTCCTCTTCAGAAAAACAACTTTACTCTTTTCTCATTTTTTCGAAACCACCATGAGTCCTCCGTTGAAGGATGATCTTGACATCGTTATACCGACGATCAGAAATCTGGATTTTCTGGAAATGTGGAGGCCGTTTTTCGAGCCCTATCATTTAATCATTGTTCAAGATGGAGATCCTTCGAGAACCATAAAAGTTCCTGCGGGATTTGATTACGATCTCTACAATCGTAATGACATTAATAAACTTTTGGGTCCAAGAGCTTCTTGCATATCCTTTAAGGATTCTGCTTGTCGCTGCTTTGGTTTTATAGTCTCTAAGAAGAAGTATATTTTCACTATTGACGATGATTGCTTTGTAAGTTATATTTGATTCATTTCTCTTTCTTTTTTTTATTCATTTAATTAATTAATACCCCTGATCTTTTGAGACATAAAGGATGGTGTCATATGGATGTATATATATATATATATATATATATATATATATATATATATATAAATTTAGCTATTTATTATCAATTCGATAGATTTGCCACCAGGCTTATAATCGTCTCGTGAGCTTGAAAGCTCTGGTGATGGCTGAAACTTATTGATATTTTTTTCTTAATATTCGTTTTAATGTTATTATTATAGTTAATGATTTATAAATTTTAATTATTAAGAAAAATTTTGTATTTTTGGGGCAGAGTTGTAGTTTTAGTGCATCTTGGTGATCATATATGTGTATTCTCAAAGTAGCTTGTATGTATGTACTATGTATAGGTTGCGAAAAACCCATCAGGGGAAGACATTAATGCACTGGAACAGCACATCAAGAATCTTCTCTCCCCATCAACTCCATTTTTCTTCAACACTTTGTACGATCCATTCAGTGAGGGTGCAGATTTTGTTAGGGGTTATCCTTTTAGTCTAAGGGAAGGCGTACCCACCGCTGTTTCTCACGGTCTCTGGCTCAACATTCCTGATTATGATGCTCCTACACAGCTCGTCAAGCCACTTGAGAGAAATACTCGGTCACCCCTTCATTTCTCTTCTCACTCCCTTATAAATACTTACATATATACATATATATATTCTTTATTATTCTACCACGTGACAATTTAACTCCGATTTAACATATATGTACACATTTCTCTCTTTCCTCAGGTATGTGGATGCAGTCATGACAATCCCAAAAGGAACCCTGTTTCCCATGTGTGGTATGAACCTGGCATTTGACCGTGAACTTATTGGCCCTGCAATGTACTTTGGACTCATGGGAGAAGGTCAGCCTATCGGCCGGTACGATGATATGTGGGCTGGCTGGTGCACCAAGGTCTCTCTTTACTCCCTTTACAAAATGCATGCTTCGATTTTGAATTTGTCATATTACTTGTGAATTTGATATTCGATATCTAAACACACTATTTGAACTAATTATATATATATGTATAGGTGATATGTGATCATTTGGCATTGGGAATAAAGACAGGGATGCCTTACATATGGCACAGCAAGGCGAGCAACCCATTTGTAAACTTAAGGAAAGAATACAATGGAATATATTGGCAAGAAGAGATCATACCATTTTTCCAATCTGCAACACTATCCAAGAGTGCAACTACTGTTCAGAAATGCTACATTGAACTTGCAGGACAGGTTAAAGAGAAGTTAGGGAAAGTGGATCCTTACTTTAGTAAGCTTGCAGATGCCATGGTAACATGGATTGAAGCTTGGGATCAGCACAACCCTAAACAACCTTCTGCCTAATTGAACAAGAAGTCGTGATGAACGTACTTACTCAATTCGATCATCCGACCCCAAGACCTTCAACTTTGCGTTAAATTTTTTTTCCGTACTTCCTTTTTCCCAAAAGGATTACATCCTGCAATAAAGTTTTTTTTTTTTTTTTTTTTAGGTTAATTTCAAATGAAGATTTAATATATTTAGGAATTTAATATCATGTAACCCGCCATACATGTATTTATATATACATGACATGTACTTGCATTTCAATTGGTAAACTTTTTTTATGTGATAACAATGTCATATTTCTAAGTCTTTGATAATAATAAATGTTACAAAAAATTTGAGCAAAATATTAAAAAAAAAAAATTATGACAAAAAAAAAAAAAAAGGCGCCGTTGCCGGGGATCGAACCCGGGTCACCCGCGTGACAGGCGGGAATACTCACCACTATACTACAACGACTCAGTTGATATAAATCAACACCTAAATCTTTATATCTCATTATATTCTTTCTTTTTAAAAATTGTTCTGCATTTTGTTTTTTTTTTCTTTTTGTAGAGAGAAGGGAAAAAAATAATGAACTAAAAGAATTGTAAAAAAATGGGAGCATTAGAAAGTTATAGCCTCCACCAAGAGTAATTTATTAACAAGTTACATAATTCTTAATACAATTAATTATTGAGGAATCCAACAAAATAAATAACATACAAAAAAAAAAAAAAAAAAATTATCACCAGCATCATCACTAAAACTAAGTCATTGAAAACTGTCAAAGAATTGACATGTAATATTACCATCCTTCCCATTAAAACTGGCATTTTTATCCAAGTGGAAAGAAGGCAGCCGGATAACATGGTTCTCTCTCTGCAAAAGCCAATAATGCATCACAAGAAACTCATCAAAACTCATCTCCAAGGGGTGCTTTTCTTACCCTATATTTCATATATATATATATATCCTATTAACTTATGAATCAGGAGTAAAATCTTCTGTCTTCTTACGCTTGGCTGCTGGCTCCTCGTCAGCAGGTTGTTGTTCTTGGTTGATAATGCTATTCACTGTCTCTGCACCCAAAAGCGACGTGTGCTTACTTGTAATTTGACGACCAGCCCTCAGCTTTGGACCCCAATGTCTTTCAGGGTTTGGAAGGAAACGTGCTACCTTCTTCGCCTGTGCCTTGCTCAGAGATGCAACAGCTCGTGCAAAATTCGCCTAATTGAAATTACGTCAAAAGATATTTTATAGAATGCTCTTCTAGTTGTCTGACTATGTGTTTTCCCAATATACAATTTCAAATGGTAGAACCAAGAAGAGAACATACCTGCAAAACCGGCTCTTTTGCAAGGATCACGCTTCCAGCTTGCTCTGGGGGCTGTGCTTTTACAGGATGGTTTTTAACCTGCAGTACCATATATGCAAAAAAAAAAACAAAAATATGAGAAAAATCTCGAAGAGATGAAATTTCGCTACTACAAACATATTTATAATATTTGATTTCCTGCTAATAGTATGAGTAGATAAACCCTTATCAAAAGAACCTGATACTTCTTTATCAATAAAGCCAAAGTAGCATCATACCCAGCACCGCATAATATCCCAGATTACATCCATAGGAGCATCTGTTTTGAGGCCCAAAGGATTCACGTGAGTGCCAGATATACGATAGCCAGCATTGATCACAGCAGAGCGAAATATAACTGCTGAAGGGGATGTGCATTTTAGTGTTGCACACAGATTGTGCAAACTCAGAAAAAGAGGGATATCAGGCAATTCCTGTAAAATACATACAATCGATAAAAATAAGCAACTCAAGAAGTGCAGATAAAAGAATACAGGATAATTCTACTTTCTTCAGATATGCAGTTTACCAAAGGAATGTAAGCCACACAGCCATTAGACTAAAATAAAGGATAATTTAAGACAGTAAAATTCTAGTACTCAAAATGCTGTGCAGGAACTAGTTGTTCTTGGAAAAAGCTACCGCCAAAATAACACATGAAGAACAAATATTGAACTACACAATTTTGAAATAAATAGTTCTGAAAGGAATCTAGTAGAAGCATATGCTTTCATCTTCGCAATTTCTTGGGAGCAAAGAAAAAATGACAAACTTATTCATAATCATAAATAAAAGCCTAAGAAAAATATGAATCATCAAATAGCAGTAATAGTGACAAACCTCAGAAATTGTAGTTAACACAGCAGAAATCCGTTCAAAAGCAGGATAACAGTTCTTCATAGATTTCACATCAGAAAGCATGGAAGCCACCCATTCTTGATCGTGGATTGGCGCTGACCATATTGGTCCACCCATATTGTACTTTTTACCACAGTCACTACATTCTTGGGGAACAACAGGACCGAATCCAGGAAGATACCTCAAACTATTATTCTATAGAGAAAAAGGGAAAAGAATATCACATGCACACCCAAAATACAACTTGATCCAGCAACAAGTTAAGAACTAAAAATATAAAAAACTGAATATATACCTTAGAGACAGTCCTCCCAACTGGCTGAAGATGAAAAGAGTCACAGCCAGTACATTGATAAACATATGAGAGCTTTAAAGGAGTATTCTTCATTGAACTTGCGGAACTGCAGGCAATAACCTAAGACTAAGTCTTGGAACTATCAAAAAACTGAGCTCCTTAAAGAGCAAATCATACACAATATACAAGCATTCGTTCTGCTTTATTGCTCTAAAGGCTAAAATGTAGCAATATTGAAGAAAAAAGATGCACTCACGTGTAAACACGAACAAAAACCCGCACATAGAAGTCCATCTGAACAGATAATACTGGAACTATGTATCTCTTGTAACGATTGGCATGAGACTGCATTTTAGAATTGAGGGAAATATGTCAGGGTGGCATAAGTGAAGTTTGGCGTATTCAAATATAAAGCATCCAAGAATAACAATATATTGGATTTCAAAGAATACCCAAAAGGGGGGGGGTGAGTGTGTAAAAGAAGAAGTAATATAAGCAATGCCATCTTTATGTGAAGAAGCACATCATATACCCTCCTTAAATAATATTTTCACCTAATATCCTAGATCCTAAAATAAATTTTAAGAAGCATATAAGAAAAAAATAGTTGCATAAAACAAAAAAAATCAATTAGCAGTTTAATTAATGTACTCCCGAAGACAAAGGATGATGCAAAAGACACAGAGAATCACTCTTCTAAAAAAAATTCCCAAAAATAATCAGTTTCTCTCTTCATAGAAGACAAATGCTCAGCTTTGTGATGAAAGGAAAAAGCTCCTCCACATAGAGAAGGTACCTCAATGCAGGCTAGAAGTATCCTCAAAGCCATTTCATGGCAATATTTTCCCCCTCAGTGGATATGATCCATACCTAAGTTTGAAATTCAGGAATAGATCAGTTCTCTTTCTCCAAGTAAATCAGAGTAGATGAAAAAACAATAGGGCCACCTTGTTAAATCTAGGATTAAAGCAACCATATAAATCAAGATAAAACGTACTTGGAATAGCAGACCTCCCCATTCCCACCACAAAGCACAGCTAAATCAGTTGCGGTACACATTAACATGCCTCCATCAACAACAGATTGTACTGCAGAGTCTAGAAATACAGAGGGTGAACCATAAGGGTCAAGATCAACCTGAAACAACAACATCAGAAGGACAAATAATAGCTCAGCCTGTAAGTATCAGGGAAAAGACAATTTCTCTACGTCTTTTTACTGTAAAAGCAACTGATAAGTTGGTGATTAACTGAGGGTAAACAAGCCAAGTGCAGATTATTGAGCTCATCAAAGAGCAAAAACAAAAAGTAGAGCCCAACATAGCCCATAAAATTAACCAAATAAAACAACATAGGTATGTTGTGTATCCTAATGAATCAAAAGGGTTAAAACACAGAAGAAATGATAAAAGAAAGTATAATTCATGGAAGAAATTAAGTATACGGACTGTACCATGTCAAATTCTTTTGGATGTGAAAGCATGTAGACCCTAGCATCAGCTAGGTGAGATTCCACCTTGGAACATGCTATAGAACCATTGAACTGTATGTTTCTCCTACAGGCTTCAACTGACGCTGTAAAATGGGAAGCATTATCACGTCTGCAATTAGTAAACTTCCAGCCCCTTGAGATAGGGGGTGATTTAAAGGGAACAACTAAAACATTGTTGATAGATAAAGCAATTGTGAGACAAAAATACCTTTATCATTATCTAAAGCGACAACCTGACCAATTCCCTCCACTTCACGGGCATATCTTAGGGATCTCAATCCAGAAGCTGATAAAGCCTATTAGTCAAACAAAGGATAGGATCTCAATAACAATTAAAATAATTGACTCTCATAGAAGGAAAAGCATCTATATCTCACAGCTAAACCTAAAAGAAACAAATAAGAAACATGAGCTAAAGAAGAAACCTCAAGAACTCGGGGCGGCTTCAATTCACCTCGGACTTTTCCCTCGTGATGCTCAACTGGTCCTTCTGAGAGACTACATTGTTCATTATTCAACACCTCTTTAGAGGCTTCAGATTCACAGTTGGATTTTCTATCACCTGTATTTGAATCAATTGGAGTTTCCAATTCACTAATGGATTTATCTGATTCCCTGGGGACTGTTTTTCTCTTCCTGGCAAGCATTGCCTCATGCTCCTGTTTCCGCTTTGCAATAAATGCCCTCAAAACAGCAATAGACATGTCCCTGTTATTGACCTGGGCATTCCACATGTATGGAAAATTAGTTTCTCTTTTTTTGGGGCGGGAGGGGAAAAATTCCAACTTAGGAGGCACTGGATTTATTATAATTGCAACTTAGGAGGCACTGGACCAACTGCAAATCTAGTGTTAAAAAATAATTATGAGACTTGAATAAAAGGAATCAAAACTATCATTACAATTTAAGTATGCTATTCTTGACCAAAACTATCTAGTTAGCAAAACCACTGCTATGTGTACAACAGCAGCAATCATCCAAAAGGAAAAATTGAAGTATTATTGCCATAGCTCCTGAAGATGTTTCGAGACAACAATGGCGATTGGTAAAAATCAGTCCTTTTTGGAAATATGATGAGCTTTATTGGTGCTTTAGGTAAGCATGGGATACTTGTCAGCTTAGAACATTATGTTGATTAGAAGTTCAATCCCAATATTTTGTCTTCAAGAATCCAAATTTAAAAATAAAAAATAAATTTAAAAAAAAAAAGAAATTTGGGTGCCCATGAAATAAAAAGCCCAGGGACACAGATTGTACACAATTAAAAACATACTAATTAAGAACAAAAAGAAAAGTACAGAAAAAAAAAAATGCTAGACCTGGGTCTTATTATAGAAGACTTCATTCTTGGCATACATTAAAATCTCAGCTTCCCCTTCTTTAATAACGGTGTAATCATTGAGATCAAAGGCCGACGTATTGGCAACCTGTTTCTGTTGCTGGTTATCTTGGTCCCCTGTTTGTTCCCCAACGGTACCCATATCTGGAATTGCTGCTTCAAGAACAAGTTTTTCTAATTGTCCCGCCGGCCCTTTTTGCTCCTCCTCCCGGTTGACGGCTGAGACGGTGGCGAATGAATGAAGAAAAAATAAATCTTGAAAGTTGTTTAGGCAAAAAAGTTTGTAAAGATTAGAAGAAGAAAAAAATGCTTGAAAGAGAAGGGCTTTTATAGTAGCAGTACATCATAACAGGGGAGAAACTGTAAAACCCTAACTGCGATTTTGAATTTTAGCCAAAGATTCAGCCACTACCACCACTACCGAGTACCAATCATAAACCTCAAAATGCCTAAACAACTTGCCTTTTTGTTTTTTCTTTTTTTCTTTTTTTTCCCTTTTTCAGGTTAAATTATAATTTGAATTCAATAAATTACAAACAATTTTCTCCAATTAAAGTCAAAATGTTTATATATATATATATATATATATATATATATATGTGTATATATATTATTTTCCTTTTTGAAAACATACTTAATTTAGAAACTATATTATCTCACCACTAGTCCACTCCTATTATGATTTCAACCTATTTTGGTACCCAAAGTTCTCTTTTAATTGCTTTCACAATTCCCTATGTCACGTTACAAAAAAATACATTTTTTTTTTGTTTAATATTATTTTAAAAGGTATTTAGAATTTTGTATTTAAAATATATATTATTTTCATATTTTTATATAAAAAAAAATCCTCAAATGATTAGAAAAACACTGAAAAAATAAAATTCAAACATAAAAAAAATATATATACATATATTTTATAAGGGATGCACAAAATGATGTAAAGAGATTTAAAATTTAATTTAGTTGTGCGTTAAACTTTTGACAGACAAATCTAAATAAAAAACTACATTAAAAGAAAAGCTTAAAAAAATTTATGATGATAGAATTGTATATAAAAAATAAAAATTAAAGTTTTAATTATTAAATGATTTTTTAAAAAACAAACAGACAAAAATTAAGAGCTAAAATAAGTTTAAACCCACCACGCATCTTCCATGTCTATATGATAAAGAATCTAGATGTTTGTACTGATTCCAAATGATGATGAATGCATTTGTTCTTTAAGTTATAAAAAAAAAAATATTCATTTTTTTCCGCGTAACAGGAGTTTGTACTTAAATACACAAATGTATGCAATAACTAAATCATAATTCAAACAAAAACAAAAAGAAATAGAAGGACCCATTCAAACTCCACATTTAATTCAACATGCAGCCCAGCCCAGCCCAAGGAGTACGTGTAAATTAAAGTTTTCATCAGGAACGGCAGTTAGGAATAGGAAACTGCATCAGTATATATTTTGCAATCATTATTCTTTAATTTGTTATGAATTTCATAATTGGAAAAACTAGATCTGAAAAGAAAGTAGGAATTTATTTGGACAAGTAGAAAGAATACATGGTTATTCAATTTTAAATTGATATAATATTATAATTAAGACAAATGTATTTTTATTTGCATATGATTTCATCAGTAATACTAAAGATAGTGAAATAAATTTACCAACAATCCAAGGCAAAAAGGGGATAATCAAGGGACTATATATATTCTATTTAAAGTTAGAGAATGGAAAATAATTAAGAGCAATATGAATATATCCCAAAAAGAATAATTTCCTTTTTTCATAACCAAACTAAAGGTTCCATGTTTATCAACTGAGCAGCATCAGTTTTCGCAAGAGTAAATAGATAATGTTAAATCAAGCTATTTCTTTAAACACTTTGAACATATTACTTTTTTTGTAAGCAGCATTAGCTTTGAATTTCAGTAAATTTCTAGCAAAAATATGGATATCTATCGCCTGGGGATTGACTACTCTCAAGTAATACTATCTACACATGTTTGTGTGTTTGTGAGAACCTAACCTAGTGTTGCGTAAGCTAATAATAACCGCTGCAATCAGCACCGGACTGAGGCAACGGAAAGCTGATACGGGAAAGTATTAGCATACGCGAAAGAAATGGTACTGCCGCTCGGGAGAGGCTTGCCGGCGTTGACCAGGCAGTCATCATACTTAAGGCGCATGAATATCCTGGGATTGATGAGCCTAGCGGAGCTGAACCAGCCGCAGTGAAGGTGAAGAGCAGAAATCTTACAGCCAGTGGCACAAACGTTTGTGATCTCCACTGTATACGTTGGTATTCCACTGGGCAAGGGAGGAGTGGGGCCCTGGCTAATTACTACATCAGAAGAGCACGACCTGTCTCCCCATATCCGGTTTGGTTGCTCATCTCCTTTTGAAGCTGAAGGAACACAAATAGACAAAGAAATAATTTATGTGGCAGCCACCAAAAGGGAAATATTATTGGGCAAAAAATTTAGATTTGGGGACTTCAGAATCCGGAGGAGAGGAGACTCAAAATATTATTATGCCCCAGGAGAGAGAGGGTATGCCAACTGCCATGCAAAATGCAAAAAAGAAAAAGCTGACGCGCGCCACCTATATGAACAGAATCGTACACAAAAACTCAGCAGAAAAAGAGGAGCTCGGGCCTCGGGCAAGAGGCACTCAGCTGTTGCTGCAGCATGACCGACATCAAACTAGAGGAAAAAAAGAAAGCAGAGATAATTCCCCACAAAGGGAAGAGAGAGAATAGGATTATCTATCTCTCTTTTGATCAGCTGGGAAATTGGTTACATATTTTTGCCATAGATTCCAAAATGCACAATAAATGCATGGCATGAAAAAGCAGAAACGAGACCAGGACTACACCAGTAGTAAGACTTATACCTTCCCCTTGCTGAAGCAACTTCCGATGTGAAGCAGAGATGTCTGTCCTTGATTTGAATTTGTCCTTTGACTCCATGGCAGCGTCTGATCAAGTTACAAAACTCTTTTTGATTAATATTATTACGAATTTCTGCGATATAATTTGTTGAATATCTCTAAACAAAATGAAAAATGGATATAATACTGCAATTTCCATGAACATATATGTATATATATATATGTATAAATCAACGACAATATGTATATATAGATATATCTCTATTCACGTTTATCGCCAAAGAGAATATTACCTGTAGAATACTGGAGCCGGAAACCAACTACCGCGAGAAGAAAAACAAACAACACAAAAGTCGCCATGAGCATAGAGATCCACCTCGGTCTCAAGACTCTCAACGAGTCAAAGAAACTGATCAGCGACGCCATTGCTATACGCCGCAGAGCTCAACCCTAGGTACTCAACAGCTGTCGTCTCAGCCAAAGAAGAAAAGTTTCTGAAGCGCAGAAACGAAAAAAGCGGAAAAAGAGCACTGAGTTGACTCGGATGATTAAAATAGGTCCCTATCTCCTTGTAAACACCAGCTTGACTTGACGCAAATGACGCGATGATACCACAAATCCTCTATATATAGAGTGAGAAACTAGCGGTCTTGTTCCAGAATCTCAGTACTGATTCGCTCACAAAAAATATTAAAAAAAAAATGGTAGTAATAGGAAAAACAACAGTAGCGATTATGATAAACGAGAAAAAGCAGTTGCGGAAGCATAAGAATAGTTAAAAGCAAAAAAACACTGTTTAGCAAGAATTTTTCATCGAAGCAGGAAGGAAAAACTCTCAGAAATCAAATTCAAACAATTAAAGCGAATTGATAGAAAAGGTGGAATTTGACAGAGTTTTTGATAAATAGTGTGTGTAATGTGTGTTTTCTTCTGCAGACAATATTTTTTCACCTTTTGGGAGAGAGAGAGAGAGACAGACAGAGAGGATTCCGAAGGAGAATGAAGAAGAAGAAGATATGGTTTGTTTTGTGCAAAGTGGAATGTGGTCTGCAGAAGAGAGAGATAGAGATATATATATATATAGAGAGAGAGACGAAAATGGAGGTGGTTTGGGGAAAGTCGGAACAATAAAATACGTTTTGTGTGTGGTGATGGGTAAATTTTTACAGCGGTGAAAAAATAGTGCACGTGTGAAGGAGAAGGGGTCCACGGTGGTAACTTTTTGTTTTCCTCATTTTTTTATTATTATTTTTTTTTTGTTATAATTATCGTATGAAGAATTGTTGTGGATATACACGTGTTGTTCTCCTGAATGTACACGTGGACAAATGAAAGGATTCGATTAGTGGGGTTAAAAAGTTATTACTACTTCATAGGATCTGCGTAAAGCTGTTCCGCTTATCAGCGATAAAGATACTTGTGTCGATGAGTTATTACCAAAAAAAAAAGGTAATTTTTAAAAGGTTTTCTAAATTATGGTTAATTTCTAAAATAATGTGGTGATAAACTAGATTCTCATATTTTTCTAATAAAATATTAAGAAAATATATTTTATTTTTTAATAAAATATTTTTTTAGTAATTTCCAAATTTCCTAAATTATGGTTAGTTTTTTTTAGTAAATTTCAAAATAATGTGTTAAACTAGATTCTAATTTTTTTTTTTTAATAAAATATTGAGAAAATATACTCTCATTTTTTTTAATAAAATATTCAGAAGTAGTTTAAATTTCTAATATCTGATAAATTTTTAGTAATTTCCAATTTTTCTAAATTATGGTTAATTTTTTTAGTAATTTCCAAAATAATGTGGTGGGTGGTAAAGTATATTTTTCTAATAAAATATTGAGAAAATATACTCATTTTTGAAAATAAAAATATTTAAGATTCTGATAAGTTTTTTTAGTAATTTCCAATTTTTCAAAATTATGGTTAATATTTTTAGTAATTTTCAAAATAATGTAGTGATAAAGTAGATTTTCATTTTTTTTTAAATAAAATATTGAGAAAATATACTCTAGTTTTTTAAATAAAATATTTATAAGTAGTTTAATTTTTTAATATTCTCACGATTTTAATTTATAAATAGTATTTTTTATTTATAACTTTTTATAATAAAAATTTTAGTTATTATTAATTACTAAATTATAGTATACTTGATAATGGATGTAAACGAATTATAAATTTATATGAGGTAATAAATATTAAAATCTAAGACAATATTTAGTAATTAATATACAAGAAATTTATCAAATTAATAAAAATAAGAAAATAAACACCGGGTTTTCAAATATATGCACAAAGTAATGTGTTTCTTCTTTAGAGGGAAAAAAAAAAAAAACTAAGAGATATAAGTAGAAAGATTAAGTACAATTGACAAAATATATAGAAATTTAAATATACAACATTTTTTTAGATGTTCACTTTTTTCTTTATACTCAATTGGGGCGTACAGTGTTCCCACATTTTCGGTGAGACTAATCCAGATTCAACTTGAGAAGTTTAGGAGTCATTTTCGACCATCCGCTCTGGTGAAGCATTATGAGTCAGTTGTTATAATATATATATATATATATAATTATATTTGGATAAAAAATTTTATATGAATATAATTATGTATAATTTTAAAATTTATCTCATTTAAATAATTATAATTATTTTATAATTGATTTTTTTTTTGTTTAAAACCGGATCTGGCAGCACTTATGACTGAATTGAATGTCGAACCCCAACCTTTAGGTTGGGAGCATGGATCCTGACCACTCAACCACAACCCAATTATAATTATTTTATTCTTATAATTCATAATTGCATAATATTTGATAATTGAAAAATAAAATTTATTTATGTACTTATTTATATATTTTAATATTATTTATTATAAAAAGATGATATCGTCACAAGTTTTACCTATATTATTATTTTTATTTTAATAATTAATAATATAAATTATTATTTTTTTGATACAATAATATAAATTAATTTATATTATAAAATTTATAAATGAAAAATAAATAATTTTTTTTTTTTTAAAAATAAGGTTTATTTTAACAAAGTAGACTACGATGTTTTATTAAATAAAACTGAGGCTCTACTTAATATTTTGGGAATAATATGAATATTTTTTAAAATCACTTTCTTTTTTTTTTGCAGATTTTTCATTAGCATTTTTTACCGAGGATAAAAGTAAATAATACATTTCACTATAGGTGTTTTTATATTAAAATTAAATAATTGATCAAAAAAATATTATATAACGATTTTTGGTCAATAATTTATTTTTGGTTTTTTTTTTTTTTGTCAAAGAAATCCATCCAAATCAATAAATTAATGTTTATACCTTTTAATATTTGATACATTTTGTAGACACTGAAATTTTATTTATATATTTATATATATATTGAAAATATTTAAAGATTTTGCTTGAATGACACATGACAAAATTGTCACTCTCTTTATCTATAAATAGAGAAGAAATGTGGAAATCGGAGGTAAAAGATCGGTGGTAGCAGATAAGAAAGGAAACTCCTACGATTCCCTTCGGGGATCGTCCATGGCGCATCCTCCCTTCGAGATCAAGCTCCAAGGCTGGCTCTTGAGAAGTCAAATTTATTCCGAGATCAAGTCCAAAGACCATCGAAGAAATCAAATCAAATCAAATACAGATGGATCGAGATAAAGCCCAAAGGCCCTCAAAGTTCAAATTCATTTCGAGATCCAGCCCAAAACGCATCTCGAAAGAAATCAAATCAATTGGATCGAGATCAAGTCCAAAAAGGCCTTCGGATCCACGACGAAAAGAATCGGCGGAGAAATACAAATATTCGAGCTCAATATCAAATACATATTATTATCTTGTGATATATATATATATTTGATTATTTATTTTACAAATAATAATCGAAAATAAAAATTTTATTGTTAACAACCTTCTGAAAAAAAAAAAAAAAAAAGTCTGAATTTTCAAATAAATGACAGTAGTACTTGCGGTTTCAGACTCCATCGACTTCTGCAGGCACTGGGACTAAAGCGTGACAAATACGATGTCGTATTTTTCAAAAGAAAAAAAAAAGGAAAAATCAAATAAGTTCCAAATAGTTTTTTTCTTTTTTTTCCCATAATCTATTTATTTACATATAAATAAATGTTTATGATAAAAAGTGATAAATTGACACATACTCTAAAATATTAGTTAGGATTCAGAACCTCGACCTCTAGCTCATATATTATGTTAAAAAGAGATAAATTGTCACTTATTCTAAAAACTTAAGTTGACGGAGAAAGATTAAATCTATTATCTTAAAGTTTATCTATAGCAGATTAAGTTACGGAAAGAAACTAAATTATAAGTTACTAACAAGTTTGATAACTAATGCTTAATCATTACGATAAAGGTTTATTTTTTTATTTGAGATCAAGATAGTATAGTTTAATTACTTGCTCCGATACCAATGTAAAGTTCATTGTAAACATGATTGTGAGCCCGACAATATTCACATTCAACTTATTGTCATAGTTTTTGTTGTACTAAAATGATATTTCGAGTTCATTATTACTATTTATATTAATTTTTATATATCATATCACATTATTACACACTTACGATGTCGAACAGGATATTACATAAGATGATACTTTTTTAGAAAGAGTCGGATTAGATATGCGCAATTTTTAAAAGTTAACCCGGTAGCTTGGGGGAGTTGGTAAGCGGACTCCTAATGCTTCCTCCAGGGCGGATGGTCGAGGGTTCGAATCCCCTGGGGTGGTTAGCGTCATGTTAAAAGCTCCGGGTCGGACCCTAATCCTCGAGTAAGAGTTGAAATCTGCAAGCGTTCCGCAGGCCGAGTCCGGATTAGTCTCACCGAAAAGGTGGGGACACCGAGCGCCCCAAGTGGGTACCAAAAAAAAAATATATATATTTAAAGGTTATATAAAATTTTTGATATAAGAATTATATATTTTTATAGCCAATTATAAAATTTTAAAATAAATTCAAATCATATTTAAAATTAAACAATTAAAGACACAACTACAAAATTCTAAATTAAGACATGAATAAATCATATTTATTGTTAACGTTAAATTGTCTTGTTTATTATAAACAGATTTTGTATAAAAAAACTCGATACAATGAAGAAAATTATAAGTTTTCACCATCTAAATATGTCTACCATTTTAGAAGTGAAGATAAAGTAAGAAGGAGTCTGAAACGAAAGAAAGAAAAAGAACACACACTTTTATTTCATGTTTTCAGTACAGCAGTGAGGGATGATAGAGAAAGATAGAGACAGAAAGAAATAAAAGCAATAGCCAAAAAAGGTCAACTTCTACTGTAAAAACACAAATAAATTTTTTTTTTTTTTTGTTTCAATGCAAAATAATAATACAAACTAACATAAATAAATTATGTGTAAGAAAAAGTATATTAATTCAATTTATATTGTTGGATCCTATCTCTGCAAACAAAGTTCATCATTTATTAAACAAATCAAATTCAAATAATTTTTTAAATGCGATTAATTTTGGAGCTTGTTCGAACACTATGCACAAACATAATCGAGGTTAGTAAATAAATTATAAATATTTATATAATAAGTTAAACAAGCAAACTTGAATAGTGTTAAAAAATTAAGGGTAAACTACCGAGATGACACATGAACTTTTCAAAATTTTCCGATACTTTTGTCAACAAAATGACACCTCAACAATTAAAACTCAACTTTTTTGCCCTTCCGTCAGTCTTGATTCCGTCTAACTTTCATGGGTATTTTCGTCTTTTTATAAAAATATTTTTTTAATTTTTTTTAAATTAATTTTAATAACTTTTAAAAAGTCTTAAAATTTTTTGCTCTCGATGGGAATTGAACCCGCGGCAGCAAGGTTTGCGCGCGAGTCACTTACCACTAGACCATAATAATTTATATTAAATTTTTTGTAAAATAAAATATTTATAGTATATATAAGTCAAGCCCAACCACCACTACAAAAACAATATTCATCATTCTACCCCAAACGTTTCTGCAATTTCTCTCTCTATCTCTGCAAATTCTTCCTCAAATTCTCCAGTTTCTCTCTCTACTCCAATAGTCTTAATTGGACCCCAAAAAATACCTCTTTGAAAATGGCGACCGCCTCCTCTTCAGCATGTCCTCGGCAACCTTGCTAATATAATGGATTACTATAGATACTATAAATACTATAAATATTAATATATACTATAAATATTAATAGATACTATAAATATTTTATTTTACAAAAAATTACTATAAATTGTTATGGTCTAGTGGTAAGTGACTAGCAAAGTTCGCTATCGCGGGTTCGATTCCCAGCAACAGCAAGATATTTTAAAATTAATTTTAAAAATAAATAAAGTGTGTCGATCCCTCGCCGCCACTCTTCCAACTACCTCGACTTTATTTATTTTTAAAATTAATTTTAAAATATCTTGCTGTTGCTGGGAATCGAACCCGCGATAGCAAACTTTGCTAGTCACTTATAAATTATTTACTATAAATATTTATATATACTATAAATATTTTATTTTACAAAAAATTTAATATAAATTATTATGGTCTAATGGTTAGTGACCCTTAATTTTTTAAAAAAATTAAAGAAATATTTCTATAAAAAGACGAAAATACCTCTAAAAGTTAGACGAAATCGAAGACCGACGGAGTTTTTTGACGGAAGAGCAAAAAAGTTGAGTTTTAATTGTTGAGGTGTCATTTTGTTGACAAAAGTATCTCAGGTGCAAAAAGGTCATACCCACACAAGTTCGGGTGTCATTTTGGTAGTTTATCCAAAAATTAAACAAAAAAAACTCAAATCCAATGTTCGATTCAACCCCCAACTCGTTTACTAACTCTATAAATTGATCTTTTGATTCAATTCTGTGCTGTGCTGGGACTGGAGAGGGCTTGAATTACTCACGAAGAATGGCTGGAGGAATTTTATAGTGGAATCTGATTGTCAGAGGTACTTATATATATATTTTTTGGTGTGAAATTGTATTTTTTTTTTACATACTCTAAGTAATTTAAATTCGACTCAAGTTGAACCCATAACGTTCAACTCTTACATGACGTTTAATAGTAAGTGTGTGACTCTAAATCTCAATAATATTCACAATAAATTTTTTCATTGTAACAAACTAAAGACTTAAACAAGTCATTGTATTAATGGGCAAAAAACGTGGTATAAATAAAAGTTAGAAATGATTAGGGACGCATGATTAAACTCTTGGAAAGGCTAGCCCACCTGGGTAGTAGTACACTTGGGCCAAACTCAACATTGCATGTGCAGGTACGATTTCTTCATTCCTTTTCCTTTTAAGATCCATGAACAATTTCCCCCACACTATAATGAATTGCACAAGATTATTGCAAACACACTAAGCCATGCTTCACGGCATTTTCTCAGTACTTCTTCAACCTCCTCTATCATCTTTCTCTCTTTATTCCAAAACAAAGAAAAAATCATTTTTTCTCCTTTTCCTTTTAGAAAGTATACACAGAGAGCTTTCCCATCAAAAAAAAAAAAAAAAAAAAAAAAGTATACACAGAGAGCTCTCTTTTCAGACACTTGAATGAATCACTATTTGCCTTCTCATTTGTCTTTTTTTTTTTTTTTTTTTTTTTTTTCTCCCAATGTTTTCTTCCCACTGTTTGTAAAATAAAATTGATCAACCACCAACCACTATTTACATTACCTTTTTCGCCGATTTGCGGTTCCGAACATTTCTTCTATCGAGGAAACGTTGTTGGCTGGAAGGTTCTTCAAAATCAGGTACCGATTGAATCAAACGGCGTCCATAACTTTTGGAGACAGTAATGAAAATCATGGTTGGTTATAATGAAATCCAGTTTCATAATCATTTCGTCGTCTAATTTTTTTGATTGGATACGGAGTTGGTGTTGATGATGCGATATTATTATACTCTGTTAATGAGATGTGAAAATTTAGGAGGAATTGGTGTAAATAAATGCTAGGGTTCATCGGAAAGTATAAGGATTGAGAGCTTGATTTGATGAACGCAAGTGATTTGCAATTGGGGAAATTGAAACAACTACTGCTAAGATAAGATTCGCAGGAATGGAAACTACATTTTTGGATCGTCGCAACTCAAATCTACGACTATGAGAGGATTATATACTTTCCGACGACGATAGGGCTTGATCTCCTTCCCTACACAACTATCAATTTTTATTTTACCTTTTTAGCCTCATAATTATTTCATTTTTTAACCAAAAAGACCTAAGTTTTTTTTTTTTAAAATAATTAAAATATCAAAATTTTAAATTTTAAGATTTAAGATTTAAGATTTTTATTTTTGTAATTTTTTTCTGTGTCAAATAATTAACTTTTGTGCTCCAACTAAATCTAGAGTTGTGTGAGACTCCTATTCGCGGAAGTTTTCCTAGACAATATTCGAACTTTAGACATTTTATATATATATAAAAAAGAAATCAAATTTTTTTTATTTGAATAAATAAAATTTTGATAAGATTTAAGATCCATTTTAATAAAATGAAATAGTTATAAAATTAAAATGCTACATGTTTTCTAAAAAAGAAAAAAAAAAAAAGTGAATCTCAAAGTAAACAGTGATAATGCCACTTTTATCCTCAGCGGGGAAAAAACATAAGTTCCCTTTTCAGGATTTGAAACTACTTGTGCAAACAGAGAGATTCAGAAAATATTCCCCTTTTCCATCACCCAAACCTTTCTTTCTTCTTTTTTTTTTTCCCTTTAAACAATAAAATTTATAAAATGAAAAATCCATATATTAATATATATATTATATAAATATTTATGAAATAAATAATAAAATTATATTTAAAAATGATAAAAAAAAACAAAGAAGACGAAAATTAATGTAAAAGAAACAAGAAACAAGAAAACAATAAAGCTGAGTGAATAAGACTGATTGACCATATTGCGGAATGGACGTACGATTTCTGACACATCTCTCTCCTTTTTTCGAACCCACAAAGTGGGGTTTGGGGAGGTGGGCGACACATCTCCCTCTCCTAACTTGTTAGTTGGCCTTTGCCCAATTTTATATAAGATTTGTATTATCGCATTTAGAAAAATAGTACTCTTATCCTTTTTTTTTTAACGTGTACATAATATGTTTTTTCAAATTCGTCAAAAGAATTTCTATTATCAAATTAATATATATATTTTTACTTTAGTTCGAAATATTCTAGATAAGTCTCAAAATATATAAAAAGACATTTAAGCCAATTTTACATCTAAATTAATTGTTTTTGAGTAACAACTACATACATGTATTAAAGTTCAAACTTCAACCTTACTTAAGCCCTCACAAATACGATTTTCCGTAAATTGACTCGATTTTTTAAAAAGAAAATTTGAGGAAATTTCGTCTCTATTGTATCTCAAATTCATGACATTTAGAAGTTATAAATAAGGGTGCTATCAATTAAATTACAACTTATTGACGGAATTATTCAATTTAGTTATTGAAAACAATAAAGTTTTCGATCACATCTTTAAAATAAAAAATTAAAAAAAAAAATGTTACAAATAATAATATATATTTGACGTTGGACTTCAATATTTGTATATCTCCGCTAATTCTTTTAATCATGGATTCGAGTGTCGTGTGCTTGATCTTAGAATGAATTTGAACTTCGAGGACAGTGGGTTTGATCTCAATCAGTATGTATTTGATTTGATTTCTTCGAGGGTTTGTAGACTTTGATCTAAAGTTTCTTTTTTCTTCTTAGTGATTCACCACCGTGAATGCTTCTCTTGATTGGTAAAAACACTCTCTTCTATTTCATTGGTTGATTTTTTTTCCTTAAATGGGTATTATATTCATAGCACAATATTTCATTGGTTAATGTTGTCACATTTGCCACATTATCTTCATTTTATTCATCTTAATAATTAATTAAATGATATCCAAAATTCATAAAATTTCAGTATCCACAATTACCAATTTAATTTCAGTTTAATTGTTAATATAGAACTTATGTTTTTATATTTTATCTGAAACTCCGCCTAGATATTAAATTTATTTTATTTTATTTTTTGTCTTAAAATATTTGGGCTTTTAGCCATGACTCGTTAAAATACTTGAAGCCCAGTCCAAAAGAAGTGTTAATCCGACTACGATCCGCCGGAAATATTCTTAAGTGTAGTCTATTCTATTTTATGTTAGTTGAAATTTATTTCAAATAGTCTTTACAACTCATATATATATATATATATATATATAATATTATATATAAATTATATATTAAGGACTGACTGATGAAAAAAAAAAAAGAGAAAAAATTTGAAGTTAATGAATATATGTATATATTAATTTTCCATTTTTCTCTGAGTGAGAGAAATATTAACCATAAACACAGAAATATCATAAATTATGGAAGCTAATGTGTATATATATATATATATATATATATGTATTTTTTTGGTAGGAAAGTATATATATATATATATATATGTATTTCAAGCCATTAGTGGAAAAAAGTGATTTGGATTCTTTAAGATATTTAGTCTAAAGCTTTGTATAATCTTCTTTATTTGTGTGCGTGAATACATATAATATATATATAAAAAAAAGGGTAGGATGGGTATAGGTAGGTGGCTTGGGCAAATACATGCACACACAACTTAGGGGGAAAAAAATCTTCCTTCTAATACATATATATGCACACGTGTAAAAAAGTCACATTAGATGATGATACAGGTAAACAAATTAGAAAATAGCTTACCAAAAAATAAAAAAATAAAAAAATAAACAAATTAGAAAATAAATGGATAAACTCCAATCGAATCTGAAAAAAGTAAAGGAAAAATATGACTCAATTGATAGTAAAAATAAATTTGACTCAACAAAATATATATATACATATATATATATATATATATATATATATATATATATATATATATATATATGACTCAATTGCTTTTCTTGTCCACCATTCTGTTTTCCACTTTAATTGATTTAAGAATCAGTTAGCCAAAGTTAAATTGATTTCTTTTTCTTTTGCACCAATATCCTTAATTCGAAAGGAATTCGCGGAAGATACCCTTACAATGTATAACTAAAATTGTGACATAAAGTCATATGTTCTTAGCATAAGTTAGACTCAAAACCTCTCACTTGACAATGTATCATTATCAAATAATTATCCGAAAAGAATACGTGAGAGGAGGCTCCTAGATTACAACAACATATAACTAAAATTACGATATAAAATCATTCATAACATGAGTCAAAATCAAGAACTCTTATTATAATATATATATATATATATATATATATATATATATAGTAAGAAAGCTAAATGCTTTCCAGACAAGGTTCGCTTTCACTATGGAAGAAGACCAAAGACTCTTCTATTGACCCAATACTCATAATATATATATAGAGCACTATCAAATCAAGCTTTTCATTGCCATGGATCGCCAAGATCTTCACAAAACATTATATTAATCAGTCGCATAATACACATCATTACCTATAAATGGCATTATCCCCCATTTTAATATTCAGTTTCTCCAATAATACAAATTGCTTAACATTCCAAAAATGCTATTACCCATACCCTTATGACTGATGTGTACGTCCATCTCTTCCTTCTTTTTATTATACATACATACATATATATATATATATATATATATATATATATATATATATATATATATATTAATCTCCCCATTACCAGAATTAGAATACCAGAAGCTTCTTTAATGCCTAATTAATTAAGCTTATTTACCAGATAAGCTTGCTGCTTTTAAACCATGATTACGTACATTAACATTTGTTTCTTAATCATTGGAGATTAAGCAATTTTCAAGGAGACATACCAACAACCACTACATTTTTAATAATGTTAATTGCGGCTTTGATTTTATTTTAATGAATTAATTTTCAGACAATGCATGTAACGATGACACACTTATATAAAAATATAATTATTTCGGAGTTACGGAATTGTGTAATGAGAATATTTGTGCTACCGAGATTTTGAACAACACACTTGGTTTCCTCTCATTGGTTCAGAATCTAACCCGGTTCACAGTCGATCAACACTTGGCAGATTCTAACTTTGATTTTTCCATTAAATAATTAACTTTAATTATTTTGCCTCAGTTTATAAAGACACACAGAATATCTATAAATAGTAGTAAATCTATAATTAGTGTTCGATCCGGCGGGAGCAATTAACATTAACGATTTATCGATCGAATCGAGTAGTTAATTAAAGGAATAAAGATAACGTACGTGCGGTCGTTGGAGATGATAGGGTGGGGAGGCGTTTCTGAACAAGGATGGAGGAAAGGACCTTGGACGCCTGAAGAAGATAAGTTGCTTACTGATTATGTCACTTCACACGGCGACGGTCGATGGACTTCCGTCTCTAAATGTTCCGGTAAAATTAATTAATTAATTTCCCATGCACATGCAACTCATCAATATATATATATGTATATATACAGTATCATGACAATGTTACATATATATATATATGTATGTATGTATGTATATATATGTGTGTGCTAATTATGATCTAAATGATTTTGGTATTTTCAGGACTAAATAGGACTGGAAAAAGTTGCAGGCTAAGGTGGGTGAACTATTTAAGACCTGGACTGAAAAGAGGACACATAACTCCTCAGGAAGAAGGGATCATTATTGAACTTCATGCCCTTTGGGGAAACAAGTAATATATATATATCAATCATCTCTTATAATATATATACATATTATAATAAATGTAATGGGAGATCCTCCTCATATATATATATATATATATATGTATTTCTCTTATTTTCAACACCTAATTAATAATTTGCCTGATTTCTATATATATGTATGTGTAGATGGTCAACGATAGCACGGTATTTGCCGGGAAGAACGGACAACGAAATCAAGAACTACTGGAGAACCCACTTCAAGAAGAAAGGAAAGACAGCTGGAGGTTCTGAAAAACAACAAGAGAAGAAAAAATTTCAACGTGGGAGAAACCCACAACCGGGAGAAGATAAGATACAGCTGGAAGCCAATAATAATGCGGCATCGGTGTCGCCACCACTGTCAGAAGTAACGGCGGGAGATCCGATTCCGAACATAATGTCGATGACTGGGCCGCCGGAAGTTGAGTATCAGCTGCCGGAGCAGGAGGAGGAGAGATTATCCACGTATGCGGATATAGAGAATCAATGTTTTCCGGCTACATATAATAATAATAATAACGTGAATGAGGTCTTATCGTGGCCGCCGTCGGAAGCGAATACTCCGGTGGATGGTTTATGGGGGTGGCTGTGGAACCTTGACGATCAGATTAATTGGCGTGGAAGCGGATAGGTGCAGACTGGTGATTGTAGCTAAACAATAATGGGGGATGCATTTTCTAGAAAGTCAAGAGTAATTAGCGTACGTGTAGCTTTGGATTTGCTGACATTGGTAATAGTTTGTAACGTCATTATTGGTCGATTAATGAAGCTTAATGTATACATACAGATAGATAGATATATATATATATATATTACGCTAATAAGTATTTCATATTTGTTATAACATGAAATCTCATATAACTTACTTAGAAAATCACTAAAGAAAGTTATTGGATTATAACATAAAACTTTTTACTCAATTTATGTATTTTAAAATCGTGAAATCGATTAAAATTAATTAAAACGATAATATTATTGAATAATTAAAATAAAATAAAATATAAACAAAATTTAAATAATAATAGTAAAAATTGTCCCTACCTATAACCCATGGGTCACGGGGCAACGTTGATGGATCATGAATCAACTTGTCGTTGTTTTTTTTTCTCCTTTTATTTGAGAATGCCATCCTACTCATTAGTCATTTGGAGTTTGGCACTTCCCTCCGGCATTTCCTAAATTTCATCATTGATTTTTACTTCCATCTTCTAAATTCTTCTTCTATAAATATACATTAAAATTATTTTTTATTGTAAACTAGATTTTTATATTTTTTCAAAATTTATTTTGAGTTAATCTAAAAATTCATTAATCATTAGAGTGTTTAGAGCTATTTGCTAACAAAGCTTGTTCGAGCTCGTTTATACTAGGTTCGAGCTCGTTCGTTTATTAATCGAACCGAACTCGAACAAATTTTTAAACTCAATTAATTTTCGAGCTTACTCGAACATTGTACGCGAATATAATCGAGGTTTCGCAAATATATTATTAAATTTTTTTATTATAATTTATATATATATTATTTAAATAAAAAAGTATAAAAAAAATAAGTGTCATAGTTCTCGAATTCGAGCTTTATAAACAAATAATCAAACAAATTCGAACAAAAGTTTTGGCTCGAATTATTAAACGAGCGAACTCGAACAGTGTTCTAACACTTAATCGAACGAGCTCAAATTTCCGATGTTCGGTTCTGCTCAGCTCGTTTACAGCTCTAAGAGTGTTGTATTGTTGGATTACCTCCAAGGCAACCCATGTAATCATGCATTGTCCCTGGTTTGCGCTGAGAGATAAAGAATCTTAGTGCACGTGAGTTTTGAGAGAATTTACTCTTCTTTAAGTGCTAAAAGAATAATGGAATGAATAAAGAATTAATCGAGAAAAAATATATCTAATATACTTTCGATTTATTTAATTAGACTAGGATGCTTAGAAAGTGTTTAATAAATTGTTGGCTCATTAGTAAGTCATGCTTAATACTTCGATAATCACTTTATCAAGATCATTTAATACAACGTATCATTGAATACGATCTCGAATAAGAGCAAACCCAAAGGCACTATAGGCTTATCATGTGAAGCAACTCAATCCGTATTTCTTTAAAGATAAAAAATTAATCAATATTGAAATTTATTTAAAAATATTTCTTTGCAAAAGAAAACATAATTCAACCCAAATGTCTATTCAATCAAATAATGTCAGGGAAAAGAAATGAAAGGGGCAAAAAGGTAAAGTGACTGGAGAGACAGGCGTTGGCTTAATTATTGCACAGTATTTAGTTCGGCGATCACGCGCCGCCTTTTACAAAGGAGAGAACGATCGGGAGGCAAAGCAACAGTGGAACGTCCATCATCACCTCACCACCAGTCACGTGTTTAACTCTGAGGTTATGTTACTGTGCTGTCGACTCCAATTAGATATCGTACGACCCCAAAAAATAAAACCTTTCTATGTCACCAGGCTCTGTTCAGTGTTCACCCGTACCGTATTATATTCCGACACGTCACCCAGTTACTGTTTAAAAACATCCTCAATGCAGTCAAGTAAACGTCAGTTATTCACACGAAACTCCCACACTTACTACCCACCACAAGGCTAATATCCCCAAATTTTTATTTTATTTTCTTTCTTTTTTTAAATTTTTTTTAATTTTATTGTTATTATTTATTTTCTTTCAAATATTAACTGAAAAATACAATAATTTTATTAAATAGAGTGATATGGAATGATTCTTTTGTGTGTGTCACCTAAGATGAGAAGATGTCGAACATGCGTTTCGATATTGGCTCTCAAGTGAAAAAACACTTAGAATATTTTGTGGTCTAACTTTCTTATTTGTATCGTGTGTACCGTTTATATTTGATATTTCGGCCAACTAAGAAATCTCACTTAGAAGGTGTATGCTACCCGACAATGTGAATTGGTGGCTCCAACAGACACACAGTGTATGTTAGATCAAATGTATTTAATGTTTCATACTGATGATTCATAATCGTTAAAGAAAGATGATGATAAAAAAATAAAATAAAATCTTGAAAGGAATCTTTTGAATTATAAGTAAAATTATATAGTAAAAAGTGTGTGGTCCGAAGGTGGGGAAAAAATAATTAAGTTTCCTAAAAAGGAAAGTGGAAGAATAGAGAGAATTAAAGAAGGTTCATAATTGTTAAACTTTATAATGAGTTTGACTTGAACTACAAGATTAAGGAAAAAAGATTCCAGGCGAGGAGTGGATTTAACATGCTTATGGAACGAAACCAATCCCTCTTCATTTTCCTTTTCAAGTCCCCAAAAGTTTTCTTCTGTTTGTTTTGTTTTTTTTTTTTTTTTACTCATTATTGATATCTACCCGTGACCACACACACACAAATCTAATTTAGTTAGTGAGAGAATCATGCACTACGACAAATTTCTCTCTCTATATGCATATATATATATATATACCAACATTATTAAATAAATTGAAATTATACATTTTGAAAAATTAAATCTAATCCCTTGACACAAATGTTAAGTGATCTGTGAAATTATAAGTTCGACATTTATTATAACTTGTGAGGATCATATAATTAAGAAGTAAGATTAAGTATTTTCTCGAGTAAGATTTAAACTTTACTATTACAATCCGAATCAAATCAGTATTAATTAGAGATAACAACTTTGAATATCATAAAATCTAACGAGAAAAGACTAGATTTTAAAATTTAAGGATGATAATTAAAATTTAGAGGTGATTAACACACACATATATATATATATATATATATATATATATATAGTTTGTCCTAAAATAATTTTTTTAAAAAAAGAGTGTAAAATATATGTGCTTGTATAGGACCATATTACACGTTTGGAATATCACCTTCAATCTGCAACGTTAGGATTCTGTTACTATCAAATTGCTATCAATTCGTGTAAAACAATATTTATTAAATAACTATATTCAGACTGTTATTTTCTATAAACAATAATAATAAAAAAATATACTACACTTTTATTTTAATAAGAAATTTTATGAATTTATTTTAAATTTAAAAATTCGAAACCTCAACCCGGTAGCTTGGGGAGTTGGTGCGCGGACTCATAATCCTTCATCCAGAGCAGATGGTCGAGGTTTCGAATCCCCTGGGGTTTTTAATGCCTTGTTAAAAAAGCTCTGAGTCGGACCGAATCCGGATTAATCTCACCAAATAAGGTAGGGACACCGAACGCTCTAAATGGATATAAAAAAAATTGTTAGACTCTAACCAAATTTTATTATTAACTTCCTAAAAAGTTCGCAGTGCGGTGGAAATCTTGCATTATGGACCAAGTCATTTAACAAATATAAGTATATTTTGATTCTTTTAATTTACGATTTTGTTTCATTATTTTTTATATCATAAGTATATATATTGTACTTGAAGAATATATATATATATATATTTTTTTTTTTTTGTGGTCCGAACCGAGCATTTGTACTTAGATCTTCTTAAATACACAATCAATTTGCTGCGATTTCAAGCCTTTGTACATTTTGTACTTCAACTTTGATCAGGAGATTTAGGTTTCACTAAATATTAGATCAGTCCATCAGTAATAATAACCAAAATAAAATTTTTCTGATATTTTTATTTCATATTTCGAACTTATGACTTTTTAAATTGTATATATATATATATTAAAGAAATATGAATACAAAAATTCTTAATAGTCTTCATTATTTAATAATTGACTATTAAATAATCTGAAATTCTGTACTATTAACTAATCTTAATAATCACAAGAATCAAATTGGTGAAGAGATTGCATGATCAGAACTCTCCAACCAGTAGAAAAGAGACACGTGGAAAACATGAAGACAGCACAATTTTATTTATTTATTTTTTTAATCTGATAAAAAAGAACAAACACACAATGTAACTCATAACAAAGAGCTACCCAGCTGGGAAGGAAGTTCCGACAAGACGCGTACAACTCAATCTCCAGTGAACAATCCAGAGCGTACGTTTCACGCTCAACTATGAGATGTGATGTGATGCGATGCGGATGGCATATATTATGTATACAATGGACATTAGATAGATTTATAGAGAGAGAGAGAGAGAGAGAGAGAGAGAGAGAAAGCTTCAGTAGAGAAAGAAAGGAAAAAGAAATATAGAAACCCTAAATTTGATTTTTCAGTGGTTTTGGAATGCAGATAGATGCTAATAATCCTAAGGTTAAAAGCACAAAACCCAAAACTAAGAACAACCAAATCCAGACTTATTAGTTTCTTTTTCTTTCCTTTCCTTTCCTTTCCTTCGTAGACTATTGATATATATATATAGAAGTGTGTAAACATTAATTTTTTGTATCTCTTTTCTAGGGTTCTTTTTATTCATTCACTCTTTTGGTTGAATGTTTTGGGAGAAAGAAGATCAGAACATAACCAAAAGAAGAAAGAAGTAAAAAAGAAAAATATATATATATATATAAGTAATTTTGTTGTTAAGATTTTTTCTTTGTACTAGAGTATATAGGCATATATATATATATAAATTGTGTGTGTGTGTGGATATAGGAGAAATTAATAAGGTTTGGTTGGGGAGAATCAGAATCAGATGGGTAGGGGAAGAGTGGAGCTGAAGAGGATAGAAAACAAGATAAATAGGCAGGTGACTTTTGCTAAGAGGAGAAATGGTTTGCTCAAGAAAGCTTATGAACTCTCAGTTCTTTGTGATGCTGAAGTTGCTCTCATCATCTTCTCTAACCGTGGCAAGCTCTATGAGTTTTGCAGCACTGCCAAGTATATATACATACATCATATACATATATATATTCTAATTTTCCCTTTCTTTTTTTTTTTCTTCTTCTTCTCATGTCCTTGGGACATTTTCCATATATATATATATGTTTCTTGGTTGTTTTTATGTAGCTATAAAAGATTTCAGTAAAGTTAAAAAAACAAATTTCTAAAATTTTTTGCTCTTAGTTGGATCTTGCTTGACGTATCATGTCTGATTTGTTTGTCTTTCATTTTCCCCTATTAATTGGAAATTTTTTACATTCTTTTTTTTCTCCTTTTGTTTATCAGAACGCTAGGGTTAATTTGCAGACTTACTGATTCTAATTAATTAGTTGAATTTATATACATACATTTATATATATATGTATATGTTTTGTTCAAGAAAAGGTTAAGTAAATATATTTTGTATACTCTCTGCTGAATCTGAAAGCCTGAAAGAGAACCAGTAGTGGTTCTTCAGGGTTTCCTTAGAGAAGCTGCTTATTAACTGATTGACAAAGATGAGTACCCACAAAAAAAAATATTACAAATTTGATTTTTTTTCTTAAAGCAATTTCTTTTCCTTTTTGATCTGCGAAAGCTTACACTCTACTTGGGATACTCATATATGTTTTCCTTGAATTTGGTTCAATACAAATTCATGTAATCCACCATACACCAGTATTTATTTTGTATCATTTATGTATAAATTTCCCAATCATTTCTTTGACCTTCATATATTAATGGGTATATATATGTGTTAGGTGATGATAAATTAAGAAACAAGTTTTTTAATGTTCTTGTCCTGTAAGAATGTCAAAAACAATTTCTTTGTCTGCAGAAATCTAACATATTCTTTGTTCCTTGAGACATCCTCAGTATGCTCAAGACGCTGGAAAGGTACCAAAGAAGTAATTTTGGAGCAGTAGAAGTCAGCCAAGCAACCAAAGATCTTGAGGTATATATATATATATATCTATATATCATATTATTAGGTTAATCAGCCATTTTTACTAAAGATTTATCCTTTTGTATATTGTAGCAAAGCAGCTACAGAGAGTACCTAAAGCTGAAGACCAAATATGATTCCCTTCAAAGATATCAAAGGTAAACCTGTTCTTGATCTTGAAATTTAAATTTCTTATTCTTTCTTTCTATATATAGAAGTGTTTATGTGTGTGTATATATATGTTAAATTGGGAGATCGATTAAAGATAAGTTATGTATATATCTGTTTTTGTTGCAGACATCTTCTTGGAGATGACTTGGGGCCTTTAAATATAAATGATCTTGAACATCTTGAACATCAACTAGAATCTTCCTTGAAGCATATAAGGTCCACAAGGGTAAGCAAAAGCTCTTCATGACTTTATACCATAGAAAATAGATGTTTTGGTGTTTATTATGCAAAAGGGGGTTGCTAGCTAGTTACATACATACATACATACATATATATATATGACTATGTTCAAGAAAGGAGGGAATGCTTGAAAAAATGCTGTTTTTATCAACTAAAATACATTCTTCAAAGCAAGTTTTCTTCTTTATTGGATCTTAGGGCTCCGTCAAATTATATCTTTGATGAGATCTTGATATCAATATTGACAAGAAAACGTAACTTAATTAGTAATAATATTATTTATAATTTGAGGACATGTTGGAGAGAGAAAATTAAAAGAAGAGATATTGATATTTACAAATACAAACTCTGAAAATGCATTGTAAGTGGATTCTGATTCTTCATTTTGCAGACACAAGTCATGCTTGATCAGCTTTCTGATCTTCAAACTAAGGTATCTTTATTTGTCTGCTCAATCATTTTTTTTGTCAGTTTACTTTGTTCACTCGTTAATTCACACACTTCAATTTTTTATTACAGGAGAAGTTATGGCTTGAGGCTAACAAAACACTTGAAAGGAAGGTAATTTTAACATCTAATATAATGGTGCAAAAAAAATTAATTTAGAATTTGACTTGCATATTGTCATAGCTTAATTTGTGTAGATATATTCCTTTTTGCCCTTGTTATAATATTAGATTTTCAAAATGGTCCTTTATCTATTTATTTATTTTCCTCAATAAAACTTTTCGAAATTTATGAACTTGCCTATCAATGTTGACGATGGATGGATACTTGATCACCTATGAGTCAGTATAACTTGAGCAGCATGGTGAAACCTTAAAGATTTTTTAATTCTAAGAGTAAATCTAGTTTATCTTTTTAATCTTTGGTGATATATATATATATATATATCTATGTAGTTTTACATGCATATGTTTTGCACTGCGACGACATGATATATATATATATATATAGTTGTTGATGATAATGCATGGTTTTCAGCTGGAAGAGATATATGCTGAGAATCATCTTCAGCAAGCATGGGCAGGTGCTGAGCATAGTAGTACTTACAGCCAGCAGCATTCTCAATCCCAGGGCTTCTTTCAACCCCTAGAATGCAGTTCTAACTTGCAAATAGGGTAAAATATCTCAACCTCAACCTATCAGCACATACATACATATATATATAATATATATATCATCAGAACTCTGAAGTTAAGCACATTTGGGCGAGAGTAGTACTAGATTGGATGACCCCCTGTGAAGTGCTCCTGTTGCAGGGGTGTGATCATACACACACACACATACATATATATGTCATAACTATTTCCCTATACTAATATGTATGTATATATATATATATATCTTTTATTACAACAGGTACAATGCTGCAAGTACAAGCCAAATAACTGCAGTAACAAATGTGACAAATGTTAATGGCATGATTCCTGGTTGGATGCTCTAATAAGAAAGAAGAACTCTCCTCAAATTAAGCTTGAATTCAGTTCACTGATGATTTCCTTCTTGATCTTTGTCCTGTAAAATATAAATAAGTCCTGCTTAAATTTCCATATTTAGTGGATTATGTTCTTAATTTGAAGAAAAAACGCACTAAATTTTTATTTTATTGCACCCTTTTCTAATGCTTTACTTTATTTTTATTGTAATATTAATGTTGTTTGTGTTGTTCGAAATTAAGATTAATCCTCTCCTTGTACGGATATTGTGCACTGTCTTATTATAGTTCTGTAATAATAACAATAAATAATAATAATTATTATAACAATAAGTATTATTATGCTGTTTTAATTTTATGGAGTTTTGGGCCAAGAAAGTGGGCCAGACTTTGGGCCCACTGGATCAGCATTAATTTTTGTCAAAGCTGGGCTGAAATTGTAAAATATTTTCATGAGGAAAGTAGTAACGGAATCAGATACTTATTTTATATATATTTACCAAAAATGATACTTATTACTTATTATATTACTAAAAAAGAAAAAAAAAAGAATTTTAGCCTTTTGTGTATAACCGAAAAATATATTATGAATGTTATACAAGATTATGAGTTCGATAATTACTATAAGTATCATATAAAATTTATGGTAAAACTTTCTCTTAATTAAGAGTTAGACTCTACTGGATTATCTCGAGCCAGACGCGAATAATGTTCTAAAAAAAAATATGGAGAAATAAGTGTTACAATCTAATATGATTAAAATTTGGATTAGTCAATGTCATTTTTATATATATCATTGGAATGAAAAATTCCTTGACCATATGCATTAAAAATGGAAGATTCGAATGTTTGTTGCATCATTGTCCCTTCCATTCACAATAAATATTGACCTCAAAATGGTACTTAAGGAATCAGATCTGCCTATACAAGATTGTTTGTTGACCTTCTTAGAACATATATATATATATATATATATATATATATATATACATATAACATGTAATGGTCTTAGGATTTGGAATTGGGTTCCTTCTTCTTTTTGTTTGCCCTAGGGAATTTGGCTATGATCTATGGGTATCAAAAAGATCCCTTTGTAAGAAACAAATGGAGAAAAAAGAAATTCCATTTAGTATATAATTAGTCATTAGTAGTACTATAATTAGTCATTCACCAAAAAAAAAAAAAAAAAAAAAAAAAGGTAGTACTATAATTAGTAAATCAAATGATTTGGTTTTGTAGTTGGCAGACAAACCTGTCTCCCATTTCACATATCAGACTCCATTATGCCATGGTTATAAGACACTGCTAATTATGGATTACTAATAATTAATTTTCATTAATTATATAACAACATCATTAATCGCATATAGATTATTCTGCGCCCAAATGCCCACTTACTATTATTATTTACCCTAATCTAATCTAATACTTATTCCTCATCATTATTGACCCTCTAATTATATTATATAGGGTAAATATAATATATATCCGTAAAAGAGAAAGACAAGAGAGATTGGAGGTCGTTCAATTTTTTTTTTCTTTGACACAAAATATCTTAGATATGTCTCAAACTATTGGAGAACAATTTTAAATTAAATTTATATCTAGACTAATCTCGGTTCCGAACGGATTGGCGATCCCTTGCAGGGGAAGCTCACATTTGTAGAAGAGAGAGACAGAGAGATTGGAAATCATTCAATTTTTTTTTTTCTTTGGCATGAAGTGTCTTAGATAGGTCTCAAACTATGAGAGGACACATGTAAGCCAAATCTATATCTAAACTAATCTCAATTCTAGTCGGATTGGTGGTCCCTTGCAGAGGAAGCTCATATCCGTAGAAGAGAGAGACAGAGAGAGATTGGAAATCATTCAATTTTTATTTTTTTTTGCTTTGGTACGAGGTGTCCTAGATAGGTCCCAAACTATTGGAGGACACATTTAAACCAAATTTACATATAGATTAATCCTAGTCCAGCCGAGTTGGTGCCTAGCAGTGGAAGCTTTAGTTTTAAATTTTAAACAACTATATATATTAATTGAAGTTCAAACCTTCTTTTTTTTTAATATTTTTTTTATAGTGATGATGTCCGAGTTTTTATCCGACTAATCCAACACTGAGACACTGGGATCTAACAACATTATAGCTAAAATGGGATGTCGAACTCGCGCCTTTTAGACAAAAAAAGTGTTTGGGAGCAGCTTCAAACGCTCGAACCTTCAATCACACTTAAACGAGGATGTTAAAGATTATATAATTTTATTGTTTTTTTTTTTTTGATAACTGTATATAATTTTATTGTTACTAATATAAATGAAGAACAATTGAGAGATTTCAACCCCACTTCCCAATAGATATATGGAAACCTTTGACGTTGAAGTAATTGAGACGTTGTCTGAGCCCCAAGAAATGGTCACTTTTTAAGTTCGTTTATATCATCATTTGTCATTTCAAAATATATATATATATAACTCAATATTCTCATAAAATATATAAAATAGACTTTCAAAATTTAGGATAATAAATTTTAAAAAATAATAATAAATTATATAATATGTGTTAAGGATGTGTGAAAAAAACAATAATGAAAAATACAACAAGGTTAAGAGTAATTTAACAAAAAAAAAAAAACAAAAAAAAAAAAACATTGAAAATTTCAAAAAACAAAAGGCAAAAGTTTAAGGTTGTCTTGGCATTTCGATAACATTATTGATAACGTTCTCTTATTAAGAGACAATTAGTGGGTGGGATCTGAGATTTAGCTATACATACATATCTATATATATATACTAAAATATATACACATATATATATATTATACTAAAATCAGGGATATTGTTGCTTTCCACTATAATTATTATTTTATTGATTATTCTAGGATACACAAACATCGAAAAATAATAAATATTTATAAATATATTTCTTTTATTAAAAAAATAAAAATAAATTTTGTCCCAAATGCTTTGGTTCTCTTTTTTCTCACTTTTTCAAGTCATAGATATTTTTAATTTCACTTTTTTTTGGGTATGTGTTATGGTCCCCCAACCTTAAAATTTAAAGGCATGGTATCCCTAAATATATTAATTAAGGGCACTTTAGACATATTATTTATGTACTATTTCCTTGTTATTTTTCTCACAACTTGTTTATGTATTTATTATTTTTACTCATAAAGAATAAGGGACCACGATTAGGGTTTACAGCTCAATTTTGGACTATGAAATAGATTAATTATTCAACATTACATTAACCAAAAAACATAAAAATTAAGGTTAATTATTCTTAATCTACACAAAAAAAGAGTATGGACCACTGAAACACATGCTCACAAAATCATTATCCTTATTGTTTTTAAATTAACCCTTAATTACCTCTTCTTTCTTTTTTTTTTAGAGCGGGACAAATTAAGTTTCTCGATCTACTTTTTTTTTTTGAATATACATTTACTTACAACATTTTACGGTTGATATTATTTGAATTTACGCCTTTTTAATTATAAATAAAAGTATTTAATCATATATTTCTTTATCGATATCTCGTCTTATAGTGCAAAGGAAAAGCTTTATAAAGCAAAAATGATAAACAAGTTTATTCTTTATATCTTTTTCCCCTTAAATATATATATATATATATAGAATTATTGAATTATCAAACTTCTTTCGATCTAATATCAACTTTAAATTTATTTTATGCACATTTGTATACCTAAACTTGATAACTAGAGTATAATTCTATTCAATCTAAACCCTAAAATGGATTAATTGTTGTTTTAAAATAATTTTAGTATAAATTTTGGTAGAATAAATACTCAATATATGTATGTATATATATATATATATAAATTAATAAATAAAAATAAGACATGGTCCGAAATAAAGAATGAAAGCTTTAGTGGAAGATTAAAAGATAAATATTAGGTAGTGGTTGAAAATAGGACAACAATTACTTACCAAAAAATAGGACAACAATTAATGTATAAGACAAGTAGGGCGGGGGAAAGTTTATTTTTTCATCAAATTTAATTTTCATTTGTACTTTACTCATACAATTTAATATATATATATATATATATTTTTTGTTAAATTATTCGATTTGAATTGTATTTTGAGTCTAATAATTATTACTTTAAAAAAATTTTGTCCTAACTTTTTTATTCACAATAAGTGTCGAGCCATGACATTCATAAGCCATAACGTTTTATTTTTTTCATAAAATTTAATTTTCATTTGTATTTTACTCATACAATTTAATATATATATATATTTTATTTTTTTTTGTTAAATCATTTGAATTGTATTTTGAGTCTAATAATTCTTACTTTAACAAATTTTTGTCCTAACTAATAAGTGTCGAGCCATGACACATCATGTAGAATTCATAAGCCAAACCAAGAGCTTATAAAGTAAAAATAATTTTTCATATTGTGCTCCTCTGCGTCCGGCTCCTAATATGTAGATTCTCTAGTATTTTTTCCGATTTAATTATAAAAAAAGAAAAACCAGTTGAAATCCCCCAAATGGATCCCCTTCAAGGAGTCCCACATCGGGACTTAAGGAAACTTGAGGGCTCCACATAAGTGTCATCCACTTTTCATCCAGTCAGCAATTGTCCGGATGTTGTAAGTGTGTGAGATCCACTTATGATGTCCCTTCAAGAGTCCTTTTGTATATTTTCCCCGATTTAATTATAAAAAAAAGTAAAAATAATTTTTTTTTATTCTATAAGGATTTCATTTATTAATTATTCACCAAAAAAATTCATTTATTATTTATTACATTCATTTTAAAATAAATTTATAGAGCACGTGAAAATTTTGATATATTCTAACATGAATTATCGTAATTTATTTGGGCAGATTCTTGTCAATTTTGATCCAATCATCTATTATTTAGTCCCACGTACATTATCAAAGGAAAATTTTTGTCAACAATAACAAATGAACATTATAATTAATAAAGCGTAACTCTCGACTGATAATACTCTCACTTATGACATGAAAATTATGAGTTCGAATTGAAAATGAAGAGTACGAGAACAAATGCATGGGAAGTAATATGATTCGATTATATTAATGCTAAAAAAAAATTATATTTACTAAATAAGCATATGCATATAAATATTTTTTATTTTGGCCACCAAAATATAAGTAATTTTTTTTAAAAAAAAAAATGGAAAAAGAAAAATGACAATTATAAAGTAATCAAGGAGCAAAGTGCAAGTTTTAAAAAAAAAAAAAAAAAAAAAAGGAGAGAGACTGAGAGGGAAAAATTAAATAAATAAATAAAGTAAAAAGGCGCCGTCAACGCCAGAATACAAAAGAAAGACTGTTGAAGGGAACCAACATTTTTTTTTTTTTTTATGTTTTGAGTGCACAGATTTATGGTGGACCCCACCAAGCTGCTTTCATAGGTTGTACCCTGCGTTTAAAAACCTGTGGCTTGGAAACGAGACAGTTACGACTAGGTTGTACCTCACCCAATCCTTTCTCGACAACGCATTGTCCTGAAAAACCACCATTTGTTTGTTTTTTTTTTTCATATTTTTCTCACCACAAAAATATTTCCTCTTCCTCTACACATCCACCAACACTACCGCCATGGAACTCATATAGATCTGTAGCATAAGCATACAAAATAAATGTTTATATATATATATGTATATCTATATAGAGAGAGAAAGAAGAAGTAATGATCCATGATTTTTAATGATGATGATGATGGTGAGTTTAGGGACTACATAGAATATCAATTTTATATATACATAGATATATATATATATATATATATATATATATGGAAGCAGTGCTTTTTTTATGCAAAAGCAGTATTTGAACATACCAAAATAGAGAGCCACCATGGAATAAACTCTCAGCATGGTGAGATTCTCATCTTTCCGTTTCTTCCCACTTTATTTGATTCCTTTCTGAGTGCAAACACAAAAAGTATGAACTAAGTACGGAAGAATTTTAGGGTTTTTCAGTGAGACTTGTAATTTGTATATATACATAGTTTTTCCTTCCTTCCCCCCTTCCTCCTTGTTATATATATATATATATATATATACATATTTGAGAATTAATCGAGAAGAGAGAGAGAGAGAGAGAGAGAGAAAGGGAGGGAATTAATGGGAAGAGGTAGGGTTCAGTTGAAGCGGATCGAGAACAAGATAAGCAGACAAGTTACCTTCTCCAAGAGAAGGTCTGGTTTGCTGAAGAAAGCTCATGAGATCTCCGTCTTGTGTGATGCTGAAGTTGGTTTGATAGTTTTCTCTACCAAAGGGAAACTATTTGAATACTCCACTGATTCAAGGTTCTTTTCCTCATTTCTATTTGTTTTCTTCTTTCTTTTTTAGCATTTTCGCGAACTTATTAAATTTTCTCTGTCCGGTGGTTTCTGCCTGCCTAAATTGGTTTCTTCTTTGAATCATTCCTCGCAATTCCTCCATGCATTCGTTCCCTTTGTGTTTCTCGGTTTAAACCAATACTACTGTTCTTCCCTCCATGCTACGTCTATTCCTTTTCTAATTTTTTTACCTAATTAATCTTACTGTAAGTTTCTCACCGACAATGAAAGTCCAATGATCAATAAAATCGATTACACGCACTCTTTTCGTTTTATTTTTCCTGCAGAAAGCCCACCCACATGTAAGCTTTCCTTTGCAAATTATGCAAGAATTGAATGTTTTTTCTTTTTCTTCTGGGCTGAGCTAATGAATAAAACTTGTTGGAAATGGAGATCCCAGGTCTGGATCAGAAGAAGGTCCCTAGAGCCTTGTGTCTTTGCCATGCTTTTCTCGTACTACATGTGTAGTTTTACCCTCGTTTTTAGCACTCTTTTTACCCAGAATGTGTGTACCTAGTATGTACTAAGTAGTAGTAGCAGTAGTATATCTTCTCTTCCCTTTTTTCCCCTTTTCCTTTGTCGCAACTCCGAAGTCAGAACTCCATGTTTGATATTTGCTCACTTAGAGGAATTAGATGCTATAAAACACCAAACATCTCATTGATGATTGGACAGCTACCTACAATAACGATCATGCACACTCATTTTTCTTCCTGCACTTTTTCTTCTTTTTAATAAACATAAGCCCTTGTTTGTTAGAATCAAGAAATCTATATGTGCATGTCTTGAGTTTCTGAATCAGGTTTTTATCTATTCCAGTATTCCCTCTTTTCCTTGGACGTAATATCTTTTTCCCCTTGAATCCTGATACTTATTTCTATCCTAAGTTTGCAGAAAAAAAGGTAAAGGTATTGAAGGCATAAACTAACTAATTGATGGAAATGATAAGTCTCTTCTCTTCTCTGATCAGTATTTGGACTTACGTAATATGGTCAATGAAATAAGTGGAAGAAGGGAAACGAGCAGACAAGTGGAGAACTTAAAAAGAGTTTAGTAAGATATATATATATATATATATATATATATATATATATATATATATATAGTAAGTTTGTGTACTTAGTGAGATAAAGTAGGAAGTCATCATGACTGAGGTAAATATAACATTAATTTCTCCAACAAGAAGAAGGGCATTCACTCACTATCCACTACATTTTTCCTGTAGAGAAATAGTTTCTTAGGCCATGTTCTCTTTGTTACTGTCTACTTACAGCATGGTATCAGAGGAAGTGGCATTCATTCATTTAAAATTAAGCTTGAGAGACTAGCTGAATAGGTTTTTAATCTGCATGTAGAAATGTGTCATGGAAGAATTCTTTACAGAACTTGTTTTTTTTATAGGCTAATATTTCTGTGAATTGAACACCTCAGTAAATTAGTCAGATTTTTTATCAACATTTACCATGGTTTTTTCTGCCATTTATACGTTTCCACACCCTCCCCTCCAAAACAAGAGTATTCATATGTTTCTTGTAAAGAAAAATTATGAAGAAAAAGACTTGTGTCAATCTTGTCTTGATAAGAGAATGTCTTTCTTTTTTTTTTTTGGTTGGAGGTGGAGGGGAGAGAGAGAGAAGATTGATATTATGTTTGCTAGAGTAACTACTTACCTAAAATCATTGTCATAATATTACAAAAATCTCAAGATCCCCAAACCCCTTCAAGGTTATAAAAATTCATATATAGTAGTAGTTTGAATCAACCATGAAAGGAGAACTAATGCTAGATGATGTCACCTTGATGATTTCTTTCAAATGATGAGGTTGCTTTTCAAACTCACTGATTTACAAATAGCTCCATAGTTCATTTATTTTCTCCTTGAAGAAATATAATCATTAGACCTTCTAGGCATCTATATTATTTTCCAATTCTCCTCTCCTTTTTCAATGTACCAAGTCTAACAAGCATTATTTTTTTGTTCAAATCACTTCCAAAACCTTTAACATCACTGTTATATGTATGATAAATGTATATATACTTCTAGAGAAATGGAAGAGGAATCTACAATGGAACTGATTTCTTTTTTTTACTATTTATATAATTAATTAAAGAGGTTTAAATGTTATAGTTTGATTGGATTTGGAGGAGTAATTAGGCAGCTTATCTTCTCTCTCAACTGTTTAAAGATGATGCAAATTATTAGACCAAAGGAAGAAATTAGAAATTGGTACCTTCGGATTCAAGGATAAAATGATTTTGAATCAAACAAAGATCATTGATCCTTGTTAGATTTCTTTTATGAGGAAAAGAGTGTCATAGAAATAGAAATTGAACTTTTCTATGGGTGGAAAAGTAATCCTTTCTTCCTCTTGACATGTCTTCTTTTTATTTTTTATTTTTAAAGATAAATATCATTTTTTACTTTTAAATCTTAAATATTTTTGTCTTGAACAGAAGTATGTCCAACCTATAGCCATTTACGTTTAGAAGTGAAGTATTACCAAATGATCAACTGTGACTTGTTTGTACCTCTTATCATATATAGTCAGCTTAAACTTAAATCTCATTGGAGTGAAAATGTTTGTTTTCAAGTGTACTCAAAAGGTTGAGTGGTGAGTATATGTTTATCTTTGCATCTCCTATGGTAGATTACATTTTTTTTATAAAAGTAATATCTGCAAAAATGGCTGAAGATATTCTGACCTCATAAGTAGCATTAAGCCACCTGGAGGGTTCCTATTTTTTGACCAAAAATGTTGATATTTTGTATTTGACAACTTTTCATAATTGCTTAAAAAAATAAATAGAAGGGGAAAAAAAAAACTTTTCATCAAGTGGCATTGTGATAGCTCAATTGACTAGAAAAACGTCTTGCCAAGTAAAACTCTAGGGTTATATTGATAATTTCTTCCAGCTATGTGTAAATGAAAACAAATTGGAAAAAAAATTAATTGAGACTTTCTTGTGATGACTACGGCATTAGGGAGAAAAATAATGCTTGGGAATTTTTGTTCCATTGACAAGAATTTTCTGCATTTTGGGGTTTTGGCAATGAAAGTATATATATTACCAGTTTTCTTGTCATCTCTTAGAAGAAAATGGTTGTATGATACTATGGAAATATATATATACTGTCTGTGCTCAAAGGTTTTCTGAAATATTATGGTACTGAAGTCTCCGTTATCGTTAATACAATACAGTTGAGAAAATTCCAATGTTATCCATTACCTTATGAACTTTTGTTTATCTTGTCTTATTCATTCTTCTTTATGGATCCTTGTTAATTTGTAGTATGGAGAATATCCTGGAAAGATATGAAAGATATTCGTATGCTGAGAAAAAGCTCAATGGTCCCCAGTCTGAGCCACAACCACAGGTACTCTATCATGTTATATATATATGTATATAAACCTTTCTGAATAGTACAAGTTTGAGTTTGTACAGGTTTTAACTGTTTCCTTATGTCGTAGGTCTCCATGTTTTCCCACCTTGTTTTATTTCCAGGTTTTATATATCCTTTTGAAACTCATATTATTTGCTTGTCTTATGTAGGATAATTGGTCTCTAGAGTACCCCAAACTCATGTCCAAGATAGAACTTCTACAAAAGAACATAAGGTACGTAGGTACATGTATCAAGAACCTTCAATCATGTTTTCTTATTCATTAGGATAAGGAGGCTTTAATTTAAAAGTCTCCTGAACAAGCATTTTGTCTCAAAAATTCATCTACAGGCATTATGTGGGTGAGGATTTGGATCCCCTAAGCCTAAGAGAGCTTCAGAGTTTGGAACAACAGCTTGACACTGCCCTTAAACGAATTAGAACTAAGAAAGTAAAGTGTTTCTAACTGGTCTCTATAGCTAGCTAGTACTGTTTACCTTTGATATTTTCTTATTCTTTTATTTGGTAAATTTCTCAATTTGGTCCCTTTTTAATAATTGTCTCTTAATATTAAATTTTATTAGCACTAATAAAGTTTTTTTAACTCTCCAAACTTATAAAAAAAGTTTAGTAAAAGAGAGACTTTACTAGTAAAGATTAAAGAGATTTTATTAGCAAAAATTTTGAGAAAAGGACATTTTTAGTGAAGCTATTTCCTTTTTTTTTTTTTTTTTTTTTTTCCCCCAAGAGTATTGAATGTATTCAATGTTATACACATGCAGAACCAACTTATGAACGAATCCGTATCTCAGCTTCAGAAGAGGGTAATGCAGCTCTTTACCAATCATGCAACAACCAATATATATATATATATATATGTATTTTTGTTCATTGCTGATATGGTAATTTGCTCAATTCTAACAGGAGAGAGCACTGCAGGAGCAGAACAATTTGTTGTCCAAGAAGGTAAAAAAAGTTATAACAACGTACGCCATTTTTTTAGATTTCAACATGTATGTATATAACAAACAAACGTGCTTTATATATAATAAAACTGTTCCTTAATTCCCACATATTTTATTTTATTTGTTTATAAAACTTGAAACAGCTGAACGAAAATGATAAGGTGGGTTCTAAGCAGCAGGAGAGGGTGGAGCAGCAGCACTTAGCTCAAAATTCATTCTCCATTGTTTTACCGGAGCCTCCACGAGAATCACAACACCTTCCTTCCCTTACAATAGGGTAATAACTCCAAATCCTCTTTTCTTTTTTATTGGATTTGTACTCGCATTTCATTTAATGCATCAAAATTCGGTTGGGTTAATTGAATGGAGTCGTGTTCTATGGGGGAAAGAAATATCTGAATAATTATTACAATGTATTTTGGTATTGGGTTTAATTTGCGCAGTGGTCCTTTCTTGGAAACTGGGATGGTGGGCGACGGTGAAGGAGTTCATGCTGCCACTGGTTCGAACTCACCGATGCCACCGTGGCTGGTTCGTCGGATCAATTAAATCCGCCAGAAGATGGAATATTGTTGGTTAAGGATAAAGCAGGGTAATCCATATCCCCAACCTGACCCCTTAACTCTTCCCATGTATTGTAATTTAAATCTGAATCCATTTGTTTTTTCTTGTAATGGGCTTCTTTATATATTTATATACATATCTAAAGTTTTTCTTGATAGTTTGAAATGAAGTAGCAAATACAAAGAATAGATTGCAGTCGTCATTTCAACGGCAACCATTTATTGAATACAAGAATGAATGTTTCTAAATTTTCTAATGAATACAAATATAAACTCCCCATGCTGTTCGTAATGGAGAGAATACTGACTGATCAACTAAAGACACAAAACGGTGTCGGTCATAAACCACACTCATCAGTGTCACTGTTACCTTCATGTTCATTCTCCCTGCATATATAAAATCAATGGTTAAGAACTTGGATCTTAGTCTAAGAAAAGAAAATATTAAGAAGTATATATATATATATATATATAAATACCTTAATCTTTCACAAAGTCTTGCTAAAGCATTTGATTGAATTCTTGCTGCGTGATATTCAATCACTGAAGCATTTGAAAGAGTCACACTGTCGGCAAGACTAAACTCACACAACTCCTTCAAGGAGAAAGCATCAGTCAATACTGCAGAATGGCCACCTCCAGCTGCCAGCTTCCGCACTTCACCAATACACCTAAATAAAATATGTTTTTACCATTAATTAGAGAATGATATCAAATACACATTACAGACATATCTATAAAGAAACTGAGGTGAGAGTGCATACACATACCAATCTACAGGAGATGGGTACCAAGCATAAGTAGATTTCTCATTAGCTGCCTGACCATAGCTGTTGTAACCCCATCCATGAATTCTTCCATCTCTTGTTGAGACAAGAGTGTGCGAATGTCCACAGGCGACGTGTAGCACACCAGTCGAAATTACCAAAACAGGTAAATTCCGGAACATTATATCTGAATCCCTAGGACTGCATGAAAAGAATCCAGTATGAGGACCAATCCCCAATTGCCCCACCTGACTTCCACCCCAAGCATACAGAGCACCGGTTGAAGTCACAGCACATGTATGCACTCCCCCACATGCAACGCTCTTAATAGATATTCCATCAAGAGCCACAACACGCCTTGGCAGTAGCTCTTTGTCAACAGATTGAAGCGAATAATGCCCAAGCTGACCCATACTTCCCAATCCCCAACTATACCTGTAAAAGTTTAATGCAGGCATAATAATTTCAGGGGATGAGGAAAAAGAAATGTCAGAACAAAGCTGTTTCCATATACATACTTTATATTAACTACAAGAATTTCTAAACCAACAAAACAAAAGGGTAAATAGTTTGGCAGAAAACACTATCAACTCTAGCTACTCTCAGACAACTTGGGCCACAGATAACAATATTTCACAGATTAATTTTGTGCCATGTGTAAACAAGACTCACAAAACTAAGGGGACTAGGCAAATCATAAGGTAAGCAAGCATGTTCCATTCTCTCAACGAGTTCCCATGACCACCACCAAACACCCTCACTTGTGCCATGTGGACAGCCACAATTCTTATGCTTTACAGTACACTTATCTCCATGAATCTGGAACACTTACACCTCGCCCTTTTCCGAAATAGCTGCAGAGTGGTACTCCCCACATGACACTTGGACAATCTTCACGAGCTCAGGGGCTTCATCAAGAAATTTAGCATATCCCTTGATTATCTGAGCCCCTTGCAGGCCTGCACTGGTAACACCTCTTCCAAGCTGACCATACTCATTGTAGCCTGATTTTGCCACAGCAGTGACAAAATTATAATCAATATTTGATATAATTGTTTGGATGTTTCTTTCAGCGCGGAAACGCAAACCTTACATTAAATCTGACGCTATGAAGAAACAATCAACTTATGCATGTACTAGACAATATCTTGTACTAAACATATAAGCACATAAATGTAACTTTAGAAAACCCCCACAAATATGTAGCAGAAAATATTTAAATTTCATGATTCCAGATAAAAACTTTACCCCATGCCTGCAGAAGGCCATCATCTGATAAGGCAACAACATGAGCAGCTCCACAAGAAACTTGGTGAATTACCTGAAACATGCAAAATTACTTTCAGACTGCCCAAAGAACTTATAGTAGATCAGAGTGCTATTAGGTTTTGAGTTTGGTCAAGAATCCCAGAGTCCCAAGTCTGCACTAGAAAAATGTAATTATACGTAATTCTACATATCTTGAGAAGAGACTCATTGTGTATTGCTTACCTTACTTCTTGAACACCTTAAGTTTATGCCTCGGATTCTATATACATGTAAAAATACACACAGTACCATGCATTGGAGTTAAGTTTGAAAAGATGGCCAGCAGTATCATGTATAAAAACAATACGTACATGGTTCAAAAGTACACAAACAAAAATATAATCCCATCATTCCAAAAAGAAAGGTGGCTTTCTGTTTATCTAAGTTTCATATCATAGGCCTCTTTCCTTTCCAAAAGGTTTGTTAATATACCAGTTTCCTAATTTAATGTACGTATATAAAAAAATATATATACTATTGCCACTAAGTAATTGTTCTAGCTGGAGACTTGGGAGTAATATGTACATCAAAAAGCATAAAAATTTTCCATTGTCTGAGGTGTATATTTGTGGGGCAGACCAAGTACTACATAAGATGCCCAAAACCAAAACTTGTACTGCAAAATCATAAACTATCATCCACAAAGTTAAAGACAAAGGTTCAAGTGATGATAAGATATCCAAAGAACAGAAAAAAAAATTGAGTACCGTATTTGGTGCAAAAGCTCCCCAAAATAAGCGTGGGTAATTAGACCTCTGTCAAGAGAAAAAACAAAACAGGTCCTTTAGGGTGCTAACAAAATAAACATAAATAAGTAATAAAGAATAGTATCAAGCATAACCTGGTTCTGTCCCCAAATCCAAAGTCTTCTAGTCGAAATGGTTCCATCATTCTCACGTGGTTCTGCAATAGCAGCAGTGCAATGTGCACCACAAGAAACAGAAATCACAAATTCAGTCCGCAATTCTTTTACTTTCTTGGGACTTTTCCTACTTTCTTCAGTTCCATCTCCCAGCTGACCAAAGTCATTGGCCCCTGTTAAAGAAGCATTAAGATTATTAACTTCCCTGAAAAAGAATACTATGACATAATACTATCTTTAAGAAACTCATATAGCCACAACTTAGATAAGAATTCGAAAACCATAGTTATGTGCCAAAAAGAATTTACCCGAATGAAATGAAGCAATTAATATATCCCTCCACTAATTCTCCTAATATCAGGTTATTTCAAGAAGAATCTTCCAAGCATTTTCACTTCATACTCAGGAAGGAATAATAGTTCAATCCAAACAAAAGAACCATTGAGATCACAATGAATCAATCTTAGCAGAACAAGTCAAAAACGGAAGAGAAAGTGTACCCCAAGTGAAAAGGGATCCATCTGATGCTACAACTGCAGTATGTTCTCGACCACAAGCGATATCCAACAACCTGGAATTGCCACCTGCCGTGGATCCAAAGAACTCGGGAGGCAGCTGTCTTGGGATCCTCAGATTCCTGTCTTTACCATTTCTACCCGTTTGGCCAGATTGGTTATAACCCCAAACATAAACTGCAGTCTTTGTTGGAAGACTCACAGCCCGTGATTCTCCAAATATTTCAACAATATCCATTCAATTCAACCCACAAATTCAAGAAACCTGATCATCCCAAAAATAAATAAAAGATAAATTTCCAGATAAAGAATAGCAAGAAAAATTAAATTCATTCAACGACCAGTTGCCCAAAAGTTCTACATCAACTTTTCCACCTCTAAATTAATTTCTAAAACGACTTTCATTAAAAGTTAAAGAAAATACCACCCAAGAAAGTCTTTCTTTACAAAAATACAAAATGAAGAGAACCAAAAAGAAATTACCGTGCAACTTATATAATCAAAATGAATGTAATTTGAGAAGGTCTCCAGGACTCCTCGTCGAGTTGGAAGAAGAAGTCCCAAAGCTTCTGCCTAAACAAGAAGATGAAAAAAATTTCTTCTGCCTAAAGCAAGCAAAACAGAGACCGGACAAAGAAAAATGGTGGAAAATTAATTTGCAGAAATAAAAAAAAAAAGCAACTCCAAAGATTCCGGTCAGAAGATTCCAGGTGGTGGGTAGGTACCTAAGGAGGGAGCTTTTTAACTGCAAACCGTCGAATTTTCTAGGCTTAACATTTTTTCCTCCCATCTTATAATTTATTTAATTTCTAATTCACCTCCAAAATATCTTACTTTTTTTTTTATTATTATTTTTTTTTGTTGGGCAAGAAAGTTAGTCCTCAAAATATAAAATATTTTCAATCAGGTATTTGAATTTACGAAAATCTCGATTTAGTCCCTGAGTTTAACTATAAAAAAAAATATATGTGAACGATAGTTTTTTTTTTTTTTTTTTGGTGAGTATGAACGGTTAGTTGATATAAATATTTTTTGGAAAGCATTTAAAAGTCAAACCATGTTCAGATTTAGGCAAAAGTCTAACAGGAAAAAAAAAAAAGAGGATATTTTAGGTACAACGTGGAAATCAGTCTTTTGAGAGTTTTTTCAATTATTTGACTTATTAAAAGGTGACTGAATACTTACATAATTCCTAATTCCCCAAATTCAGGTAAGTTTTCTAGATTTTCAGAGTTTCTTCTTGTCTGAAGTTATGCAAAAAGCATTGATTTTTCACGATAGAATTCCTTTTAAGATTAAGATTATTTGTATATAAATTTCTTGATTTTGAGGTTCTGTACTTTCCGTTCTTTTTCGAATTGGGAGAAAATTTTTGGGTATAGATAGATGAAAATGGTAAAAGAATGTAATAAATTCATAATTTTCTAATCACGCCGGCGGGCTCTGTTTGTTGAATTTTCCTTTCTTTTTCACCAAATGATCATTTTCTTTGGTTTTGATTCGACGCTTACACGTCGAAAAATGGATTTTTTTTCTTGCAGGTTATATATATATATACATGGCTGAATCAGTAGCTGGAAACAGTGGGAAAAAGTTGATCCGGATTGACATTAGCTCTGACACCGTATGCCCATGGTGCTTTGTGGGTAAAAAGAATCTTGACAGAGCTATTGCTTCGTCTCAAAATCAATATGAATTTGAGGTACTGAATTTGTTATCCTTTCTTTAAATCTGATGTTGATGTTCTATCTATGATCGATTATCCCTTGGATGGTTTGAGTTTGGGAAAAATAAATCAAAATTAAAAAAAGAAAAAACCCTTTTTTTGCAGTTAAGATGGCACCCCTTCTTTCTTGATCCTTCTGCCCCAAAAAAAGGTGTAAATAAGAGGGAATTTTATAGGAACAAATTTGGACCTCGATTTGAGCAACTGGCTTCTAGGATGGCAGAGGTTTTGTTTTCCTTCTTCTTTCTATTGGATTGAACCTCTTTTCTGCCTGCTTATCTCTCAAGAATTTGAACATTTTCTTTTCAGATATTTGCTGGTTTAGGAATGGAATATGACCTCAATGGGCTCACGTAAGTGTTATTAGTACCATAACCAACCAACCATGTATTTTGTTTCTGTTTCAAGATTCCTCAAAAATTTTAATCTGAAATGCAGGGGGAATACTTTAGACAGCCACAGGCTCCTATACTTGGCAGGGACTCAGGGGCTTGACAAACAACACAATCTTGCTGAGCAACTTTTTCTTGGCTACTTTACTCAGGGGAAGTATATAGGTGACCGGTAAGTTTTGTTTTTTTTTCCTAAAATGATCTTGTGAAATCTATGAGGAGGATTGATTAATTATTTATGTTTTTGTTTTTTTTTTTTTCTTCTTCTGAAGGGAGTTTCTTATAGAATCTGCAAGAAAGGTTGGGATAGAAGGAGCAGCTGCATTTCTTGATGATCCCAATAATGGACTAAATGAGGTAATCTTACCTTCTGAAAACATTATAAAACTAAAAATTCTTTTCCATTTCAAAGCAATTATTTGTTTATCCTCTAATCCAATTTTTCTTTGCATAAACTGAAGGTAAATGAAGAACTGCAGCAGTATTCATCACAGATATCAGGAGTTCCAAATTATGTGGTATGTTGGATTAAGTAATTGTGTGTTATTATAAAGTAATTCAACTATTGAATATGAAAATACTAACAAAAAAATACATTGGTTCCCACAGATTAATGGGAAGTTCCAGATTAATGGTGGTCAACCTACTGAGAACTTTCTGAAAGCTTTTCGAATGGCTGCTAGTGATCATGCCTAATTCAACTCAATTTACTCTCAGAGAGAAAGAGAGTGAGATTATTACGGGTTAAATTTTACCTATGAAGATACAAAGATACAAATATATATATATATATATATATACAAAACCAAACAAAGTTGTCCTCCAATCAGTGTACTGTTGTTTTTCTCTTTGTGATAAAAGAAATAAAAGGCACATACTTGGATTGAAGTCAGATATTGGCAGTAGCATTTTCACTGCTAATTTCTTTTTGCAATCTCATTATCAAGTGCGAGAAGAGTGGGTTATGGAAAGGGGGCAACCTTTCTCAGACCACAACAATCTCCTCCACAATCAATGGATGAATCATGCTTCAGTAGCAATGAACAGGTTGAGATGAAAAAAAGAAAAATGAAAAAGAAAGAAAGCTTGCTGAGCACAGCTTTGTGTTTGATATATGGTACAAACGGTTCAAGCCATATGGTATTCACAATGAATCTACAATGTTGTGTGTTAGGTGAAATGTTCCAACCAGTTTCATCCTCCTCTCAATTTCTGAAGCTTTTGAGCTGAGCGATCAAGTTGTCTCGTCAAAAGCCATTACCTGAAAAGACCAGCCATTCCAAAAGTAAGTAAAGGAACATGTATCAAGTCAATTTCGTAAATTGCTCAATGAATCAATGCTTTGCCAATGAACTAAAACAATACCACCACAAGATAGTCCTTAACATTATTAATAAGAAAAGGCAAAAGAAATTAAGGAGCATTTACAACTCAAGTTGTTTGAGGAACCAAATCCTGCTTTAATCTCATTCTCTTTTCTGAAAGTAAGGCTGGTAATCAGGATGCAAAGTTCAACACAAGCGCGTTTTGAATACAACTTATCAGTTGGGGAAGGCTCAATTAGCCAACATAAAAGTAGGCCTTTACAAAAAGAATAATTTGACAACATCTAGATACAACTCCAATGAAGTTAAGGTGGCATATAGTAACCCATAACACAATCAGGATTCAAGAATCCAAGATACTGCCCTTTAATAGGCATCTTAAGAGACCCTAGAACCAAGAACCTTGGTGCTGTAAAGGGGACTATAAAATAGTACTGGAGGGTTCTTTGACATAATCTTCATAGGCACCTAGCTACTTAATTGAATAATTTACTGCAGAGGGGAAAAAAATCTAGAGGAAGATAATAAATTAGTTTCATGCCTCAAATAATATTTTCCTATCCAAGAAGACCATTGATGTATAATCTGTCATCTTGTCATCCGTTGACTACTATTACGTAGGGGTAAGCAAACAGAGACAAATAAACAATGAAACTCGCACAAAAAAGAATAGAATAAAAACTGAATAGCTGAAAGTTTTGAAATGCATGTAACATATAGAGTACAACCGTACAGCAAATATAATTCAAGCAGAATATCCAAAATGAGCATTATTAAAATCGAAAAATATAAGCTGGTGGAAGCACAATATAAACAATCAAAAACTACCTTGCCACAAACTGGACAGCTGTCACTACGCTCCATCCATTCATATATACAGCCAAGGTGGAAATGGTGAGAGCACTTTGTAATTATCTTTGGATTCTCTTTAGTATACTCTGCACACAAGTTGTACCAAAAAAACCATTCAGATTGGTATTCAACTGAGGACAAGAGGTCCATAGCAACCGAAAGCAGGAAAATATTTTCTAAGATGTTCAATTATATTTGTCTCTAATGAGGAAGACAGAATGTATGAAATTTATTCTAGAACCTCGCCAGAACCCATGACTTAGAAGGGCAGCTTTCTGTATATCCATGTCATAACATAAATCGGCTTTCTTGTCCAGTTATCCTAATAATATTCCTTTCATCAACTTCACATTTAAAAGCTGAGCGCTCTCATGGAGCAAACACTGTAGAACCCCATGTCTTCTTCCTCCCTTCCCCACCCCACCCACAAACACACAAAGTGGGGCTAGAAAAGCATGAGTATGGAATTGAAAAGGCTAAATACCCTCAAAAACACATCCCCCTTAAAAGAGACCTAATAAAAACAGCAACATATCTACCTTCAAGACATGTTGGGCAGACATCTTCATCTTCGGAAGAAGAATAAATATGTGCAAATCCAGTTGCCAGTTTAGCTGTTGAGAGCTTAAGTGAAGACCTGGAATATTCTTTTGATTCTCCCATGCCAGTGGACTCATTCCACTTTCCTCCTGCACCCAAAGTTTCCGAATCTTCATCGGCTTCACTTCTTCTCAGTGGTTCCGTCTCCTCATGCGAGTGGCTTGAGCCCTTGTCCCTTCTTGATACAAGTCCATCCCGTTGTAAGCGAAAATATCGAGGATCAGCATCATAAGGCAATGGTCTAGGAGTAGAGCGGAACATATCTGACAGAGAACTATCAAGTGATGGAGTAGATGAAGATGTTGTTCCTTGAGTTGATGAAGTGATAGAATGTTGGTCTTCTCTATGAAACAATGATGTGTACTGCAGAAAATTCCATAATTTAGACCGTTTTCATTACAAACCATAATTGAAATCCAAATAAGATGGGCTAACCAACAGAATGCAGTTCTAAGATTTTAGTAAGGTTGGTCTAGTAATATTATATAGTTAAGACCTAGACTTAGGGGATAAAAGATACTCCCACCATCAATCGTCAAACTAGGAAATGAATAATCAGCTAACAAGCAAACAATAATATACTGTTTTTATGTTGTCTTGAACTCTCTTTGAGAAAAAATGCACATTAGAAGCTCATTTGATCTGAAAAGCTTTAGCAAACAGATAACCACTTGTAAGTATAGAATAAATAACTAGCTTTTTTAGAATACAAAAGCCGCTCCTTGTAAACCTCAAGCATCTATGCCAAACAATTATAGTAAATGATCAGTTTTCTTTCATCTGAAGGGCAGAAAGTGGAGCTCCACAAGGACCAACACTGGTCTTAGTCTATTCACTCTGTTACAAAATCCAAACTTTCCAAGACTTGAGAAATGGTAGGTCTGCACCTGGTGTGAAAAGACTACAGCTAAAGTACTGAATATAGGAACTAATTCAGCCCTTTGTTGCACAGTGAAGCAATTAAACTAATAAAGTTGGTACCCAGAGTAACAAAATTATCAGCAGTAACAGTAATTTAAGATGACAATTCACAAAAATAGCCAAAAAAGGAGGTGATAGAGATCATACCGCATGTAAAAAGTTTTGCAGGAAACAGCGGAGACATATACAGTTCCGATAGAATGAGCTGTTTGGATTAGCCAACTCTTCACACTCATCTTGTAAGCAGCAACAAACTGAACCCATGATTCTAATTACAGTCTAAGCCGTAAGCGCAATATTTTTAATCCACAATGTCATCAACAGGTTAAAAACTTGATAGTGCCATCCATAGGGACAAAAGAGTGAAAAAAGTATAATGAGAGAGGACGCTAAGCTCGCAGAAGTGAAATGGCTTTGCGAACCAGTACCCCCCCTCTCTCAATCCAATAGCTTTTGTTCTTATCAACAAAGAACAAAAGCAAAATTCACAAACCCCTGCAAAAAATAAAAATAAATAAACAAATCACAATTCACAGGCAAATCCATTTTTTTAAGGATCTAAATCAAATGCCATCCTATAATCATTTGAAACATGAATACCGTCGCATACAATTTGTAAACTGAAAAAAAGATACATAACTCACCCATATCAGAAATGATCAGACAACGCCAAAGTGTAAAAATAAAAGAAGGGAAAGAATTTTCACAATCGAACAATTGGAGATATGAAACCGGGATCCGTTTCAATCCCTTGAAACGAAGAAAGGAATTTTTTTCTTTACAAAAAATTTAAAAAAAAAAAAAATCTGATTACCAGAAAAGATCAAACCAACAACCATATCTGTTCTGTTCCTCAACCATACAGATTATTACAAGTCAATTTAATTAGAATCAACAAATGTTCAGAATACATTAAAGAAAAAAAACAATCAATCAGATTTCGAATAACCCGTATGATAAATAGGGGAAATTAAATGATCAAGAGCAAAAGTAAACGGAAACAGAATAGAAGAAAGGGAGAGGAGTACCTTGGGACTGGATTAGATGGTTGGATTCCCCAAAAGAAGAGAGACAGACAAGCCTAGAAATTTGAGTATTGATATAAATATTGGATGGTTTCTATTGAGGATTATAAAAATTAAATTAAATTTTAAAAAAAATTATAGAAAAAAAATTAAAAAAAGAAAAAAGCCGAAAATTACAAGAAAATGCTCTGGTTATTTCGAGTAAGAGAAGCCGTAAAAAAAGCAAATAAGAGTTGCTTCCACCGGACGTGGACGTCGCCGTCGGCTACCTGGCGGTGGCGGTGGTGGTGGGTGGGTGAAAATGGAATTCTTTCCACAATTCAATTCATTCTCATAAATAAATATATGATGTCGAGACAGTAGTCAACTTTATTAAATACACGTTTGTACGCGTAGTACCTTTTTCATATATTTTTTTTAGGTGGTATCTCAGACTTTTTCGACCCAACTAATTCACTCGGGAAGGTTCAACAGTGTTGATATATCCATGCTTATGAATATATCTTGAACTGTGAAACTCCGGGATTGAGGGAGAGGCTCCTAAACCATTAGGCCAGGAACTTCATTTTTTTCATATATGATTGTGAACAATAAAATTTTTCTTTTCGATTATTATCATCTGTGAAATAAATAATCAAAAATATAAATCTCACAAGATAATATATATTTTGATGTTGGGCTATGTCACAAGATAATATATATTTTGATGTTGGGCTCGAATCTTTATATTTCTCCGCCGATTCTTTTCGTCATGGATCCGAGGGCATATTCTTTTCGTCGTGGATCCGAGGGCATTTTGGGCTTGTCTCGATCCAATAGATTTTGATTTCTTCCGATGAGCGTTTTGGGCTGGATCTCGGAATGAATTTGAATTTCGAGGGTCTTTGGGCTTGATCTCGATCCATCTCGTATTTGATTTGATTTCTCCGATGGTCTTTGGATTTGATCTCGGAATGGATTTGACTTCTCGAGAGCCTTGAGGCTTTATCTCGAAGGGAATCGTCGGAGTTTCCTTTCTTTTTTGCCTCCTTGCACCACGTTTTTACCTCGATTTTCGGTTCAGAACGCCTCTTTTGTTCTTTTTATAGATGAAAAGAGTGACAATCAATGACTATTAGTTCGCAAGAGCAAAATCTTTCAATATAAATAAATAAAATTTCAGTGTCTATAAAAGAATTTATAAATATTTTGATAAATTTAAGCATTTTTTTAAAAAATATTTATGTGCACGACAAATATAGATTTTATTTATTAATTATTGATCGAAATAATTAATTTAGACAATTAAAATTATGTAGTTATTTTTTAGCCTTTGAAAGTGGAACCAGGTCAAACTTTTTGCATTCCAGCTTATCTTATAATAATTATTTTTTTGTCTTTCATCTAAAATTTAAAATATTATCTTTACCGTACTTTTACTTACCATATAGAAAATTTTATTTATTAAAATAATATTTATTAATCAAAAAAAAAAAAAAAAAAAAAGTGGAATCCTGTCTTTTTAAATAATTCGCCCACTTGACTGAGTTTTAGAGAGGAAATATTAATATACATATTAGTTAAATAGCTTAATACAAATGAATTAGTCAATAATATAGACGATGTAAATAATTAAAAAAATATTAAATTTTGTTAGGATCTGCAGTTTCACCTGTCTCACGTTGCTTGCTTAAAATATTAATTAAGTAATAAAAAATATAATAATTTTATTAGATTGTTTATAACATCGAGATAATGAGAGGTTTTCTTATTAATCACGGATAGAATTGTAAACAAACCAAAATGTTCGTAAACAAAATTTGTTTAAATTTTCGTTCGAATTTGTTCATTTATTAAACAAATTGAATTCAAATAACTCGAGTTATATCAACAAATAATTGAACGAATTCAAACAAAATATTTGGCTAAAAATATTAAATTAGCTAATTCGAACAGTGATAAAAAATTAAATAAACAAATTCATTCATCTAATCTTTGGTTTGATTCGACTCTGTTATAGGGATAAAGTGTAAGTATATATGTGAACATATCATTTTACTGATGCATTTCCATTTTCCTTTTCTTAAAACATTTTGTATCCAGTTTTCATTTTTAAGTCTCATTAATTCATAGTTTGAGTTAATCCTTTTGGGGAAACTCTATTGTATTTCTCTATTAACAAGTGGATTTGGTGGCTTAGCAATTCATTTGCCGACAAAAGAGTTGTTCACTTTCTGTAGAAGACAACCCACCCATTTAATGAATATTTCTACAGCCTAAATTTTGTCCTAAAAAACTCTTCTCAACCATTTATAGGAACTATTAAGGAAAAGATGGCGGCAAAAGATGATTGATCGCTGTTCTGTTGATTAGCCCTTCATGGCTAATTTGTACTCTTGCTTTGTTTTTAATGACATTGTGGCCTATAAAAAAAAGAAAAAGAAAAAGATGATAGATAATTGAAATCTTCACATCTTATATTTGCTCTTTTACAATGAATACTAAAATTGACATGTACCTACGTTTTTTGTCACTTTCACAGGAGAAAGACGAAGAATACAGAGCAATATTTTGCTGCCATAGCCGGCCGGACGGCTAGCTAGCTAGGCTCCGTGTCTCCAAAGCCAGTCAATTACTTCTGGACATATGCTTTTCAAGAAGAATAACAACTTAAGACATTTTGGCTCCGTAACGGATCTCCGTTTCTGGCAGACTGCATCCACCATTGTTTTTGCACAAGCATCGGTGTTCAACACTGGCAGATTATTGATCAAAGCCTGTGAACATCAGTAATTAATTGGATTAGTTAGTGATTAAAGGGGAAAAAAAAGGTTTGATTCTTGGTTAATTAATTAAATACATTGGATGTTGCTTTGTCCACTTCCATTTTCCCTTGTTTGGAATAGTGTTTCCCTCTGGTCATCTCTGAATCAACATAACCGAATGTTGCAGTTGTAATTGAGATTTCTGGTCCCAATTCAATTCTCATCACCTCGTAGAAGTTCACCAGTGCTGCTTTACTTGCCTGCCCAGATAAATAAAATCAGTAATCCCCATCCACCAAAAAAATTTACAGTAAAAATATATTACTTACAGCATAGACGCTCATTCTTGCTGGGGCTATATATACACTGGCTGATGCATTCACGAAAACCTTTCCTTTAGTCTTCTTGAGATGAGGAATTGCAAAGTAAGTCGGATAAACTGAACCCCAAAAGTTCACATCCTGTATATTATTATAAGATCAATTATGAACGATATTTAAATTTAGATTAATTTCCATTCAATCGGATAGGTTTTTTTTTTTTTTTTGTGAAAAGTAGAATTTGATCCCAAACAGGTGCCAAACCAGAGTTCCTCACCACGCCTTAGGTTAAAATTGTTACTATTAAGATTGGTAGTTCAAATCATAGAAGTTTTTGGTTATTGAAAAATTACCATCACAGCTTTCAAGGTAGAAACATCATCCACGTCTTCAATCGAGAAAATAGAGAGAATTCCGGCATTGTTGACGACATGATCCACTGAAGAAGAAAGAAAGGGGGGAAAAAATTAGTATTATATGGAGATTAGGATCCATCCAAGTCCAACAGAAAGCACAAAACAATGGAAGATCAATAAAAACAGGAGGAGAAGAAATTTTACAGCGACCGAAATGTCGGACAGCTTCATCAACAGATCGCTTGCAATCTTCGACATTAACTACGTCTGCACAAATTGGGTAAACGTCAGGGGAACCGAGTTCCAGAGCTTTCTCCGCCACGTTTTTGAGAAGCTCTTCTCTTCGAGCCACGATGACTAAGTAAGCTCCTCTTCTCGCGTATTCGTAAGCCATTTGCTGCATAAATTAGATAACGCAACTGTAATAAGGGTTTGGAAATCGTCGAAATTTAAGAATTTTGTTTTTGTTTTTGTTTTTGTTTTTTCTTCTCATACACAAACCTCTCCGATTCCAGATGATGCACCGGTGATCAGAACTACTTTTCCTTTGACATTCTCACTCAAACAGTACCCGTAGAGATGGACTAAGAACTTGAAGATGAAGAAGAACGGCAGAAGACAACACAGAAACACTGTAAGTATAAACGGATTGTCCCGTAAACAGCCATGGATTTTTGGGCGATTCAAGTTATGTTCATAACTATCTTTTATATAGTTTTTTCCACTATTTAGGCATATTTTTTATAGTGTACACAAAATCGAAGAAAAATAAAACGTTATGATTTTTAAAAACTACAATTTTTTTTTCCTTATGACACGAGTATTTTGGATGGGTCCTATCTATGAGAAGCGGCGCATTCAAGTCATTCTACGCCGACTAATCTACCTCCCTGATTTTTTTTTGGCTAGTTAGAAAAAGTGTCATTGTCATATTTATAGGCATGTGGAGTTTAATTTAATCTCCACAGATTAATATAAGATTCAATAATTCATAATCTTTCCTTATTTTTTTAAAAAAAATGCTGCCTCGTGGATGACCGAAAATGATAATTCATCCAAAAAGAACAAACAATGTAATAAAAACTAAGGAATTCAGACAAATAAGCAATTCATTTATAATAACATTTTATATGGAATATTATTATTATTTATTTTTTTTGGTAAATGAATATTATTTTATTTAATCTCAAAACTTTTAGCTTATAAATGATACCTCTGTGATTGAGCTATTCTATATAATAATATTATTTATTTTGTTTTGTTTATTTCGTCCTCTAAGAAAATTTTATTTTTTATTTATTTTTAAATTTTAGACATCTTTGTTAATATTGTGTCTTAAACTTATGAACTTAATAAGTCGTAAGTAAAATTATTATCAACTAAATTACGCCAACAAACATTAATATTTATATTATTTTAATTTTTTAAAATTAAAATATTATTTGTTATTATATATTTAATAAATTATAGTAAGCAATAAATTTTTTTTCCAACCTTCTCATATTTATGTTATAGTCAATTTAAATATTGATTAATTTAAAATTGAGAATGTTTAAATTATTGTTCAAAGAAAATTTAATTTCTTTCACTTAAAATTATTGTTATATAATAAGTTAAATTTTTTTTACCTTGAACACATTATGAATCTTACTCCCAAAACTATAGTATATAGATGAAATTACGGTGATTAGGGGCAAACTCTCGATCCTTCCACGCGTGGTCGGTGGGGTTCGTTTCCCGCTGATGAGTCATACAAAAAAGGCCAAGTGTCGGGGGTGTGTTCCAGACGTTGGCTCTCCGACGATTAAGTTAGTCACAAGTATGAAGAGAGGTGTGTCGGACAATCGGTCGGAAAGTGTGTTCCTAACAGACCCGATTAAGCACCGAGAGTGTATTATCGGAGTAGGACTGAACACTAAAAGTATATTATGTATATTTGACTTTCACTTGTTTGTGTGTAAGTGTGTTATCGTTTTATGAAGATGAACAGCTAGTTGAAAAGTGACACCTGAAATAGTACCTTTCATAACAATTATAAAAGGGTGGCTGTAAACAATTTCTGTCGGGTCAAGTGTATTTAATGTGGAGTTCAATAAGAATCTCTTTGTTAGTGATCATATCCCGAACGTGTGTACTATAGTCGCCAATCGAACCTCGACAGGATCCAATCCAGGACCACATGGGTCCTTCATAAAATCCACCTCGGACAGCCCCAACATTAGTAGACTTTTATTTGTTTCTAATATTTGTCAAACTCAATGTCCTAACTAGTCAAATCAATTAGACCATAATTTATATTTCTAAAAATTGTTACACTAATTGGAAGCGTCTTTTGATGGGTTAGAAATAGAAACCTTATTTTGAGCATTATGGGCGCGACCTACCGATTTTTGAACTTTCCCGTTAAGTTTCAGATTCCTAATCCCAAACTCAAACTCCCACTTCCACTCTCACCACCATCTAACTTTTACACTGTACAAATACGGTTATACTGCTAATACTGAATCGGACCAAATTTCTATTTCAATTTTTAGTTCAAAACCAAATTGTTTATTCAATGTTGTCTTCTTGATCAATCATCATCATCATCTTTGAGCCGGCCAGTTCCCAAAATTCACTTTACATTTACAGATCTGGTTCAAATTCGACGCTTTCTATTTCTTTTTGAATTTTATTTTGGGTTAAATTTGTGATTTTGCTAATTTCCAGCAAACAAATTCGATCGCTGGGGATTTAATTTTGGGAATAGGGTGGGGGTGGGGGTAATAGTTGAATTCGATTCAATGGTGGAAGTTTGTTGAGTTTGCAGAAACCCTAAGAGTTTGAAATGCAGAGCTCAACTAGTAGCTCAATGGCTCAGCCGGAGGCAATTCTGCAATGGCTTCAAAAAGAGATGGGATACAGGCCTCTTGGCCCCTATACTTCTTCTAGTAAAGCAGCTTCTACTCCCACTTCCGACTCGCTCCGCAAGATTTGCCGCGGAAACATGATTCCCGTTTGGAATTTCTTGATAACGAGGGTAAAATCTGAAAAGACTGTCGAAAACATTCGAAAGAATATTCTTGTCCATGGAGGCGCCGGAGGAAATGGAGTAAATGACTCTACTGCTGCCAGTGCCGATGTGACTAGGAGCACTAAGGGGACCGCATCAATGAGGAGGAAGGAGAAAAAGGATGGTTTTGTTTCTGGGTTGGAGAAAGAAAACAGTAGAGAGATTGCTTTGCAAGAGAGAGAACTGGCTGAGAGGGAAGTTGAGAAGTTGAGGCAGATACTGAGGCGGCAGCGCAAAGACTTAAAAGCCAGGATGCTAGAGGTTTCCAGGGAGGAGGCTGAACGCAAGCGAATGTTGGATGAGAGGGCTAATTATAGGTAACTTTTTGCACGTTCGCTGTGCCATTATCCTCCTTGCTTCAAAACATTACCTTCTGACCTGCATAATGCTTGTATGCCTTTGAAGTCAACATGTATGCTACCCGTTCTGATATGTTTTGGTAACACTTTTATCTTTGTTACTCTACCAGCTACTTGAGCAGGGCTTTGAGGTTTTAGATATTGATGAGTTGAAATTTGTTGTTCTAAGTATCATAGTCTCTTGAGCCCATATTTTCTGGTGAGAAATGCTTGTACATCCACTTTGCCCAGTATTTTCCTTCAAATTTCTTTATTTTCCATTGAGATTTTAACGTGCTATTAGATGGGATTAGCCATATAAAAAATTGTTCATTCAAGGTTAGTAGACAAAAATAAAGTGACTGTCTTAATTCACTTCTGTTTTATGATTTTTATCAAGGCATAAACAAGTGATGCTGGAAACCTATGATCAGCAATGTGATGAAGCAACAAAAATTTTTTCAGAGTACCACAAGCGTCTCCGCCATTATCTTAACCAAGCAAGGGAAGTGCACAGGTCCAGTGCTGACTCTGTTGAAGTAGTAACCAGTTTTCATCCAAAAAATGAGAAAGAAGCTGTTTATTCAACTGTAAAGGGCTCCAAATCTGCTGAAGATGTCATTCTTATAGAAACAGCATGGGAAAGAAATATAAGGAAGGCATGTGAATATCTTGCAGTGCAAGTTGCTGAAAAGATTCAAAACTCTTTTCCAGCTTATGAAGGAAATGGCATCCATTTGAATCCTCAGACAGAAGCTTCCAGTCTAGGCATTGACTTTGATGGTGATATGCCTGATGAGGTTAAGGCTGTTATAGTGAACTGCCTAAAAAACCCTCCTCAATTGCTTCAGGCAATTACTGCATATACTCAGAGGGTGAAGACTATGATTTCTAAGGAAATCGAAAAGATTGATGTTAGAGCTGATGCAGAAACTTTAAGGTACTAATTCTATAACAAGTCCTCTTTTTTTCTCTTTGGATATTCTACATCTCGCCTTTTAGATTTCTTATGGTTGTAGCTACAATTCACTAGGTTATCTATTTCAAGGGAACTTTTCATCTTCACATTTATATGCAGATATCAAACCCTTCATATCAATGAATGGAGTTTTGATCTTTCTGAATTTCTGTCATGGTTGTCTATTTCCATGAAAGGGTGTATAGAATCCTTTTCCGCTGATGATTTGCTCTATCATGCATGAATCTTCTTGGAATGGAATTTCTGTTCAGCAATTTTGTTCATTCATTGTCAAGGCAGCTCTACTATCTCGTTATCTACAATGAGCACTGGCTTTAAAATTAGGCTTCCATTATTTTTTGGTTACTTTTGAATTTGTGCTTTTTGTATATCTTGTCAGGTACAAGTATGAGAATGACAGAGTAATGGATGTTTCTTCCACTGAAATAAGCTCACCATTACAGTATCAGCTTTATGGTACCGGGAAAATTGGAGTTGAGTTACCTTCAAGGGGTTCTCAAAATCAACTTCTTGAAAGACAGGTACCTTCCGCCTGACCTTACCTGTCATCTAATCTCAATATGGAGGACTTCTCCAAGGTCCCATTTTATCATGGCTCTAGGAAATTTGAATCTTCTCTAGTTGGTTGTTTATTATATTTTCAGGATCATTTCAAACATTTCTTTTCGTGTTAAAAAGAAAATAAAAGAAAAAGAACTCACATTTTAATTTTTCAATAGAAAGCACATGTTCAACAATTTATAGCAACAGAAGATGCACTTAATAAAGCTGCAGAAGCCAGAAATATGAGCCAACAGCTTCTAAAACGTCTGCATGGATCTGGTGATGCAGTTTCCTCACACTCATTTGTCATTGGTGCAACATCGCAGAATATGAGCAGTCTAAGGCAACTTGAGGTATAAAATTGTTGCATATCTTACCATAGATTATATGTTCTATTAACATGAGACATACCAATAGTAGCTATAATTTTCATGAGATATTGATTTAATTCAATGGACGTGACTTCTAGCGAAATTCTATTTCTGAAATGAGAGTTAATTGTGTCTCCAAATAGAGGGTTAGTGTGCCATTTGTTGTACTATGACGTGCACCTTATTATATCCCTCAGATCTATTCTTTGTAATATAATCTTGAGAGACAAGTTGGTATTTCTATAACTTAAAGCACCTTGTATGCTAAATTCTTACTAGTTGAATACTAGCATTTAAATAAGTATTGTTTCTTCTGGTTGTGTCTTATCCTTGTCAGTTGTAACTTATACTAGAGTTGCAAAACATGTCAAAATGTAACATTGAATGTAGGTAGTGATGATACTAATTGCGAAAATTAATTACTTTCGAGGTTCTACATTTCAGCACACTTCAGCAGTGACTCTAAGATTTTGCTTTTCAAGTAGCTGCTCAACAAGCAAACTCAGAGGGCAAATTTTCCACATCATCGAGTAGTCAACTAAATAATTTTGCTTATGGATATCTTGATTTTCTCTACATTTTTTGGGCTTCATTTTTTGCTCCTAATTAGAGCTCTTTCCTAACTTTTTAATAGGCATTCAATTTGAGATGAGATATAAGTAAAGAAAGATTTTGTAAATGGAAAATGCCCTATTTTTGGGAATTGCCAGTGCATCAATATTTCTGCAGAAAAGACATTTAAGTAAGTTCACTTGTAAATAGCCTAATTCAGATGCAGAATGGTTGACAATACTTGGATGCCTTAAGAAAACGTTATATCTCCAATCCAGGAGGCTGTCGTAAGATTTCTTCTAAGGAAGTTATGGCCTGATTCCATTGAGCGTAGCATCTTTTGGGGGTAAATTTTGACAAGTTCTTTATTTTCCTTCTAAAGAATTGTGAACCTCTCTCTTTTCTAGCTGCAATGGTAAAATGTTACCATTTTTTTTTTCCTCGGAAGATTTCAATTACTTTCTATGGTTTGTTAATTTCTTTATATTTTCTAAACATTTTCTCATTTTCTTTTGTAGCTTGAAGTTTGGGCCAGGGAAAGAGAAGGTGCAGGATTGAAGGCTAGCATAAACACACTTATGTCGGAAATACAACGATTAAATAAATTATGTGAGGAGCGAAAAGAAGCTGAAGATTCCTTAAGGAAGAAGTGGAAAAAAATAGAAGAATTTGATGCACGCAGATCTGAGCTTGAATCTGTGTATAGTGCATTACTCAGGGCAAACATGGTAAATGTTGTCTACTCTTGCTGTGCTGCTTTTGGCTTATCTAGAGGAAATTTTATGCCTTTTATGTCTGCATCTGTTTCCATGACAAATAACAGCAGCAATTGACTGATTTTTCATCAAGAAAATGGTACTTTGTATCCATCTTATCCCATGCAATCTAGATGTGCCTCATCCTGCTGGAAATATCCTTTGGACAGACAATTTCAACTCATCTAAACAAATTATTTGTCATCACAGGCTTGGTTTATTTTTCAAAATTTTGTTTATACACTGAGAAGTTTCATGTAGCTAATATTAATCTTGTCAAAACCTTGGATACAGAACCATTCAGGAGCTGCGAAACTTTCCCTTTGGTTATAAATGAAGTATTGATTTTGGGTAGAAATGCAACTTTTACAGCTTTTTTTGACATACTGATATTATGTAGCATTCATATTTCCCCCGATTCTTAAAAACTGTTACACATTTCAACTCACATACTCTTATTATCTTCCTCTCTCATTTGCACACATACTCAGATGAACTTTTGAGATTTTACAGTTTTCATTGATTACCAGCTATAAAGTTTTATAAATATGTCTAGATGATGCAATTTGATGTACGACTTAGCTTTTAGAATTTTCAATTTTTGTTTTCCATTCTAGGATGCCGCTTCATTTTGGAGTCAGCAACCACTAACTGCACGAGAATATGCATCCAGCACCATAATTCCTGCATGTGGTATTGTTGTGGACTTATCAAACAACGCCAAAGATCTCATTGAGAAAGAAGTTTCAGCTTTTTATCAAACTCCTGACAACAGCCTCTACATGCTTCCATCTACACCTCAGGTTTGGGCTATACTCCCAATCATTTGGAAATAGTTGTTCATTGGATTTGGCACAAATTTTTATAAGAGCACGTGTCCAGTTGTTATATTATCTACATCACTCTTAAAAAATACTGCTGAAACTTAGAATTACGTATAGGGTATTGGTGTAAATTTATATTACTGTTCTATCCAATGAACAGAATACAATAAGGACAACCTCCCAGTGAAATCCACAAAAGAACATGTGTAAAGTGGAAAACCTAAGTGTTCAAGGAATTCTGATTGATCAACTATTGCACCACTTTTAACTGCCTCTGGATTCCATCCAAAAAAAGAAAATAAATGTAAAATAGGATATATAGACAAAATAAACGTTGAAAAGAGTTATTTTTTGCTAGTTTAGTTCTACATCTTCACTTATTGTGCTCTCTGTGTGTGTGTGTGTGATCCTGGTGGAAGATTTACCTTTCTTTTATCAATCTGTTGTATCCTTTTTTATACATTTCTTTCATATTCCTTTCCTTGCTACTCAGGCACTGTTGGAGTCTATGGGTGGTAATGGGTCAACAGGAACTGAGGCCATTACTGCAGCAGAAAAGAATGCAGCTGTTTTGACAGCTAGAGCTGGTGCAAGAGATCCATCGGCAATTCCATCGATATGCCGCATTTCTGCTGCCCTACAATATCCTGCAGGTAAGTTAAGCATTCCTTAAATAAGTGCTGGACTGAGAATTATGTGTTATGTGAAGTGGTTATAGGGATAAACCTCTGGGGTAAAAAACTCCAAATGCCTAGAATATGACATCATCTTATCACAGACTTAAATTTATAACTGTTCACTCAAAGACTTGAATACATTTCTATGATAAGAGACTGTTTATTCTCTTTCAAATGGTCTTCTTTAGAGTTTATTATATAGCACTAAATTGGCTTTAGTTCTGTACCAAAGTTAAATCTGAACACCCAATAAATCTACATCAAGTTGCTGAGAAGGCAACAAGACATGTTATTTGATCTGTATTAATAACTTCAGGTCTTTTTTCTTCTAGAATGGTTTCTACTACATCTTCTAAATGTCTTTAGGGTTAATGTCCTTGATATCTGAAAACTTTCTTTTGTCTTTTCGTTAAGTTTTTGGCATGTTAGTTTAGAGGTACTAATTGTTGCCCTAGTGAAATTCTGTTTCAAGTCTTTAACAGTTATTCTGTATCTGAGATGTATCATTTATGTCCTAATATTAATGGCTGATCCATATTCTCTTTCCATGGTCTAATCTGGTTCTATTGATTTTTATATTTGACCTCATCACTAGGTATGGATGGTTCAGATGCTAGTTTAGCTTCAGTATTGGAGTCCATGGAATTTTGTTTGAAGCTTCGTGGTTCTGAGGCTTGTGTTCTAGAAGAGTTAGCAAAGGCCATCAATTTAGTCCATATACGGCGGGATCTGGTTGAGAGTGGTCATGCGTTGTTAACTCATGCTCATCGTGTACAACAAGAATATGAAAGGTATAGACAGACCAAATGCTTTTCTCTTTTGTTATTTCTTTTGGGGATGGTGGCACTTAATCATGATCCTGTAGGGTTTGCTTCTGCAAATCCTTTCTAGGCTCTACTAGACCACTCAATGTTAATTAATCAACTAAAACGTTACTTTAACTTATTTGTAGTGGTTGAAATGACCTACTACAATAAGAAAGGGTTCGATGTGTATTCTTGCACTAAATTGAACTAAAATATCTTTCACATACTTTTTTGGATTGGTGGTATAAAAAGATGTAATACTAAAGATACTTAAACTAATAACTGACTATTTAATTATTACTAGTGCTCATTTATGGTTTCTTTTTTCTTTTCTAATTATTATTGTTTATCCTCCTGTTCTAGCAAATAACAGGCAAGAATAACATAAGTATTGCTTTAGTGCAAGTTTTATTGAATACTGGTTCTTGGTAGTTATTAATGAGATAACTTTGATTATGTTTTGACTTCTCTTGCAGGACAACAAATTATTGTTTAAGTCTAGCAGCTGAACAAGAGAAAACTATTACAGAGAAGTGGTTACCTGAACTAAAGAGTTCAGTATTAGGTGCCCAAAAATGCCTGGAAGACTGCACATATGTCAGGGGACTGGTCAGTATTGCTACTTATTCAAATAATTTCCTCTATTTGGAGACATAGCGATATTATTTCCTAATGCTATTTGATTCTTAGTTGATTTAATTTACCAAACCATTAGATCTTTTATTGTCATTTGATGTATGCTTAGGTGTTAAGGTTCTTAATTCTATGTTGTGCTGTGGTAGCCATGACTAGCAGTTGCATCCTTGAAAACATCCTTTTTTCTGTTTCTGTATGGTTTCCTTGGAAATTATTATCTACTCTCTGGGTGAAAACTTGTTGCAAATAATTCAGTTTCCAGAAGAACCAAATAAATTTGCAGGAGTAATGCAAGTAAAATGTTAAGTGTTAGGTTCTTGTGGATTGCTTTAACATTCATTTTAGGGGTGATTTTCACATTTATAAAAAAAAACCCCATGTGGCCACGTTCTTCAGGACTGTTTTGGCATTCACTTTAGGGGAAGGTTTAACATTCCACTTCATATTTTCTCAACTAATAAATACGGATAGTATTTGCAATACTAAAAATAATGGGAAAAGAAAGGACATATAAGGAATTGGATATAGGAAAAATGTGCTTTCATGAACTGCTCACCATTTATAATTTAGCCTTTGTTTGGTTCTATTAACTTACTTATACAAGTGTTCATATTCTGTATTACCTTGTAAAATTATTGCATGTTGCAACATTTTGCAGCTCGATGAATGGTGGGAGCAACCAGCTTCAACAGTTGTTGATTGGGTTACAGTCGATGGGCAAAATGTTGTTGTTTGGCACAATCATGTGAAGCAGCTTCTAGCATTTTATGACAAGGAATTTTATGAGTAGATTTTTTTTTTGTCCTCCGGTCAGAAATCTTTGGGTATATAAATCAAAAACCTTCCAATTCGGATTGTTTTTGTAATATGTGAAACAGATATTATAAAATAGGTGAAGATGTGCTAATCTTATTTTCTGAATAATCTTTGCTGTGCTCTTTCTACACTACAAGTGATTCATGAAGGGAATCTCTCCCATTCGTTGTACTTATATTTATTGCCTACCTTAATACCTGTTGGCTTAAGGAAAATTTTAAAGACACAGTAGGATGGAATTATTGTGGTTGTTTCTATGCTAAACACGTTGTAAGTTAGGACAGTGGGGATGGGGGGAACAATGCATGTTTTGCAGATAATGTCGAGATGACACGTGTCGTAAGTATAATAGACAGGTGGCGAGAAAAGCTTTGTCATAAAAGTTCGCTTCCCGTGAGGCCGCGAAGCAGAAGAAAAAGAAAAAGAAGGGGAAACAGCAGCCCGTGACTCTCACCGAAAATGAACGATCAAGACAAAAATGTTACCCATCTTTTCTCCCATCCGTTCCTTACAATAAATAAATATTCTGTATTTCTCTGTCTTCGTTTGTTCTAGAAAACTCAACTTGGCAGCATTTTCACTGTTAAAGAATCAGATTGAATGTTCTGTCGGATAAAATACTAAAAATGGCTTCAAAAACGATGATCTGACTGTTTCTTTTCTGCAGGGGAAATAATAAAATGATGATGTTCTTGCTTCTTCTTTTTGTTCTATCTTACCTGAAAAGTGTGTATAATTATACATATATATATATGTAAAATGTAAAGTTCATTCCATAAAAATCATAAATGTGTGGAAAAAAAAAAAAAAAAAGCTTCAAGAATTTCTACTATTGCCATGAGTATTGACATATGTGGCTGCTATAAGTATCCCGTGATTCAACTGGGACCTATTTATATGTTTTTTAATTGTTCCCTCCTTCACTCATTTTCCAACCAACAATAATAAGAAAACAAAACCAAAAAAAAAAAAAACTTCATAAAATTTATGGTAAATTATTTTACTAACACCATTAAAATCTCAAAATCCAAGTTTAACATTTAAACTTTTTTTGTCGCCCTAGCGACACTCAAACTTTCAAAACGTCCAGATCTAGTACTTCCGTCCAGTTTGACCGTTAGGTCAATAATTTTTCTGTCAAGTCCCCTTTTTCACTGTGCTGGACAGGGGCATTTTTGTCCGCTACAGTTTTTTTAAAAATTTTGTTTTTCCTTCTTCTTCTTCTGCCGTCTTCTACTCTCTCTCTTCTTCTTCTTTCTACTTTTTTTTTTTTATTTTTCAGAATTTATATCTTTTTTCCAAAAATTTATATCTTCTTCTAAAATTCACATTTCTTTTCAAAATTCAATTTTTTTTTATTTTTCAAAATTCAAATCTTTTTCCAAAATTTATATTTTTTTCCAAAATTTATATCTTTTTCAAAAATTTACATTTCGTTTCAAAATTTAATTTTTTTTATTTTTTAAAATTCAATTTTTTTTCCAAAATTTATATCTTTTCCCACACATTCTTTATTAAAAATATTATATCCTTTGTTTGCTCAACAAATAGAAGAAGAAGAAAAATCATCACAGCCTCAAATATTTTCCATTTTTAAAATCCAGATTCACACTGAAATCTGCAAAAAAAAAACCGAAAAAAAAAAAAGTTTCGATTCATTGAAGAAAAATAATGGGAGGTGAGCAGAGAAGAAGAAGAAGAAAGAAAGAAGACGAAGAAGAAGAAAGAAAGAAGACGAAAGAAGAAGAAGAAGAAAGAAGGCGGCAGAAGAAGTAGAAAGAAGAAGAAGAAGAAGGAGAGAGATAAGAAGACGGTAGAAGAAGTAGAAAGAAGGAGGGAGAGAGAGGAAGACGGCAGAAGAAGAAAAAGAAAAAAAAATTAAAAAAATCGCAGTGGACAAAAATGCCCCTGCTCAGCACATTGAAATAAGGACTTGACAGAAAAATTATCCGGACGGAAATGCTAGATGTGGACGTTTTGAAAGTTTGAGTATCGCTAGGGCGACAAAAAAAATAGGTATTAAACTTGAATTCCGGAATTTAAAAGACGTTAATAAAATATTTTACCCTAAAATTTAAGATAATTTAAACAAATACAAATAAATTCTTGTTCTTTTCCCAGTTGTCCGCATGAGTTTCATAAATATGCAGTATGGTTTGCTGCACAGAGTTTCACAAATTAATATAAAAAGCCCCCCTCGTTTCTCTATACTCCTACATCATCATCATCAGAAGAAGAAGAGGAACTGAAAGTTTTTCCCTTCCTCCATATTATAAGAATGAAAAATTTAGTATTCCTGGCTATTTTCTTTTTCACTTTCCATAATAATCTTTCAGAATCAGAATCTTACACTCACAGTGGTGGTCATCAGAAGAAGAAGCTTCCATCAGCAATAGTTGTGGGCACTGTCTACTGTGACACATGTTTCCATCAAGATTTCTCCAAGTCCAGCCACTTCATTTCAGGTAAATATGCATATATATTTCAGGTAGTTAATCATCCCAGGGATATATATGTATTTGAAATTCATATGTTTTGTTTTGGTAGGGGCGACTGTTGCTGTGGAATGTAGAGACAGTAGTACTAATTCTTCAAGACTGAATTTCCGCCAGTTGGTGAAAACTAATGAGCATGGAGAATTCAAAGTTCATCTGCCATTTTCTGTGAGCAAACATGTCAGGAAAATCAAGGCTTGCTCTGTGAAGCTAATCAGGAGCAGTGAGCCATTTTGTGCTGTGGCTTCGACTGCAACTTCATCTTCGCTACGTCTCAAGTCTAGAAAGGAGGGTACACACATTTTCTCGGCTGGTTTTTTCACTTTCAAACCTTTAAAACAGCCGGAAGTGTGTGATCAGAAACCAAGCATAAAGAATACCAGGAAAAACCTAAATGCTGCTGCCGCAGATTCTTCAATATCAGATCCTAATAATCCAGCATTTCTGCCACCAATTAGGGATCCTCCACCATCATCAGATCTTCCTTCGTTGCCAAATTTACCCAATTTGCCAGATCTCCCTCTTCTGCCACCACTACCAGTTCCGGAAATACCCTACATTCCTCCGGTGCCGACGAAGAAACCGTCCAAGGAGGAATCGACGAAAACATCTGAATTGACAGACAAGAAAACTGTGCAGCTGCAACAAAGAAGGCCCTCCGGATTCTTTCCATTTCCACTTCCGCCAAACCCTCTCCTCCCACCACCGTCCGTACTTCCTCCAAACCCATTACTCCCACCGCCTTCATTAATTCCTCCAGTTTTGCCTACACCTCCTCCTTCATTATTCCCCCCAATTTTTCCTTCACCTCCTCCTTCAATAATCCCCCCAATTTTCCCTTCCCCTCCTTCGTCTCCACCTTCAATATTCCCTCCGCTTATTCCTTTCCCAGGCCTAAATCCACCTCAGCCACCGCCACCGCGGCCACCATCTTTCCCAATTCCCCTTCCACCTGGCTTCCCTGGAGTTCCTCCAGCATCTGAGCCGAAAAACAATCATCCCTAATCTTAAACCTTAACTAGGAAAAACATTAATTCGACTTCTACTTTCAATTTTTTCTCGCTTTTATTAGTCTTCCTTCAATTTGCACTTCTCTAACAATGTCCACAAATAAAATGTTGTACGGTTGTTTGTAATTTGGTAGTAATTCTTGTACGAATTTCTCGAACCTAAAAACTAAATAAAGCTTATTTGTTGTATACATACGTTTTTTTCATAGAAATCTAAGAGTTAATCTTGTTGATCTTCATTCCCAAAATGCTAACTAGAATCTTGAATGAATCTTATGGAAGATTGCGGCAGAATCCCACCGGGTATGGCATTTGAAAGATTCAAACGTTGTTTAAAATTATTTGGGTATTTTTATGATTCGGACAAAATGTAGGAATTGAAGTTTATAGAAACGGCTTGATAAAAAAGGTTTTTTAGATACCCGCAAGGGTGGCCAAGTTGGTGGGTAGGAATTTTGGTGACTGCAAGGTCCCGGGTTTGAATCCTGCCAACGCCTTGTTGGCCGAAGCATTGTACACGGGGTTTCCCCAGTAGTTTTTTCCTGCTGGCGTGGTTTGCAGCTATTGCGCTAGTCCGGGTTTTACGAGCGCACGCAAGAAGAGGCTAGCGGGGGGTTCCCCACACAAAAAAAAAAAAAAAAAAGGTTTTTAGAAACTAATCTAATGTATAAATTTGTAAAATAATCTAATATAAAAAAAAATATTTATACAAAAATTTGTTTTTTATTTTATTTTATTAGTTGAATGTTATTTTCATTTTTTTTTTCTTTTTTGAGAAATCATAATTTATATCATGTCTTGAACTCATATCCTTCCATATCATAAGTGATGATCCTTCCATATTATAAATAATGATGATGTTACCAACTGAAGTCTGTCATCTGTTGAATGTTATTTTAATAAAAATATTTAGATATTTATTATTTTATTTATAATTAATATTTATTATTTTGTGTGTAATTATAATTATTAAAAATGGAGTTATTCCTACATAGAGAAAATAAATAACAGTTAAACTTTGATGATCGAATTTGTATTAGTCAGATCCTAATGACTCTGAAATATTATTGTTATGTGCATTATATAAGAGTTAGAGTGAAACATTCTCTTAAATAACTATTAAACTTTGCAGATCAAATTTGTATTAGTCGGAATCCTAATCACTCCGAATATTAGATGATGATGTAAAAAAAAAAAAAAAAAACGACGAGACATTCAAAAGAATGACTTGGAAATTAAGCAAAGGCTGATCCCTGCATTTTCCGAGTCTTCCAGCACCAGCACCAGCATGGTATATTTCACATCCGATTTAACTGAGATTTCCACAATTATAACTATTTCTTTCCGTTCCTTTCACCGCAAATTATCCCATTTTTCAACTTATTACACTAAAACCCTTCCCACTTTCTCTTCCCATTTTTACAACTATTATTATTATTATTATTATCGTGCTATTTTTCCTTATTCTCAATCAATCTCTCCCTGAAAATTCTCAAATCGAGAGAGCTGTTCGCTCTCTGATTATCAAAATTTCGTGTAATGCACTGATCTTTTCCTAAACGCATCGGAGTCATGGCCGAGGAGATCGCCAAGCTCGTCGATGCTCTCTCGTGTTCATCGGGCGATATTAATCTATCTGAGAAGCTTCGTTCCGATTCCTCACTCTACCTAGGGTTCCAAAAACTATATTTTATTCTCAAATATGCTGTTAAACCGATCACCAATGAGGATGATACTCATGCTAATTCTACCAAGCTAGGGATTGAACTATGGGACCAGTCTCAAATCCAAGCTCTTGCTTCTTTGGCAACCGCGATTGTCAGCGCCACTCGATCGCTCTCTGGTATTGGTTTTCCTTCTGATTGATTTTTTTTTTTTTTTTTTTTTGTGTTGAAAAAAATGTGGACTAAACTTTGTTTGTGTTTCTGATCGTTTCGTGCAGTGGAACAACTGGAGCCAGTAATTGTGGCGGTGGTTCAGAAGTCGATTGAATTTGCTTTGTGTTATTTGGAAAAATCAATATGTAACCGTGATGATTTAAGTCTTCAGGTTTGCATTTATGTTTGGTTTCTTGTTTCTTGCTTGGAGAGTAGTTTCATCATCTGTGCATAGTTACTTCAGTAATTTGATATCCTTGTGCGCTTCCTGTTAGGATTGGGTAGACAATGGAAAATTTCCTCTCAAAGCATCAGACTTCATTTAATTATTAATCTCTATATGGCTATCAAATTACTTCCATGTATAATGTTTATAAGTTCTGGAAAAAAAAAAAATTAACTTTATGATATTATTGAAGATATCTTGCAAGCTTTACCTGCTTACTTGTTTCTTGATCAATTACCAATATTCCATTATCCTTAATTTATTGGGGATTTGTAAACTTGACACAGGTATATTCTTGTTCTTGATATTTATACCCCCAGTGCTTACAAGGATGCAGTACTTCCATTAATTATTATTATTATTTTGTTTCTTTCTTGGGGAGGGAGGGTGGGGTTTCACTAGTCATGAGTCATGTTACTCTAGAAAGAGAGAATTTCAAATATTTCTGTTGCTCTAGGTTCTTCAATGCTGCCACAGAATTGACAGTCCTTCATCTTAGAATCCAGTTTAGTGTATAATTTTTATCTGCTGGAATATAACTAGATAAGAAGTGCAGTGATATGTCTTATCTTCTGTGATTATGTTTTGACCTTGTTTATTCATCCTGATGTGTGTTTTTTTGGCTTGCACGTGTAGGAGCATGCTGTTTGAACATTTTGTTTATATTTATTGTTTTTGTTGTGTTTGTCGCTTCTCATGGTAGTTTCTGTCTTTCTGTCAGAGCTATATGGTGCAGCTAATAGAAGTAGGGCTAATTCAAGGAATGGATAAAGAACAAGATCTCTCACACCCACTATCTTCAAAAATTGTTGTGGACTTGTTTTCTATTGTGTCCCGTGAAGATGGTAGTATTGAGCTCCAAGATTGCGTTAAATGCATGCTTCAAGGTACTGTTGTTTCTAATATATGCAACATATTTTCTTCAAAGTGCAGTTTCTTTTTTATTTTGTTTCCCTTTTACCCTTTAGTAACCTTGGCCTGTTCATGCATATTTGGAAAGGGGGCAGATGCTCCATTGAAGAAAAAGCAGTCAGCAACCTCTTGATGACATTAACATCTGGATTGATGGAACCTGATGAGGTGGACAAATCTTCTTTTGAAGAGTCATTTCGCCCTGATTTTGCAAAGTTAATTACTCTCTCTCGTCATCAATCACTTGTTCATTTGGAATGTGTCCAGAGGCTCGTTATTGTTTGCAAAGAACATTTTGAACTCCCGGATATTTCTGACGAGAAAGCATCCTATACAAATTTCCTCAAAAGATTGTCTTTCTGCATGAGGATATTTAAGTTGCTTTGTTCTCTGACCAGAGACAAACCATGTGTCAGGATCAATGCTGCATTGTTGCAATCTTTTGCTTCTTTTGCCTGTGTTTTGCCTAGACTGTTCAGACTTGATTTTGATTTTCCAAGCAGTAGTCCAGCTACTGAGAGTAGTTTTGAGAGCCTTGCCATCTCATTGACAGAAGAGTTCCTTCAACTTGTACAAGCAATTTTTCAAAATAGTAATGTGTTTCAGAATATCCAGACATGCATCGCTGCATCAATCTTAGACCACCTTGAATCATGTGCATGGAGATATACTAAATCTATAGTTAGTCCTAAGCCTCCTTTAGTGTACTCTCCACGTGTGGTCATTTTCTTATTGAAACTCATTACGGCTGTGAAGAGTTGTTCACATCAAGTTTTTGAGTTGAAGGATATCGATACAGATTGCATGGAAAGTGCCTTGAGTTCTCTTGCTTGCAAAGGTGGCTCTGAAAATGTTTTTCTACTAAAGAAATACACAATTGAGGAGAGTTTGAATATTATATTGTCCTCGTCGATGCAGTGGGTGGATAATCTGATGCACCTTGTCTTTTTCCTTCATTCTGAGGGTGTCAAGTTAAGACCAAAATGTGAGTCATCGTCTTCAATTGGTCCAAGAGCATCTTCTGAACCAGAGACCGCTGTCTGCCTTGAAGATGATGCTCTCTTTGGGGACCTTTTCTCCGAGGGTGGTCGCTCTGGATCTATGGATGCATTTGATCAACCTACAACTGTGTCTAGTTCTATTTCGAGCTTCAGCAATATGCCAATCCAAGCTGCTATAGAGCTGCTCATCTTTCTAAAAGACAATGTTTTCTCTCCTGACTGGCATCCTATCTTGTATGAGGATGCTTGTAGAAAGATTACGTGTAACCACATTGATATTTTGCTCTCCATAGTCAATCATCTGGGCTGTAATTCAGAAGATGGGGCTTCAGATGTTTGTTTAAATGTTGACGAACAGAAGAAGCGTGAATATATCTCTCATCTGTGCTTCCAGCTATTGTACAACTTGCTATCATATCATGCCTTATCTCATGCACTTAAAGAGTTCCTTGTTGAAAAGATTCTAGCTGTTGAGAGTGGTGCTTTTGTGTACAATTTTCAGACTCTTGCCTTGGTTGCCCATTCTCTTGTCTCGGAGATGGGTTCTGTTGATAGTGGCCTAAGGACCAAAGTTTATAATATATTTATTGATTTTGTACACAAAAAGGCAAAAGCAATTTGTTCTACCTGTCCTAGTCTTGAAGAACTTCTTGCTTCTCTTCCTTCTTTATTTCACATCGAGATGCTTCTAATGGCATTCCATTTATCCTCTGATGATGAAAAAATTGTTTTGGTGAATTCAATATTTTCTTCCATTAGCTCTACAGAGGCTCCTTCACCTGGTTCTGGTAGCTTGCAATTGTCCTGCTGGGCTTTGCTGATATCTCGTTTGGTTGTGTTGCTACGCCACATGTTGTATTATCCTCATGGTTGTCCATCATCATTACTTCTGGAGTTTAGAGCCAAGTTGAGGGAGGCATCACATAAGGGACTTCAGCTTCCTTCCTGTGTATTATCATGGGCACCTATCATGTTGGAGAATGTGATTGGCATGTGGAGTAAAGAACTACCTGTTAGCAAAAGCTTGTTCAATCAATTGATTGACATAGCACCCCTTCCTGCTTCTGTATGTAGGGATGACCCTCTGATGGACTCACTAGATTTGACTTGGGAGGAGATATGTGCCTCCTTCTGTCAGATTCTGGGGCTCTGGAAAGGTCAAAGGCCTGAAAATGTGGACGACCTACTTCTTGAAAGGTATATGTTTCTTCTTTGTTGTGACATTCCATCTATGAAATCAACACCGGAACATCTGCTGCTGCTCTTGCAGACTGTGTCAGTCCCTGATGTCTCAAAGACAGATCATTTCATTCATTTCAGTCATTCAGTTCTTGGTCATTCAGGAGTTATGAGGGATAAAATTAATTATCCGCATATGATTATTTGCTTGCTTAATGAACTACATGTTTTACGCGCCTCTGATGGTCAAGGGGAAACTGGCTGGGACTTTTTTAGGGCAGGGTCATGGCTTTCCCTTGTGTTATCTCTGTTTGATGCTGGCATATGGAGATACTACGTTAAAAACTCCCTTCATTTTGTTGGTCCTAGCTGGAGAGAGCATTCATCGAAGGATGCTGAATTTCTTGCTTTGGCTGAAGACATTGTTTGCAGTTCACTTGGTGATGGTCAACTTTCTATGTTATTAGATTTGTTCTCGTCCTTTCTCAAGAAGTATTTGGACGCATATCACAAGGCTTTCATTTTCACCTTGGATAAAGATCAAAAATCTGCAGAGAACTTTTCTTCTTTGTTGCTTCTAAAACATACCTGCTTCGACAACATGCAAGATGAGCTCCTTGAGAAAATGGGGCACAATTCTTGCCAGTTGGCATCTCTTTTTGAGCTTGTGACAAAGTTGGATGAAACAATTGATAAAACAGTTCCAGGATTTCGATCCAAAGTCTTCTGGAAATTTGCACTGCATGGTTTCCCTTGTCATTCTCACATTGCAAGTGGAGTTATCCTTTCCTGCATCCTTAACATTAAAGGAATTATTGTCATTTTGGATGGGTTGCTGAAGATTAGAAGGACAAAAGGGATTATTAGCATTGAAGCATCTGTACTTGATCAAACTTTTAAATCTATTTTGGCAATAAAGTATGACAGAGTTTTTGAAAGTCTCCATGGGAAATGTGAAGCAATTTACAGAAACTTGAGCAGTGGTATTGAGGGGCCTGACTACAGCAGCTTGTTCTTATTAAAGAACATGGAACAGTTTTTATTATTTAGTGTTAACAACAGAGGGGGTGTTTATAGCAGTGTCTGTGATTGCATTGTTACAAAATTTATTGACATCATTAACAATGTTAGAGGAGAAGCTCCAAAGGCTTCCATTTTCAAATATTTCCTCTCCATTGAGGGGGTCCCTTACCAGTTTAGTGATATTTACAGAGCACAAAGGGGCGATTTGTTAGTTCTTATTGATTCACTGGATAGTTGTAGCTCTGAATCAGTTAATGCGAAGGTGCTAAACTTTTTTGTGGAGCTTTTATCAGGAGATGCATATCTTGATGTCAGACAAATGCTACAAAGGAAGTTTCTTGAGATGGACTTGATTTTCCTCTCAAAATGGCTTGAAAAGAGGCTTCTGGGAATTGTGTCAGACTCAAGTGGAGTTAAGAGTGGAAAAGGAGCTTCATCATCCTTGAGAGAGTCGACGATGAATTTCCTCACGTGCCTGGTGTCCCCATCCTCTGAATCCAAAGCCCAAGAACTACACATCCATTTATTTGAGGCCATGCTGGTCCCTCTGGAGAATGCTTTTCTGCTATTTGACTTTACTATAGCAAAGTCTTATTTCAGTTTTATTCTGCAACTCTCCAGGGGGGAGATGTTAATTAGATCACTATTGCAGCATGCTGTCATTCTGATGGAGAAGTTGGGCTGCCAAGAACATTTACTTCAAGGACTGAAATACATATTTGGCTTTCTTGCAACAATCTTAAGCGAATGTGGTTCTAGTATAAATACAGTTGATAAATCTTCTGGAGCTTCCTTGTCAAGAAACAGTTCTGTGGTGGGACCTATATCTTCTAGAGCTCTTGGTTCAAGGAAAAATTCTGATTCTTTGGTCCTTTCAGCTACTCAAGGAGCATCAACAGCTATTGAATGTGATGCAACTTCTATGGATGAGGACGAGGATGATGGAACATCTGATGGTGAAGTGGGTAGTGTGGACAAAGATGATGAGGAGGATAGTAGTAGTGAAAGGGCTCTTGCATCTAAAGTTTGCACATTTACGTCCAGTGGCAGCAATTTTATGGAACAACATTGGTATTTTTGTTATACGTGTGATCTGACTGTCTCCAAAGGTTGCTGCTCTGTGTGTGCAAAAGTTTGTCACCGTGGCCATCGTGGTGGTCTATTCTCGTTCAAGTCGCTTTTTCTGTGACTGTGGAGCTGGGGGTGTTCGTGGAAGCAGTTGTCAATGTTTAAAGCCTCGGAAATTCTCTGGAGGTAATACTGCATTGACACGTGATTCTGGTAATCTGCAGTCCTTCCTACCATTCCCAGAGAATGGGGATCAACTGCCTGATACTGATTCGGATGTTGATGATGATGATGTTTTTCCAGAATTGGATAACTCCATTAAGTTATCTATTCCAAAGGAAGTTCAAGATGTGATTCCAAAGTTACTTGGAGAACTAGATATTGAGGATCATGTTGTACAACTCTGCTCCTCATTGCTGCCATCAATTACCAGCAGAAGAAACTCAAACTTTTCAAAAGAGAGAATGGTTGCTTTGGGTGAAAATAAATTGCTCTCCTATACTTCTGATCTTTTGCAGCTGAAGAAGGCATATAAAAGTGGATCTTTGGACTTGAAGATAAAGGCAGATTACTCAAATACTAAGGAACTCAAATCCCATTTAGCCAGTGGTTCTCTTGTTAAATCCCTACTAACTGTTAGTAGCAAAGGTAGATTGGCTGTGGGTGAAGGTGATAGGGTTGCCATATTTGACATTGGTCAACTGATAGGACAAGCCACTGTTGCACCAGTAACAGCTGACAAGGCTAATGTGAAGCCTCTGTCTAAGAATGTGGTCCGCTTTGAGATTGTGCATCTTGTTTTCAATTTGGTGGTTGACAATAATCTTGCTGTAGCAGGCTACGAAGATTGCCAAGTCCTCACAATAAACCACCGGGGTGAAGTGACTGATCGTTTAGCAATTGAACTATCTCTGCAAGGTGCTTATATTAGACGTGTGGAGTGGGTCCCTGGTTCGCAGGTCCAGCTGATGGTGGTTACCAACAAATTTGTCAAGATACATGATCTGTCTCAGGACAATATCAGTCCTATGCACTACTTCACATTACCTGATGACATGATCATGGATGCAACCCTTTTTATGGCTTCCCATGGAAGGCTTTTCTTGATTGCCCTATCAGAAAATGGTTACTTGTACAGGTTAGAGTTGTCAGTGAAAGGAAATGTTGGTGTCCAGGCATTAAAGGAAGTTATTCCAATTGAGGGCAGAGAACTACATGCAAAGGGCTTGTCTTTGTGTTTTTCATCATCTCAGAAGCTACTCTTTGTTTCTTTCCAAGATGGAACCTGCTTAATTGGTCGGCTGAATACAGATGTTACATCTCTTATTGAAACGTCTGCTTTGCTTGATAGTGAAGCAGATGGCAAGCTACTCCCGGCTGGCTTACATCGTTTTAAGGAGTTGCTACCTGGCATTGGTTTATTTATATGCTTTTCCAGTGTGAAATCCAATGCTCCTTTAGCTGTATCTGTTGGTGAATACGACATACTTTCACAGAACTTGAGGCATGCAGCAAGTTCTTCCTCTCCCTTGGTTGGGATAACTGCATACAAACCTCTATCCAAAGAAAAGATTCACTGCCTTGTTTTACATGATGATGGTAGCCTACAGATATATTCTCACATCCCTGTGGGGGTTGATGCTGGATCTACTGCTATCACTGATAAGGTTAGGAAACTGGGTACTGATATTCTCAATAATAAATCATATGGTGGAGCTAAACCTGAGTTCCCACTTGACTTTTTTGAGAAAACAATGTGCATAACTCCAGACGTGAAGCTAAGTGGTGATGCCATCAGAAATGGTGATTCTGAAGGAGCTAAACAAATATTGGCATCTGAAGATGGGTTCTTAGAGAGCTCCAGCCCATCAGGTTTCAAGGTATTTTAGGACTAGTCTAATCTTCATTTTCTTAAGTTGCTTTTGAGCAGTCATGTGCTTCCAAATGTTCTATCACTAGTATTATCATTGCTTCAGTACCTGGTTATTCTCTAATCGTCAGATCTGAACTCTTTAGCAGCTGATACCGTTGTTTATGATTTAGCATGCTTCTGATGTATATCACAACTAATTTAATAGCCAAAAGCGCTTTCTGTCTCTATGATTGCTATGATTCAGCCCTCAGTAGATCCCTACATTATATCCTAGTTTCTTGTCTTTGTTAACAAAATCTCGTTGGTTGACTCTAGTTTTTGTTTTTGTTTTGTTTTTTTTTTTTTGGGGGGGGGGGGAAGAGCTGGGCGAGGGTTCACTTGCCCTTTTTTCTTGAATCCTTGGCTCTAATAGTGAAAAGCATTGATTTCATTTTACCAAGAAGTACCTTTATGTAGTAGTTCCCAAGATTTGTATGTGAACAGGACCTCTTCTAATGCTAAAGTTTGGATAACCTAGATATACTAGCAGCATAATCTGTTTCTGTTTGTAATGGAGGCCTTGGTGTTGGGTAATTTCTCTTTGATTTATCTATTTTTTTTACATCTGAAACACCACTACGCAGTGGGTATATTTTATGCTACAGCATGGCTGGAAGCTTAGCATTTATTATTACAAGGTAGAGAAGAAATTTTCATAAAACCATAGAAAGGGTTAAGACTATTGTGAACAGCTAATGATGCTACCATAATGGAAAAGAGAACATATGTTCTTTGAATAGAATTATCTTGATCATCTTGCTTATGTGTAATTCTTTTCACAAGTGCACTCTCTGTTGATTGTTATCTCATGAGATTCTAAATTTCTTGCTTTAAGAGTTCACTTTAAATATCTTAAGTTTTGCAATATAGTGTAATCTTCTAAACTGAGCTGTAGAATATTAATTACCTTACCTATTGGTTCTCTTCTTATCTTGTATCAGATTACAGTCTCTAATTCAAATCCAGATATTGTCATGGTTGGTTTTCGTATGCATGTGGGCAATACATCGGCAAATCACATACCCTCTGAAGTTACTATATTTGAAAGAGCAGTTAAATTGGATGAAGGAATGAGGTCTTGGTATGATATTCCTTTTACAGTGGCAGAATCTCTTCTTGCTGATGAAGAATTTACTATCTGCATTGGACCCACCTTCAGTGGATCTGCCTTTTCTAGGATAGATTCATTGGAAATCTATGGCAGATCAAAAGATGAATTTGGTTGGAAAGAGAAGATGGATGACATGGAAGCTCGTGTGCTTGGCTGTAATTCATGGGTTTCTGGTTCTAGGAGGAGGGGCCGCATTACACAAACAGCTCCACTTCAGGAGCAGGTAATATCTGATGGTCTCAAGCTTCTGTCCAAGGTCTATTCTTGCAGCCTACAGGAATGCTCTAAAGTTGAAGATATTAAAGTGGCTATGAGTAAACTGAAGTGCAAGAAGCTGTTGGAAACAATTTTTGAAAGTGACAGAGAACCTTTGTTGTTGGGTTCTGCTGGCTGCGTGTTGCAAGCATTGTTTCCTAAAAAAGAGGTTTATCACCAGGTAATAGTTTTGTTTATTGGTACAACTGAACAGAAAATATTCCTGAATGTTTACCTGGTGTAATATTTTCTTTAGGTTAAAGACACTATGCGTCTTGCTGGAGTGGTTAAATCCACTTCCATGCTCGCTTCAAAGCTGGGGACTGGTGGGAATACTGCAGGTTGGATTATTCAGGAGTTCACTGCACAAATGCGTGCAGTTTCTAAGATCGCTTTACACCGTCGCTCCAACTTGGCTGCTTTTCTTGAAATAAATGGTAATTTAACAGATTATGTGGGTTCAATCTACTGGTGGAACTTTCTGAATATTGCTTGTGCATAATTTCTTGAAACATGGCTTCTGGGGGTTTTCGGGCTGCAGTCAGGCATTGTGGCTGTGATATGGTCATTAAGTGTTTTATATTCTTATGGAAATTTGAACATACTTTACAAAAGTTTATATGGCATTTTATGACCTTTAAATTGTTATTCCTTCTTTTAAGTTATGGTCTAAATCTTAGTGAAGTTCTAAAGCTCTCTTTTGATGTAGGTTCAGAAGTGGTTGATGGACTTATGCAAGTCCTCTGGGAAATTCTAGATGTAGAGCAGCCTGACACACAAACTATGAATAATATTGTAGTTTCATCTGTAGAATTGATATATTGTTATGCTGAATGTCTGGCATTGCAATCGAAGGACACTGGCAAGAGTTCTGTTGCTCCTGCTGTTGCATTATTTAAGGAACTTCTTTTCTCTACTAATGAGTCAGTTCAAACTTCCAGCAGGTAAAATATTGTTCATTTACTTTTTTTGGCTTAGCATTTTCATTGTGTTAATTCTATCTTTTCTTCTTTCCCAGCTTGGCTATATCTTCAAGATTGCTCCAGGTTCCTTTTCCAAAGCAAACCATGCTCGGGACAGATGATGTGATGGATAATCAGCCATCTGTTCCCGTGCAAACTGATACCACAAGTGCCGCTGGTGGAAACCCTCGTGTTATGGTCGAGGAGGACAATATTACCTCATCTGTTCAATACTGTTGTGATGGTTGTTCCACTGTTCCCATACTCAGGAGAAGATGGCACTGCACTGTATGCCCTGACTTTGATTTATGTGAGGCATGCTATGAAGTATTGGATGCAGATCAGCTTCCTCCACCTCATTCAAGAGATCATCCTATGACTGCTATTCCAATTGAACTTGAATCGTTGGGTGGAGAGAGTACTGAAATTCATTTCGCTACTGATGATCTGGCTGATCCCAGATTGTTACCAGTTTCAACAGAGATGAATGTGCAGAGTGTGGTTCCATCTATTCATGAACTGGAACCTGGTGAATCTGCAGAATCTTCAGCCTCAGTAGTTGACCCTGTGACCATTTCTGCATCTAAAAGAGTTGTTAATTCTTTACTTCTTTCTGAGCTACTTGAACAACTTAAAGGATGGATGGAGACCACTACTGGATCTAGAGCTATTCCAATTATGCAGCTTTTCTACAGACTGTCTTCAGCCATTGGTGGACCTTTCGCTGATAGTGCACTGCCTGAGCTTATAGATTTGGAGAAATTAACAAAATGGTTTTTGGATGAGATCAATATGAATAAAACTTTAGATGCCAAAAATCGCTCATCTTTTGGTGAAGTGGCTATTCTTGTTTTCATGTTCTTCACGTTAATGCTAAGAAACTGGAACCAATCTAGCAGCGAGGGTTCTGCATCAAGAAATAGCAGTGTGATAGATGCCAATGATAAAAGCACCACCCAGACCATGCCTTCCTCTTCATCTGGTGCTACTGCTGTTGATGGCCAAGAGAAAAATGATTCTATTTCCCATCTATTTCGAGCTTCTGCCTTACTCAGGCAGCAAACCTTTGTAAACTATCTCATGGACATTCTGCAGCAATTGGTCCATGTTTTCAAGTGCTCCTCTCTTAATTCTGACAGTTCTGCTGCGGCAAGCCCTGGTTCTGGTTGTGGTTCTCTATTAACTGTCCGGAGAGAGCTTCCTGCTGGTAATTTTGCACCATTTTTTTCAGATACATATGCCAAATCCCATCGTGCAGATTTATTTGCGGATTTCCATCGGCTGTTGCTGGAGAACAGTTTCCGGCTTGTTTACAGTTTGATTAGGCCAGAAAAGCATGACAAGGGTGGGGAGAAAGATAAGTTCTCCAAGAGCTCTTCCAACAAAGATTTGAAGCTCGATGGTTATCAAGATATATTCTGTAGTTACATCAACAACCCCCATACATCATTTGTGAGAAGATATGCGAGGAGGCTTTTCCTTCATCTATGTGGTAGTAAGACACATTATTACAGTGTGCGGGACTCTTGGCAGTTCTCAACTGAAGTGAAGAAGCTGTTCAAACATATAAACAAATCCGGTGGCTTTAAGATTACCATTTCATATGAGAGAAGTGTCAAGATAGTAAAGTGTCTCTCTACTATGGCTGAAGTAGCCGCTGCTCGTCCGCGGAACTGGCAAAAGTATTGTGTGAGGCATACTGATGTTTTGCCCTTTCTTGTGAATGGAGTTTTCTACTGTGCAGAGGAATGTGTTATTCAAACACTGAAACTACTGAGTTTGGCTTTCTATACTGGAAAGGATATTCACCAGTCTTTGCTTAAAACTGAATCAGGGGAAACAGGTACGAGCTCAAATAAGTCAGGCACCCAGACCCTTGATTCTAAGAAGAAGAAAAAAGAAGATGGAAGTGATTCTGGTTTGGAGAAGTCTTATTTAGAGATGGATCCAGTGGTAGGTATCTTCTTGGATAAAGATGGGGAGACATTGAGGCAATTTATTGATTTATTCCTGCTAGAATGGAATTCAAGTTCTGTGCGAGTGGAAGCTAAGTGCGTCCTTTTTGGAATTTGGCACCACGGAAATCAATTATTCAAGGAAACCCTGCTGACAGTTCTTTTGCAAAAGGTGAAATCTTTGCCAATGTATGGTCACAATATTATTGAATATACAGAACTTGTTACATCCTTGCTGGGGAAGGCTTCAGACAACAGTTCAAAGCAGCAGATTACTGAAATCATTGACAAATGCTTGACCCCAGATGTTATTAGGCGCATCTTTGAGACTCTCCGGTCACAGAATGAACTTTTGGCTAATCATCCCAACTCCCGAATATACAACACGTTGAGTAGCTTGGTGGAGTTTGATGGGTATTATCTTGAAAGTGAGCCTTGTGTTGCCTGCAGTTCCCCAGAGGTGCCCTATGCCAGGATGAAGCTTGAGAGTTTGAAGTCAGAGACAAAGTTCACAGACAATCGCATCATTGTGAAATGCACTGGTAGCTACACCATTCAGAGTGTTACCATGAATGTTCATGATGCCCGCAAGTCCAAATCAGTTAAAGTCCTAAACCTCTACTACAATAACAGGCCCGTTGCTGATTTGTCTGAATTAAAAAATAATTGGTCACTGTGGAAGCGTGCGAGGACCTGCCATCTTTCCTTCAATCAAACAGAGCTAAAAGTTGATTTCCCTATTCCAATTACGGCTTGTAATTTCATGATTGAATTGGATTCATTTTATGAAAACCTTCAGGCCCTGTCTCTTGAGCCTTTGCAATGCCCACGTTGCAGTCGACCAGTTACTGATAAGCATGGTATTTGCAGTAACTGTCACGAGAATGCTTATCAGTGTAGGCAATGCCGAAACATTAATTATGAAAATCTTGATTCCTTTTTGTGCAATGAGTGTGGTTACAGCAAATATGGTCGCTTTGAATTCAATTTCATGGCTAAACCAAGTTTCTCATTTGATAACATGGAAAATGATGAAGATATGAAGAGGGGCTTGGCTGCCATAGAATTTGAATCGGAAAATGCTCACAGAAGATATCAGCAGCTCTTAGGATTTAAGAAACCTCTGCTGAAGATTGTATCAAGCATTGGTGAAAATGAAATGGATTCCCAGCAGAAGGATTCTGTTCAACAAATGATGGTGTCCTTGCCTGGACCTTCTATGAAGGTAAATCGTAAGATTGCCCTTCTTGGTGTCCTTTATGGTGAGAAATGCAAAGCAGCTTTTGATTCAGTTAGTAAAAGTGTCCAGACACTTCAAGGACTTAGACGGGTTCTGATGAATTACTTGCATCTGAAACATTCTGATAATGCTGTTGCAACCTCCAGATTTGTCATTTCAAGGTCGGAGAACAGTTGTTATGGTTGTGCTACTACCTTTGTTACGCAATGCCTTGAGATTTTGCAAGTCCTATCAAAACATCCAACCTCCAAGAAACAGCTGGTTGTTGCTGGCATATTGTCTGAATTGTTTGAAAACAATATCCATCAAGGCCCAAAAAGTGCTCGTGTTCAGGCCAGGGCAGTACTCAGTGCCTTTTCTGAGGGTGACTTTAATGCAGTGACTGAGCTGAATAGTTTAATACAAAAGAAGGTGATGTACTGTCTTGAGCACCATCGTTCAATGGACATTGCTCTGGCTACCCGTGAAGAGTTGTTGTTATTATCAGATGTGTGCTCATTGGCCGATGAATATTGGGAGTCTAGACTAAGGATAGTATTTCAGCTGTTGTTTTCTTCCATTAAATTAGGTGCCAAACATCCTGCCATATCAGAATATGTTATTCTTCCTTGTCTGAGGATAATATCTCTGACTTGTACTCCCCCAAAACCTGCTGCAGTTTCACTAGTCAAAGATGAGAATCACATTAGTGTGTCTGGAACGGGTGGTCTCGTTTCTGCAGAGAGGAGTTGGGATGTATCTCCAAAGAGTCAAGATTTTCTAGTAAGTTACCCAGAGTGGGAGAAAGGAGCATCTTATCTTGATTTTGTGAGGCGGGAATACAAAGTGTCTCAGGCCATCAAAAGTGGTCCTAGGTCTCGGCCTCATAGACATGATTTGTTAGCTTTCAAATATGCTCTCAGGTGGAAGCGTCGTGTGGGGAAAATTGGAAGTGAGATGGCATCTTTTGAGCTGGGTTCCTGGGTAACAGAACTTATATTAAGTGCATGCTCTCAGTCAATCCGGTCAGAGATGTGCATGTTAATTAGTTTGCTATGTGGTCAAAGTTCTTCAAGACGATATCGGTTACTGAGCTTGCTTTCATCTTTGTTACCAGCAACTCTTGCTGCTGGTGAAAATGCTGCAGAGTATTTTGATTTACTCTTTAAGATGATAGATTTAGAAGATGCCCGTCTTTTCCTGACTGTACGTGGAAGTCTGACTACTATATGCAAGTTGATTACCCAAGAAGTTATTAACATTGAATCTTTTGAAAGGAGCCTGCACATTGATATCTCTCAAGGGTTCATTCTGCATAAGCTTATTGAGCTGCTTGGAAAATTTTTGGAGGTTCCAAATATCAGATCACGGTAGGTTTGTGTAGCTTTTTTCTCCTAGAAAAGGAAATAATATTTAATAGAGTATTCTTTACATAAATTCTATGTAACATATTAATGTACATTGATTAAAAATTGCAGCTTTATGCGAGATCAGTTGCTGTCCGAAGTTCTTGAGGCCCTCATAGTAATTAGGGGATTGATTGTACAGAAGACAAAGCTGATTAGTGATTGTAACCGTCTTCTGAAAGATCTCTTAGATAGTCTCTTACTTGAGAGTGATGAAAACAAATGTCAGTTCATCCAGGCCTGCATCTGTGGCCTACAAATTCACAGGGAGGAAAAGAAAGGACGAACATCCTTGGTATGTGGTGGATGCAAAGTATTTCTGCTTCCAAATACTGTCTATGCTTTTTTGCAAGATTAGTATGTAGAAGTTTAATATAGAGAGATCTACTTATGTTTTATGCAAGCTTTGCTTTTGTTTTGTTTTTAAGTTTTCTGATGAGTTTTAAAAACACCAAATGTTTGTGTCTGCAGTTTATCTTGGAACAGCTATGTAATCTCATTTCTCCCTCGAAGCCAGAGGCTTTGTATCTTCTTATTTTGAATAAAGCACATACACAGGAAGAATTTATCAGGGGATCAATGACAAAAAATCCTTATTCGAGTGCTGAAATTGGGCCATTGATGCGTGATGTGAAAAATAAAATTTGCCACCAGTTAGACCTATTGGGTCTTCTTGAAGATGACTATGGCATGGAGTTGCTAGTGGCTGGAAATATTATCTCTCTTGATTTGAGCGTTGCTCAAGTTTATGAACAGGTTTGGCGGAAATCTAATAGTCAGTCTTCAAATGCATTAGCAGGGACATTACTTCCTCCTAGTGCAGCTGCTTCAAGCAGGGACTGTCCCCCAATGACAGTCACCTATCGGCTTCAGGTTTAATTCTCCCCTCTTAACTCTTGTTGCCCTCTTCTCATGTTTGGTATTTTTAAAGCTTTTTTTACTTCTGATCCAACCCAAGAAAAAAAATGGTTGTGGACCCTTGTATCTTTATCCACTTTTCTCCTCTTTTTCCTCTTGTGGAAATTATGTCATCTTCTTAGTTATTTTTTGGTTTTATTCTAGCATTGATTGTTTCACATATTTTTTCAGGGGTTGGATGGTGAAGCTACTGAGCCAATGATCAAAGAATTGGATGAGGATAGAGAAGAATCGCAAGATCCTGAGATTGAGTTTGCAATAGCAGGTGCTGTCCGTGAGTGTGGAGGCTTAGAGATTCTTTTAGGCATGGTTCAGGTGCGTGGACTCTGTTGCTGTTCTGAAATGTTCTTTTATTTCCCTCCTTTTGCATATGTGGGCATTCAAGGTTGAGCTTGAAAGCTTTTTGGATGGGTATGCATATGAAAAATATACTGCAGATATGTAATTTTTTTGTCTGATCAAGTAAACAGAGTTGCTTCTTGTCCTCTTTGCTATTTTCTCTTTCTATGTAGTTCTTTGCAATTTAGTTGTTCATCTTTTTTGCATATCTCTTTAATCTTGCTTCTGTTATGCAGCGTTTACGAGATGATCTGAAAGCTAATCAAGATCAGCTGCTTGCGGTACTTAATTTGCTTATGCTATGTTGCAAGATAAGAGAGAACAGAAGAGCATTGTTGAAGCTAGGAGCTTTGAGTCTGCTTCTTGAAACTGCAAGGCGTGCCTTTTTGGTGGACGCAATGGAGCCAGCTGAGGGAATTTTATTGATTGTAGAAAGTCTGACTTTGGAAGCAAATGAGAGTGATAATATAAGTATTACAGCTGGGGATTCCACTGTCTCTCCTGAAGAAACTGGTGCAAGTGAACAGGCTAAAAAAATCGTTCTGATGTTCTTAGAGAGGTTATCTCACCCATCAGGTCTTAAAAAATTGAGTAAAGAGCATAGAAACACAGAAATGATCGCTAGAATTTTGCCTTATTTGACTTATGGAGAACCTGCAGCCATGGAAGCACTTGTACAGCATTTCAATCCTTACCTGCAGAATTTGTGTGAATTTGACAGGCTTCAGAAACAGTCTGAAGATGATCCAAGTAATGAAAATGTTGCTCAGCAAGCATCCGATCAGAAATTTGCTCTGGAGAATTTTGTAAGAGTTTCAGAATCTCTTAAGACAAGTTCTTGTGGAGAGAGATTGAAGGACATAATATTGGAGAAAGGGATTACTGGAGCCGCTGTCAGACATTTGAAGGATACTTTTGCATTTACAGGACAAGCTGGATTCAGGTCCAGCGCTGAATGGGTATTGGGTTTGAAATTACCTTCTGTGCCACTTATTCTCTCGATGTTAAGGGGTTTGTCAATGGGGCATTTGGCCACTCAGAGTTGTATACATGATGGGGGGATCTTACCTTTGCTGCATGCTTTGGAACGTGTGCCTGGTGAAAATGAGATTGGGGCAAGAGCAGAAAACTTGTTGGATACACTTTCTGATGGAGATGGTAAAGGTGATGGCTTTCTAGCTGAAAAGGTTCACCAATTACGGCATGCCACAAGGGATGAAATGCGGCGTTGTGCTCTAAGGAAGAGAGAAAAACTGCTTGAGGTAGTTAAAAGTGTAGAATGTTTCTTTCTGGCTACTTTATCTCCATACTTCATCTTAACTCCAAGTGTGTGCCATGGGTCCTAGTTTCCATTTCATTTGAATTGGAATGTCAATTAGCTGTTTCCTTCCTTTGGTTCTCTATGGTATAGATTGGATTCTCCTTTTTATGCTTTTTTTTCAAATTTCAAGTGCATATATCCTTTAAGATTAAATTGCTTGTAGTTGTAGAAGACAAGTATAATGCCTGTTCTTGCCTATACTCGTGCTTGCATGTGCATTTACTCATGCTTCTCTCTATTGTGTTTATTTCTCTTATTTCTGGAAGTTCAATACTATTTTTTAAAGCATCTGATTAGATACTGTGGTGAATTAGGGCTTGGGAATGCGACAAGAGCTGTCTTCAGATGGTGGTGAACGAATTGTTGTTGCTCAGCCTATTCTTGAAGGTTTGGATGATGTTGAAGAAGAGGAAGATGGCCTAGCTTGCATGGTGTGCCGAGAGGGTTATCGCCTAAGACCTACTGACTTATTAGGTGTCTATTCTTATAGCAAGAGGGTGAACCTGGGTGTTGGAAATTCCGGAAATGCTCGTGGGGATTGTGTTTTCACCACTGTCAGCCATTTTAACATCATTCATTTCCAGTGCCATCAGGAAGCTAAAAGAGCAGATGCTAACTTGAAACATCCAAAGAAGGAATGGGATGGGGCTGCCCTGCGGAACAATGAAACGCTCTGTAATAATTTGTTCCCTTTGAGAGGTCCATCTGTTCCAATATCACAATATATACGATATGTTGATCAATACTGGGATTATCTCAATGCTCTTGGACGTGCTGATGGGAGTCGGCTTCGTTTATTGATTTACGACATTGTTCTGGTTAGTCATTTGTCTAAGTATTTGTTTCTTTTGCTGAGTGATCCTTTTCATGGAATCTTGTGCTATATCTTCCATCATTAGATATGTGCTGTGTTCATGTTTCATGACTTACATGTTGAATGATACTGAACGGGAGATTATGCTAAGTAACTAATGGTTGATATATCATTCATTCAAATTATTGACAGATGCTGGCACGATTTGTTACGGGTGCCTCATTTAGTGTTGATTGTAGAGGTGGTGGAAAGGAAAGCAACTCCCAGTTTTTACCTTTCATGATTCAGATGGCTCGTCATTTTCTAGATCATGATCCCTCTCAGCGACATGCTATGGCCAAATCTATTTCTACTTACTTGGCCTCGCCCACTACAGAATCTAGACCCTCCAGTCCATTTGGGACACAGACACAGCCTTCATCTGGAACGGAGGAAACTGTTCAGTTTATGATGGTAGGTTCACTTCTGTCAGAATCTTATGAGTCATGGCTTCAACATCGACGTGCCTTCCTGCAGCGAGGAATTTGCCATGCATACTTGCAGCGCACTCATGGTCGATCCGTGAATCATTCATCACCCACTCCGTCAAATACAATGAGATCTGGTCCGAGTACAAGCACAAACCAATCCGGTGGATCTGATGAATTGTTGTCAACCATCCAACCAATGCTTGTTTATACTGGTTTGATTGAGCAATTGCAACAGTTTTTCAAGCGCAGGAAATCTGCTGCTGTTGCTACTCCAGAAAGTCAGTTGACTACAAAGGCCTCTGAAGTTGATGAAAACAAAGGGTTGGAGATGTGGGAGGTAATTATGAAAGAGAAACTGTTAAATGTAAAGGATATGGTGGCTTTCTCCAAGGAATTGCTGTCATGGCTAGAGGACATGACTACTGCTACAGATTTGCAGGAAGCATTTGATATAATGGATATGTTGGCCGATGTACTCTCTGGAGGATATACTCGATGCGAAGAGTTTGTTAATGCTGCCATTGATTCTGGGAAAAGTTAATCAAACATCATTATGCTCGGGAACTCTTGCTTGGTTTTTTGGCACTGCAACAATGATCTTCGGGTGTTGGCGGATGCAAGGGCTACAATTTTGCATATTTGTGAATAGCTTTGTAAAACATTTGGACTTGAATTGGATTCAAGATGTTAATTACTAAATTATTCTCTGTTTATCTTTCGAACAAATGCTTACTTCCAGTACGGTATAAACCATATAGCCCTTCATCCAATTCAGGTTTCAGAGTCCCAAACTTTTAATAGAGAATAAATTTAATTTCATGTAATATTTTACTTGTGAGATCAAAATAAGACATGAAATTTGAAGGGGAGAAACCGACAAGAAAAAGCATCATTAGTTTCAACTACCATGGAACTCCCCAAAACATCCTCACAAATGTTCTAGTCTAAGCAAAGTTAAAATTGATAACTATCAAAACTTAAATTTACTTGCTCATTTTGCAGTAAAATCGCATGATCTTCAAGCTAGCAGCTTGTCATGCTTGAATGGAGAAGCCTGTATTCCAGAACCAAAGAGCCAGATATTTACAAGTGCCCAAGATAGAGGAATTTGTCTTAAGCTCTAATCCACCAAATTAGTGAAAATTATCCAGAAAAAAATTAAAAAATCATACTGCAGCACTATCTATTGCTTGTTTTTTGGCTTTTTACTGACGTGATCATAATCTTGAACAGTACTACTGTGACTAGCTATTTGTTGGATGCCACCGGAAGACTCCTGCAAAACCAGAAGCCAGAAGTCAATAAAAATCCTGCACTTTTAAGGTAGCCTTTGAAACTCAAGAGTTTTAAAAAAAAGAAACAGCAAAACATGCAGATTCCAGTTTGGACATGGTTGGGAGAGATGAAAGCAACAGGCACGAAAAATAGCTGCAATCATGGGTACCTGAATGGAAGTCTATCAAATTCTTATGCCATAATTCACATGTCATCCCCCCTTATCTAACACACCACATATGAATTTGGACACAAGGAATTTGCACATCAATATGCTAAAATTCAACTACAGTAAGTAGGGAAAAAGGAAAAAAAAAACTATAACAAACCAAACTACCAATTACGTTAATTTACAGTAGAAAGATAAGAATCAAAATCAAACGTTTCTGAATAGGCTCAAACAACTACCATAGAAGTAAAAATGTTCTCAAGAGATTGTTCTCTGTTCCCTTAAGAAATGCCCATCCACAATTCAAGGAAGAGGATGAAACCATCAAAGACCTAGGAAACAAACTAAAAGATTGCCTAATCATTCATTTTCCTACCTTTGGATTTTGCACTAGAAGTAGAGCCTAAAAATTTTATTCTTTCTATTCCTTCTTCAAATTTTCACTTTTTGAATAATTCTAAAGAAAAAAGAAAAGAAAAAAAAAAGGAAAAGAAGAAAACATTAAAGAAAGCTATACAGACATTTGTATTGAGACTGGTAGTTGTGTGACCATCCATCCGTTTGCCAACATCAAGTTGCACTGAGATGCTGGCTTGTGACAAATCCACTCCTGCGGATTGCAGTGCATGGTTTAGGTTACTCAACAACCTGTTAAACAAAATAAATCAGGGAACCATAAATTTCAAAATCTAGCAAGTTTATTATTCAGCATAATCAATTAACTGAATAAAATTTGGACTCCTAAGAATCTCTAGTTTCAACCATCTACTAGCTAAATGTATCTGATAAATTAAGTCATAGAACTTTCCCAGAGAGAATGTACTTTTAGGGACAACTAATTGTCCAGTGAAGACATACAAGGGGAAAAAAATGGAAAAAGGAAAAAAAAAAAAATATTGAGTTTTATTCTAAAATCAATACGATGCAAACATGTTGAGCAGGATTTTCTTCAAATGTTCCATCAGTTATGACAGTGAAGGGGTATATATAAAGGAACTAAGACCTCCCTGTCTGTTTATATGTATAGCAACATATACAACCCATAAGAAAAACCATCCTAAAGACAATTAACAACTTCAATCTTTTCATTGAGAATTTCATTCTAAAAAATTTGAAATCATAAATTGAGCAGAACCAGTTTTGATGGAGATAATATATGCTTTAGATCTTCCTGCTAATTGAATAAGTATATATACATATAAAACCTGTGAAAAAACTCACCCTTGAGAATAAACATTAGAGATGCTAGATTCATCATCCTCTGTTCTTAGCCTCTCCTGGTTATTAGGATAATACGCCCGTACAGTATCTGACCAGAACTGGGGTTGAGAATCTGAACCCAAGTGATTGGCTTCAGAAAAGCAACCCTGAGGCAGACGACTAGATGGAACCTCAAACAGGTTTGGCTGCACAGGTAAATTAAGGCTAATTTCTTGGTTGCCCATCACTTGGGTATGATCTGTTTGTCTGTATGGGGCAGCACCACTCAAATCAGAGTCCACTGAATTGTGTGAATTACTAAGCAATGCTGAACTGACAACAATACTATCTTCATGACTAGAACCATTTTTCACAAACTGTGGTTGATCAACAAAGTTCTCAAGTGACCCTGAATTGCTTCTCTGTTTCCAAAAATAATAAATAAATAATAATTTTAGAAAAGAGGAGATGTTAGAATCAGAAATATATATTCACCTTAGGTGAGTTTCTCTCCCATTTTTACTATCTCAAAGATTCAGTTCATAAATGAAAAAACACTTGGGAAAAGAAAAGTACAGCAAAGTGAAATGATAAATGTCTCCTTTTGTCAAATATAATATGAAGGGTAAAATTTTCCCCATGAAACCCCCAACTGCTCCTCACCCTTCCATTTTTCATTTCCATTAGCAATTTTTCATCCCAAAAGGAAAATAGTAAGAAGATACACCTGCAGTTGAAGGACCTCAAAACCCATTAGGAATACAAAAAGAACAATGATATGATTGTACTCTTTCCTAGACTATCAACTTTTAGTTACATTAACAAAGATAGAAAAATGTCACTAAATAAAAATATTGGAAGATTTGGAGTCAACGAGAAAGGAAAAAAAAGGGGGAAAAAAAAAAGAAAAAGAAAGAAACAAGAGATTTGCGAATATCTTCTCAACCCCAATAGTCAATAACTAAAAGTAGGACAGTTTGCCAGCAGACAAAAGCATGGTTCGTATAGATTGGGAGTTTGTTGAATACATCACAACTTAGCTAAACATCCTCATGTCTACACAAGAAAAGCCACATTTTACAAGAAAAATTTTATTGCTAAAAACAAAAAGCAGCAACAAAGATAAATCATGGAGAACGAGAATTACCATTACACCTATACTATGGGAGACAGAATGGTACATTCGTCCATTCACATTACGCAACATTAACTTCTGAATGGATATGATCTAAAGTAAGACCAAGACAAACTCATGTTCTCAAAAATAAAGCAGAAATACTCAGTGAAATGCATTCAAAGCAAAGCCTAGGTATTCAACAAAGCTTGTATAAATCACAGACAGAATGAAAAGAAATATACGTTCGTTAGAACATGATAACAAAGAAGGAAGTGAAAGTTTCTTTCATCTAATAAAAATGAGCAAGCTAATGTTATCATGCTAGCAGGAAAAAAATAAAATAAAATAAAATAGGCTCTACGTTGAGAACATCAAATGCACAAAATGGCACAAATATCTTACCCATGGCATTAGTTTAAACGACTCTGAACTCCAACCTTGATATGCTCCCTCATACATCTGTATCTTCTCCTGTAAAAACTGAATATACTGTATGACCTGCATTTATTAAGAGAATATATGAAGTGATTTCAGATAACCATAATAATCCGAGAACAAATTGTTTCAAAAAAATCTAGAGGTAGAAGCATAACCACCAACATAGCATGAAAATACCTCCAGTAGGAATGAAGCTTTGTCTCTCTTCTGATCATTTTCAGGAATGAGATCTCTTAAAATCTGGAATCTGGAGAAGGAAAAATCTTATTTAGCCCCAAAAACAAATGCTATTATACACTCTTAAGTGGAAATTAAGATTCAGACACCAAATGAGCTCGAACATCTGAACTGCATCATATGCAAAGTCTTGCGAGGGTAACTGAAGCAACAACATGAATCTTTAACTAGCGACTCATGTAACAGCAACCACATTAGAAATGACAGCATAAAGTAAAAAAGAAATCATGGTAGGGAAGACAATAGAAATGTCTGGAGACAGACAGAGGTTGCATTCACAATGAAGAGAAGAGATGCATTAAAAGCTTGAGAAAGACAAATTGTCTCTACGACTTTGCAAAATATTACTTGGCATAAGATTTTGATATATTCGGTCCATTATTCTACTAGTTAACCATACCAGACTCTTAATCTAGGTTGAAGTTCCAGCTATTCAGGTTAACAATCCACAAAACACATTCTGGCTAAACCATTCAACAGGCTAATGGAAGGACTATGCTCAAAAGCAGCTTGTTGAAACTAAGTCACAAAATTAACAAGAATTATAGCAGTGTAAACAGCAACTTTTTCTCCTTTCCTATATGAAAAAACAAGATAAATTAACTACAGTAAAATTAATAGTCATATCTTTAATACACAAACTCCATATGAATTTTCCTTGATGTTGGCTCATCTGCACTATCTTCCACCAGTACACCAAATTGACATAGCACATAAACAACCAGACACTAAAACTCATGAGCACGAAAAGACAGGACGCCATACGCAATCCTTTTAAACAAAGTAAAAGCTCAGAAGCAAATAGAGAACATCCAACAACATTCGGAATTTGGCTGAAGGAAAAGCTTACCTCTCATTAATCTTGCTCCTCCTCCTTTGCTCCGTCTCTGAATGCTTCGACCGCGAAGCATTTGCCTTCTGATTGTTATTCTTCCCCTCCAATTGCGCTGTCACACAAATGGAAGAGCCAGAGTTTACAAACCAAACACACAGTAACCGTACATAAAATATTTTTTTAAAACAAAAAAAATTAAATAAAATAAAATACCTCTCTGTGAAGTGACATAGGGCGCGGTTGAAGTGAATTCCTCATCTTCAATTTCATCATCTTCCTGATGACTCTTTACCGTTTTCATCATTAGAATAACAATTCCCCAAACCCTAACAGAGGATTTTCAAACTATTACAAGCAATTCCAACTTTCACTTTCACAGAGCTCTCAAAAAGTATATACGTATATGTTTTTTAGTATGTTTAGGCAGACACGTAACTCCTTCGAGACTCTCCGATTCCGACAGAAACAAAACACAGAATTAACTTTGTACAAATATATGCCTGGTCTGGTCGTACGCAAAATATATTTATTTGGACATTTGGAAGAGCCCTAAGAAGAAGGCCTAACAGTAACGCTTCCAAAATACCCAATTAATGTGCGTTGAGAAATGTAGCCAGTACTAACGTGCGCCTTCATGGTGACGGATAGTTATCGTGTCGTAACCTCTTCCTATATAGATATATATATATATATATATTTTATTCCACGAATTTAGTTTAATAAAAAAATATCCAAAATCATGGTCTGAACTCTTTAAGGAGTTGATATAATTTTAAACAAAAAAAAATTATATATTTTTAGAAATATATATATATATTTTAAACATCTCCAATTAAAAATAACATACATTATGAACCCTATTCCTTTACCTAATTCCTTTTTCTTTTTCTTTTTCACACAAAATGTTGAAAAGAAATTATCAATTTGGAAAAACAATTAATGCCTATTACCTTCACAAATGAGTTCAGTAAATTTTTAAAGTAGATTTTTAAATATATATATATATATATGTATGTTAGGGGGGGAAAATTATGAAACAAAAAAAAAAAGGGGGGGGGGTTTTTTTTAAGATTTTTGTGATCAAGTTAGGATTTCAGTGGAAGGGCTGAGATTCTTCAACTCCAGTTGCTGTTGTTCGATATGACTAAACATTCTGGAAAATTCTTCAGCTGCAAATGACATAGTATCTTCTTTCTTCAGATGCCTCTGTTTTATCTTTAGTATAGCTTGAGAAACCTCTGCAATGGAAGGGCGTTTTCTGGATGTTTTGCGCAAGCATTTGTGAGCAATGGTAGCCAAGTTTCTCACTTCTTCCAGATTACAGGTTCCAACAATTTGTTTGTCAAGTATTTCATCCACACCATCTGGGCTCATAGCAGCCTTTGCGAGAACAGTTTATGTTTATATCAGGATATGCATATAATATATATATATATATATATAAACTTTTCCTCAAATCTGAATAAGAACCATCCATGGAAAGGAAATCTTAAGATAAAGAAACTTACAAGATTGACATATTCCAATAGATTCTGGTGAGGGTGAATGGCTGTGATGAGTTCGAAAAGGATAATCCCAAGGCTGTAAATGTCACTCTTCATTGTGAACTTGTTTGTGGATATGTACTCAGGATCAATGTAACCATATGTGCCTTTGAGTCCCGAACTACGGCCATCGAAGACCTCTTCCCTTGACAGCCCAAAATCAGCAACCTAGAACAAGGTCAGAAACCATAACTCAGACGACGTAAATGACAAGAGCATCAAAGGCAATCCACCACCAAGAGTATTCAGCAAAATAATGTCTACTTATTTTTCTTATACTGCCACTATATGCATAATCGACCAAAATAATAACTCCCCTTCAGAACGCACAGATTATATACTACTGTTTACCTTTGCTCTCATGGAATGGTCTAATAATATGTTGGCAGATTTCAGATCTCGATGTACAACAGGAGGGACAGCCTGTTGCAAGACAAAATGAAACTCAAGAGATTGACTCGTTTTTTAACTAGGGAAAATAACAAAAGCTAATACCAAATCACACAGATACCCCATCGTGAAGATATTCAATCCCGTGTGATATATCCAGAGCAATTTGCAGCCTTTCTTCCCAGCTCAAACCTTTTTCCTCCTCGTCTGTATGTGTTCACAGAAAGATTAGTTGCCCTCTCTGACTCAAAGAAAATGAAGAATAAGTGCAGACAAAAATAATTTTCTGTAATCTCATTCCATAATAAAAATGACTGTTTGTGAGTCTCGAGAACTTGAAATACCCCAAGGATTCATTACTAAAAATTTATGTTCACCAAAGTGATGCATACTTACTGTATAGAACATTTGCCAAGCTTCCATTACTCATGTATTCATATATCAACATGTGTTGTCCTTTATCTACACAGTATCCGACTAAATTTACCAAACTCCGGTGATGCAGCCTAGCCAGAAGAGAGACCTGGAAACAAATGTTCAGAGCCACAAAAAGAAATACTGCAAGGACTTTACTAATGCAATGGATGATTTAATTACTGGGTTTGTCACCTCTGTTTGGAACTCCTTTTCGCCTTGTTTTGAATTAGAAGCTAGAACTTTTACAGCCACCACTTCACCAGCAGGCATTTTAGCTTTATAGACTGGACCAAAAGATCCCTGCCCAAGAATAGTTGTGAAGTTCTGTGTTGCCTTCTGAATGTCCCTATAAACAAAACACGAATTGATTCATAACTTTGGAACAAATTTTTTAACTGAATCAAGAAATTTACAGCATTGACCAGTGACCAGTGACCAGTGACCTTGGACTTAAAACAACATATTGCCAACTCATTAGCTTACAAGATTGCTATGTTCAGATAAAAAAGAGGCATTGGAATTTGAATCGGGGACCGTTCACATCAGCTCCCATCACTCTCCCTCCCTTTGTTAGCAAGAGTTATTCATCACTATTTCACTTTCTATTTTCTCAATGGGTTTCTCAATGCAGAAATTTACAGAGGCAAAGGGCCTGAGAATTGAATAGAACTTGAAAAAAGAGAGGTTCAAGCTCAATTTGGACCATTTAAACATTTAGCATGCTTAGATAAGGCAATAACAAAGTTGGCATCAGATGCCATGATTCACAATGCCTCATAAGGAGGAAGTGATTCAGATATGTATAGATCACCAAGAAAACTCACAGGTAGTTTGAAATGGATTACATACTTGTGAGAGTATTTCGGTATACCAGATGCTGAAGCAAACCGATCTTTGCTTTGGTGATTCCACCATGAATGCTGTAAGGCATATTCTGGTCCCTTAATAGTTACAGGGGTTGAAATAGATGCACTGAAATCAACACTGGTACCAAAACCATTAGTGCGGATTGGAAGAGCAGCTCCGGAATGCTCATTTGCAGAGCGTTGAAGATTAGCACGTCTTCTGTACCAGCATATACCAATGAATACAAGAGATGCTATAAGAACACCAACAGCAACGCCCACAGATACGCCAATGATGACTAGATCAGCTTTGTGAACCATTTCTTGGTCCTTTTTCTGTTTGAAACAAAGAAAGCATCTTGCAGGATATTCTACTTTTGATCACTGCCATCAACGAAAACATCAGGTGAACTGATTGATGGCTTATAAATTCTTTTATCTATGTTAAACACGAAATTCTAGTTAATATGCTAAAAGTTACAAACATCAAGTTTCTACAGTAAGGTTAATCAACCCTAGCATTATAAAATCCCATATTTCCTTTCTCTCATCCCAAGCAACATACAAGTCAATTTGACTGCAGAACTTAAAATCAGCAATGAAATAACTGAGATAAATTATTCATAACGAACTCGCAAGACAACATAAGCTAATTCTAGCTTCTCTACTTGACTCTTTGGTGCCACAGACAAGCACTAGATTATCATGACAGCGAAAATTGTGTTAAACAAAATGGAAATTCTTGTATATATGAACTGTTCTAAGCATAAAAAAAAGGGTATATATTTCTTGCAGTACCAACAATCTTCCATTTTTTTTCAGCATAGTGCTTACAAATTCGCAAAAAAGGGGAAAAAAAGAGGAATAATAAATAACATCTATGAACAACCAAGAAAAGAATATCCAAATTAAATTGAAAAACAGCACAACCCGAACAGCAACAAGCGCAAGAAAGAAGAGGGGAAAGAAAATCGGAAAACAATTAAACAAATTCCAGTAATTGAAGATGGGAAAGACGCATCAGCAAAAAAATAAAGAAAGAATACCAAATAAGTCCAAGTTAAAAAGCTTCAATTGGACACCATCAACAAACGAATTGGTAAACAATAGTAATCAAACAACAGTTGGACAGAGAATCAAATATAAATATAATTGATCTGTAACAAGGAAAATGCTTTTCAAATAGACCAAAATAAATTAAAAAAAAAAAATAGCAAAGATCCATTATTCTTAAAGAAAGAAAACAAGAAAATGATACGGGGCGAGAGGCAAAAACCTGATAGCTAGATAGCTAGCTCAACGTGTGGAATTCACAGTAATAGCAAAACCCAGTTTTCCAATTGAATATGTACAAAAAAAGAGGTAAATTTCCCAAGAAGGAAGGGAATTTTTTTCAAGAAACGGAAAAAAAGAAAAAAGGAGGAGAAGAGAATGGAATGTATGTCGAAATAAAGTTGTTGTGTCGGAACTTTGACGGAATAATAAAAAAAGGGAAAGCAGTAAGCACTACAAAACCAAAACCATTTACCATGAATACATGTTTTGTTAGACTTAGTACTAAACAAACATGAAATCTGAAACGAGGTTTTTGGTTCGATCTTGGACGCTACTGCTACTACTACTCCTCCATCCATTTTTTTGGGTCAAGAAGCCGACTTGGCCGTATCTCTAGAGAGCCCTTTGTGAGGTTTTGGAGTCTTGGGCATTTCCGCCTCTCTTTGTCAACTTACTTGTCTTCCATCTTTCTTTCTTTCATACATATTGTTATATATATATATATATATATTTTTTTTTTTTTTATTATTATTTTTTAATTAGATTATTTGATTTCGAAAGTGAATATATGGAATGATTAGATCAACATAATACCTTTGGATATTTCAACACCAAACTACCTGACCTGTTCAAGGAGAGTACTTTTGGAGTAAGACTTGGCTTCATATTTTTCCTTTCCTAAACATCCTTTAATATATTAAACTTATATTTCTTACCAATTTGAGTGAATATTAATCCAAATTGTGTCCAATCTTTTATATAAAGTTTGAACTCACAAATTTTATTTGACTGAAAATATAACACAAAATCAGTATAAATTAAATTAAAATTTTTATTCAACAAATTAAATAAAGTATAATCATACTATATGGACTACCACGTATTCTTTATTATAAAAAAAAAAAGAGGTAATTTTTTTTTTATACTCACTTGGGGCACTCAGTGTCCCCACCTTATTTTGTGAGATTAATTCGGATTCGGCCTGCAGAGCTCTCGCAGAGTTCAACTCTTACCCGATAGTGAAAGTCTGACCCAAAGCTTTTTTTAACATTACACTAAACACTTCAGGGCGATTCAAAACCATGATCATCTGCTCTAGAAGAAGTATTAAGAGTCAATACACCAACTCCCCAGCTACCGGTTAAAAGAGGTAAATTTTCACATGCCATGTACCACGAGGACAGGAGTGGACGTTGTGTTGGTTCGTTCACAAAATATGGTCCATGGAGTCAATTGGTTTAGAGTCCAAAAATTGTTAGCATTAGAAATAATAGACCAGTGGGCCAATTCTATTCACATCCCACTCAAAAAAGGAGTAGTTAATTTGGGCCCCATGATCATGAGTTGTTCGATAATTGGGCTGACAAACATATATATATATATATATATTATTATACCATTTGATATCTAAAATTAGGTACTTATATATATTATTATACCATTTGATATCTAAAAAGTTTTAGGTTATTTACGCTGTGTCACTTGACTTGTTAAGAACAATTTTATGTCGCAATTTCAATTATATTATGTAGTTTTGGGAGTTTACTCTCACTTGGATTAGTCGGTGAAGACTCACACGCAACTAGTGACAACTTTATATAAGTCGCAATTTTAGCTATATCATGTAATTTTAAGAGTCTCCTCCCATCGAATTAGTTGATGAGTTTACAGGGTCACCAAAAAAAGTTACGTTTTTAACTAATACAAATTAAACTCGGATTAGACAATTACACAAAATCTAACTTTTAATTAAAAAAATCTTACTCAGTGTCTCGAAGTCTAGTATAAATATGATTTTTTATTATATCAAACTAAAAAAATAATTTGATAAAATTTTAAATGTAATTCAAATTCATAATATTTATATATATAACATAATTATCAAAAAAGAAAAACCAGTTGAAATCCCTAGAGGGATCCCTTTCAGGGAGTCTCACATCGAGACTTGAGGAAACTTGAGGACTACACATAAGTGTCATCCATTTCTCATCCAGTCAGTAATTGTCTGACTGTTATAAGTGTGTGAGATCCACTTATGATGTCTCTTCAAGACTCCTCTTGTGCTCCGCTGCGTCCGGCTCCCGATGTGTAGATTCTCCGGTATTTCCCCGATTTAATTATAAAAATATATATATAACATAATTTTTTAATTTTTTGGTAAAATTCAACAGGAACTTTATTACATGTGGGGTGAATTTTGCTTGTTTTTAACAAACAAGATTTATTTATTGGTAATAAAAAAAACATGGCAAAACATGGCTGTAAAAAATACAGCTATATTCAAACAACTTCTGTAGTAGTAATAAAAGCTTTAACCAAACACACCCCAATTAATTTTCTTGACTTCTGTCTCCTTCCTGCCTGCCTTCATACTGTTCTACGGATCCCCATAACTCCCACTCCCCACTCGCCTTTTGGGTGCCGAAATGCATTCTCCTCCCCACTAAATCTATCCACAATTCCATTTTTGGAACTTTTTCTTTCTCTTCTTTTAAATTTTAAATAAAAAATTCTTTAATAATTACATAATTACATATTTATCTATTCAAATATTATGATAAAATATTAATCATTTAAATTTGGGTCATTTGTTCATTTTTTATCTTCTTCTTTTTAGACATCTTATGAAATTTTTTATACGTCTAAGATGTATTAAGTTGTTGTTGAAGGAAGAAGGTGAAATCGAACCTTCAATGCAGCTGAGTTTCTTGTTTGGCAGTTGGAATATTGAAGATTTAGATAAAACTTCTCTTGTGTTTTTTGTTGTTTTGTTTCTATTTTGTTTAGTTTTATGTTTAGTGATTTCTGTCTCACCTATTTTTTTAGGTTGAGTTTTTTATCTCCACCTATTGTTATGTTGGTGTTTTGTTACGTTACCCTAAATGATTTTAATAATTCAGTTATGTAATATTTTTTGTGTTTTTTATTTTTATTTTCATATTTACCTTAACAGTTAAAAATAAATAAATAAATAAATGATATTGTTTGCTTCATCGACTTCAGGTAAGCCTCATGTAGATCTCTTAGGCAAGATATGAGACTATACCTTTTCATTGCAAACATTATTCCGATAACGTATTATAAACAACTTAAAATACATAATTGAGTAAAAAGTTTAAAGTTCTACTAAATAATCTCTTAGTAAATATTTTATTCATTAAATATCATATGCGAGCGATGTGAGATTGCGTCATTATATATATATATATAGATATATGTTTAGAAAAAAAAAAAGATATATGATTAGACAAAGTGAGTCAAACGTAAGTTTTTGTCAAACTATTTTTTATTTTTTATTTTTTGGAAATAAAGTTTTTGTCAAGGCTTTTTTGTCAAACTTGATAATAAATCTAAAATAAAAAGGTTTAACTTATTATATTTTTATAGTAAAATGGAAAACTATTTTCATAAATAAAAAAAGAATGTTTTCTTCTTTAGTGTGGAAATTATTAAGTCAAAAGAAAAACTAAAACTCAATAATAGCTTTTATTTTATTACTTATTAAATCTTCGGTATCATTCTAACAACTTTTTCTTTTGGGTGTAGTCTACATCTTACCGAAAGCAAAAATAAAATGAAAAAGGGAAACTTTTGATGGTCCAATATATATATATATATATATATATATATATATTCTCCTTAAAATATATATATATACACATTAATAAGAACAAATTAAGGAAGAATTCTTCCAAAATTGTCCAGATTCCATCTCAGTTGTGGCACTATCATATGAATTGGACGCAGCCTAAACAGCCTCTCGGTAATGCTCTCTCCTCTCCAACATGTCACGTGATCTTTAAAAAACATAAGTCACGTGACTTCTTGCTTTGAATACAATAATATATATATAAAAGTAGATATAATGAGAAAATATATTATAAATCTTACACAAGATTTGATGCTTTAGCGAGGACTTCAGGTTTTAAGGGGGTGAATGTGATACTTCATCTCATATCGATAAATGATATGAATGTTTTAATTCGGGTATCTTTTTTGCTGTAAAGGACAATACCAAAAAAGTTGACTACGGGTGTTGTCGGGCCCATAGTTGCGCACGGACTTGACTTGTCCGGTCGTCGTGACAGTTGGTATTAGAGGGGGTAGCCAGTCTGGACTATGAGAACTAAGTGTTACACCAAAAGGGTGAATGCCACCTCTAGAATCCCGGAAGTCTAATGGTTAATCTTGGGTTGGAGTCAATTATGTTCTCTCAACTTCTTCTTCAAAATTCTAACATGTGAGGTCTTTTTTAAATAAAAGTTGAACTCTACAATCACAAATTTAAATTAGTCAAGATAGAGTTGACAAAAAAAAAAAATATATAGTTGACATCATCGAAATATTTATCTAAGTAATTATAAATATTAAATATATATATATAATTAAAATAATTATTAAAATTTAAAAATAATTTAAATATTAATAAAATCAAAATTCATGTTAATAATTTGTAGGAAGAAAGGATCCACCCAAAAAAAAAAAAAATTGTAGGAAGAAAGGTAACTGGAGGAGATCTGACTAGAAAAGGATAGACCACTACCATGCGCCCTCGCCCGAGACTGCGTTTCACCGCTTACCGCCAAATGATTGGTTTGCTGGTTTTCCTATACTCCGCCGAGCTCGCTTGAATATCACGCGCTAGTACAGAGAATACAAGACTGTTATGCAGATAAAGACATACCTATTCAAAGTCTTCCCACTCTTTTCTGTTCTTCCCGACTAAGGATTCATCACAACTCTCCAACTCCCAAAGCACACCGAAGCGCAACACTAAGGATTTGTTTCTCACACGCGTCGCTGTCTCTCCTTCCCTGCATGTTTTGATTTCGTCACAGCTCGGCATCCATCCATCTATCCATTGCTTCTGAAACTGCTGCTGATACTGTGTGTTTGTGTGTGAAAGTTTACAGTGGCGGTGGTGGAAGCAGAGGAGAAGAAGAAGCTGAGAGTAGCTATGAAAGTAGAAGGCAAGATGGCGTTCAAGATTAAGTCAAGAATGAAGTGGGTTGGGCTAGTTGGTTTAGTTTTATCGACTTTTTCAATTTTTATACACTTTTTACTTGCTAGATGTACAGATGGGGGTGTTTCAGATTACCAATCTTCCATCACGATCTTCTCTTGGAGACCCGTTTTTGAGAATGCAGATCTTTCGACTAATGTAATTGTGCTTTCGACTGACTCCTTGTGGATCTCACTTCAATTTTTTGGTCATTATTCTTTGTTTGGGAACTTTTGCCTTTCCTAATTACTAAAATCTTCACACTTTTAGTTAAACTAGAGTGTTTATTGCTACTGTTCTTCTCGGATTCTTTTATTATGATTCGTAACTTTATTGTTCTGATTCTTATTATTTTTAATTTTTGCGGGATTCAGTGGGGTCTTAAACCTTTTTTTCCCTTGAACAGTGTTTGTTTATATGTTTTGCTTTGTTATGTGATTTTGTCTTTCTTATCGGTGAAGATTTTGGTCTTATGATTGATTACTTTTGTTGTGATTTTGTTATCTTAGCTCTTCGGCATTGTCTTTTCTGATGGTAATTACCTCCTAAGATAACTTCCCGATTTGGCTGCATATCCACTATTCCTTGATTCTGGATTTTTCCTGGGTTCTGATTTTTCTTCTATTTTTACCTTGTCTTTTGGTTTTTCTCCTGCAGAATCCTCTGTTTAGGAGACTATGGGGTCCAATTAGGTTTCTTGAATCCTTACATCCCTATGCAAACTCAGGAGGAAATTATGCAGGTAAGATGGTCATGTTCTTTTCTTTGATGCCATTGGTGGTAGATTAGTAAGTATTACTATTAAATGAGCTTCATCATCATACAGATTCAAGTTGACATATTTTTCAAAGCAAGTTTCAAGAAAATGATCAAAAGTCAAAATTATGAAAATTCAGAGTAACATGATTTTCATAGTCAATACTACCAAAGAATTTATTTATATTTTACTTCTCTGATCTTATTACTCCATAAATCCACAAATTGTACCATTTCAAACTTCTCAAGTTGTTTGTTATAGAAGTAATTGATCAAATGCATAATGGGGCAAAATTTTCTCAACCTATAAACCTACTTTGTCCTTTTATGATGATTGTGAAAGCAATCATGAAGGTGCAAAACAGAGTGATACTTACTGAGAAAGTGTGTGAAATTGTTGGGAAGGTGAAATATTGACGTTGCATTACTAGTTATACACTAGTTGATTTTCTCCCTTTCACCACTGAAAGACCAAAGCAGAAAGTCACCAAAAATTCATTTTTTTTGGAGAAATGAAATTGAAATTTTACTTCTTGCTATTTGGGATTTCTTACTTTCTTTTGTGAATTATGTGTTTTGTTCCTGTTGCCTTGACAGCTCCACTTCAGCAAACAAATGGATTCATTTTTGTACGGATACGAGGAGGTTTCCATGAGATTAGAAACTCAGTAAGCATACCTTGTCCAAAAATTACTGAATTACGTCAAAAGTTTTCTTATAATCTATCCATAATAAGAACCATGTGTTTCATTTTTCCTTTACTTTCCTCTTTTCATGATGCACTGCTAATTATGGACCCTAATGCTTTCACAGATTTCCGATGTTGTTGCTGTGTCTCGTCTTCTCAATGCCACCTTAGTTGTTCCTGAAATTCAATCAACCACAAGCAGTAAAGGAATCAGGTTTCTCTTGATAGTTGGTTATCTTATGTGATTTCGGATAATTAAGAGATGGTTGCTATCCTGCAAAACATAGCTGAGCTTGAAGCTGATGCTAGTGCAATTTTTTCCATCTTGCAGTGCTGAGTTTAAGAGTTTTGCTTACCTCTATAATGAGGATCAGTTCATAGCTGCTTTGGAAAAGGATGTCAAAATTGTTAAAACACTCCCAAAGGATCTCAAGGGAGCAAGGAGAAAGAAAGAAATTCCTTCATTTAAAGTATCTAACTCAGCATCTCCGTATTTCTATCTGCATCAAGTTCTTCCGGTGCTAAGTAGGCACTCTGTTGTTGAACTTGTCGTCTCTGATGGTGGATGTTTGGAGGTATGGACGATACTAATTTCCTCATGATGTAATGATACATTTTTTCAGCACTTGTCAGTAGTTGTCCATAATCCTTTTGCTAATGGATTAATGTGCATTGGGGCTAACATCTGAAATAATTAAAACAGTTAACTGAGTGGGAACTGTAAGAACATTTAACTTGGAACCATACTGTTACACTGGACTCTTAACTGTCTTTGATCAATTGCACCTTAAACAACCATCCTAGGGATTGGAGTCATGAATTTATCAGCATATTTACTTATCTTGAGTTAGGCCATACTTCCTCCACATCTGGAAGAGTATCAGAGGCTGAGGTGCAGGGTAGCTTTTCATGCTTTGAGGTTCAGAGAAGAGGTTGAGGAACTTGCTACCAAAATTCTGAACAGGTGAAGTAACGCATCACATTTTTGTTATTCATATGGCATGCTGCTGCTTTTGTGCTCACTTCTGGTGTTCTTGCAGGTTAAGAGCTTCAGGAAGGCCATTTATTGCCTATGAACCAGGGATGACAAGGGAGACTCTGGCTTATTATGGCTGTGCTGAACTCTTTCAGGTAGGTAATATTTCTTTTTCCATTGTTAATAATTGGAAGGCATCAAATTTCAGTATCTAGAGTATTTATGGGCTCACTTCCTGTTTCCAAGGATGTCCATACTGAACTCATCCAGCACAGACGGGCATGGATGATTAAACGTGGAATTGTGAAGGGAAATCTAACTTTGGACTCGTTGGAGCAACATCGAAATGGTCTTTGTCCTCTTATGCCTGAAGAGGTATTCTCTATCCTTATCATCAAGATTATTGAAGCTTTTGAAACACAATTAACAGACTTCAGAGTAAGTTTAAAAAGAATATAACATTGGGACAAATATTTTCTGCAGGTTGGTATTCTTCTTCGAGCATATGGCTATTCATGGGATACAATAATCTATGTTTCTGGAGGAGAGGTTTTCGGTGGGCAGAAGAAGCTTATACCACTACATGCCATGTTTGAAAATGTTGTTGATAGAACCTCCTTGAGCACTCCATGGGAGTTGAACAAGATATATGGTCGTGAGGCTAAACTTACTGACAAAAACCCCAAGGCTCCACCAATTAAGAAAGAAATGAAACTTGAAACATGGAAAACTTCTGGTCCACGTCCTCGTCCACTTCCACCACCCCCACCACGATCTAAATATCCATACAACATAGAAGGATGGTGGGGTTGGGTGGCTGAGAGCGATATTGAACCAGAAAGTACAGTTATGGAGCTGCGGACTAATGCTCATAAATTACTGTGGGAAGCTGTAGATTATAGAGTCTGTACAGAGGCTGATGTTTTTGTTCCTGGATTTGATCGAGATGGTAAAGGACACCCAAATTTCGCCAGCTTAGTAATGGGCCACAGACTCTACCAGTTTACTGCATCTAAGACATACAGGTTGGACAGGTAATGTTGGGAATCAACTTGTAGAAATTTTGGTTGTGCAAACTCCCAATTTTGCGAGCTTTAATTGTTGGCTGATGCTCATCTAATTGCAGGAAGGCTATAGCCAAGCTATTAGAGGAGACTCGGGAGCACTTGTATCAAGCTAACCACACTTGGATACAATCCATACGTCGACAACTAAGAAGAGGCTTGACAGATGGATTGGCAGAGGAATATAATAAAACAAAACGACAATCCTTTCTCTCATTTCCAGTCCCAGAATGTTCCTGTATGAAACAAGATTCTGGTGAAAAATCAGTTCGTGCTACAAGTCCTTCAGCACCCTCCAAATTTCCTTCTTTTCTTGGAGTTATGCGTAGTTGCCCTGGTTGGATGGACGGTGACACAGTTTCCCAATTGAAGGACCAGGAAGTCGAAGAGGAACTCGAGGAAGATGATTCCCCATCTTCTGAGTTGTTCTTTGAACGAACTAGTAGTGATAGTCAAGAAGGTAGTGGTGGTGGAGGTGGAGAAATGAACAACAAAGAAGACACTCAAATGGAGGATAACGAGGAACTGGAAGGTGGTGAAAGATGACCCCTGTGCCTTCTTTGCTGGTCATGTATATATATATACATACATTTTAACAGAAGCTGCTGAAGAATTTAGAGGTAAATGAGAAACTATAGTACTTTATATATATTAAGTAGGACTAAAGTTTCAGTTAATAGAGAGTGAAGCAACATTGTGCTTTCCTATTTTTAAGTAATCAGGAACACTGTCAATATTTTTTTGCCGGAATCAGTTGTCCTGAGTGATTTCCTAGCATCAGAGTGTTCAGAGAAAATGCTTCTTTGCCTTCCCATCATTCCTTCCTTGGCCTTCTTCTGTGTCCCATGTAAACTGACCTAAATTTTGTAATGCTAAAATTTACAGACATGCTACTATTTGCTAGTTTTGGTAACTATTCTAAGTGTTCCTTTTTTTTTAATTTTTATTATTATTATTATTATTTTAAGTCAGCTTTTTGTGATTCGTTCGAGTTGGATAGGTTTTGTGCGAGGTGCGCTCATTTATGAGTGCGTGAGTTCACGATTTTGTAATGTTGGATAGTCATTTTGAGTTTTAATTAAACTGGAATCGAGCTATGTCCTACCCTATTGTAGGAAGAACTCTTTTACCCTATTGGAGGAAAGTTTTTCCTATACTTGTCTCTTTATAATTAAGGTTTGAACATCAAGTTTTTTCTACTTGGACTAATAGGTGTTAGTGATTTTCAACTATTATTATTGTTCACAATCTACCACCCAACACGTGTTGATCCTATTGTCTTTGAAAGCTTTTATGACGTTTAACACAAAAAAAATCTACAGACCTATTGATTTCATTATAATGAAAATGGCTTCAGAACGAATTGAAACGGATTCTTACATCAACAAACTCATTAAATATTTTGATGGAACGCAACAAGAAAATTTTTACCTAACATAATTATTTATGTGGAGTAAGAACTTACGCTATAAAGTTTAACTATCAAAAAAAAAAAAAAAAAACTACGCTATAAAGCAAGTCATGCCTAAAACATTTTCATACCTGAAAATATCAAAACTACAATATATATAACTGAAATTGTGATATAAAATTTTTTGTGAGTCGAACTTAAAACTTCTTACTTCATAATAGTTACGACACACGTTTATGAAACCAAAACTAGACATGCAAAAAAACATATATGACTTAATATTTTTTCGAGAAATACTAAGTTCTATTATGTCTCGAATTCATGATCTCTATAGGTCATAAGTCAGACTGTTATTAACCGAGTTATGTCTTCTTGACATATATGACTTAATATTTAATAGATATATTTGTATGGGTTTAATACGAAAAATCTAAAAAGGAAAAATAACAAAACCACAGCATAAAAAATAACTGAAACCCATGTTTTCCATGTGGTCAGGTCCTCTTCCATTATTTTCTTTCTGCAATAATCCATCGCAAAAGTCAGCTCATAATATATATATATCAGTCTCATTTCACCAAAATTCTCTGCTCGCTTCCACCACCATACTATTATAATATATTATATATATATATCGCTTCTCTTTATCCATCTGTCCTCCATCGATCGATCTTCTGCAAAAGAACAATCGATATGACATAGAAACAGAATAAATAAATAAATAGTAGTAGCTGTGTTTCTGATTTCGATGATGATGGGTAAATGTAGTACTAGTAATAGTACTACTCTTCCATTGTTAATCTCACTTTTGATCCTTTGTAGCACAGCTATGGCTACTACTTCTCATTCTGTGCCGGCGCTTTACGTGTTTGGAGATTCGTTATTTGACAGCGGCAACAACAATCTATTGCCAACTTTGGCTAAAGCTAATTTCCTCCCTTACGGTGTGAATTTTGGTAGAGGTCCAACCGGAAGATTCACCAATGGTAGAACTGTCGCCGACTTCATAGGTATATATACATACATATATTTATATATACATAATCGTTACACGAATTTCTCACTTTAATTTGATCTTCTTCTTTTGCTTTAATCAAATCCATATACATATACATACATATATATATATATATATATTATAGCTGAATTTCTCGGGCTACCACTCAGTCCGCCATACTTGGGACTACATTCGCCATACGTATCAGCATCAGGGATGAACTATGCATCTGGATCATGCGGCATTTTACCTGAGACCGGAAAAAATACGGTAAGATCTCATGACAGTCCCAACTTCGTTTTTCTTTCCTAGATTTTGCTAACATCGGAAATGCGTGATCCTTTCATTTTAATATTAATGTTATTTGATCACATATTTCATTATTTAATTTTTGGACCTCTAATTTACTAAAAATCATAATTAATCTTGTTATGATAGCTACTTATTGCCTGGATACCCACATCGCCTCCCTTTCCGGTTTATTCATAAAACAAATTGCAACAAATCTGAGGAAATTCATTTTTTGAAGTTAAGTTTGTAATTTTCTTTAAACTTTTGTTTGAATTGCTAAGAAAGAAATGGAAAATTTTAGTAGCTTTCAATTATTATTTAAATAAATTTTAGTTAAGCTAATAGTTTAATATAAGTGATAAAATTTTATAAGTATAAATTTTAAATATTGAATGGTTCAAAAAAAAAAAAAAAATGTGTATTTGAGGTATAGCAAGCATATGGCAGGTCCTTTATAATTAATACTTCAGAATAATAACAATATCAGTACTTTGAAGCTAACTGCGCGCAGAAACCGGATTTTTGTCTCTTTACTTCCATTATAAATTTTTATTTATTTTTTTCCTTTAATTTCATTGGAAAGATAAATATTGCTTCTCTCTCTAGCTATATTATTCACAGTTAATAAAGATGCAATTTTAAATATTTAAAGCAAAGTTCCTTTCCCTTTTTCTTTGGCTGAAATTAAGACACTGCAGAGTACCTAATTTCAATAGTTCATTGATCATTCATTAGTTTAAAATTAATGCAGTGTTGTGTTTAAGTTGTATATTAATGTTATATGTCTCTTCGTTTTTCTTTTTATTTGTGATAGATAAGAAAATATAATTTTTAAATATAAAAATTGATGTGTTTTTTTTATTATTATTCAAAAAGTTTTATTTTTTTAGAGTTGTAAAATATTAATTATGGGTGCGGAGAAATTGCTATTCTGGTTGAATTGTTGAACATTTCTTATTAAAAATATCTTTATATACCAGGGTAAATGTCTGAGCTTAGGAGAGCAAATTGCGTTGTTTCAGACAACAATTGAACTGAAAATATTGCCGAGGTACGGTGAGAACACGGCCAATTTCAGGAGTTACATGGAGAGATCAGTTTTTATTTTCTCAGTTGGTAGTAATGATTACATCAATAATTACCTTCAACCACTCCCCGGCCTCACAAGGAAACTTTACTCTCCTCAATCTTTTGCCCACCTTCTTGTCGAGCACCTTTCCCGACATCTTCAGGTTCAACTAATTAAAATCCTTTTAATTCTTCTCACATGAAACTTTATGACCTTGAATCGTTTAATAATTTTGGCAGAGGCTGTACGAAATGGGAGCGAGAAAAATATTGGTGTTTGAAATCGGACCCATTGGGTGCATGCCGTCAATGGCAAGAACTAACCATCATCTTCACAGTGGACAATGCGTGGAGGAGATGAACAAGTTAGCCAGGCTCTTTAATAACCAGCTTGATGACAAGATCAAAACCCTGAGCTCCATTCTCCAGGGCTCAGAATTAATACTTGGTCGGATTCACGGGCTCGCTTATGATGCCATTATAAACCCTTCAAAATATGGTACGTAATTATAAAAAAAAAATCTTCTCTTATATATATACATATATAACAACCGGTAATAGATATCTGTGTAGAACATGCATGAAGCCGTTTCATTATCATATGACGTCCAGTTAATTAATTATTTAATTGCTTGTCTAGTATTTTATATATATATATATTAAAAAAAATGTTGGTTTAATTATTTTGTGAATTAAGGTTTTGTGGACACAAGCAGCCCATGCTGCGTTACATGGGAGAACGGGACCTCGGCATGCATTCCAACGGTACGACCTTGCTTCAACCCAGATGAACACTTCTTTTGGGATGGTTTTCATCTTACAGAAGCTGTTTATAGGATGATTGGAGGAGAATGTATTCGTAATTCCTCTATTTGTATTCCCAAAAACATTAAACAACTAGTGACAGTATGAAAAGTAACGTACCTCTCTTTTTTCTCATTTCAAATTTAACTTTGTTGATTTGATATTATTCACTATGCATATTCCTTCTGGATGAAATTAATTACCGATTAATCTCAAGTGGACTCTCGATATTTGTTTGAAGGATAAATAAATAAAATAAACATAGGGAGTGGACTACGTGTATACATATATATACAACAAAATCTTACAGTTCCAAACATACTGCCTATATAAATTTATAATACTAAATTAGCTAGAAACCAGACTTTCATCTAAGGAGACAGTAGAAAAATATAGAAAGAAGAACAACAACAAAGCAAAATGCGTCTATCCTGGATTTTTTTAGACTTAAAAGGACACAAAACTAGAACTGCTAACTAGTTAGGAGAGACTTCACTTCCTGGTGCAAAATTGCGAGGTCTAGACCTAACTATATCTATATCTATATATATAAATATGTGTGTGTATTCTGCAGCAGTGAACTTGCCTTGGGATCCCTTAGTCTGAAGGCTCGTGATTATTTATAGGTGGCTTTCGTCGTGGTCTATCCGAACCCCTATAGTCCTTCCGCATCAAGTTTAAAACATCGTCGTCATCGGTTGCTTCAAGAAATTCCTTTGGATAATTATCTTTCTGATGATGAGCACTACTACTTTGGTGGTGATGTTCATGAGAGAGTATCGGAGTAGATTTTGGTGGTAAGTAACTTGGGTTCTTACTTGCGTTATTGCTATTATCCTGCATAGTATAATTTACATTAATTACATGACATCAATGTAATAATAAATAACGGGGAGATTAGTGATGCACACAAAGGAACGTGAATTAATGAACCTGAGTATTCTTATGGGAAGTGCTTTCTGCTCCGACCGTTGATTTCTTTGGAGCATCATTTCCTGTGTCAACAAACAAAAGGGAACTCAAGGCCTGCTAATTAAGTACTCCAATATTTGCCACAACTAACAATAAGGTAGTTAGTGTCCAAAAAAAAAAAAAAAAAAAACAATAAGGTAGTTAAACAAAGAAAAAAAAAATCATATATGGGTTCTAACTAATTAATTAATGGGTTTAAAGAACTATTAATCCCCAACCCGCCCGACCCCCCCACAAAAAAAAAAATTAGAAGAAAGAGTATTAATTAAAAGACTAAATACCTTTTATACTACCATGCTTTTATTCTATAGTGTATATTTGATACTACTACTAATTTTCACACATATTTATACATATATATAGTAGTAATTTAAATAAAGCAGGAATGGAAATTAAAGGTGGGGGGGATCTTAGAGGAGTGAGTAAATATAATGGGCGCATTACTTTTTTAGTGAATGTGATCAGTTATTCTTAGGAGGATGATGTCTGGGACCATGGTAATCACCCCTGGAAGCTACAAGACCAACCATATACAACTTCCTGGGTTTGGCAACATTAGTTTCATGATCATTAGATGTATTTTGTAATTTCCTACTCATCAAACTCCTCATCTTTCCTTCAAAATTATAGCATGATCTGGCTATGGCTAAACAGGTTGCACCTGAAATTTCTGGTTTCGGATAATTTGATGATCCTTCCTTTTCCTCATGATGATCAGTTTCATCGCCACCTTTCTGTGTATTTCTTCCCACCATTACTTTTCTTCCAGCATTAATCTTAGGCATCTGTTTACAACACATCACCAATAAATACCCTAAAGATAGTTAAAATAATTAAGAGAGAAAAATATGAGAACAAATTAAAAAAATATATATATAATACTGCACATTTTGAGAAGATGCATGGTTTCCAGTTCCTATTGAGGAGGGAAACCACTTTGCCTTCCTTTGAACTCCTGCAGAAGAGCAAGAAAATTGAAGTGGTCTGCAGACTTGAATCATATGCCAGAATATATAATTATAAATAATTAATAAGCAGTGCTATAGCTAGCTAGCTTAAATAGATACCTTCTTGAGCACATGCTGCTGAAGAGTACTTGAGGGCAAGAGAAACGATAATAACCCCTAATACTAATCCACCAAACTTTATGGACGCCATTAATATAATTCCTCAGTGTAAAATTTCTTTTCATAAACAACAAGCTAGAGAACAAAGAAGAAGGCAAGGAGGCAGTATAAAGGGTTTATATAGAGTTCAAATTAATAACCAGAGTCAAAGCTAGGGTTCCGACACCTGGTAATTTATTAAAATATAGATACTGAGCCCGTTCAGGTCTTTGGAAATCTCAATGAATAGAATAATACCTAAGACTCAAAAGAAAAGCAATAAAGATACACAGTCTTGTGACAATTTGTGGTAATAGAGGAAAAAAACAAGAATTACACTCTTCTACTTAATTTCCTGTTTGAATGCTTGCTACCTCATATATATATACAAATGAAGGAGGTTCACAAACAAAAAAAAAAAAACATAAGAATCCCTAAGCTTCAAGTACTAAATTTCTAACAGTTGACAAAACAAGAAAGTGTATTTACAATAATTTAAAGTAATTTTCTCGATACAGTTGGAATCTCTCAATATGAAGTCATATTTATCAGCTCTAGCTCAGTACTTTCATCTCTTTCTTTTTAATGGTCGCGGTGTAACAGCATTAATTAATTAATTAATGGAGTCAATCAGCAAAACCTCTAATATTACTCTATAATAACAAAAAGTATTACTGAATATTAATCATCCCTGGGGTGGGTTGCCATTTTTTGAGCGCTTTTTTTTAAGAATTATAACATTTTTTGTACTTTTAAAAGTTTTTTTAATGTGCTTTAAGTGAATTAAACATTTAAGTAATTACATTCAGTCAGCTATTTAGCTTTAATAGGTGATCCTTCACAGCGAACTGTTGTCGGTTATAGATATTTTGGTTAAAACCAAGCACCTAAGGAAAAAAAAAAAAGGATTATATTTGTGCAGGCGCCCTCCTTCCTGGAAAAAAAGAATGGCATTACATTTAGTGCTTCATAGTAAGTATATCAAATGAAGTGTAAAAGGCAAAAAGAATATTAGTAATATCGTTATTACCAATGCATGAAAAGCCTTAAATAAGTCTCTGTTGCATGGTTCCCAAAGAAAGAAGCATGAGAGTGTGTATGAAACAAAGAGCCATAGGAACATGGGGAAGTGATAACTCATAGAATGGCTCACCTCATGTCCATTTTTAACCAAATGTGTTCCCAATAAAAATGTAACTAATACCAATACTAATAGTAAAGTTTCTCTCTGCAATTAAGGAGCTTAATTTGGCATACCCGAGGCCATGCCGTCCAACAGCAGGCTACATCATGCATCAACCTTATGAATGTAATCGACTCTTCTTGAGAACAGTGTCCAGGTTTACATAGTCGGTTCTAATTGTTGTTGAATTTTATTTCTTAGAGGACGTTTCACAAATATCTGGTCGGCAGATTCAACTCAAAAAACAAAGCCGTATAAAACATGTAAGCCTATATCATCTATTTCCCTTCCAGAATTCGGTTTATCAAACAATCAATCAGATCGCCTCTTCGATCCAACAAGGCAATAAAAAAAAAAAATTGAAAAAAAAATGAAAGGGCGATTCATCCATGTTCCTAAAACAGAGGTCCAGCAACAACAAGCTCTGTAAAAGAGGGTAAAACACGTGGAGAAAGATGGAGTGTATGTGTGTAATTACCAATGTCAATGTCTCTGAACCATCTTTGATTTGATGATGATGATGATGATACTAATAAGCAAAACCTACTCTCATCTGTGGTCCTCTCCGAAGTCCGAACTCCAACTTGCATTTCATTACTAAAAAAACTACGTTCCATTCCAAACACTTGATGGCCAACAGCAACATGATAAGCATTATTCATTCTCCCAAAAAATTAAAAATATATAAATAAACAAATATTCCGAGCTGTCTCTCCGTGTACGGCAGTGATATTTTTGAGGAATCACGGTGATCGTGATGGGCACGTAGCAGATCATCATCATCATTCATCATTCATCATCCCCGACCCCTGCTGTGGAATGAAATAGCTTCAGTGCTGTTGTAAGATTTGGATTCAATGAATAGGAGAAATAGATGAAACAATATATATATATTGAAAACAACAGTATAGTGTTTAATCTATAATTTTGAATGACATATATCTCAATTAAGTACTCAAATTTAGACATCCCTAACTATCAGTTTAATTAATATTTTAAAATTAAACATATTTTATATTTTAATCAATATTTAAAATATATTTGAAAGTAAATATATTACTTTGGTGAAGAAGCTGTAACTTTTTAGTGAAGAAGCTGTAACTTAATTGATAATTGATGGTAGAAAGTTTTTTAAAAATATATATAATATATATATATATATATATTACTTTGAAGTATTTAAAACTAATAATCATTAATTTTATATTAAAAAATTATTTATAAACTTTTTATATATATAGTTTTTTTTTGTAAGATATTATTATTTGAACAAAGAACAAGAAGAACAAAAAATAAAAGTTCTAGGTCAGACCTTTACCATCGAATAAGAGTTAAATTCTGTGAGCACTCTGCAGATTAAGTTTGGATTAGTCTCACCAAATAATGTGGGATATCGGGCGCCCCAATTGGGTATAAAAAAAAATAATAAAAGATTCTGTGTCTGTTGATAAGGCTTTTGTCCGAACTTGTATAAACATTTTGATCTGACAAACTTCTACAGTTGGCAATGTCAAAATTTTATTCTATCTGAATTTCTTTCAATTGTCAGTTTTAAAAGAATAGATATGAGATTTTTTTTTTCTTCTTTTACGTAACGAGGTGTTAAACGGAGAGTATTTTTAGATCAATTCACATTTAAATTAATCTCCCTTCAAATCAAGTTGGTTCCTTGTGGGAGGAAATTCTACCACAATGCATACATAGTTATAAAATCCTTGACCTCACTTAAGTTATGAGAATCTTTATCAATTCACATTCTCCTTGAGGTTATAGATATGAGATTTTTCATATTATTTTTAAAAATTATATATATATTTTTTTTTATCTTATGATTTTATATATAAAACTATTATCACTGTAACTGTTATTACCAAAATAATATCTTCGTCTCATATTATCATTATTATTATTATTAGTATATCTTAATTTTAAAAGAAAATAATATAAAATAAATATATCAATTAATAGAAGCCTTTTTGTTTTTTAGAGTATCACACATTATAGGCCTAGAAAATAAGTCCAAAATTGGGCCTCCATTTATAAACTTTTATGATTATAATTTTTTTTTTTTTTTTTTTCCTGAATGGATTCAGTTAAGGACTTTTCTCATTCTTAATAATAGCTCATAAGAGCATTCCCTAAACTGGGGAATGCTATCTGGATTTCCCAAGTTCTAGCAGTTCCGAACATATTTGCAGCTAAAATCGCAATATGATATGATGATAAAAAACATGTCTTCCATAAAATTCAACTCTGATAAAAATGTTGGCTTCTATTCCTTATCTCATAGTGTAAATGATTTAAGGGCGCGAGGTTCTTAAATGAGTACTAAATTATAGAAAGACACTTTTAAGTTGTTCGAGTCGAGTTAGGTCCTTACGAAAAAAAACTCTAACTTTAAATTTTAAACAACTACATACATTAATTAAGGTCCAAACTATCAACCTCACTAAGATAGAAGCGCTCCTTACCAAACTCGCATGCACTTCACCTTGAGGTTCTCATAATAGTGTAAATGAATTGAGAAAAAAACATACCTTTGTACGCTGCTGCAGGCTCATCATGCTTGAATACAAGGAGACCTATGAGTCTCCATCTCAAACTTTTGAATTAAGTTTGTGATATCATTTTAAGTGTATAAAAATGTGTAATAATATATAAGAATGTGTATCATTTTAAGTTTGGGTCACCGGCTTGAGTCATGACAATCTCACCATTGTTTCTCTCTTTGTGTTTCCATACTAATAATGTGTGTGGATTCCTTCAGAGGAAAAAACAATAGACTGGTGAACAAAAATACCAATAATTCAAAAGAGTTAACTAATTCCCAGAAGTCTCCATTGTTCGTCAAGTCCTATTCTATTCCCAACAGGATAAGGATTTACTAGAAGAATCCAATGTCATAACAAGGAAAAAAGGAGAGATTAGAACAAATCTGATTCCCAAGAAACCAATCATTTATAAGTACAACAAAAGAGACATATTAAGAAGCAAAAGGAAATCTATATAGACAACAATTACCACATAACCACAGGAATGGCTCATCATGGTTAACAAAGAGAAAAATGATTCTTACATACTTGAGGGCAAAAATAAATAAATAAAACTCAAAATGATCTCTACCCAGTTAATTTGTACAAACCTAGAAACCAAAACTTTTCATGATCCATGCTTGAGATATCATCATTATTGGTAAAACCCCAATGGTCCTTAGCTTTCCTGATGCCAATGTCAAAGCACAAAGCAATGTCATTCAAAGACTATTGTCAGAACTGTTTCATTAGGATGCACAAGTCTCACATTTCAGCAAATAAACAAGAAGGGGATCCGAGTATCCAATAATAAGGAAGAATTGCTAAAGAAACCATGATCAAGAATGGTCAAACAGCATGGGAAAACCAGCTAATAGATCAAGACATCAAATCTAGGCTCATAGAAGCACACTTGGCTGTTGTATGATTGGAGAGCGCATCCAGCAATCCATGACCAAACTTTTTTATCCACATCATAGAGCAGACTTTTACCTTGTGTCCAAGACGTAAAGCAGATTAAATTATCTTGTCCAAAACATTCAAATCTCTCAGCTGATAATCTCAGAAGAGCTCGAAAATACCTTGGTGGCATCCTACTAATCTCAACCCAAAGGATTTTTGTATGATCCAATTCCCAAATTCTCATACTCTGGAGAGTACTGTAAAGGCCTATCCTACCAACTAGAAATAAGCGTTTCTGGGTACCAGCAACCAGATATCCATCCAACAAAGACCGAGGAAACTTTGCTGCGATATGCTCCCAATGTCCTGTATCAAGCCGATACATCATCAAACCCAACGGGGAAAGTGTTTCCAAATACAACCTTGAATCACAAAATGCCATCTTGGAAGAGCAGAGATTTACTGCAGGCATAGTTTGGTGAAGTGACCATTTGTCAAGCTTAGAATCATACACCTCTGTAGGCAAGGATTTGTCACCATAAATATCACTAGTTGCGATTACTTTAAATGATCGATCCATTCGATCAACCACCATAATTAATTGCCTTTGTTGATTATAGTGCATGCTGGGAAGTGTCCTCCAAGTTTGTGTCATAGGATTGCAAACTAGAGTCTTGAAAGTCAATCCATCCAGACCTGAGAAACAAAGTAGACCTCCTGAGGAACCAACCAACCAAAATGCCCACTGCGGTAAAAATGTAAATGGAATCCTAAACCATTGTTTCAATGGCAAACTAAAGACTGAGCATTGAGGGGTCTGTGAATTCTTCCAAAAGGTCAGAAGGCAAGGCCCATGAGAAGGCACTTGTGAATGAAACTTCAGAAAACTATTATCTTGCAAAATAGAATTCCACCTTTTACAAACAGATCGCAGACGAAAAATCATAAATGGTGGAACCCTAGCTAAAATTTCATTCAATAGATCTTCAGGCAGCATTGCCCAAATATTATCTTCCATCTGGACATCCGGTTGAACAATTTTGTTAAAGGTTGCAACAGTCTCTTCATCTAAACCTCTCGGTTTGGTCTTGACCACCTTTTGCCTTGAAGGACTTGTATTTCTGGACCCAATTCGACCCAGAGGGCTTGTATTTCTTGACCCAGTGCCCCCAAAGTTAGTAACTTGCCTGTGAAAATTCTCATCCTCGTGTTGAGACCCACTTCTAATCAATCTAGAACTAAGCACCATGGATCCAGATTCAGAAGATTCCCCAACTTCAATCATGGCAAGAACACTCAAAACCCTAACTGAAACACCATCACCACTCCCTTAAATACCAAAAAGTTGAACCCTATCAAGTATCAATTGCAACTCAACATCGAGGTTTCTAGTGGCATATCCCAAACAAATACTACGATTCCACTCCGGCCATAACCCAAAGATTCGAGATAAGTCAACAGTAAATCCCCACCAAATAATCACCACATTCAAAAATCGTGTTCAAGTAACACATCGTAGAAAATGGAGAAAACGTTACTTCAGTAGAACAATTCTGCAATCAGATCAGAAAAAAAAAAAAAAAAAAAAAAAAAAACCCATAAGCTAAATAAAACACACTCTCATAACCGGAAACTCAATCATTTCCAGAACATTTGAAATAGGTTCACCATAACCAAAACCAAGACTCCTCTTTTCTATCAAAATCAGACAAAACATTACCGACTGGAGAAAAAAAGAAAAAGAAAAAAAGATTTGAGATGATTACCTAAAAGAAAAATCCCAGAGAAGTTAGGCGTAAATGGGTTCGTGGTTGCACAGTCGTAGTAGCTCTTTTTAGCCTCGGCCCTTTTCTCAGATCAATTTCTTGAAGATTTGTAACCTTGCCCTGCGTCGTGTCTGTACTGTAGCTTACCTTACGACTTGAGTTGAGTTTGATTGTTTTTGTCGCTACTCTGGTTTGGTGAATTTAACAAGGAGGGAAAAAAATTACTACAAAAGAAAAGAAAAAATAAAGTGACTGAAATCCCAATTCAATTAAGAAGGAGCCAAATCAAATTGAATACTCACTCCTACATTTGAGCCGCGTCAAATTCAATCATGAATCCCTTATCCATGAAATCTTCATCATTTCATACATACATATATATATTTTTTTTTTTTGGTAAGCATACATACATATATATATATATATATATATATTATATACAAGACGCTTATACTAATAATACTTTTCCTTCTTCCTCTCCTTTTTCATGTTTTCATATACTCTTATTTTTTACTACCCCAAATAATCAACAATGAAACATTGTATTACTCTGTTGATTTGTCAATAATAATGTATAAAATTTTAAATACACTCTAATATTTCGTCTCACATTATAAATATATAAAATTATAATATATATAATTAAATTTAAATATTTATTATCAATTGAAGACTATATAAAAATTTTAATAAATATATTACTACTACTACTTGGCCAAAATTGGGACTCCACTAATCTTTCTTTGGTGATGGTGGGGCGGGGAAGTTCCAACCCGGAATTGAACAAAATAAATCCTAGCTGGCAATTGTCTGTTCAAGACTTGATCATACTCTTTTTTTTTCTTTTTTTTTTTTTGATAATTTGATCATACTCTTTTTGTACTTTTACATTCTTCAACAATTAATTTGAGTCCCACCACTTTTGGAATTTGAATATTTCCGCCTCTATTTATATAATACATATAATTTGTGGACATTATATTGGAATTTGAAATATTTTTTACCCAAATAATTTTAACGCATACATAATATATTATATAGATATCCCAAAACACAGACAAGTTGTTAAAAAATTCACTTAACTTTAAGTGACTTTGAGGATTTGAACTATACAGTAAATTTTAAAATTTAAGGTTAAAGTTTTCTCTCGTAAATGATCAACTAACTCAAACATAGATTAAATCGAATATGAATACTTATAATCTATTTATAACAACTTGTGTCCTTAGTAGTATACCTATATCTATTATATAGAGTGATGGGTTAATTATTTGCCAGTTGTAATGATTTAGATGAGCTTTGACTCTTTCTAGTTGGGCATATGTATGTTACTAGGAAGCTTTTCTTAAAAGATAATGAAAGGATTACTCAACTAATAAAAAGGATGACTTGAAATATGGTGTGATCTTTGGACATCATTATGTCATTACATTAGCTTTTTCCTATGAAACTACCTATGTTTAATACCTTTCTACTAAACAATATTATCCTCCATTTTTATTGTCCCGTTATTAAATAGTCTTTTTAAACTTCAATTATTTTATAATTAAATTAGAATTAAAAATTTTTTTAAAAAAAATTTTCTTTAAATTTAAACTCAATTTAAAAAAATATATATAAACTTATTTCGCTTAAACTAATTAATTATTAATATTTTATTTGTCATTAATAATTAATATATATTATATGAAATGAATGGAGATGAAGCCCACAAACTTTTCTTGAATGAGGAGTTTCTTTTTGTTAGCAAATTAGATTGAAAAAGTTGTCAAGAATAAGTATAAGTAAAAATCTTTAAAAACTCAGTAATTTGATGGAGTTTATGCGCAAACTTCTAATGCTTCATCCAAGGTGAATGATCGAGGGTTCGAATCCCCTGAGCTGATTAGCGCCAGCTCTCCAAGTGGGTATAATTTTTTTTTTAAAAAAAACTTAAAATATATATTTTTTTAAAAATAAAATCTTTTGTAAACAATCATTTTATTTGATAAACAATATAAATGAAATCAAGACAAAGATTTTCAACTTAGAATTGGAGGATAAATGACCGTTATTATTATCTTTCCACATACTAATTTCAAATCAATTTTTTTTTATATTAATTAGCTAGTCATATATTTATCAAAAAAAAAAAAAAAATTAGCTAGTCATATAAAAAAATAAAAAAATAAAAAAAAAAAGCTAGTCATATAATTAATTCACATTCACTTCTATATTGAATTAATACTACTTTAATTTGTATATAAATTTTATTTATTTACCAAAAAAATATATATATAAATTTTATTTATTTTTTTAAAAAAAAAAAAAAAAAAAAAAAACCTCAAAGGTTTTATGTTCTCTGTCCCAAAAAGAGTAGACAAAAGTCCCATAAATAAATAAATAAAATGTTCGTTTCCAATAATAATAACAATAATTTTGTAATAATAAAAATTTAAACTTCAAGACAAACGAATCTTTAAATTTATGGGAAGGAGATGAGTCAAAGGTTCCCTGTTCTATGTCTGCAGTCTCCACCAGCTAATCCACAAACACACAACCACCCAAAAAATAAATAATAAAAAAAAAATTAAAAGAAAAAGGAAAACGACAGTCACAATTTAACTAATTGTGTTGTGTTTGGAGTAGTACTGTTGGTACGAACCGAGAAGACCGGTCCCCTTTTACCACTCATAACTTTCTTTTTGGAGAGAAAATGTTATATTTTAATTGATTCAATTTTTTTTATTTAGGTGTTTTACGTGATTTATTAAATAAGAAATTTTGAATTACATTCATGTCATAGACGGTGTTATGTTATAATTTTTTGAATCCACTCCCACGGATCATACTTGAATTAGTCGATTAAGTGATTAATAAGCAATGAATCCGAACTTTTTCACTCAATAATGCGTTTTAAACTCATGTAAGCTAAAGTGAATAATATCATTATATTATGTATTTAAAGTGAATAATATTAATCACTCATAACTTGTCTTTCTCGAGAGAATATGTGATAACATAGTTGATTTGATTTTTTTTACTTATATGTTTCATCGGACTTGTCAAGTAAGAGGTTTTGAGTTCGACTCACACCGCAAATGGCTTCATCCTGAATTAGTCGACCGAAAGATCCCTTTTGGACTAGTCAACTAAACGCTTATTAAGCAATGAGTTTGAAACTCTTTACTCAATAATACGTCTTAAACTCAAGTGAGCTAAAATGAGTTTGAATTAATTTTACCTTTTTCTAATACATTCTTATTTATTTTAGAGTTATTTTTAATATATTTATTTATTATTAAACTCAAGTGATTTATTCTTCATGCAATTGGTTCATAAAACACCTATTTTTAGCAAAGATTTTAATTTTTTATTTTAAGGTAATTATTGGTTGTAGTCAACTAAATACTCCCAAGGAGTTGGGACAGTATCTTCCAAAATACTTGTCCGTTATTTTTCCTGTTGCTATGAAAAAATCACTATTTTCAAATTGTTATTATCTTCTAAAATAAATGTATCATTTGTTAATATCTTTTGACACGTAATTCTTCATAAAATGATTAGTATATTTTTGGAAAGAAAATATTTAAAATTTACTGAGAAATTAAAAGATATTTGATTAAATAATGATAATTAAAAAAAAAACAATAAATATATTATATTGTATAAAATATTAACAAAATTTTAAAACTATAAACAATTAACAAAATTTTTTAAAGCTAGATAATATTTATATTTATTAAGATAATATGTAAAAAAATTTAATTAATTAATTATTATTATTTTTTTTAAAGTGACAACAAAACTTAAAGAGTATATAAAAACATCAACACGTTTGATTCAAATAGAAAAAGTTTGGTTCTTCATAAGTAAAGTCTCGAGTTTTTTTATTACCTATGGAAAGACAAGTGTAAAAAAAGCTTCACTTCCCACAATAAGAGTTTGACAAGACTCGACTCCGATGAGACAAGATTGACACTTATTGGTTCAAGTGTAAAGAATTTAAGTTTCTCATATGCAAAGTCTTGGTTTCTCTCCTTGTCTATGGAGAACTTCTTCCAATAAGAGTCGGATACGACTAAACTCCAGTTTAGTTGGGACTCTTACCGAACACAAAAAATATACTAAAAAAATTATATTAAAAATTTGTCATTTGATAAATAAAAAAATATTTTATTATTTCATAAATATGTTATTTGTGTATTTTTATAATTATTTTTACTAAAATGATAATAAATAATTATTTTACTTATAACTGAAAATTAAATTGTAGTCAAAAAGCCATGATAATGAAAAATAAAAAGAGAAATCCAAATCGAATTTATGGTATTAGTAAACCTTTTTACGTTATTTACGCACGTGCCCGATTCCGTTTTAACGCCGAAAATCCCTCCATATTTTCATTTTTCCTTCTTCACCACCAACAACAATCTTAAAAAAAAAAAAAAAACTCCATAAAATATTCACTTTCCAATCTCATCTCAGAAAGTTCTGAATCTCAGTATGAACTTCAACCGGGTTTTCAAACCCTCCATTGTTGTACTGTGAATTCTGTATTAGATATCACTTCATTCATACATACATATATTTGGGTTGGAGAATTAAACTACGAACTGCTGAGGGAAGATGGGAGCGGTGACCTCAACGATGGCGGCCAAGTTTGCTTTCTTTCCGCCGAAACCACCGTCTTACGGTGTCGAGGAGGAAGAGGAAGAGGAAGGGACTGGAAGATTGAGGATGACGGAGGTGACGGAGAGGCATAACGTCGAAATATTGAGACTTGGGACTAAGAAGGGCACGTCGATTGTGGCGTTGTACGTGAAAAATCCGTCGGCATCGTTGACGGTTCTGTATTCACACGGAAACGCTGCTGATCTAGGACAGATGTACGACCTATTCAGCGAACTCAGCTTTCATCTCCGTGTCAACTTGATGGGGTACTCTCAGCTTTGTCCTCCCTTTTTTTTTTTTTTGAAACATGTTTAATTAGATATGCATGACCTTTTGTTTTTAGGCGTCAGAAGATTTGATTTCGTCGGCTAAAGAAGAAGTGCTTCCTCTTCTATTTTGCCTGAGCACTTCACTGCCGTTATGAAATGATTTTTTTTTTTCCTCCCATGTTTGTGATTGTTGGTAAAAATCTGAGGGTACATGTTGCTAGTGCATATTTCTTTGTGATTGGAAGGAAAAATTAGTCTAATTAATCTTGAGAAACAAGGATGAATCTCTTATCGATAAGTTTTAAATCTCTGATTAAAAATTTATAATGGACAGATACGATTATTCTGGATATGGACAATCTACTGGAAAGGTATGAAATAGGTCTTTGAGTTAATTGCTGTTGAAGTAGTTTCTGGTTCAGGCAATGCAATGCAATGCTAAGAGGTGTGTGTTTTCAATACTTGCATTAGCCAAGTGAGCAGAACACTTATGCTGACATAGAAGCTGCATATAGATGTCTTGTGGAGAAATATGGAACTAGAGAAGAGGATATTATACTGTACGGTCAATCGGTTGGAAGCGGGCCAACTTTGGACTTGGCTTCTCGGTTACAACATTTAAGGGCAGTGGTTCTTCACAGTCCAATCCTCTCGGGGCTTCGTGTCATGTATCCTGTGAAGCGGACCTACTGGTTCGACATATTCAAGGTTAATGTCTGCTTCCCAGTTTGAAATTTTTGGCCAGATACCTAATGGAATTTGTTACTGACTTGTATTTGATGTTTTTTTTCCCTTGCTGTTTTGTGATGCAGAATATTGACAAAATACCATCTGTACATTGTCCTGTTTTGGTAATCCATGTAAGTGTTTTGTAGTCTATTACTTATTTCCCCTTACAATCTTGAAATGCTTATCCAATAATAGACTGGAGTGATTTGTTTGTGTGATCCCTTTGCATACTTGATACCTTTATCTAATATTTACAACCCTATTTTGGCTCTCCTTAATTAATTTGATCATTATCATGTCTGCCATGATATTGCTCAATGTTCGTTTGTCTTGTTGAATGATTTCAGTTCTTATTTCTCTTTTTTTTTTTTTAACTTTTTCGTGGATACATCCTGGTTCATTATCCTTGTTCTTTTTGTGATTAGTTCAAGGTGTACAAAGCATTGACTTAAAAATGTTGGTAGATTGGAAAGTTTGATCATGATTAGATATGCTTATTTTTAAAATTTAAAAGTGATTCAGCTGCAAGTATTTATTTCTCTAAGATCGTAGCTCTGGAACATCAGACATATTAATGAGATTTTGAATCCTTAAAAAACATTATTTGCCTCATGCTATGTGGATCCCTCAACTTTCCTCCTGGAAATGCTAGAGAATGTTGTTGATAACCATTTAGGCAAGTACTGCTGCGGGAGATTATGAAAAAGTTCAAGCAGACCAATGATCTTCACATCCCAAATATTGTTGCAAACCTTTTTAAAATTGCCCCAGAGCCTCAACCACACTGATACTCTTCTTGTATTCCATGTAAAACAAGTATGATGTAAAAAGTGCAGGTTGTGAAATTGTTCCTTATATGGACTTCCAATTTTCTTGGCAATAGAAAATTGTTTTCTGGAGTCTTTTTTGTCTCATCCTTTTTTTGGTTTTTATAGGGAACAGCAGATGACGTTGTGGATTGTTCCCATGGCAAGCAGCTTTGGGAGCTCTGCAAGGAGAAGTACGAGCCTTTATGGGTTAAAGGTGGCAATCATTGTGACCTGGAGCTCTACCCAGAGTACATTAAACACCTTAAGAAGTTCATATCAGCTATCGAAAAATCAGCACATTTGAAGAATGGACCTGTCCCACTGACAGATCACACAGACAAACCTCGAAACAGCACAGACTGTAGACCTAGACCAAGCACAGAGCAAAGAGAGAGGTCTAGGCTAAGTACAGATCAGAGAGAAAAGCCTAGATCAAGCACAGACCATAGGGAGAAATCAAGAGCTAGCATCGACAAGAAAGAGAGAACACGAAGAAGTGTTGATCAAGTTGAAAGAGTACATAACACCACCGAACAACCAGAAAAAGCACGAAATAGTATTGACCGGTGGGGCTAACTTTTCTGTCCAGATTGTCTTCAATTTCTTTTCCCCCAATTTTGCATTTCTCCATTTTGCTAAAGTTTCTTCAATGTTCAAACCAACTGGTGGCAGCATTGGAGGCATAATGAGATCGGCAGTATTATGCAATATTGACTGTTTCAAGCCCGTTGGAGCAACAAAGGTCTGAGGATAGAAGAAAGGTCAGTTTATTATTTTATGCTGCTACTCTTCCACCAAGTACTAAAGACTAATATCTTAATTTATCATTTCTCTTTTTCCTCCTGTTTATGCTATATATCCTTAAGTAGAGCGATTAGTCTACTGAGTTCTCTTCTCGATCCATTGTACCACAGAGCCTCTTACAGTTGTGACTGTGGTTAGATTGCCTCATGCATGTTTTGTGTTTACCAGGAAGATAGTTACTTCGATGGATATGCTACATTGGTTGGCTTGGAAATGGTTCATGCTACAAATGATCAAACCATATTTACCGTGCAAAAGGACAAATGTTTCCACCTGAATGTTGCAGAGGAAAGGACCTGTACATCCACAAGGCCACTGAGAAGAGGTTTCTTTTCTTGGATTCCCAAGAGAATTGTGTATTTCAGACTCGAACTTCTTTAAGAAATTCTTCCCCCCCAACCAAATTCCCCACACATATATTATATTTAGGAATTACTAGTTGGAAAATAGATTCAGTAGCAGATAGATAGCATTCAGGAATAAGGAGATTTACAGTAGCAAGCTTGGAATAATATCCCATTTCAGGAAAATTGAGGTGTTCCCATTTTCTCCTTAATAGCCAAGACGGAAATTGGTGAAGGTGAGATGACCTTGATCACCAGTGCTAGCAGCTTTTTATGTATTAAGCAAATGTGAATTTTGATCTTCTTCTTACTACTTGAGCTGTTTCTTTGTTTTCTTTATAACAAATTCTCTGTCGGATATATATATATATATATATAATATATTAGTTATTTTGTATTAAAAAATTGACGGACACGTTCTATAACTAAAATTTTTATTCTTTGATATGCTAATTATGCTCGGATGCTATTTACTGCGGAATTGGAGTTATGGATGAAATGAAGGCACACAAATTATGTAACAATTTTTTTAAAAGACTAAAATAATAAATATGAAAATATTAGGGACTTAAAATAAAATAAAATAAAATAAAAAAGGGAGAAGGAAAAATCCCTTAATACTTTGCCAGAAGGAACTCGGTCGACTGAACGAAGCCATGGCAATTACTCTTCCAACGCTCTCACTGAGGGTTCCCTTCTCCGGCTGCTCCGTGGCCTCCAAGTCCATGGCCGGCAGGAACAGAATAGTAGCTTCATCTGTGGACACAGAACAGAGACTTTCCTATAATCCTCATCGGACCTATCCTGCAAAGTCTCCAAAAGTGACCACCAAACAGCAACCTGATTTCATTTCTTCAACGTCCCTCAACCAGAGAATATCTGTGTTCGACCTTCTCAAACGCTCCAATTCTAAAGCTTCCTCCGCTAAAAGAGGCGAGTCTTAACTGATGTGTGCTCAGTTTGTTTGTTTTTTTTTTGTTTACTCTTATTTATTTCTTGTGCTAATTTGCAGTGGTTTTGGATGAAAGTGAAAGGACATATATGGGGTTCGACAGATGGCTTCCCAGTGCTCCGAAGGTGGAAAAAACTCGCTCTGTGTTCAATGCTGCGTCTTTGGCCTACATTGGGGATTGCATTTATGAGGTGCGCTTTTGTTTAATTCACTTTTGGATTCTTGTCTGGGACTTATTAATTCTTTCAACTGTGGGAAAAAAGAGTTTTCTGAAGTTATATTTCATTTCTTTTTGAAGTTCTTGGTCTAGTAAGCGTGGCATTTTAATTGATTTTATTCATTACTTAAAAAGGATTTAGAATTAGATGGACTCAGGTGCCGAGTAAGGATTTTCCTTATCCTTAGTTTTCCCGTTGTTTTCTTGGTTTTTCAACCCCCTAATATTTCTTATGAATCTTGTTTCTGTTTGTTGTTTTGAAACCAATGCAGCTCTATGCTCGAAGGCACTTTTTGTTTCCTCCTTTGAGCATTGAAGAGTACAATGACCGTGTGATGGCAGTCGTGCGTTGTGAAGCCCAAGTAAGGATGATTTTTTAAATCAATTCCTACTCGGGAATTTTATGGTTTTGTTTCAAGCAATTTCTTTTATGAATAACTTGCACTTTTTATTTAATTAACCCTTGCTTCTGAGTAGGCTAATAACAAAATGGTCATTGCTATATCTATTTTGCCCCTTTTGTTATTTTTTTAAAATTCGGATTACATCTAGTATCATATATAATACAGTCACCTGCATTGACAGCTTCCTTTTTTCCCCTGAAGGATGTAAAGTTCACTTCGATATGTAAATAGATAAAATTATGATTTCTTATTGTTTCTTTATTCATCTTCTTTTAAAGAAAAACATATATACTTTTAGAACATTGTATTAGAAGTTTTTGTTGTATTTCAGGATGCAATGCTGCAGAAACTTCTTAATGATGATTATTTGTCTGAGCAAGAGAGGTAGGGTTCCATCCTTTAGCGCTTTCCTATATTATGCTGAAATCACCACACATCTCAGAATTTGTATAACAAGTCAGTTGCATGCGAATTTGACACTAAACTTTTGTGGTCAGGAAGTACCTTTTTGAACAGTTGTCAGAAGAACCAAGTGATTATTGATTACAATAGATGATACTATTTGTAAATTAGCTTCTCTTTTTGGTTATACTTCCTAGATCTTAGGTGTAACAAGATCTATTTATCATCCTTGCAAGCTCAGAACACCAAAATATAAAGAGTAAAGTTATTGAAATTTATTATCTCTAATTAATGACTAGTGAAATGTTTTCTTATATGCTTGGATTTCTAATATGTTGCTTTTTGGTGTTCTGGAGAAATCTATATTTTCTGTCTAGCACCATTAGTTTTTTTTTATGCGATGAGCATGTTTCTGCAGGGATGTGCTTCGTTGGGGCAAAAATGTTGGTTCAGCTAAAACAAAGACTAAAAAACGTGTTGGCGTGGCTGTTTACAACAGAGCTTCATCGCTTGAAACACTAGTCAGTTCCCTCTTTTAGCTTGTAAATTAAGTTTTTGCTTATTCATCTGTCTTTTGCTAGGATTTAGTTGCGTATGTTGGAGAAATATATCATTTACTTGTTTTCATGAGAATTTTGGCTACTTATTCACTCTTGTTAAACTCTTTGACTGAATATTCAGTGTCGCCACTTTTCCTCAAATTGACAAACACTAATTATTGAGAAAATTTTGGCTACTCCTATTTTTGTTGAGCACTGAGATTAAATATTCTGGTAAAGCTTTTGTTCAAACTGACAAATTCCATTTGTTGGGAGTTCAACTTGTAATGTGACGTTCAAGTACCAGTACTAGATCAAGTTAGATACTTAATAGTATAGGATTTTATGTATTCATTCCCAAATTTGTGATTAGAAGTAATATAGTTTTCCTTCATTTTTTTTTTCTTTTTGTAGGTTGGTTATCTTTACCTGACAAATGTGCAACGGTTAGAGAATATCATGCTGAAATTGGGCTTCTCTACTGGTATTTCTAGCCAGTCAATATTGGAGGAAGCAAACAGTGAGTAGTGGTTTTTGAAGTAAAAAGTTAAATTCAGATACTCCAAGCTATGCTTGCAGTTAGTTTTGAAACTTCTGTTTATCTAATCAGGTTTTACTATATGTTTCATTACATACATGTACAATATTGAAAAGAGAATTTGCACATGTTTCTCTGAGTCTGTTGGGGCCTTTGATATTCTGATATGGATACTAGTGTTCTTAAGGAAAGTATTAGGACTACCAAGAAATATACTGTAGTTGCTAACTGGTCGTCTTTTTTCCATGATTTCTTCTCTTAACTTTCAGCCCCTTTTTCTTCTTGGGTGCTAACCCTTGCTATGCTTTGGTTTGTTATCTAAATTTCCTTATGGTAAATTCATTACATCTATTTCAATGCAATTCGATTTTTGGCATCTTGCATTCCATCCTCATATTTTTTTTTTTTTAATTATTGCCTTTCTGAAAAATTTTAATGGTATTTTTCCATCCCTCTCTACCTCCTGCAGGCTACAAAAATGGCAGATAAATAAGGGTCTGTCCGGTGAATTGAAGAAAGTTTTTGCAAAAGTAAAAAGATCAGGATTAGTAGAAGGTTCTGATTACTCCCATTTCACTATTGCAAATTGAGAAATTCAGTCCGTTACAAGATATATATATAGATAGAAGGGGGGGTGGGGGGGTCTCATGTTGTAGTAGTATTAGGAACTTTTGTAGATACTGCATCTATAATGCCATTGTCATGGCATTATAAAATTTAAATTCAAAATACACCTATAAATTTAAATACAATTTAAAAAAGGAAAAAAAAAAAATCCCTTGTCCATTATTGTAGCACAAATTATGTTCTTGACTCCTCTCTCTCTCTCTTCTCCATTGGTTAAAGTCGGTTAGACCTTATACGGCTAAACGGATAGAAGATTTTTAACGGATAGAAATATGTAATTTTTTTTTTAAAAAATTTTTTTTGGTAACTAACGGATAGAAGAATGTATTTTTTTTTTTTTTGGTAATTAACGAATACAAAAATGTTGTCCAAAGGTTTCTCCTAATTTCTCTAATTTAAATATGAGATAAATAAATTAACACACTGCTTTAACCAATTAATTGAGAAAAGTAAAGGAAACACTAGTCTGGTGGTTGTATTTCAAGAAGAAGGTTTAAGGAGGGTTTTAATTTTCAAGGTCGGTCGTTCTGTGATTTCTAGGCCTCTTTGCCCCCATTTCTTTGCTACAAGCTTCGATTCCATGAATTTCTTCCGTAACATTTGTTCATTCTTTCGGAGCCAAATTAATGTCCCTCGCTAGTGCTTCCATCTTTCCGTTCATTGAGATTGATCACCAATTGGATATAACCCGCGACATTTTTCATCAATAAACCAGAGATTTCCACAGTTATGTGGAGAAACGTAGTCAAACAAGCATCTTCAAGAACCCTGAGATCAACTAAGATTGCCACCCCTGTTAATCCCTTCAATCGTATTTGCAGTTTTCTTGGATTTTCTCAAGATCCTGTTTCTTCCCAGAAATTCTTCAACTTTAAACTCCTTGACTCCAGTTCTTGCTCGAATATTGGATTTCAGGAATTGAATGTGTGGAAAATATGTGAATTCTCTACTTCAAATGAGTTCTTGGGCAGGCCTACTGGTCTGCACTCTGTGAAAACCCAAGTTAACATCAACGGGTTGTGCTCAAAAAGCTATGCGAGTGTAGCGGAGGCTGTAGCGGTTTCATCAACTGATGTGGAAGAGGATGTTTCTGTGGAGGAAGAGGTTCAAGAACTGTTGAGGGACATGAGAAGAGAGGAAGTTAAGCAGCGCGGGGTTCGTTGGCGGAGACGGCACAAAATGGCTTATGGAATGGGGCGTAGGAAGTACCTTGGGCTTAAGAAGAGGCAAGTGAAAATTGAGACCGAGGCTTGGGAACAAGCTGCTAAAGAATATAAGGAGCTTTTAAATGACATGTGTGAACAGAAATTAGCACCGAATTTGCCATATATGAAATCTTTGTTCTTGGGATGGTATGAACCTCTGTATAATAAGATTGCTGAGGAACAGGAGTCATTTAGGCAAGGAAAGAATATGGCTACTTATGGAAAACATCTTCTCGAGTTACCTGCTGAAATGATGGCAGTCATCACTATGCATAAATTAGTGGGACTGCTGATGACTGGAGACGACCATGGCCGTGCAAGGGTAGTGCAAGCTGCATGTCTAATTGGAGATGCTGTTGAGCAAGAGGTTTTATCTATTTTACAATCTTATTACAGTGTTTTGTACTCATTCTTGGCTTCTTTTCGAATTTTTTTCTCTTTAACACCTCTCTGGATGGTTAATCATTCATTTATGCAAATTCTGGGAAATGTTGACAATTGAACAGATTAGGATTCACAAATTTTTGGAGAGGACAAAGAAGAAGAAAGCTAACCAAGATAGTATAACTGAGGAAGACATAAATCCTGCTGTTACCCAAAAAGAAGAAAATTTGAGAAAAACTGTTACTAATTTGATGAAAAAACAAAAGTTGCGGACAGTGCAGCAAATAGTGAAGACTCAGGATGATTCAAGACCCTGGTTTCAAGATGCTAAAGCTAAGGTTTGAACTAAAGAATTTATGTGCTCTATATGCCAAAATTTTTAATTTTCATGTCAAAGTGACTCTAGATTCTGCTATCTTTATTGATCTTACAGGTGGGTTGCCGCCTCATTGAATTGCTTTTGCAAACAGCATACATTCAGGCTCCAGTTGATCAATTTGCAGAGAGCCCGCCTGATGTTAGACCTGCATTTACTCATACATTCAGAACTGTGGTGAAAGAAAAAAAGTAACGATAATTTTTCTTCATGTTTTTTTATTTTTATTTATTTTTTTGGTTTTCCAAACTCAGTCTTATTTACTACCTTTTTTTTGGGGGGAAAAAAAGTGGTTATGGCAGGAGATACGGAGTTATCCAGTGTGATCCATTAGTCCTTCAAGGACTCGACAGAACAGTGAGTAGACCAGTTATTTTCTATTTTAAACTGTTGAGGTTTAGAGTTATATTTGGCCTCTGAGATTGGTGTATAAAATACTTGGGATTTTCGGACTAATTATGAATGCTATTTTTCTTTACTCGGCTAGAAAACCATGCTGTGCAGTCATCACCCATTGCTACCGACTTCATTGTCTTATTTCTTATGTTAGTCCCTCTCTCTGATTTCCATGAAAATTCTAATGTCAATAAGCAGGCCAGGCACATGGTAATCCCTTACATGCCAATGTTGGTTCCTCCGGTCAAGTGGACAGGGTATTACAACATTTCCCCATCATCTCTTGTTTCGAAGACGCCCCTTTCTTATCAGAGAAGTGAGATAAAAAATGAATCTTATTTCCCTCTTGCTTTTTCTAATGTTTATTTTCTTGTAGGTACGATAAAGGTGCACACCTGTATCTTCCATCATATGTCATGCGCACTCATGGCGCAAAACAGCAGCGAGATGCTGTTAAGAGGACTTCTGCTAAGCAGTTAAAACCAGTTTTTGAGGTTTGTGTTTCAAGTATTTTAATACTTCAAAATTGGTGGATACCAATGCCTTTATGCTATGTAAAACATCCACATACCTTTTTGGTATCAGGCCCTTGATACGCTTGGGAACACAAAATGGCGGATAAACAAAAGGGTACTTTCTGTGATTGACAGAATATGGGCAAATGGAGGATGTCTTGCTGACTTGGTTGACCGCAATGATGTGGGTCACTTGCACAGTACTTTGTTTCATTCAGATCTAAGTTTTAGTTCCTTTCTTTTCTTAAAGTTCAATCACAGAAGAAGGTTTAGGTGGTTGATTTCTTGTCTTGGAAAATGTTAAGATGTGTGCTATTATTTTTTCCACCTTGCAGATCCCTTTACCAGGGCAACCTGATACTGATGATGAAGCTGTACTCAGGAAATGGAAATGGAAAGTTAAAACTGTCAAGAAAGAGAACAGTGAAAGACATTCACAACGTTGTGATTTAGAGCTAAAACTTTCTGTATGATAAGATTCATGGCCTCTAATTAATTGTTATTGTTTTTTTTTTTTTGATTAATAGTTTAAGATTTGCAAGAATTCCTATTCAAACAGGTAGCACGGAAAATGAAAGATGAAGAAGGTTTTTATTATCCCCACAATGTAGATTTCCGAGGGCGAGCATATCCCATGCATCCACACTTAAACCATCTGGGGTCTGATGTATGCAGAGGGATCCTTGAGTTTGCTGAAGGACGTCCTTTGGGGAAGTCAGGCTTGCACTGGCTGAAGATACATTTGGCTAATCTATATGCAAATGGTGTAGACAAATTATCCCATGAAGCACGACTAGCCTTTACTGAAAATCACCTGGATGATATATTTGATTCAGCAGACAAACCACTTGAAGGAAAGCGCTGGTGGCTGAATGCAGAAGATCCATTTCAATGTTTGGCTGTATGTATTAATCTTTCTGAAGCCTTGAGAAGTTCATCACCAGAGGCAATTATTTCACACATTCCAGTACACCAGGTATTACTTTAATAAAACAATATAGTTTGAAATACACTTATCCTTTGATGTGATATATTTTGTCAAGTATAACTAAGAGTTAAGTATTTGTACTGCAAATCAAAGTAGTATTACTCTTGTTATTAGAGTCGTGGAGACCATTAGGCAATCACCTAAGGTCTCACAGTTTAAAGGATTGTACAAATATTAAATTTTATTTAAGATTATTCATAACATGAACTATAATAAATGAATTAACTATTTTATCTATTAAAAAGTTAAACATTAGAATACATTGACTACAAAAATATAACCTCATTAAAAGCTATGAAAATAAATCAATTGTTGAATAAAAATTACTTTTATTTTAACAAAATTTCCCAAATATTTTTGCCTAAGGTTCCCATGAACCTGTACACAGTTCTAGTCTTTTTTGTATTTATACACAACTGTACCTAAAAACAGAGATTGGAAAGAGCAAAGAGGATTGTTGTATTTAGTCTTCAATCTTATCTTTTGTGATTAACTTTTCAATTTTTTGGCCCTTCACGTTTTTATCGGTTGCATATTTGGTCCTTTTCTTTAAACCTAAAGTAGTAAAGTTTTATTCATTATTTGATGGTATCTTTTGCTATCTGGGGTAGAAAAGAGCCAAACATGCTAAAACTTGGGACTAAATTCACTAATCTTTCAAAAGAGCAGAGACTGAGTAAAAAGTCCATCAATGTGTTTTTTTTGTTGCTTCTTTCCATTCCCCACAATAAGGTTGCATTGGCAAGATTGTGTAAGGAAAATTATTTCTCTTTATCTCTTCCTGTTGCATCTTTAGAAGGTTTAAGGTCAAGTTCTTGTCAATTTGAAGTTAAATTAGGAACCATGTAAAAGAAAAGTTGAGTTATGGGTGGCCTTCATAATTTGAACTTTCAGGAGGTGTTCCTCAATTGTATTTTCGACTTTCCTACTTTTCTAATTTGCTGATATTTTGAAAATATGTTTTATTTGAATCTTTTAAGGATGGTTCCTGCAACGGTTTACAACATTACGCGGCCCTTGGAAGAGATGAGGTAATGTCTTTTCTATATATTGAGTGAAATGTTTTATAAAATTTTCTTCCCTAATAGGATGGGATAAAGTTAAAGAACCTTTTTCCAAGTCTCCATTGTGAAGGGACAATGAATGTCGTTCACTTTCTGTTCTTCAATCAATGTATTTATAACTCAAATCAGATTGACAAATAAGTGGAACTGCAATACCAGAAGTAAATGTGATGCATGGAACTTTTTAGATTGGGTTATATATGAATTTGATGCCATATCTGTGTCTTTGCTTGAAGAATAGCTTTTAAATTCTTCTCAGTGATATCATTGTTGTTTAAATCATTCTGCAGTTGGGAGCTGTTGCTGTCAATTTGGTTGCTGGTGAAAAACCTGCTGATGTTTATTCAGGAATAGCTACTAGGTAATCTGCTTTAGTTTGGTGTTAGGTGTTGTTATTATCTAACAAAATTACCCTTTTATTTTGCTTTCTAGTCGTGTAAAAGTGGGCATGAGGTCACTTAAGTTTCTTTTATATGGTTTTGTATCATGGAAGTAAATTGCCACCTGCTCTAAAAGTTAAAACTGATAAAGAGGGATTAAATTTAATCTCTTGACACTTGTTTTTTTTCATAATTAAATGAAGGCTCTGTTTTTTAGAATAGACACATTTTTTTCTTCTAAAGACTCCTTAATTATAGAATTTTATCCCACTAACTTATTAGTTCTACCACCAACTGCATTGGTTATAACCAATTGTTAACTTAGTAGCCCTTAGTTGTTTTTACGGGGTAAAAACAAGGGTATATTCAATTTGGATGTAGGGAGTAGCTTAGAAGACAGAGGAAGTAAGATGGTACCTGCCATGTATTTCAAGAAAACAAATCTTGCTAGGAGATTACCTAATCTGGAAGTCAGCTGCTATAAGACTAAAAAATGTTCATTGAGATGCATTTAGTTTCCTTTTAACATACATTTGATAATTGGTATGCATTTCCCAGTATTTGTTTTACAAAAAAGAAGAACATTGTACATATAATGCAGAGTTCTGGACATCATGAAGAGAGATGCACAGAAAGATCCTGCAGATTACCCGGATGCATTGCATGCAAAAAATTTAATCAATCAGGTGTGAACTCTCTCTCCTGCCCCCCACCCACCTACCTTTTGGCTGTTTTACAGGGGATGTTGGAGAATTGTCAATGGATGTTTGCTTTATCTCCTATGTGGGAGCAAAATCAATATATTTATTTGAATTCTAGTGTTCCTGCTGAGTTTGACATGTGTCGTTACTTTCTTTGGTTGGTCACATTCCCTGTCATTTATTGATTTATAGTATGATTTCTTTACCACATTAATGCCTTCTAACTTCACTTCCCCAAAAAGGACAGGAAAACAAGTGTCTTATATATATATATATATATATATATATATATATATTGATGCATGACTTAACTATTGGATTATGGATGAGTTTCAGGTTGACAGGAAATTAGTGAAGCAGACTGTAATGACCTCAGTTTATGGTGTCACCTACATTGGTGCTCGGGATCAGATTAAAAGGAGATTGAAGGAACGTAATGCCATTACAGATGAAGCAGAGGTTTTCCGTGCAGCTTGTTATGCAGCAAAAGTAAGGGAATATTGCAATCTTGAGTTTCTTATGCATGATCCTAAATTTCCATTAACAGTTTTCCTCCACACCCACAAAATAATAATATTAATAAAGAGGAAAAAAAGGAAGAAAAATGTCCTCATGGAGGTTAAATATTTCTACCTGAAATCTTATCAATGCTATACTTGAGTTAGTATTGAGAGTCTAAAATTTATGACATGTAACTTTTTTTTTTGATACATTATGACATGTAACTTAGGAATACTAATTGTTGGTGAATGTATATTTGTATTCTGTGTTTATAATTCTTAATAAATCATGCATATAATTTTCAATCAAAATCATTCGACTCTGATGGCATCTTTTCACTGCCTTATACTTTGATAGATCACCTTGACTGCATTAGGGGAAATGTTTGAAGCTGCACGAAGTATCATGAGCTGGCTTGGAGACTGTGCAAAGGTGTGCATCTGTTGTTTTTTTTTCCCCCCTTTTTTTCAAGTATTTATTTGTGTGTCATTGAGCTTCTAGTTAGTGGCTACTTAAGTGGAGTTAAGTGGAATTGGTGCACGGGGTGGTTTTTTTTGTTTGGTCAAAGCTACTTTAATCAGACTATGCAGAAAATAGACTGTATAGTTTGAACAGGAAGAGTGGATTATGTGCATTATGTAATGTGTGCGCCTGTGTGCTTGTGAACTTCCAGTGTGTAACTAGTTTATTCCTTTGTTCATCTTCCTTCTTTTTTTCATTTTTGTTTTAATTACAAAATTTCTTTCTAATTATGGTAATCTTCACGAGTGCTTGTCTAACTGAATTCCTTTGTAAGTCTATATATGGATGGTGATCTAATGTAAGTGCCTGCATAGCATACATGTGTCGTAGACACTTCAAACATGGTCTTATCAATTTATATGGTAATAATTACTACTCACATGTTAGTTGAGCCATTTGGTATGTTTAAGTAGGTAGAGAAATCATCCCTTTCTGGTAATCATGCATTGATTGAATTTCCTTTGTCTATTAATTACATCCTTCGTATTTAGTCATTTTAGCTAGGACGTAACATAATACTGATTCAGGAATATTTCTCAATCTCATTACACGTTGCAGTGCTGATTGTTCATGTAATCTCATTTTGGGTGGCCATCCTAGTGTGCTTGTGTTATCTTGGTTTTTGTATGCTTGTTTACTCCATGTTAAAATTGTTGATTAATCGTGATTCACCAACAGATCATTGCTTCAGAAAACCAGCCAGTTCGGTGGACAACTCCATTGGGACTACCTGTCGTACAGCCCTACCGCAAAATAGGGAGGCATCTTGTAGGTTTCAATTTCCTGTCATTTACTGAATAATATTCTTCTGCATTAATTGAAAGTTTGATTATGTCACCTACTGAATATATTCTTCTGCATGCAGGTTAAGACTTCTCTGCAGGTGTTGACACTGCAGCGAGAAACTGAGAAGGTAGTGCTGCATAATGTTTCCATTTTTTTTCTTAAAACTGCGTTTCATGTCCTCAACTGCACATTATTGAAGTCCAGCTTATTCTGTCCTCAACTTCTTGATTGTTCCAGCATTTGAAAACATCTAGGGAATTGGATTTTCTAATTATTCGATTCTACTATGAAGTTTACATATCTAATTTGTTATTTGTCATAGGTGATGGTGAAGAGACAACGGACAGCATTTCCTCCAAATTTTGTTCATTCTCTAGATGGTTCACATATGATGATGACTGCAGTAGCTTGCAGGAAAGCAGGCTTGAATTTTGCAGGTTCTTCTATAGAACATCCCTCGCTGCTCCACATCTCAATTATTTATTTTACCTCTGAATTAAGTATTTTTCCGTAATGAGTGCAGGTGTTCATGATTCCTATTGGACACATGCTTGTGATGTGGATGTCATGAACAAGATATTAAGAGAGAAGTTTGTTGAACTCTATGATGCACCTATTCTTGAGAATGTGAGTGATCTGGACCACTACCACCACCATCTCTCTTTTTTTTATCTTTTCCTGTTTGGGGGGGTTGTAAATTATAATCTGATGGTATAACTAGGAGTATGCTAATAAAATTATCTTCTGTTGTTTTGATAATAATGGAGCTTGTTGGACACCATTAATCTAATTCTTTGGTATTTTTGAAACAGTTGTTAGAGAGTTTTGAGAAGTCCTTTCCTTCCTTGTCATTTCCATCTCTTCCAGAACGTGGGGGTTTCGATCTTAGAGATGTGGTAGTCTCTCCATATTTCTTCAACTGAACAGCCACAAGAGAGGTACAAGGTCCAGATGTTCTGTTGGTATCACACTTATTATATCCTTAGCATCATCATCATCATCTTCTTTCTATGGCTCCATCTTAATATCACATCATACATGAGAACAAGAAAGAAAATAAGGGACACCACCAAAATGGTATAGAATTTGGGGCTAGTTAGCAGCAGCGCCTAGTAAGTCACACAATTCATGTATTGTCGGATGGATACTGCTCTGCAATGCTTGTGGAGCAAAAGATTGGAACCAGTAATGGTAAGGATAGATTCCTCCTCCAAGCTGATATCCTTAACACTTGGGAAGGGAAGGCTTTTTCCCAGATTTACCACCAGGCCAACATTGACAAGGTTGAGCTGTTGCGTGTACTCAGGCATTTATAGTGGCTCTTCAGAAATTTTAATCCAATAATCGGACTGCAGAGCTCCAATCACTAGTTATTTTAGTGTTAGTCTTGCACAGAATAGTGTACATATTGACCATAACTGTATATAAGATCCTTGAGGCCAAAGCTTCTACTTCCTTAATTACGTAACTGGAATATTATATCTGATGGAATTACTTGAAGAAACTGTATCAAGAATTATTACAAATAGACACTACAAAAAAAAAACAGCTGTCTGTAGTCTTTCCAGTACTATGTAGTAGCAAATTCTTACAAGACAATATTTCCATTTGCCTTCAGAAGTACAAGATTTTTTTGTGCCTCAGGGACGATCCCGCATTTTTGTATCGAGCAACATACATAATTTACATCAGCGGTGCTCCATAGCCCTGAATCCAATTATACACGTGAAGCAGCATAATTGCATTGCTGAGCATACAAGAACTCTCAAGGGTATATAACAAAATTTTCGCATGCAAGCCCCAGGATGGTGCTTCCTTGCTCCAGTCCAAAGCCTTGATTATGATTGAATTATGGGTTTCAGCTAGTATCCAAACTCAATACCCATAACGATCATTCAGTGATGTACGACCATCCCCTGATTGGCCTGTTCATTAAAGCACAAGTAGAAGAAATAAATATCTGAAATCTATACACACTACTAAAAGGAAAAAGTAAACAGTGATTTAACCTTGAGGAGGCACCCAGGGTTCATATTCGGTCTCACCGCTGAGAAATGTTGGCTTCTCAGGACCCAGCACTCTTTTTGGCCTTTTTTTGTCTTTTTTCCCTTGACCTTCACAACCCACATCCTCATTAACATGTCTCGGCTCCTCATCAGATGCAACATATCCCCTTGAATGCTTCAACAACAGAGAAACCACACCTTCTACTTCTCTCTCTGCCTCCTTAGATCGCTCAGAGCTTTTGGCATCACCAGTCTTTGGCTTCTCCATATGCTTCCGTTTCCTGATAATGAGACCAGGGGCTGCATTCTCAATTTCTGGCAGGTCATCTAATTGTGCGTCATCTGATTTTTCAAGAATCTTCTTCCTATCTTTATAATCCACAAACTCGTCACTCTCTTCTATGTCTAAGCAACCCTCTTGCCTATTGACTTGCTCATCTTGATTTTTCTTGTCCTCCACAGCGCCAAGCCACTGGGGTTTTGCAACAGTATACACAGTTGTTTTTTTATCTGCTGTATTAGCAACAGTTTCACTTTCTCCCAAGTTCTGGCTGGATTTTGTTTCATTGTCAACCATGCACTGTTTATCTGAGGTCTTATTCAAGGACATCTCTTGTTTCCTTGGGCATTTCACCCGCTGCTGTGGACTGGAAGAAGATGCTTCAAGTGCATCAGAAGCAGCAGTTGCATTACGTGTTGGCTCTTTTCCTTTTGATTCTCTTCTCTTAGCCATTTCTCCAGCTGGATCAGCTATCTTCAACAAGTATAAGACTCTATCCAACTCTGACTGCAAAGAGCCCAAGACTTTTTGAAGCCGGTCTTTCTTATCAGTAGCTGCCATCAAGCAAAAATAACAGCAACTACTGTTAACAAAACTATCCTGATATGCTAACCAAAATTTCTCAAACAAAAAATATTGCTAATTGCATTCCAGAAGATCACAACAGCAGAGTAACAGATCACAAAACCAAACTGTGCCGCCCCATACCAAAATGCCAAAAATATACCTTTCAAATCAGTCGAGTTAACAACACATTACATACCTATTTGCGATGAAACTGTAGACATAAATGCCTCAAGCACATCTCCTGCTTCGGGTACTTCATCTTGTTGCACTGTTCTATCTTCATCTGAAATCAACTTTCTCTTTTCCTCAATCTCCTCAAGAATAGCTTCTTTCTTATCAAGAAGAGAGTCAGCTGTTTCAATAGATTGATTTTCACCACTCTTTTGCTTGGGATGCTTTTGCGTTCGATCATAAAACTCATCATCATCACTGTTGAGGAAAAATTGGTTATATAGAAGAATAATTATTTGTTTAGGACAAATTCTGCATTTACGTATCAGTTCCTCAAAAACGAATTCAGTATATGCATTTAGTTCGTGGTTGCAGAATTTTTTATTGATGAACATTAAAGCTTCAGAAGCCATTCCACATTGCGACATGATATCTACTAACTTATAAACATAACCACAATAAAAGATTTCCCATTTGAAGTACCTCAAATAATCATCCTCATCATCTTCCAAGAAACCTTTTTTCTTGCCATGAGATGTCCTTCCAGCACGAGCACCAATGCTTTCTCGTATGCTATCATTTAATGTCTCCTCCAAATTTTCAAGCTCTTCCATGATCTAAGGCAAAATTTTATAACAGCATAAACAAGTGTATGAATTAGTGGTGCTGAGTTTAGAAAAATAAGTTGCTAAACCTTCATTTTTCTGAGAACAACTAAAATCCCAGTAAGGAAACTTTTCAATAGTATAAGCAAAAGGGAGCTCAGTGGATGAGGTTAGACACTTGTACACTATCTAGAGAAGACAAAACAGCTGATCTACACAGAGTTTCCAAAGAAGGCAAGAGGAAAACAAAAGAAATTGACACCATTTTCATCCCCTATTAGCAAGTACCTGTGCTATCCTCTGTTCATTCCGAGCAATCTGAGTCTGTTGTCCCTGTGTTAGACCGCCTTGAGCAATATCCTTTGCTCGAATAGCATTTATCTCTTTTTTCATATGAGCAACCTATGAGGAAATGAACAGAAAAATTTTATTATGAAGAGGTCGTGGGGGAAAATGTTGAAGGCAAAGCAACACATGCAGAATTTAAAATGCAGCAAGCTGAAGCATCAACAAGGACATGGGGCAATTGAACACATTACTGGCAAAATTTGTATATGCTAGAGGTTTCAATTGTCAAATAAGTCATTCATCACAAAATAAAATTAGAGGCAGATAATTGAGAATATATAATGGTAGACTTAGAAAGCAATGGAACAAAATATAGGTTCTTATGTGGGAACAGAAAAGATTTTAGTTTCAAGAATACCCAAAAAACTTAATAGCTTTGACCTTTTCCTCCTCACAAGAAGCAAACAAAAGAAGATAGAACAATAGCTACTCCTTTCACAATCTATCAGTATCCAGACACTTCTGTTAAAGGGCAAATTTTCAAGAATTTAATTGCAGGTAGCAGCAAAAGCAAGCAATTCCTCAATAAAATATTGACTTAGACATTGCTCATGTGTCATAAATCGAAACTTATTCCCATTGAGCACTAACTCCTAGCTTTTCTATTATAAAAAAAGGCTACAGACCACTTTTCCACCATTTCAATTCTCTTCGACAAAAATTCCTCTATGCAACCAAAAAATAATGGAAAAGATAGGAAAAGTGAAGCAAAAATAACTTCAGAATGGGGCAAGTTGATTGAATCATTAGAAAAAACAAATGACAACAACAATTCGAAAGGAAACAGACAAATAATCAGTAAAAATAGAATGAAGTAAGGTATTAATAAAATAGGTAAGCAGGTTCTCATGCATATCTAACAGAATCTAGGATATTTCTCAAAATAAAAATTACTACTACCTTTTCAAGTCTTTTTAAAACCTTCTCACGTGTCTTTTCCTGCTTCTCAGTCAGTTGTCCCTTGTAAGTCTGCCAAGTTATTTCCTCCACTTCATCCTAAACATCCAAAATTACATCAATTAATGCAAAAGGTGGAGAAACTATTTGACAACCTGAAATGGAAATGGAAGATAAACATATTCACCTCCCTTAAGAAGTCATGCAATGAAACCAGAAAATGTTATGAGCCAAACAAATAACAGACAAACAATAGTAGAGCAAAGAAATTAGGACTACAGGAGGACCCAAAAAAGAAAAAGAGGACCTGGAGAGGGTGTGGACAAGAACGTAAAAACACCTACTGAGCTTCTTCCAGTGCAAAAAACTTCAGGGTATGTTATCAATATTTTCTTTGAGAGACATTTCAAACCTATGAAAGAAATTTTCAATTGATTTAAGCTTTTCTTGGTCAATTTCCACTCACTTCATCAAAACAAGCCAGAATAGATTTTACTTTCAATTTGTGCAGGGGTATGAAGTTATTTTAGGCGGCTGGAAGAGCTCAACAGACTCAGATTTTATGCACAAAAGCTGCCAAAATAAGGCAAGAGAACTACAAATGATATTACTGGAACTGGAAGAAGTCTTTTCCTAACATGATTGAATCAACAGAATGGAACTTACCATGATTTGGGGATATATTAGATAAGAAATAAGTTAAGGGGCACAAGCACAAAACAGAATTCCGTAATCTTGCAATATAGCAAATTGCAAATCTTAGATCCACTTGTTCATAGAATAATGGATAATAAACATGCACTAGAAAGTCCAACATACCTCATTTTCTTCAATGGCATCCTCTTGCATGCCCCATGATATACCATCTGCCATAGTCGCATCAAGTTTTGCCCGTTGAAGCGATGATTCCATATCTTGCATCTCTTGTTGGATCTTAGCCTTTCTTATAATCTTCAAGTCAGCTTCCTTCAATAAGAAAAAGAAAAAAAATAAGAAAAGGACTGACTTCACCTATAAAATTGAATCTTAAAGCTAGTTGATATGAAGATGAATTCAGCCACACAGCAATGAGTCCTTATAATAATGAATTTGTTATTGTTCTATGCCCATGGACGTTAGCTTACCAAAGTAAAAGATGGGATAGAAAAAGGCTAGTAAAATCACTGCTCCAGGATACTAAGCATGGTACTAAACATAAAAGATCAAGCCATCATCTCATCTTTTAATGAGTGCAACATATTATTCTAGGCAAGAATGAAAATTCAGTATAGTACAATAAAGAGGATAAACCATTTGGTTCAGTGTCCTACTAGTGCTTTACATGAAAATGCAGATAAGTATACACCATACCACCATACCATAATGATGGGACCAATACATTTCAAGTATGAAGTTTTGTGAAACTTTCCTTCCAAGTGTAAAATATCTTGGGGGTTGATAATAATAACAAAACGTTCCTCTTACCTGTGGCATCAAATCTGGTGGTCCTTGAAATATATATAACCGAGAAGAGCTACAATGATAAACCAAAAAGCAAATTAAAATGAGAACATCTTGGAATGTACATGATAAAGTAAGGAAAAGCCATAAATGACATCCTATTAACCAGGGGAACTTCAGGTAGAGTCCCTTTAAAACTAAATTCTTGAAAATGTAGGACAACAAAATTTTTCTTCATTTGTGGTCAAACAGTATCTTGTTTGCAAAGATCATAAAAAACTGTAAAAGAGAAGTAGGTATCCAGTTTATAAGCATTCTGGTTTGTTTCATTACTAAGATAGATATACTCCGACTACAACATGTAAAAAAAAATCTACATTCAACAGTTTTGGAATTGATGACCAAAAACAACTTTTCTGCTAGAATAATACACATCTTAAGATTGGTGTAATAACAGTAATTGTAATATATTGAAAATAAAATATCAAACAAATGAATAAATCACTTACTGGCCAAATCTAATGACATCACCCACATGCAGCTCCACAAAAACCTTCTTCTTAACCTATTAATTAAGGTGTGAAGATCAATATTAGAAGAATCACATTTGGCTTGATAAGGATATAACAGTACAAATGCAGCTCAACAAATCTTGATTTTTTCTCTTTTTTGCCTCTTTTTTGTGACAAGTTACAAAGGAAAAACGATGCAATCCCTGAGGTAGCTGACATATATGTATATATAATGTGGTAGCTGCTCAAATCAACAAAACAACACTCACAAAGGACTTAACAAATATTAAGGTTAATTAATTTGAGGTGTTTCAAGAATCATGAAATATAGAACAAGCCGCAGGGAATGGGGAGAAAGGGGAGAAAGGGGAGAAAGTCTAATGAGAGGGTTACATAACTGAAGCACCAGGTAATTGAAAAGTCAATTCAATGTAGTTAATATACTGCAGAAGATGCAAATGAGTGTACCTGATTCTTATTTATAAAAGTCCCATGAGTACTACCAAGATCGTAGATAAAAGCAACTCCGCTGCTCTTGAACTGGATAACTGGATGCATAAGCAGTAAAATAGCTTAAATTTAAGAAAACTTAGGGGGGAAATATAGGTATTTAATTCTCTAAGCAGATGAAGAGGAGCTGAAAATATACATCGCATCCCAATAAATGGACCAAGCATTTCAAACTTTGTTGATTCCCCAACAAACTTTCTTTAGGACTACGTTTTCCTCTTGAAGAAGTCACCAAATTCCGTGCATAAGAGGATTCAGCCTAAATAAAATCATATTGGTTTCATTTTCTAGCCATCTCAACTGTTGTAGTACTCCAACCAATGGCAGCATTTCACTTATAGGAGGCATGCCTAAGCTTTTTGTGTACAGATTTACATATTAAATGCCATACTCATAACTAGCTAACCACAGAAGTATGCTTATAGATATTCCCTCCCCTTGGTGGAAGAGGTTTTGCATATGGACCTTGTTTGGATGCTGTCATCATTTAATAGAACTGAAAATTGAAATTCTCTTAGAAATAAAAACTTCATCAAAATTTGAAAGAATTCTAAATTCATGGTGAAACCGTAGGGTATATCTGCATATACTAGAAAGATACATAGGAAACGAAGGGAGCACACTCTTGGCCATCAATCTGAGTATTTGTTATCCACAAGATTCATATATGTAGTAAAAAACAATCACAGAGCAAGTAGATTAAGAAAGATGTAAAATCAGAATATTTACCAGCATGAAATCGGGAGATAGTTGGATGCTCAAGGAGGAAATCACACATATCTACACGCCCAAACATATAAGCGCCCTTCTTGTTCCTGTCATCACCAATTCAGCTGTTACTCCCTTTTATATTCTTTCTAAAAGGAAAAATACAAGGAAATAAACACATATAATGCACGGGCACTTCCTAGCAAAACTGGCAACAATATATAAACAAAGGAATTCACAAGGATTACAGCAGCATAAAATCATCAGAAAAGTATTTTGTGGGTTGTGCGAGTTCATGTTTCTGATGGAATAACCAATAGTTGCTTACTAGTTATGTACTCTGCAATAAGATAGCTAAATTTCAAAGTTGAGATTTTATTTGTACAGAGTGAGATAATAAGTAGAAGGGAATAAAATTTGAGACATACACATCAAGTTGGTCAATGATGCTGCCATCCTTCAGAACTTCGAGAAAGTACTGATGGCAAGGAGGGGCGCTCCACTTAGGAATTGTATACGGAACAGAAATATTGTCAGGTCGCTGCTCTTTTTTCCTCTGAATATCATTCAGACTATTCTCCATTCCCTCGCTCGTGGACATCGAGTACTCTGTAGAATTGGCACCGGCAGTTTCAGAAGCATCTTTTTCTGGTAGTTTAGGTTGCAAGTGTTCGGACTCAATGTCAGGGCTTGGTCCAGTCTCGTCTTCAGGTTTGGGAAGCATGGAGTGCTTGGGAGGAGGAGGTCCCATTGTAGACCTTTTAAATTCTAAAGAAGAAGGTTCATCAGAGGTTCTGTTTTGAGAATCTGCGTCGGAGGTAGTAGGGTTACTCGAGGGTGGAGGAGGATCCATGGCGGTGGTCATTCTGAACGGAGTCGGAGGAAGAAAAGGAAATATGAAACGAGGCACGGCGGTGTTAATTAAGACCGGAAAAAATGTGCGGGGAAATCCGAATAGGTTCATAAAGGTCTAATGGGTTGAACCGTGTAAAGGATCCGAATTCCTGATTTCTTTGGGTTGAGCCGAAAAGCCCATGGGATTGGACGACAATTTCAATTTTTTATTTCTTGGATAGACGCTTTCACATTCTATCAAAGGAATGAGGAAATTTAAGAATTGTCTTCGAGTAAAAGTACGAATTAACCCATCTCTTTTTTTGCTGTATTACCCATCTCTGGATTGGGCTTTTTAGTTTCTTCTTGTGCTCTTTATTTTCCTTTTGGGATGTATCTTGTGGTTTTCCACAAACTCTTTCTGTTCTCCAAGTAATTTTTTTGAAGTTCACATTTCCCCTTCTTCATTAAAAATAAGTAATACTAAAAACAATAACACCAAAACTCTAAAAAAATTCAATCCAAGTACACAAATTGTCTTGTTTTCTTCACATACGAATAACAGTACTGATATCGGCAAATGGCAACACATGTATAATTAATAGAAAGTAGCAACAAATGAGAAATGTTAGCTGACGACCTTTATTCTGTTCAAAACTTTGATGCGGCTGTAGAACCAAAACAAGATTTCCATCCCAAGCCTTAATAAGGTTATAAGCTAAATTCACTCGTGTGGGATCAAGATCTCTGTCTGTCACTAAATTGATTTAAGGAATGAAAGAATACAACGGATTGGAGTTCATGGATGTGGGTTCTCATAAACAGATTTTACTCTAGATTCTAGCAAAGAAACATATTTGTCAAGCATTGAGATTACAGCTTCAAATTCTGTAACTTGGTTCTCTATTGCATCAATTTGCTGAACATATTCATCAAAGCTTCTACCTTTGGATTTCAGCTGCTCCATGAAAACTCTTAATCCAGCAGCTACATCACCAAAGCCTTTATATTCTTCTGCTACTCTTAAATTCATCTTTTCCAAAAGTTCAAGCAGATTATTTGTTCCCTGAAAGAAATGATCAAGAATGAAACTTCGGACAAAATAAGTGAAAGTAAAGTACATTTTTCTTCTTAGTGCTCAAAACTCAATCACATATGTCAGAATGCATTTATTTATGCGTGGTTTTGTATTGGTGCTAAGCTATGCAAGATTAAATCTGATCAAATTTGCATTGATACGAGACAATCAGGAGTTTCTTTTATTTGCAAGTTTGATCCTTCTTCCCACACTGAGCAACAGAATTCAAGTAATACATCTGAATATTTCCACAATCATTATTTTCCAAGAATTCCGTTTCTCAGGCATTCAGCTCCCTCAATCCATTGATCATAATAAAAATGTATTGGAAGAACACAAACTACAATCCCAGATATGTTCCACACTTGCACATGGATGAAAATCCAAATTAGAAGGTACAAGTAGATACTGATGAATGTGTTTTCAACTTCACACTCTCCATTACACCAAATTTCTCGTCAGATTCTATCCAGATATCATAAAGAAGCAAAAAGTTTATACTGAAATACGCAAACTAAAATATCAATGGAAATCCCATAAAGATATATATGTTGGGAATGACCTAACTCATTCTTGTTTCTTGTCCGACATTGCTTCTTTATGTGCTCTTCCACCACCATATTTTATTAACACACTTATTGCACCAAGCTCGTCCCAAATTTTGCAGTGGTTATACCATGAAACAACTGTTTCGAACTCCAATTTTTCACTATCTTTAGCTTTCTGTTTCATTATTTTCTAAACATAAAATGGTAAGCAGATACGTTAGCTACCTGTAGTTCGCCCTTCACCATAGTGGAGACATTGGTGAATAGATCGTTGAGGGCCTCAGTTAGTTGATTAACTTCCTTCTCAGCCGTTGCTGCCATCGAGATCCCTCCACACCCTCTTCTTAGAGGTCTGTATTTTCGATTTTTCAACCAGAGTAGCCAAAATTCCACTGCTTAAGAAGGATATAAAGAGAATTGATTTCCATTTCAGTTCAATTCAGCAAGTGAAATATGATATAGTAGAACTAAATTAGTGGAAAAGCACCGAGATCACTGTTCGAAGCGCGTAATTTTGATCAATTTTACCAGAGCTTGGTTCCTGGAAAGATCGTCAACGAACCCTAATCCTAATCCACAATTGAAAGACAGTGGGAATGAGACGTACGGCAAACGGTGGATAGACGACGAAGAACGCTTCAAATGTTTATGAATTATTATTATTATTTTGAAAAAGATAAATTTATTTAAGATTTTTGGCAAATAATTATTATTTTAAGATATGTAATTTTTTATAAAATATATATTTTTGTTTATTTTTATATAAGTTATTAATAAAATCTACCATTATATGACGGGCCTATCTAAGATTCTTTTTGGTGCCTATAATGGGGCCGTTTTTCAGCTGGCCCAAGAACAAATAAGCCTGAAACTTAAATTTTCAGTAATGGGCCAAAAAGCCTTTTTTTCCATTAATCTAAAAAGCGCGATCCGGTCCATCTTGGTAGTCTGAAACAAAGGGGGAAAGACCCACGAACCAGAACCGGTTTAGAACAAATTCGGATCAGGAATACCTGTCTCCTACTTTAACCGATTCTTTCGGTCTAACCATCTTAACAGCAAAGAGCCAGGCAGGAAAAGATTAGAAAAATCATAGTGCTTATGAGAAATTAATCAAAATCTACATGGAAGAAGAAGAATCTGAGAAGAACGTAAACACAGGTCCTGTTCGGGGAGTTTAGGAAGGTATGTTACAAGAACCCTAATCTCAGTAGGTAACTGAATCAGTTGATTGATTTTGCTTTTTTTCTTTTTCTTTTTCTTTTTTTTTTTTTTCTCTTTTTCCTTGAAGTGTAGTATTTATTCACTTTTCTTAAATTTCGCTCGTTCGATTTATGCACTGGAATGAAGGTTGAGGTTTGGAAGCAAAGATGCGGAAATAGATACTGAAGTAGGGAATTGGATTTGGAGGCTTAATTTCTGAGCATAATGAAGGCAGGGAGTGCAGCGAAGTTGATTGTTGATGCGTTGCTTCAAAGATTCCTTCCCCTTGCGCGGCGTCGCATTGAAACTGCCCAAGCACAGGTGAATGTTCTGTTTTTAGTATATTTCTTTTTGAAATATATTAATGGAATAAAGGAGTTAGTTTGCCACTCCTCGAGTGTTTATAATGTGGAAATATTTTTGTATTTGTTGTGAAAATCTATACGGATGAAAAATGATAGAAATTCATAGTACTTCTTATTTGATCAAAGACTTAATGAAGGGCAGAAGTTTCTTTTGGACAGTTTTGACTGGCCAGTGTCTGTAAATTTGGAATTCTCCATGTAATCCCATAGGATTGCAAATGATGCCATAAGAGAATATATTGGTGGTGTTTGAAGTGATTTATTTGATTGGGATGGTAAGAGTAAAGAGGAATGAGATATTTCCTTGACAAAAATAAGGAGTTGTAAGTCTTTTACCTTATCAGGCTATGTTGTCCCAAGATTGTTAAAATCATTAGTTCTGGAGCTTTATATTTGTTTCAACCACAGGGCATATTGTCTGAGAACACGAGAATTTTATTTTCTTGATCATGTTGGTCTAGGAAATTTGTTATTAAACATTGACGCATCTATTGTTGCCTTCAAATGGGGTGTTACAGGATGGTCAGTACCTCCGACCATCAGATCCAGCCTATGAGCAAGTGCTGGACTCTTTGGCTATGGTGGCACGACATACACCTGTGCCTCTTCTGGAAGCCCTTCTGCGTTGGCGAGAAAGGTTTGTTCTTTCCCTTTTCTAGTTATCATAAATGGATCTTGTTTGGCTTGCTCATTAAGGCCAAGGCATGCTTACTTCACTGTCATTGCTACTTGTTGACTATTCTTTCTCTCCTATTTCTATATATCATAGCTTGTACCCCAAACAAACCTAAATCTTGCCAAGACTTTATGGACACAATATCCAAGTGTATGATGTATCCAAAAGGAGAAGATAATCTCAGTTTAAATGTTAAACATGACAAACCCTGATTTTATGTTCTACTTTATTACGCATTTTGTGTCTTTTTTGTTTTTTGAGGTTTGAAAGGTTCTCAATGTTTGTTATAATGATGTTATGTCAAATATGGATGAAAATTCTTTAAATTTTTATGTCATTGCAGTGAATCTTCCAAAGGTGCAAATGATGCATCAACTTTCCAAAGAAAGGTTTGTATTTACCAATCTGATTTACTACTTGAGCATGTAAGACTGGAGAAGCTTTTTTTGTTGAATGTTCAAAACATCTTCTCGTTTGCATCTATGTTGACTTTGTAAGCTTAGATAAGTGCAATGAAAAAGAGATGTTAAATTTTGTAAACTTTGGTAATCTATAACACACTTGATATTAAAGAAGAAAAGTAGTATTCACATGGTTCTAAATTACTTCCTTCAACATTAAAAGAAATACCTACTTGGACCTAAAATTTGAACGTCTTACGTTGTCACAGTATATACATGTAAACATATTGGTACTCTGATCTCATAGTGAAATTACATATCTCAGCTAGCTGTGGAGTGCATCTTCTGCTCAGCTTGCATCCGCTTTGTCGAGTGTTGTCCACAAGAGGGACTTACAGGTCTTCCCTGCTCTCATTGATTCATAGTGAATTTTTGTCTGCTGGGGGTGGAGATGGGTGGTCAGATCTTTTCTTTCTTTTTCCCCCTTTTGTTTAACATTTCTTCCTTTTCAGAGAAGTTTTGGATGGGCCTTGAGAATTTTGTGTTTGACTGGCTAATCAATCAAGAGAGGTAAGACCTATCTAACATGATTAGAGTTAGATAAAAACTTTTGCGGATGAGTTTTTCTCTATGCAACCTACTTCTATTTATTTCTATTATTTTCTAAATTATAACTATTTTCTTTATTAGCTCTAATCTCCTCTCTGCTTCTAGTAGCATGATCAATGAGAGGTAGTTATTTCTCTGTTCAGGAAAACCAAACATGAAATCAATAGGGGCACTTAATATTCTAGGAATTAGGGTCTTATTTCCATGCAACGGATTTTCTCCTTACATTTGATATTCTTGGACTTTGTTCAAACCTTTATTTCTCCTTGATAGATGGGGCAGTTATTCCAATACTCAAAATTTATCATATTTGGGCTGGGAAAAGAAATTGGATATGGTGGTTGGCTTGACACATGATTTCAGTTCAGAATTTTTAAGTTTTGCCTCTAACTAGGTACAGCTAAGAGGTTCTTGGTCATTATTGCCCGGTGAAACCAAACAACCAATTGGCACTTAGTAGTTATATGTATTTCAATGGTTGGTCTGGCATAGGATGATTTCTAACTTCCATTAAACTTTCTTTGACTGACATATGAAATGCATGCATTACACTCTTTGCTAGAAGCATAAGCTCCATATTCTCCAGCATTTCTTTACGTGGGTAAAGTTAAAGTAATCGCTTATTACAGGGCTGTTAGTCAGATCGAATATCCTTCTTTGGTTGATCTGAGGGGCCTTCTTTTGGACCTGGTCGCACAACTTCTGGGTGCTTTATCTCGAATCAGGTAATCTAGCTGTAACTAGTCTTCATGTTATCACTGCATTGTATCTGATGTTGCTTTTATTCTCCAAAAAAATTGTATCTGAACGAATAGCAGTACTCTGTAATCAAATTATTGGGCTCAGGGTTTTTGCAACAAAGTTTCTTAATAAGCTATCATGTGGATAATGTTTTTGGAGAGTTCATGAAGCCAAAGCCTATTATTCAATTAGTCTAGGTTTCTAGTAAATCCTTTTTCCATAATCTGATGAATAACCCGTTTAACTAGGTTATCCATTAATCTGGTGCACAAGGTAAGGCACAAAACTATTGGACAACACAATTATATGTCATTGTATCTGATGTTGCTTTTATTCTCCAAAAAAATTGTATCTGAATGAATAGCAGTACTCTGTAATCAAATTATTGGGCTCAGGGTTTTTGCAACAAAGTTTCTTAATAAGCTATCGTGTGGATAATGTTTTTGGAGAGTTCATGAAGCCAAAGCCTATTATTCAATTAGTCTAGGTTTCTAGTAAATCCTTTTTCCATAATCTGATGAATAACCCGTTTAACTAGGTTATCCATTAATCTGGTGCACAAGGTAAGGCACAAAACTATTGGACAACACAATTATATGTCATTACCTTGTCGTCTAATTCCTTTACAAGGACTAGATTATAACTGGAGTCTTGGACTAATGTTAAATGGTTTCGTGCACAGTTCTATATTTAGAAGATATCCTACAAACACTTTTTCAAGTTTTAAGAACACTTCACTTTCTTTTAACAGATTTAGTTCTGTTACTGAGCGTTTTTTCATGGAACTCAATACTCGCCGAATTGATACCAGCATTGCTCGAAGTGAAACACTTAGTATTATTAATGGAATGCGCTATCTCAAGCTTGGGGTACGTGTATATTCTCAAGAGCTTATTTCCGAATTAAAGTATCTCTGTATGATGTAAGATGATCCTCAGGTTAAGACAGAGGGTGGTTTGAACGCATCAGCATCCTTTGTTGCGAAGGCAAATCCTCTTAATCGTGCTCCTCATAAAAGAAAAAGCGAATTCTACCATGCATTGTGCAATATGCTTTCAAACATCCTAGCACCACTTGCAGATGGTGGAAAAGGTCACTGGCCTCCTTCTGGTGTAGAACCTGCCCTTACCCTTTGGTACGAAGCTGTTGCACGAATAAGGGTGCAGCTCATGCATTGGATGGATAAACAGAGCAAACATATTGCTGTTAGTATATTGAAGACTTCAATGCCTTGTCATTCTTTATATTTCCTTTGTCTTTCCTTTTTATATAATTCTATGCTTATTGTTATTTTTTTTTAATTGTACTGTTATTATTATTTTAGGTCGGTTACCCCTTGGTCACGCTTCTTCTCTGTCTTGGAGATCCTGTTGTTTTCCTCAGTAATTTTGGTCCTCACATGGAACAGCTATACAAGCATCTTAAGGTAAGTTCAACTTTACTATGTCTATTGACCTTAGCTATCTACTTATGACTCTTTCAGTTCTGGCTGAGGCTTAAAGGCTTGATAACATGTCTATCAGGCATTTGATATTGTTCTTGCATGTAAAATATCTTGGATATATTGTTCAGGATAAGAACCAGCGCTTCATGTCTTTAGATTGTCTGCATCGTGTTTTGAGGTTTTATTTGAGCGTCCATGGCGATTCCCAGCCTGCAAATCGCGTGTGGGACTACTTGGACAGTGTGACTTCACAACTTCTGACAATTATCAGGAAAGGCATGCTTACCCAGGATGTCCAACATGATAAGCTAGTAGAATTTTGTGTCACTATTGCAGAACATAATCTTGATTTTGCTATGAATCATATGATATTGGAACTACTAAAGCAAGATAGTTCAAGTGAAGCAAAGGTTATTGGTCTTCGGGCCCTGCTTGCCATTGTTGTGTCACCTACTAGTAAGCATGTCGGTTTGGAAATTCTACATGGTAAATTGCAAATTACATAAGAAAATGGACTTCTTTTATGTGGGTTTAATGATTCTCTTCCAAGTTTATCATTGTTTTGATTTTTATTATGGGCCTTGGCAGTTCGTGGTGTTGGCCATTATGTTCCAAAAGTGAAGGCTGCAATTGAATCTATTTTGAGATCTTGCCACAAGACCTATACTCAAGCTCTATTGACTTCTTCAAAAACCACAATAGGTAATGGTTTCTGCACTCCCAAAAGAGAAGAGAAAAACTAAATGCGTTCTCTGGTGCTCTTTGTTAGTTTTATGGATCAGATTAATGATTTAACAGTGTGTCATTTATATTATTTCCTTGTCATAATTAATTGTTTAGCACTTATAATTGGCCAACATAATGTTTAGGTTTTTAAAATTAAAAATAAACAAATAAAAAAAATTATATATTTGTGTTTAGAGCACTTGTAAATTGGTTTGGACAAAATTTATGTGAGTGTTTACATTTCTTATATCTAATTTGTATCCTCTAAAATGGACCAACCCTTGATTCACGATGATATCACATGTAAAAGGTTTGAGTGTCATTTGTGCTTAATATATCTTCAGTGATGAAGTCTCTTGAATGTTGGATGTCTGCATTCACTCACATTTGGAGCTAATAGATCTTTTCTCTGGTTTATAAGCTGTAGCCAATACATGAATTCTATTTACTCATTAATAAATGATTAGGAAAAAAAAAAAAAAGAGAAACTGAATTCTATTGTGAAGGACAACACTTTTGAACTGTTTTCTTTTCTTTGTCCTCTTGGTTCCAAGGTTTGTATTATTTGTTTGTGGGGTTGATTTTTTTCACTTGATGACTTTGTAACATAAACTTAGCTGCAATTGAGTATTATTTACTGTAAGACTCTATTCTAAAGGATTCAACTCAAAGTCTCTTGTTCGTATGAATTTAGATAATTGAACAACTAGTTATTCAGCATATAAATATTGAATTGATGTAGGCTGAGCTAAAAGTTGTTCAGTGTTTCTGATGGTAACTCATCAATTTGAATTTGCAATAGGATTTATTTTTCTTGTTTTTCCAATTTTTGTGTTTTCCTGGAATTTTATACTTGCTTGTGCTACTCCCTCTTATGTTGTTTGAAAAGATACATCTGCTTCGCTTCTAAAATAGAGATAAATTTCTTGATTGTGGGTGGGGCAAATAAGAAACATTTATGCTTTGGGGAATTTCTCAAAACTTCCTCATTTGCTGAAAGATGGCTTATAAGAAATCACTGATTTGCTTTGCAGAAGCTGTGACAAAAGAGAAGTCTCAAGGATATCTTTTCCGATCAGTACTGAAGTGCATACCATATCTGATTGAAGAAGTTGGTCGAAGTGATAAAATTACTGAAATAATTCCCCAACATGGCATAAGTATTGATCCTGGTGTTCGTGAAGAAGCTGTACAAGTGCTCAATCGAATTGTGAGATATCTACCCCATCGGCGATTTGCTGTTATGAGAGGGATTGCAAATTTTACTTTACGTCTTCCTGATGAGTTCCCTCTTCTTATCCAAACATCTCTTGGACGCCTTTTGGAACTCATGCGTTTCTGGAGAGCTTGTCTTTCAGATGATAGAATTGAACATGACGCTGTGGATATGAAGCATCTCCAAAGAAATGGAGGACTCAAGAAGTCTTCTTTTCGTCAACCTCAAGAAGCAATTGAATTTCGAGCTTCAGAAATAGATGCTGTTGGGCTTATATTCCTTAGTTCTTTTGAAACACAGATCAGACATACAGCCTTGGAGTTACTGCGGTGTGTTCGAGCACTACGAAATGATATACATGTCTCTTCTCTACATGAAAGATCGGATTATAGCTTGAAAAATGAAGCTGAACCAATATTTATAATTGACGTTTTAGAAGAGAATGGGGTGATTAGTTTTTCTTACTCTGGTTACAATATTGTAAAAATATTTATTTGTTTGTTTCATCTGAATATGCCATAAACAATGTTCTCATTTAATATATTTTTTTCAGGATGATATTGTTCAAAACTGTTACTGGGATAGTGGTCGCCCATTCGATGTGAGACGAGAATCTGATGTTGTACCTCCTGATGTTACTCTCCAGTCTATATTATTTGAAAGTCCTGATAAGAATAGGTGGGCTCGGTGCCTTAGTGAGCTCGTTAAATATGCTGCTGAGCTTTGTCCAAGTTCTGTTCAGGAAGCAAAGTAAGGAGAAGTTCATATTTTTGTTATATTGAAGTTTATGTAATGTTTTTAGTGCTGTCTTTATCTTGATGCAACTTCAATCTTCCTTGGCCACGCAATCAACTAAATCCAGGAAATTATGAGTTGATCTTTTACCTTTGGGGACATATGTTGTACATGCATAAAATGTTCTTTATTCCTACTTGTACCCTTTCAACGTTTTATATTTTCATTATCTTGTTACTTTTCGTGTAAAGCATGTCTTATCTTGATCTTTATTATGTCATCATCATTGGCCCTGCTTTGAGATACTCTTGTTTTCATGTTGGATTCTCAAGCTTCTTAGTTGTAAAAAAAAAAAAAAAAAAAAAAAGGAGAGAAAGAGTAGTATGTGCAGAATATTACATTAAAAAGATTATCTTCTACTATATTCTCCCAGCAACCAAAACTAAAATTGTAAACTTTCAGGATGAGGTGGTAGGTGGTTAGTTAGGGGATGTACTTCAACTTGCTCCCAGAAGTATTATTAGATTATGTCAAAATTCAGCCTTTGACGTTTTAGAGATAACGAAGGAGCCTCACAATTACGCCAAGTCTCACCCTGCCCCAGCAATCAAACTATGATGAATTCTTGGGATGGAAAAATGTGTAGTTAACCTTTAGGAGATTCCTACTTATGATGTTATTCTTCTGTGAAAGTCCAGTTACAGTGTTCTAACTCCTGATCAAGTTTCATAGATAAGAAATTCTAAGTGCAATGTGAGCTTGACAGATTCACTGTTGCTTTGCAGGTTAGAGGTCATTCAGCGACTTGCTCATATTACACCTGCAGAACTAGGTGGGAAGGCCCATCCATCACAGGATTCAGATAACAAGCTAGATCAGTGGCTGATGTATGCAATGTTTGCATGCTCATGTCCACCAGATAGCAGGGAAGGTGGTGGTTCTGCTGCAACGAAAGAACTTTTCCACCTTATTTTTCCCTCCCTAAAATCTGGTTCTGATGCACACATAGTAAGTGCCTGGTACTTGATATTCTCTATAAGGTTCAACATTGGTTGTTTTTTCATAAATGCTTCTTACAGGGTAGTTTTAGTTATACAATTTTTGCATTTACCACTTATTCTTATTGATTGATTTATTTAAAGGTATCCAGTTGTAGCATATTCAGAAGAGAAGTTAATGATCACACAATTATGAGAATAAAGAAACTATGATATTTGATTGGCACTTGAAAAATCTGCATTAACGTTCTTAAAAATATGATTTTTATTTTATTTTATTCTATTAGAAACAAATATGAATTATCCTTTCCTTTTTGCCAATGTTGGCCTTTATGTGCATAAAGCATTGAATTTAGATCTGAACAATACTGCTACAGTCAGCATCTCTCATAGTGAGCACTGATTCCTTTTGGTACCTATTCTGACAATGTGGTGCTGTAACTACCCTCCAATTCCTCAATCCTAATTAACTGAAGAAATAATGATCTCCAGTAGAAACTGAGTATGAATGTTTTGTCTGAAAATTTTATTGTAAGCCAATAGACATTTGGTTTTGGCTGATTCATTGATCAAGAGAAATGTAAATGGTAGTCTCCTTTTAATTTCCAAATTAAAATTTATGCTGGATAATTCCACTGATATTTGACAAAATTATTTATTCAGAGTGGCATTTTATCAATGTATTCTGGGTATTAATTTTGTATGTTTCTCCCAGCCCACAAAAATTTCTGTACATGAGAAAAGTAATTTAATTGCTGTTATAGTTTAATTTGTTTATTTCCTTCCATGTTGCAGCATGCAGCAACTATGGCCCTTGGTCACTCCCATCTGGAAATATGTGAAGTTATGTTTAGTGAACTTGCATCTTTCATCGATGAGATGTCTTTTGAAACAGAAGGGAAACCAAAATGGAAGGTAGTACTGGGGTTACTCAGGAATTATTTTATTTTGATATTCTTTAGATGATCATTCCTAGAAGGACACCATTCCTCTCTTACAGTTTTCTGCTGTTTGGATAAGATACTGTGTTACTCAGGAATGTTTTATTACTTCTGTTTTGATATTTATTGTATTTTACTTCTGCTTTTCAAATGACTTGAGGAATATTTCAATGACAACATCTATAGTGGATTATTTGCATGCAGTGTTTTCCCCTTTAAAATTCTGATCGCCTGTTTATCATAGGTTTATGAGTAAATATACTATTGTGCCTTGGTACATCCTCATCTTGACTCCTGGTGTGAAATCTAGTTGGATGTGTTAATAAAATGTTAATCTCTTTCAATGATTTTCAGAGTCAAAAGTCACGACGTGAAGAACTCCGCATCCACATTGCAAATATTTACCGTACAGTTGCTGAAAATATCTGGCCTGGCATGCTAAGCAGGAAACCAGTTTTTCGTCTTCACTATTTAAAGTTCATAGATGAAACTACCAAACAGATATTAACAGGACCTCCTGAGAGCTTCCATGAAATGCAACCCCTCCGCTATGCGCTTGCTTCTGTTCTCAGATCTCTAGCTCCAGAATTTGTGGAGTCAAAATCAGAAAAATTTGATCTTCGAACTAGAAAGAGACTATTTGATCTACTGTTATCCTGGAGTGATGACACAGGTAATACATGGAGTCAGGACGGTGCTAGTGACTACCGGCGGGAAGTTGAGCGATATAAAGCTTCGCAGCATACTCGATCCAAAGACTCCATAGATAAACTCTCATTTGATAAGGAACTCAGTGAGCAGGTTGAGGCCATCCAGTGGGCCTCCATGCAAGCAATGGCTTCTCTATTATACGGGCCTTGTTTTGATGATAATGCAAGGAAGATGAGTGGACGTGTTATATCCTGGATTAATAGCCTGTTCATTGAACCGGCTCCAAGGGCTCCTTTTGGTTATTCCCCTGCTGATCCAAGAACACCATCTTATGCAAAACACCCTGAAGGTGGACGAGGAACAGCTGGTCGGGATAGGCATCGAGGTGGCCACCTTCGAGTTTCCCTTGCAAAATTAGCTCTTAAAAATCTTCTGCTGACAAACTTGGACCTGTTTCCTGCTTGCATTGATCAGGTAAGCCCCTATGTTATTACTCTCTCAAACTAAAAGCAGGTCTTCAGTTGTGATGCATCTAAACTCTTTCTGCCTTACTCTGTAAGGGGACTTCTTCGGTAACTGAAACAAACATGATTCTTCCAAGCACTGTCACAGTTCCAAAGCTTCTCAAATAATATTTTTTGTTAGCTGGCTGATTTTGAAAAGGAAATCTGGTTTTGAACTTCAATTTTTGTCTTTCCACCCTTCATCTGATGATTAATGTAATTAATTCCATATTCAGATTATTCTACCCTCTATTTTTCTACAGTGCTATTATTCAGATGCTGCTATAGCCGATGGTTACTTCAGTGTTTTGGCCGAGGTCTACATGCGGCAAGAGATTCCTAAATGTGAAATTCAAAGGCTCTTGAGCTTGATTCTCTATAAGGTGGTTGATCCATCCAGACAAATTCGTGATGATGCCCTTCAAATGCTTGAGACACTTTCTGTGCGTGAGTGGGCTGAAGATGGTGCTGAGGGCTCAGGAAGCTACAGAGCTGCTGTTGTTGGCAATCTTCCAGATTCATATCAACAGTTTCAATATAAGCTTTCATGCAAACTTGCCAAAGATCATCCAGAACTAAGTCAACTTCTTTGTGAAGAGATAATGCAGAGGCAACTTGATGCTGTTGATATAATCGCACAGCATCAAGTTCTTACCTGCATGGCCCCATGGATTGAAAATCTCAACTTCTGGAAACTCAAAGATTCAGGTTGGAGTGAAAGATTGTTGAAGAGCCTTTATTATGTAACTTGGCGGCATGGTGATCAGTTTCCAGATGAAATTGAAAAGCTTTGGAGCACAATAGCTAGCAAGCCCAGGAACATAAGTCCAGTTTTGGATTTCCTGATAACGAAGGGAATTGAAGACTGTGATTCAAATGCTTCAACGGAAATTAGTGGGGCATTTGCTACATATTTTTCAGTAGCAAAAAGGGTTAGCTTATATTTAGCTCGAATTTGTCCACAACGTACAATAGATCACTTGGTTTACCAATTATCTCAGCGGATGCTTGAGGACAATGTGGAACCAATGCGTCCCAGTGCCAGCAAGGGTGATCTCAATGGGAACTTTGTGTTGGAATTCTCTCAGGGGCCTGCTGTTCCTCAGGTTGCATCTGTTGTAGATAGCCAGCCACATATGTCACCTTTGTTGGTTAGGGGTTCCCTTGATGGTCCACTGAGAAACACAAGTGGAAGCTTGAGCTGGAGAACCGCTGCTGTCGGAGGCAGAAGTGCTTCAGGTCCACTGAGCCCCATGCCTCCTGAGTTGAATATTGTTCCTGTATCTGCAGGTCGTTCTGGTCAACTTCTTCCTTCACTTGTAAACATGTCAGGGCCTCTAATGGGTGTTCGAAGTTCAACAGGAAGCTTACGGAGTCGCCATGTCTCCAGAGACAGTGGAGATTACCTTATTGATACGCCTAACTCTGGGGAAGATGGACTGCATTCTGGTGCTGGAATGCTTGGGGTGAGTGCAAAAGAACTCCAGTCTGCTTTGCAAGGGCATCAACAGCATTCACTGACTCATGCAGACATTGCTCTAATTCTACTTGCTGAAATTGCTTATGAGAATGATGAGGATTTCCGGGAGCACTTGCCTCTTCTATTTCATGTTACATTTGTTTCAATGGACAGCTCAGAGGATATTGTATTGGAGCATTGCCAACACTTGCTTGTTAATCTGTTATATTCCCTTGCTGGCCGACACTTGGAGTTATATGAGGTTGAAAACAGTGATGGAGAAAACAAGCAGCAAGTTGTAAGTCTTATAAAGTATGTCCAATCAAAGCGAGGTAGCATGATGTGGGAGAATGAGGATACCACAGTTGTAAGGACAGAGCTCCCGAGTGCAGCACTCTTGTCTGCCCTTGTACAGAGCATGGTGGATGCTATCTTCTTTCAAGGAGATCTACGAGAAACATGGGGAGTGGAGGCCCTTAAATGGGCTATGGAGTGCACATCAAGGCACCTTGCATGCCGCTCGCACCAGATTTATCGTGCATTACGTCCTTGTGTCACGAATGATGCTTGTGTCTCTTTGCTTCGTTGTCTGCACAGGTGCTTGGCCAATCCAGTACCTCCAGTTTTAGGCTTCATAATGGAAATCTTGCTGACATTGCGAGTGATGGTAGAGAATATGGAGCCAGAAAAAGTGATACTCTATCCCCAGCTTTTCTGGGGTTGTGTGGCCATGATGCATACAGATTTTGTCCATGTTTATTGCCAGGTGCTTGAGCTGTTCTCCCGGGTGATTGATCGTTTATCCTTCCGTGACAGAACAACTGAAAATGTGCTTCTATCTAGCATGCCCCGAGATGAGCTGGATACAAGTGCTTCTGATAGCAGTGACTTTCAGAGGCTGGAATCAAGGAATCCCTCTGAGCCACCCTCATCAACTGGCAAGGTGCCAACTTTTGAAGGAGTACAGCCCCTTGTTCTTAAAGGACTCATGTCAACTGTTAGTCATGGAGTTTCTGTAGAAGTTTTGTCGCGGATCACTGTACACTCATGTGACTCAATATTTGGGGATTCTGAAACACGACTTTTGATGCACATTACAGGCTTACTTCCATGGCTCTGCTTACAGCTCAACCATGATGTAGCCGTTGGGTCTGTTTCTCCACTTCAACAGCAGTATCAAAATGCTTCATCTGTTGCAACCAATATTGCTATTTGGTGTAGGGCAAAATCATTGGATGAGCTGGCAACTGTTTTTATGGCATATGCTCGTAATGAGATTAAGAGCATAGAGAACCTTCTTGCTTGTGTTTCACCATTATTATGTAATGAGTGGTTTCCCAAGCACTCAGCTTTGGCTTTTGGGCACCTTTTAAGGATTCTGGAGAAAGGGCCTGTTGAATATCAACGAGTTATTCTTCTCATGCTGAAGGCATTGCTTCAGCATACTCCAATGGATGCATCACAGAGCCCTCATATGTATGCAATTGTTTCTCAGCTGGTGGAGAGCACTTTGTGCTGGGAAGCACTTGGTGTGTTGGAAGCCCTCTTACAGAGTTGTAGCTCGTTGCCAAGTTCCCATCCTCATGATCCCAGTTCTTTGGAAAATGGACTCGGTATAGCAGATGATAAGATTCTTGCTCCTCAGACATCATTTAAGGCTCGCAGTGGGCCTCTACAGTTTGCAATGGGAGGATTAGGTTTTGGGGTTGGTTCAACACCTACTGGGCAAACTAGTGCTACTGAATCTGGTATATCACCCAGAGAGCTGGCATTAAAGAACACCCGCTTAATGCTTGGGCGCGTGCTTGACAGTTGTGCTCTTGGGAAGAGGAGAGATTATAGAAGGTTAGTTCCTTTTGTGACAAGCACTGGGCACCTGTAAGATTATAGTTTTGTATATTTATATCCAAAACTCTGTTGGAAAAGATGGGAGCTCAGGTGCTGCTTTTTTGTAAATATAGTTTTTTTTTTTTTTTTTTTTTTTTTTTTTACCCTTTCCAAATATAGTGGTTGTCTAATAACAGTGTCTGTATTTTCAATTATAGTGTTTAGGACGCACCAATATAGCCAGTTTCCTGCCATTATTTGCCAATATATTTAGGGCTCACATTGTAGTGTAGTCAGGCAGCTAAACGCACATTTATTTCATTCCTATACTGTATTTTGGAAGATCATCTAGATGAAGTGTAATTTAACTAACTGTTGTGAATGAAGTTTTGTAGTCATCTTCACAGTTTCTTGCAATTTATGGATTCCAAAGAAATAAAAGGAATCCTGGATGATTTAAATTGATGATAATAAGATTATTATTAGCACAGGCTGTGGGGAACATAGTACATAATCAATTCTCCATAGTAGAGAGCTTAGCGCTAAAGCAGAACATTTTTACCGAAACAAATCATCAAATCCTGGAGAAATTTAGCTTAATCTTATCAACAAAACAAATATACATACAACATGGTTAAATTGTTGGACAATAGCCAGAAATCTTCTTTGGATATAGTACGAAATAATTCCTCACAAAGTACCAGAAAAAAATATCATTAAGTCTGACACAACAGCATATCTTACAATCAATGAAATTACGAAGTTTTTCTCTTCTTTGTGGATCCTTTTTTTTCCAAGTAGTATACAGACAACAAAAGAAGGCATGTTCTACAATACAAATACACACTTCCACAACACAATGACCAAATTAATTTGGCCTTAAACCTTGAGCAGCAGAGAGTTTTTATTGAAACTTTACATCACCCATGTCAAGGTATCTGAATTACTCGAATCTTCATGTCAGATGCTACTGGCATCCCAGAGATTCCAAATTTCCAGTGAATAGCAGGAACGATCATGTACTATGCGATGCATTTTTCTTGAACAATGAATAGGCATCACTATATATTGCCACGACGTTTGAGAAGACGGCCAAAACAATCATGAATATACACAAGATCTTGTCCCTCTTTGTAGCTATACCATACCGATCCCTGAAAATCCAGATAAAGAAAAACAGAACCATTATAGTAAAACATTGGAACAGGTAGTCATTGAAGAGGGGCACAGGGGAATTCTGAGTAATCAAAGAATATATAGAAACTGGAGCATTGACATTAAGCAAAAAAGGTGTATAGAAATGATGAATCTTTACAAACCTGAGAGTAATGGAAGCAGGAAAGATGAATCCAATGCAAACAGCAGCAGTTGCTCCAGTAAACTGGAAAGCATCCCAGATGCTGGGAATGAAATTTGCACCCAGAAAGATAATGCTAATGAGACTGATGGTGATCAATGTAAACCTCAGGTTGTCAGATGTCAGGCGCCTTGCTGATGGAAAGAGAAGACCATCCAAGCTTAACCTCAGTGGATAGAAAACAATGGGAAAGACAAGCATCAAATGAGCAGCATAGCTAATGCGAACAGCATCATTCAGCAAGGAGCCATAAGGAATCCCAAGATTAGAGTCAAAGTTTGAGAGCACATCATCAAGAGTTGCATCTCCAAATAGAAGGAACCCAAACAGACTTGTCATAGTATATATAGATGAGCAGAGAGCAAGTGAGGTTCGCACAACAGCTTGTATCTTTGTGTTGTCTTCAAGTTCATTTTTTATTGAGTGAACTGCAGGGGAAAAAATAATATTAATTGTAAGAAAATTAGCCTTAAAAATACAGCATGCCTACGATTTTCAGGAAGAACTACTTTAATTGTTTTGATCCCTTAGAAGCACGTCTTTCAGATTTGACTTCTTATTCGCTTTTACACCCCAAATCAACAATCCTTTAGGATTATAAGAAAAGGTAAATTTATACTATGAACAAAGGAAATTTGATTGTTGTAGATCAAGTATGCTAAGAGTGTTCGGTGCACACAATACTATTTATAACATATGTAAAAAAAAAAAAAATTGGCCCCAATTGCCATGATACAGTTAAGGATCCAAATTAGAGACTTTCAAACAGGATTAGTAGGCTTCCATTTTAGTTATATTTTGTTCAGATTTACATCCAATCATCGAGTTCTAATGCATACTCTTTCTTACTATAGACTATTACTTAATTAGTTAATTTAATTAGGGCTAGGGTTTCTAATCCTTTGAAGCCTATTTAAGTTGCTATTTTGGTTTAATAAAAGGAAAGAAAAAGAAGATTTATTCTCTAACTCATCTATTCTTCTTGTGTTACGAGCTTCCTCTTCTTGCAACTTTCCCATCTCATCTATTCTTCTATTCACTCCAATCTAACTAGCAAATAGAGTTGTAGGGATCCTTAATAGACACTTTCCATTTTAGTTATATTTTGTTTTGATTTTATACCAAATCATGAGTTCTAATTATGCTTAGTGTATGCTCTTTCCTACCGTAGACTATTACCTAATTAGTTAATCTAATAAGGGTTATAGCTTGTCTCTAAATTGTCTGTCCTTTTTGCGGTGTTAAGAATTCGTTGTCCTTGGACCTCCAAGGTGACTACTCCCTTTTAAGAGCTTCAATTTTTAGTAATCATAGGCTCAATGCTCATGTGACATAATCCATAAGCAGGACTCATAAAATATACTTCTGATAAATTTATGGCATTCTTTGAACTAATTAATTCAGTATTGATTACCAAAATACAAACTTAAAAACTGAACTAGGTGAATTGTTTACCATTATAGTGGCAGATGTAAGCAGTAACAAGAACAGGAACCACGGTGAATAGTTTAAGGAATGATGTCAGATCATACACATCAGGAAGCAATCTAGGCATCAATGCAGTTCCATCAATGAGCTTAAAAACTGTAATCCCCGCTGTAATTACTAGGAAGACCACAGCTAGTGCAACGGATAATGCAGATGTGAACCTCAATGAATCTGCAAACAGAGGACAAGACAGTCAGAACACCACCCAATAAAAACAAAAAGGTTAAAAGCATAATTCAAATGCTTGCATGAGCAAAATCTAACTGCTTATCTGAGAAAATTCAACAAATTGATACTTGATTTATGCCAGTAAATGAAATAACAATTAGGAATGAAGATATTCCGAAATGACTAAATGTTAAAGAAATTTTCTAGTCCAAGGAAAAAGACTTCACCAATGCGCTTTAAACTAGCCAATGGTGCAAAGACAGCAAGGGTTGTGACTAGGAGAATAACAAATCTTCCATTCCACCAGTGAACTCCAAACCACCCTTCCAGAACACCAGTATGGTGAATGCCTCTTGCCGTTGTTCCAGAAAGAACATCACCTGTTAAAAAGAAGAAGGGTAATTAATTAATTAAAGCAACAAGAAGCATGGATAAGAATTCATCACAATACAGAACAAACTCAGGAGATAAATTATACCTATGATGATCATGTATACTACAAGTACACCAATGTTATTTACAAGAATACATATTTGCAGCAACATACGACCATACTTTCCAAAAGTATCGCCCATGAGACCACTGTAAGATACTGATTTAGCTGCTCGACTAAACCTAATCAACAATTCTATTGAAGCATCTGTCAAGAATGCCATAAATATGATAGCAGCAATTCCAAGAATAAGACCCAACACTTTCATGGTAGCAGGCAAGGCCATGATTCCAGCACCAACTATTGTGGTTGACAGATTAAAAACAGCCCCACTGAAGGAAGCCCCATCAAACTCATCAAACCCAGCGTCCTCTCCATGCTTAGTGGGCAAAAGGGGTGATTTTTCATCAACGACAACTTGTTTGCTCTTTCTTGACTTCCTTTCTTTCCCTGGTTTCTGACTTACAATTGTCATCTTCGAATATGAAATTTCTCAATAGATGATGATTAATGAATGATATATTTGTACAGCAACTATTTTTGATCGAGACTTATCTGAACAACAAAGCATAAAAAGTCAGCTCCTAAAATTCAGAGGAATTCTCAAACAAAAAGATTTTATGCTAAAACATAAAGCAGAATACTCTTATCTGAAAAACAAGCAGGAGAACCACATAATTAAATACCAGAAGGGTTCTCTATATCCTCTTACAGAGTTCATTAAGAAAGATCAATCAATCAGACTAGTCAACGACATTCCACACACACGCACCCAAAAAAAGAAAAAAGACCTTCAACAATCAAAAGTCTGATTAAACAGACTCAAAAAGCGCGTCAAATTCCACAAATCAATTAAAGTTTGGAAAAAATTCAGCAAAATTGAACTTTTCTTAATTAAAATGAATTTGTATGCACAAAATTTAGACCAATAACTTCATCTAACTATATACATGAATACTTTTCAAAATCAACCCGATTGGGTAGATCTTACCTGATGGCTAACACAATGATTCTCTGAATGTTAAAAGGCAAGAAATTCAAAGAGCCTAAATTAGAAATGTTGTACAGAAAACCAAAAAAAACACTACGGATATTTCTAGAAAGAAAAAAAAAAAAAAAGGTTGGGACTAAAGAAAAATATCAAAGACCCAGAACCGTATAAACAAAGAACCTATCTTCTTATGAGAAAAGCTCGTGCTCTATATATATATATATAATATAAAGAAGGAAAGAAAGATATCTCCTCACGTAACTTGGAACTTTTCAATTATATTTACAGTAACAGTGACCCGGATGAGTTTTGAACCCCAAATTCGAAAACCCAATAATTTTTTATTAAGGGAAGGAAAAAAAAAAAGAGTGTAAAGGGAAAGAATAATCAAACCGTATACCTCTGACTGATACACAATGATGAACTCAGACCAGAGACGGGTATTATTTACGAATTGCAATCAAAAAAATACAAACTTTTTTGTTTTTCTTGGTGTGGGTCAAGGTTAAAAAGAAAAAAAAAAAAAAAGAAATGATTTGAGGATTGACCAACCCAATTTACAGAAGAAAGAAGAGCAGAGTCTTTCACAAAGACGCTCTTCTTCTTCTTCTTCTTCCTCGGAAAAACCTCGACAAATAAGAAGATCACTGTGTAGAAAGAGAAAAGAAAAATGATAATAAGGTTTTAGGAGTATCGTTTTTTTTTTTTAAAGGTTAAAAAAAAATGCATTTTTAAGGTTGGGAGTAACGACAAAGAAAATATTAGGAAACACGTAATCATTTCCTTTTTCTGTTTTATTTTCTTTTTGGCAGTGTGCAATTATTATGTATGAACGATCCGGATTTAATCAAAAACTCTTTCTTTTCTTTTCCAAAAAAAAAAATCTATCTTTTTTTTTTTTGCAAATTAGCTGTAAAGTTTTAAGGTATATTTATTTACAAAAAAATCTTTTAACTTTGATAAGTAAAATTCCTCAACATTTTAGTACTATTTTAAATTCAAATTAATTTAAAATTCTTTTTTTTTCAAAATAAATTAAAGATTTTATTACTTGGACATAAGAAGATTATTGATAATAGTATTTATGTAATAATTCATCTATTGTAAAATTAAATAAATAAAGTCCAAGTAGAAGGAGCTTAATTCCCCATTTGCAAGTTTTCGAGTTCGAATCTTGTCTATAAAAAGATAAGTGTATGGAGAACTTTCCTCAATAAATGTTCAATGCGACTCGAATTCGGTTTAATTAGGGCCCAGAGTAAAAAGAAAAAAAATACAAATATGATTCGTTTATAACACCTAAATATTAAATTTTGTTTACTATTATTAAATTAATAATTTCTTTTTTTTTTAACCCAGCAGCTTGGGGAGTTGATAAGCGGACTCCTAATGCTTCTCCTCATGGCGGATGTCGGACTCTCACACTCGAGTAAGAGTTGGACTCTGCGAGCGCAACTCAGGCCGAATCTGGATTAGTCGGGCCAGTGTGAGTTCGGATACCAGATGTTTAAGCAAAAATAATTTTTTTTTTGTTTTTTAAAAAAAATGTTATGATAAAGACATCATTAATTTTTTTAATGACACGGAATCCATTAAGTAGTGGCCACGGGGTTTAATTGTAGAATGAATAAAATAAGCAGAATGAAACTCACGCATTTATTATACTAAGTAAAAAAAAAGTAGTTTACAAAAAAAAAAAAAAAAAGTAAAAAAAAAGTTAAAATGCATCTCATTATTATTATTTATTTATTTTACTTTTTAATTTTAAAAACAATAAAAAATTTTAATTTTATTTATTAAGTGTATGAAATCTTGTCCGAAATAATTAATAAATATGTGAACAATAAAATTTATTTTCGATTATTATCTGTAAAATAAATAATCAAAAATATATAAAAATCAAGATAATAATATATATATTTGATATTAGGTTCGAATCTTTGTATTTCTCCGTCAATTCTTTTAGTCGTGGATGTGAGGGTCCATTGATCCATCTGTATTTGATTTGATTTCTCCGATGGATAGGTCTTTGGAGGGCGTGTGCTAGAAACTATGGACGATCCCCGAAGGGAATCGTCGGAGTTTCCTTTTACCTCCGATTTCCACATCAAAACTAATCATCATGACTATTAGTTTGACGTTGGTTCAATTATTCAACAAGAACATTTTTTGAGAGATTGAAATACTTAACAAAAAAAAATAGAATGAGATAAAAAAGAATATTTAACATTTAAATTTACGAGTAATTTTGTACAAAAGGAAGATTAAGATCTATACTATTACACTTTTGTCTCTTTCTTGTACCTTCTTCCTCAATTTAATGATTCGATAATCGTTCTTGAGTTTCTTGATTATCAATTTCTTCGTCTTCAATCTCTTTAATACCATCTACAAAAGGATGATCTAATAACATCGTAGCCGTCCATCTATTATTAGGATTTCTCACAAAACATTTTCTTAAAAAATCTTTAGCATCTTTGGATAATTTCCTGGGAATCTTAGGTAATTTTCTACTATATCCTATGATTTGAAAAATATCTTCTTCAGTAAAATCCTAGGGATATTGTCCAATCAGCATTTCCAACACAATACATCCTAATGCCCAAATATCATTGGGACCCTCTTGTATACAATTCTTCACAGCTTCAGGAGATAAATACATCGACGTCCCCTTCCAATACTGCCCTTCCTCTTTTCTTTTCTTGATTTTCATTGACGGTTGAGGATCTCTTTTTGCGAATCCAAAATCACTTATTCTAAGACTAAATTTATTTATTACACTACTTGCTTGTTGATCATCATAATAATTACTTACTAATAGAATATTATCTGGTTTCAAATCACGGTGTATATATCCATTTTCGTGAATATATTTTACACCCGATAACAATGATTTTGTATAAAATTTTACTTCGATTCAAGCAACCCTCCTGGTTGCCAAAATTCTTGATCCTATCGGAAAGGGTTCCTCCAGAACCGTATTCTAATATCATATTATAAATTAATTCACCCTTATCCCCAAAGGTTGTCTCTTCACCTAAGCAAGCGATAATATGAGGAGAATTATTTAGGGAATCAAGAATCTGTTTTTCCATTTGAATTGAAGCGGAGTTGGAAACCTCCGCTGATTTGATAGCCATAACTTCGGGAAAACAAGAATTCTTGGATACCGAAGTTGCTAAAAACACTTGTACCAAAACTTCCTTTCCCTAAAATTTCACGTCTCTGCCATGAAATTCCATCCCCATACTTGCTGTTGTTTTTCAATTTCTCCATTAATTTCTTTGAGGAAAAGATTTTGAAAGAAAAATTTTGTAGTGATTGAATAAGAATGAAGAATGATTTAACCTAACCACTTATAAAGTAAACTTACACTGAAGAAGAGGAATGATTACCGTAGATTTATTTTCCCACTCAATTTTTAACGCTGATTAATTTTTTTTTTATTAAAAGAGATTCAAGATGATATTAAATATCTTAGATAGTTAAGTCTGTTAAAATTTAACTTTTTATTTAATGTTTAAGATTGAAAGTTAGTTGAAAATAATAAAAATATATTAATTTGACGGTAAGGATTGAAAATTAAAAGAATTTAAAGGTTTGATTTATGTATATTTGTGTAGAAGTTAATTCATATTTTTATTGAAACCACGTCGTTTTATGTTTATATCAATATAATAAATTGTATTTGTAATAAAAATTATCTTTCATCTCTTTTTTAATCTTAGCCACAATTTTGGCGCTACCATGACTATGATCTTAGTAGTGTCCAATTATTATTATTATTATTTTTGGTACCTACTTGGGGCGCTCGGTGTCCCCACCTTTTTCGGTGAGACTAATCTGGACTCGACCTGCGGAGTTCAATTCTTACTCGAGGGTTAGAGCCTAGCCTAGAGCTTTTTAATATGACGCCAAACCACCTCATCCGCCCTGGAGAAAGTATTAGGAGTTCGTTTACCAACTCCCCCAAGCTATCAGATTAGTGTCCAATTATTTACTATTATCTTCATGATACCAAAAATATCTCAATTTAACTTCAAATTAAAAAAATGAATAATTATAATTGAATTTTGTATCATGCTAACTTAAAAAAAAAATCATAAATTTATAAAATATTAAAAACAAGACCAATAAATATATCTTAATTTTTTAATATAGAAATAAAAAATAAATTTTTACCCACGAGTAACTGTGGGAGTATTTGTTTTAAGGATAAGAAATGGTTGGTTTTAGCAACCCGGCAGCTTAAAGGAATTAGTCTAAGCGGACTCCTAATACTTCCTCCAAGCTCTGGAGCCCGTCAACGAAGCAGCTAAAACCAACCATTTTTTTTTTGTAATACCCCACTTGGGACGCCCAAAAATATAATGATAATTTTTTAAAAATATATATATATAACAAGAAAATAACGCATAAAAACAAAAAAAAATAAAAAAAATAAAAAAAAAATAAAAAAGGTTAACCACTAAACAATTATGGGGCTGAGGGGAAGACACTTGTCGATCTGATGACGTGTCAATAGGATGAAAATCTAGGCAAGTTAATTTATTGGCTTATTATTCTAATGCAAAATGATTCTAACCTCACAAAAACTAATTTTTAATGCTTAGAAACATTCAATTATCAATCATTCCACTAAATAATTACTCTTATTTTTTTACCAATCACATTATATTTTATTTTTATTTTATTTTTTATATTTGTCAGGTGATTTTTTAAAAAAGTATCTATAACAAACAGATAAGATTAAAATTTCGAATCTTATAATTAACTATTTTAAACATAATTATATATTAACTTAAAATATTATTACTGTATGTGTTTATATAAAATCTTGAATTTAAACTATATATATATATATATATATATTTATAAAAATAGAGAAATTCAATTTTAAATTAATTAAATAGAAAAAAAAAATGATTGTAAGAATACTCAAGAAAAAGAAAATAAAATGACATAAAAGATTTGAGAGTGAATCTGAATCACATGCATGAAGATGGTGGGGTGACGACAACAATGGACTCCCACCACCGGAACTCTCTTACAGAGGTGGCGCTGTCAAGCTGAGTACGGCGGAGCCCACGGCTGACTGGACGCGGCGCCACTGCTTTCTTCTCATTCGTGTTCGTCAGTATATCACTACCGACAAGTTCCAATTTTGCCAAACATGGTTGGGGGAATGTGTGGAGGAAGCCATTAGCCATTAACATTATTTTAAGGTAATCATATTACGATATTTCTGTTAATTACACCATATAAAATAATTTATAAATATTACTAATATTAATTTATTTTACTTGGACAATGAGAATTGTAAATTGAATTCATCAGTCAACAAATGACGTGTAGTCGAATACATTGCGTGTATATTATATATATATATATATATGTATGTTGTACACAAAAGTTTTATTCATTTTACATCGTATACGTGTATTTAAAATAAATGAGATTTATTTATTTTTTCATTGATTTATAGTTGACAAATGGTATTGGTTACCCCAAATATCATTATTTGGATCTACGAGTCTATGTAATATTATTATGATTAACTATATGGTGTTGTATTTTATATATATATATATATATGTTTGAAAGGTACTTATATAAAATATGTAAATTTATCGTGATATTAAATTTTTTTAAAGAGTGATAAATTGTGACTATTTTAATAAATTATGCTATAAGATTCAAATACACTGACATGTTGCTCGCAAAAAAAATTATGCTATTTTAAAAGTTTAAATTGATAAAAAGTGATTAAATTTAATTTTTAACAAATTAAATAAATATAACATTAGAAAGTTAAAACTCAAAAAAAAAAAAAAAAAAAAAAGAAGAAGGAAAAAAAAAAATAGCAAAACAAATGATTGTCTTTTTTTAAACTTTAGCCTGTCACGACAGCGAAGTCCAACACACAGAAAGCGGTAACAATAGGCCAGCGCCGGCTGAGCTAACCAAAATGAATAAATAAAAAAATATATTTAAATTTTTAATAAAAATATAAAAAATTTATAATTAAACATTAAAAATATAATTGATATTAATTTTTAATTTTAATTAATTAAAAAGTTGATTAAATCTATCTAAATAAAACTAAAAAGAAAAAATGGGGTTCAATTTACGGAAGGAGACAACTGGACTTATAGTATTTGATGAAAAAAAGACAAAAAAGAAAAAAAAAAGAAAATGTTGCTATAGAAATATATAGACCAATGATTTATTGTACGTTTTTTCTACTCCCATTTGGGGAGTGGATGAATCATTTTTGGAGTTGTGAAAAAAGAAAAAAAAAAAAAAAAAACTGTGATTGGTAAATCAAATCAATTGGTCCACTCGTGGGTCCCACATAAATTATATGGACACAATTGGGCAATTTGCCAATTTGCCACTTGATATAATAAAATGTTTGTCCAATTTAGGGGGTAAAGTTGTCTTAACAACTATGAAGACATATATATATTTTATATTTTTTTCATGTTACGTAGTCACTTTAGGGTCCCAATTAAACTGGAATTGTGTCGTGTCAGACCCCTATAAGGGAAGTTCTTTTTACATTTATTTTTATATGGATAAAGTTTGAATTCGAGACCTCACATACTAGGAATCATGATGCTTCTACTTTTAAACCAATAGATGTTGGTAATGAGCTCTTCTAGTTTAAGTGAGGTTGAGTTTAAATCCCCACTCATGTATGCAGCTGTTTAAAATTTGTGGTCGGAGCTTCCTCCCGCAAAGGATTAACCCGGCTTGAATAGAGATTAGTCTAAATGTAAAATTGACTTAAATCTGCCCTCTATAATTTGAGACATATTTAAGACAGCACATGTCTAAGGAAAAAAAAAAACCAATAGATGTTACTAACAACTATCAATAGATTGAGATTGAAGATAATAATTTCAAGAAAGGCCATAAATTTAATAAGCCCAAAATTATAATTTAATTGGGCTTTTAAGTGAAAACTCAAGGGAATAATAAGCCCAAAGCCCATTATGCAAGAAAGATTCTACAGTCTCATTTGTGTTGGCCATGTTCCTAAAGAACCAACATCTGTAGTGTGCAGTGGGCGCCACGTGTCCCTACAAAGCAAATCACGTGATCGTCGCGTGCATCCTATTCGAATGAGTTCTGGGGTGATCAGTGGCCAAAGAAGGACTAGAAAGAATCTCTCAGATGCAGCTGTGGTAAAAATTGAAAATCGCCCGAAATTTTGGACAATTTCAGGCCTTACTGTAATTTTACTTCATTTATAGCCTTCTGTTTTCTGCTCAGGTACGAATTAGAGACCCCTATTGCAAATTTTCTTTCTTAGGTTCGAATTTCCTGTGAATATATTTCCTTCTTTCGTTTCAGGAAATTGATGTTCTTGTTTTTGTGTTCATGATCATGAATCTTATTTTTATTTTTATTTTTTTTGGGTTTCTGTATGATTGAGAACTTAGGAGTTCGTTGTTTATTGATCTGGATCTTCTTACTGGAATGTGCTAAAAGTGTTTACTAATTTTGTCCAGAAGATGGGAAAAAAAAGGGAAAAACAGATATGGCAAAAATGCTTTTGTGACTTCATACACAGATTTTTTTTTTGGCAGGTTTCTATGGGTTCTGTGAATTGTTTCACAAATAGGAGATAACCAGTTGATTGAATTTTAAGGAAAGAAGTAATGCAATATAATTAGGATATCCAAAACTGGTCCCATTAACCTTTTTTACTGATTCTTTCCTTTGCAAGTGCTTGATGCTTGCTTATATGATTAATATTGACATTAAGTAAATATAATTGAGATAAATTAATTCACTTAGTACTTTCTGCTAATACTAAGAGTAAAGGCAATGGAGTAATTTTTCCTGTTCCTCTTCATTTGTGTCGAAGCTGAACCACTTTAGCATTGGGTCATTTATATATAGTTTTTTCAGTTCCGTTTTCAGCTTTTGAAACTAGTGGATAATTCAATGGATGCTGATGCTGTGGATGAGGCATCTAATCCTAGAGATGATATCCAAGTCAGTGAATTGGAGGTGGAATCAAGTAAAATGGAATCCATTGAAGTTATGTCCTCAGGTGGAGACACCATTCAAGAACTGGAGAATGCTTGGGAGGTTTTAACAAGGGCTGAACTAGATTTAGCTTGCCATTTCGATAAATTGCTGAACTTGGAGATACTTGTTATGCACGTGGCAGCAAGAGAAAGTGACTTTGAAGCTTTTGTCTCAGAAAAGGAAGCCACATTTGGTGATTCGACAAAGAAAGCATTTCAGTTTGATCTTTTATCTGGGATTTTGGAGTCAGAATTGAACGAAGAAGAAAAATTTTTGGTTTCTATTCAAAGTGAAATTGATAGCACCTCTAACAAGATCTCATCATATAAATACAAGGAAGAATTTTTTGGGGAAATTCAGGAGAAGTTACAAGACTGTGGAAAGTCCTTGAAGCAATCCTTTGAGCAGGTTTCAGAAATGAGGTTGCAATCAGACAAATTCAAGAGAATCCTGTCAAGTTTTTCTGGAGGTAAAAAGAAAATTTATCTTGAACCTTTCCCCCTGTTTTAGGAAAATAGAAAAAGACTTTTCTGCTAAGAAACCTTGTTTATAGGATCTGAAGTTCACCATATTCAATTAAAAGAAAAAAAAAAGAAAAAAAAGAAAAGAAGGCAGAGATTGACTTCAAACTCATTGCTTTTGCCGCTTGTGGAACTTCATTAGAAATTAGCACTGGAGTCTTTATTATGTATCACACTGTTTCTGGACCTGTTTTAATCTGTACTTCCTGCATTTACAGGCAAAAATGAGAAGGACATAGGGAATTTGGATAATGGTGAGTTTTCAGATATGACTTCAAAGATAAGAATGCAGACTGTGGAACAGCAAAGTCACGTTTTAAGAATGTTTGAGAAGTCATTGGCAAGAGAACTGGACCTTGAGAAGAAGTTAAGTGAACTGAGGCAGAGTGAAGAAATTTTGAAACTTGGTCTGCAGCAAGAGCTCTTCAACATGGAAGAAGATGTTGAGATTGCTTGGGAGAGGTTACTTGAGGCAGAAAATGCCGCTGAGGTTCTCTTTGGCAAGTCAAAAGAATTAATGAGTAGACTCCAGATGGCACAATTTAACTTAAATGGTTCCATCCAAAGAGAAGGGGAGTTAAAATCCAAGTGTGTAGAGTTCACTGAACAGTTAAAGGTGAAAGACAACACATTGCAGAACTCTGAGAGTATCAATGCTGAACTTAGAGAAAAGGTGAAGTTACTTGAGAAACAACTTGAAGAATCTAAGTTGCAGGTACATAATCTGAGGGTTTCTGCAGAAAGAAAAGAGGACTCAGACTCAAAGATTCATGAAATGGAGAGTGTAATCAGTTGTCTGAGAGAAGAAGTTTCTGAAGCTGAAAAAAGGGCTGAGAGTGCAGAAGCTGAATGTAAAGTGTTGAGAGATTCTAACCTGGAACTGAATGAAAAATTGAATCTTGTTAAGACTAATACTAGTCGTACAGCTAATGAGGTAAATCTACTTGAGAAGCAGTTGAGAGAGTCAGATGTACGGCTGCAGCATGCAGTGGCATCTTCAGAAGCAAGTATGGAAAAACAGACAATGTTATTGTCCATGGTTAAGGATATGGAAAGTTTAATCAACAATTTGAAATCTAAAGTTGCAAAAGCTGAAAGCCAGACTGAGAGTGCTGAAGAAAAGTGTATCATACTGTCAGAAGCCAAGTCAAATCTCGTTGTAGATCTTAATTTAGCAAGAAGTAGAAACCAATTTTTGGAGGCGTCCTTACATCAAAATGAGGAAACAAAGAAGGCTACTGCAAAAGACATCACCATTCAGACTAAATTGATTACAGATCTGATTGTGCAGTTGGCTCTTGAAAGAGAACGCCTTCATAAGCAGGTGCTACAGCTTATTGTTAACCTTTTATATTGTGCAAATGGAAAATTTGTAGTAGCTGTAGTTAGTCTTTTAATCTACAAATCCATGATTCTTGTCTTTAGTCATAGAGGGGCTTAATTCCTACGGTTTAAGTTCATTTCTAACGTCTTCTCCAGATTTTCTGCCACTATAGTGTCAAATTTTCCTTAACCCAGCTCATGTCCTTTGCTTGCTATCAAAAATTTACATACTGGTGAAGGATGGTGTTCTACCATTTTCTTCTTTTGTTTACAAATCTTGTATACTTCATTTTTTTCAGTCTTCAATTCATGAATCACTTTTCTCCATTGGAAGCCCTACGTGCCACTGGATTGAATTCTAAGAAATGGAACTTTCTTCTCTTCCTTAAACTACTCTAATTTTTCATGTTAGTTTTACTTCACATTTACTCCTTTCTCTCTCTATTCTTGCGTGTATGAGAGTTGTGCTGATAAGTTTTCTAAAATAGTCCCTTCGAGATTATGCTCTTAATTTTTTCTTGGTTTAAACATTTATTAATGTTTTTAGAAATTTTGGGAATCTTCTTATAATCCCAAGGACAAAAAATGTGCAGAACTATGTTATGCTATTAGTAACTTAATTTGTACATTGAATTAGTAAAATGGTGTTGGTCCTTAAAATGTCTGCAGATATCTTTGCTGATGAAGGAAAAAAGGGTTCTCCTGAAGCGGTTGCAGAAAAGTGAAGATCTTTCGGTAAATACAAAGAGCAACACTAAAGAGAGTAAGAAAGATGTAACTTATGTAGAAGAAATAAAGGAGGAAACATCCGAGTTATCAGCTAGCAGTCATGAGGTAGGTGATTTAACTATCAAGTGTGTCTACTCTGCATTTTCTAAGTCAATCTTGGTTTGTGGGTTTCATACTAGCTGCTAAAAGGGCTTCTTTCTTTATACTTATCTTTAAACAATGGCTGATTTAGCTAGGATCTCGTGATTTCATAAATATAGAGATTAAAGTCTGGATTTTGCTGGCTACAAAGGTTCAAATAAAAAGGGTATTTTTTTTAGCATGGAAAAAAAGGCACTTGTTATTGACTAAATTGACACATTTGCAATTAGTTATAGAAGAATAAAAGATAAAATCCTGTACCAAACTGATATTTAGTGAGAGGAGATGAGTTGAGTCAAGTTTGCTACATCATAAGTACCTGTTCCTTTTCGTCTGTTGATTTTCTTGTGGGCTTGTATCAAGATAATCACAGCTTCCTTATGTTTTGAGAAGCTTGCCCTAAATTTTGTCTTGAAATAGAGATGTTCAATTTTAAATTTATTTTGTTTCCTAGGCCTGATGTTTTAGGCTTGTCATGATGACTCGACATCACTATGAGATTATATCTTTCTTGCATGATATTTCTGTCCAATTTAGTTACTTATTTTCTTTCTTTGTGCCGCACAAACACGTCTTTCATGCTTAATTACCCTTTCTTTCTATACATTAATTGTAGATGGAAATACAAGTTGAACATAAGCAAGCATCTTGAACCGTAATTTTTTGCACTATTTATTCGAATTTGAATTTTGGTTGAAAATGATAGGGTGGATATTTTCCAGAATCAAATTGAGGCTAGTGTACCCATTTTCTATTTTTCCTCCTAGTACACACTCCATTGTAAAATGGTACCTGTTTGCTCTCGAATTCAGGACTCAATTAGTTGTTTCTCTCTTTAGATATTATTAATGTTTCACTTCTTTACAAACCTGAAAAGTTCATTGTGATTTTTGCACTACTTATTTTATTCCTTAATAAATTTCCTTCTCGTGTATAACTCCAACTCAAATCCTAATTCAAGTTTATAGACAATCCACAGAACATTACATCTCTCTTTAATCAGGAGGAGCATTTCTACTACCTGTTTTTTTTTTTTTACTAAGGTGATGAGGTGTCGTAGATGATTCTCAAAATATGGGAGGACATTTAAACTAATATTCATCCAGAGTAATCTTTGTTCAAGTCGGGTTGGTCGCTTGCTGGAGGTAGCTCTGATTCCAAATTTTAAATAATAGTTGTATATATGAGAGCTCCTATTTCTACTACCTGTTTTTATTATGCTATTCGGGAGCGTGAGACTCACTCAAAGTTAGGCTATCTAACTCTTAAAAACTGATGATTCTTATACATGTAACCTCAACGATTATATTTTTTGTCCTGATATTTTCCACTCTATTCTAGTGTCAGCCAGAAGCGACTGAAGGTGTGCCTACAAGCAAGGCTGAAGAAATGGGTCATTCAGATAGTGCAGCCGAATGCTACACCGATGTCCAAAGGAATATAGATGCAAGGCTGATAAACTTTAAATACATATTAGGGGCTATTTTTGTCTTTGTGGTCTCAGCTTTAGTTGCTTCTTTTCTGCGCCCATCAGGACTTGCTATAAAGCTGTAAAGGGTCTTTCTTGGCCACAACTAAAACTACAACTCTCTGGTCTTGTGCTTGATGCTCACGAGGGTTGATCAAAATCTGTATCTCAAATTTCTCTCTGCCATCTCGGAAATTATGATGCTATATAATGATACAGTGAAAAGTTTCGCCATTACTTTTGCCTCTTGACGAAGTATTTGGTGGTCAAGACATCTAAGTTAGTTTTTCTAACACTGGGCAACAATAATTTTGATCAGAAATTGAAAAGGTAAAAGGAAGTTTTTTACCTTCAAGATCTGACCAATTAGCTAATGGATCATATTGCAGGAAAGGAAACAATAGCGCGCCAAATCAAATTAAATGTGAAATGTCTCTTAAAAAATCTTTTTTATGTCCAAAAATTGTCTTCCTATTCTTGGGGGTTCTTCCTAAATCAGGGAACTTTTCTTTCAGGCAAAAGAAAATTCCAAGTATTCATCTTGGGGTTCCTCCGTGCAGCTTACATTACCCACCCATTTCATTTCCTCCATTAGAATGTGTAAATATTCATATATGTCCTCACATCTTGGATGAGCTTTATCACCAACAAGAAACATATGTACCTCAGACTTGATCTCAACCCAGCTGCAACCTGGCTCTTTCTTAAGCCTACCATGCCTCATCACTTGTCTTAATCTAGAAACTTCTTCCCACATTCCTGCATCAGCATAGATATTTGACAAGAGAACACAAGCACTGGAATCCTCAGGATCAAATTGCATAAGAGAATCTGCAGCTATCTCTGCAACCTCTATGTTCTTGTGCATCTTGCAAATACTGAGAAGGGTTCTCCAAACTACATCGTCAGGATCAAAAGGCATTTCTTGTATAAGATTCAAAGCTTGAATAACTTGACCTGACCTACCTAATATATCCACCATACATGAGTAATGATCCATTTGAGGATTCAAACCATAGTCAGCCTGCATGGAATTGAAGTAATGCAACCCTTTTTCAACTAGCCCCATATGTGCACAAGCTCTAAGGACTGCAACAAAAGTTGCATGATTCGGTTTTACACCTTCCTCAACTTGCATTTTCTCGAAAAGATCTAAAGCATTTTCTCCAAGGCCATGTTGAGAATAGCTGCAGAGCATTGCATTCCATGTCACAAAATCCCTGTTTGGTGCTTTTTCAAAAACCAACCTGCAATCCACTAATTCTCCACATTTTGAGTACATGTCAACCAAAGTACTGGTTACATAAGCATCTCCCAGCAGTTCTTGCTTGATTATTTGAGCATGGATTTGCTTTCCAAGTGCAATGGTAGCAAGATTAGCACAAACATCAAGAATTGTTGCGTATGTGAAATTATCAGGCTTAACACCCATTTCTATCATTTTACAGAAGAACCTCTGAGCTTCTTCACTTTGTTCGTGCAATGATAGCCCAGAAATGATTGCATTCCAGGACACAATTGTTTGTGTCTCCAACCTAACATGAAGCTTCTCTGCTTCTTCCACCTTTCCACATTTGCTGTACATGTCCACAAGTGCACTTCCTACAAATGATTCAAGTCCCATCCCTGACTTAATCATTTGACTGTGAATCTCCATTCCATGATTCAGAGCTTGCTGTCCTGCACAAGCTTTTAATAAACTACCATAAGTGAACTCGTCAGGCTCCATACCAGACTGCAGCATTGAAACAAAGAGCAATGCAGTTTCCTTATCCTCACCATTTTGCTCATAAGCTGCAATAATTGCATTCCAAGAAACAGCATCCCTTGTCTCCATGTAATCAAAGGCAGCACGAGCTTCAATCAGTGCTCCAGATTTTCCATACATATCAAGAATAGCATTTGCCACACAGACATTGGAGTTGAAAGGAGTCTTAACTGCTAATCCATGTACTTGAATTCCCTCTAGAAACCCTTTCATCACTGCACAGGCACTAAATGCACCAGATAAACTTATTTCATCAAAACCAAGATCAGACTTCAACAAAAGCTGGAATATTTCTAAAGCTTCATATCCAAGACCATACCGAGCATACCCAACTATTATTGCATTATGAGACTGCAAACTACGACTGGGTAACAAGTTGAATACCTTTCTGGCTTGAAATATGTTGCCACATTTTGCATACATGTCTAAGATAGCCGTCTCGACTATGGTGTCCTTTCCACCATTGTTCTTTAGTGCATGACCATGTAACTGAGATCCCAATCTTAGGTCACACAAACTTGCACAGGATCTCATAACACTAGCATAAGTAGATTGGTTAGCCTCAAATCCCTCTCTTTGCATCTCCTTGAAAAATTTCAACCCATCAAAGAACTTGTTATTTTGAACACAACCTGCTATTACAGCACTCCACGAGACACAATTCTTCTCTGGAAGCTCATTGAAAAGCTCCACACACTCGCCAAGTTTCTTACATTTTGCATACATGTCCACTAGTGCACTACCTGCCATGACATTAGAATCCAATCCCACCTTAAAAACAACTGCATGTAACTGAACACCCAAGCTAAAATCCTCCAAACAGGAGCAGGCCTTCAAAACAATTGCAAAAGAAGTCCTATCAAAACTGAACCCCTCTTTTCCCATCCTCGCAAAAATCTCAATTGATCTTCTGTAATCACCATTTTGCACATACCCTGACATCAAAGAATTCCAAGAAATCACATCTCTCTCAGGCATTGAATCAAAGAATGAACGTGCCGTTTCCATATTTCCCTGTGATGAACTAGCAGAAATCATTGCATTCCAAGTTACCACATCCCTTTGGGACATGTTATCAAACACTTTATTAGCATAATCCAAACAAGAGCATTTTATGTACATTTGTAGCAAACAATTGGAAACAAATATTGTTGGTTCGAAGTTCGTAATAATCATCCGTGAATGAGCTTGTTTTCCAGGTTCTAAAGCTCGCTGACTCGTACAGTCCTGAAAAATATGGGAGAAAGTTTTTCTGAAGCTTGGAGGCGTGTTCGATGAAAATGTAGAAAGTGTAAAATGGAAAAATGTAAATCTGCGAAGAAGATTGATAAATAGAGGCTTTGGCGGCCGGAGAAGGAAGCCTCCGGTACGGAGCAGTAAAGGAGGCATCGGTAGTTCGAATCATGCTTAGCAGATTTCCGACCGTTACGTGTTCATTTCAGGTTGTTTCTTGTATCGGTTTTAAAATTGAACGATGAAGATGATATATATTGTCAAAATATAATTTGATGATATTTATATTCATTTTCCTCAAGGGAAGGAAAGAAGCTGAGGAAAGTTTTCTTTGTATTCTCACCAAACAGCGTGTCGGAAGAAATAAATAAATAATTAATAATTAGTGGAAAAAAGGAAAAAAAAAAAAAAAAAAAAAATTCTGTTGTCGTATTCTTTGGTACCAAACCGAACAGCTGTTCTCTATTCAATAGAGAGGGGAGACGAAGAAAACTTATCATCGAATTACCAAAAATCTTTATTTTAAAGATTCATATTGAATTGTGAGAGAGATTGAATTCTAAACCTATGGCGGAGGTTTCCAAATTTTACCGCTTTCTGGAACAAACCAGCATCACCGGCGTTGAGGGTTTTGAATTTGAGTCTTTTTCACCTCCCAATTCTTCCTTTCTTATAGACTCTATTAATATTACTAGCAACGATGATGGATTTCATTTCACTCCCATTCAGCGAACGGATTACTTATCTCAAGGATTCGAATCCCTTCATTCGGATTCCAATTTCTTTATTCACGGCCAAGGAGATGATGAAGAAGACCAATTGAATTTCGTTACGGATTTGTTCGAGTCTCAACGGGCACTATCAGATTCTCCTGAGCACTCGGATTTTGTATTGGGGAGGGACGAAGAGCCTGAATTTGGGTCGGAGTTAGGGTTAGAATCTTCTGAATTTGACAGGGTTGTTATTCCTTCCAGGGGTGGTCTTCGGATCGTGGATATGGATTCCGAGTCTGATTCTGATGCTGTGGAGGTCGATTCTGGAGTAGGTAGCATTCATAATTGTGATGGGTTGGATCCTAATTGTAATTCGGGACCACCTGATTTCTGGGATTGCTTGCAATTTCATACAAATAGATCGAGGCTGTCTTTTAATGATGAATTTGAGTGGGAAGAAGTGAACGAGAGAGAAAACCTAAGTTCAGTGATAGATCGAATTGAAGAAATTTCAGTTTCCTCCAGTGGTGAAAATTTACGTGTAGGTAGTGATGCCGAGGAAGAAGAAGAGGAGAACATCCAGAATTTGGAGTGGCAAGTCCTCTTGGCAGTAAATGATCTAGAATTAGAAAATGAATTCCAGAACAATGCACAATTTGGGGATTTCGTGCATGTTGATAATGCCATAAAGGGAAGTCCACCTGCTGCAAAATCTGTTATAGAAAATTTGCCTGTAGTTATTTTAACAACAGAGGATTTGAGGATCAATGATGTGATTTGTGCAGTTTGTAAGGATGATGTTTCTCTTGGGGAGGAGGTTACTAGGCTTCCATGCTGTCATCATTACCATGGAGATTGTATTGTTCCATGGCTAAGCATCCGTAACACATGTCCTGTCTGTCGTTATGAATTGCCCACAGATGATGCAAATTATGAGAAGAGCAAAAATGGGAGACCTGATGGCACTGGATTGGGGTTGGCCAGTGATTTGCAGGTTAGGTACAATTATCAACTTTTACCATGATTCTGTTTATACATAGATGGTGTCTTTGAACAGAATGTATTTTCTTGTGTTGTAGTGGTCAATTTCTGTGCTTGTATGTTAAAAAATAGGTTAGGGAGAAATCAAAATATCCAATGAATAAATTCTGTGCTGTTGCACTGTAGTAGGCTTATAGTACAAAATTCTGCCATGGTAGAGGAGAAATTTGAAAGGTTTTGGATCACAATAATGTTGTATCATCTAACTTTTCTTTATAGTTTATTTGATACTTTCAGTTTTGTATCATATTTTCTGACAGGACTTGCACACCCTCTCAATTTTTGTTTACAATGTCATGGTGCAGAGCCTCTGTTTTGGCCAATATAAACTTGGCTTTTAGTTGTGTGCTGCTAAGGACTTTTATGCTATGAGAAAACATCAAGTGAAATCTATGTCCTCTGAGAAGTTTCTAAGTTTTCCCATGTGTACATCTGCATGCAAACTAGTAAGTTTCAATTGTATATGGATGATTTTAAGTTTTATGTTCAATTCCATGTTAATAACCTTTGTATCGGAACCCTTGGGGCCTTTTTATCACTTGGCTGGCTCTTTTATGTGGTGCTCCTGTTATACTACTACATGCATTACAAATCTGTGTACTGATACATGATTGTAACTTAGGACCAAATGTCACATTTTTTTGTTGTATTTTTGTTACATATTTGAGTTGATATTTACACACTTGTCATGATTCGTTCCATTTATTTTCCTCAACATCGACGCCTCATGACTTCTTCTTTTTTTTTGATAAGTATCGACGCCTCATGACTAGTTGAGCTGTTCTTGCATCTTTAATTGTTCAATACAATTAATTGCATTATGTCGGTATGTGGGATTCGTATTATTTGCAGTTGTTAAAGATTCAAGTATATATGCTTTTGTTCCTCCCAAGTTTTCTGGTAATACTCTTGTGAACCATTCATTCATTAGTAGCTAGCCCCTGAAATTCTGATGAGAATAATATTTTGTCACATTTTGATTTTTTGAAGTGGTATCAGGGATGGGATGGTGAAAGTGGTTCTTTAACTAGTCAATCTATCATTGATCTAATTGGAGATACACTTTTTGGTATTATAAGGTAATGCATGGAAAAGTAATGGTCTAAGATCAACACAAATAAAGTATATCTCTTTTGTCATTGACATGCAACGTAAGAATGATAAATTTAGGGGAAAGGCCTTCCAGGTACAAATAATCAAATCCAATTAGCTACGTGTTTGTTGAGTCTTATCTGAATCTTCCTGTAATGGTCTAAAAAGGGGATAGCTTTTCTTTTTCTTTCTGAAAGGCCTTTTGAATTTGAATTCAACCATCTAGGAAAAATCTGCTTTTTATTCGTGGGGTACATGGTGTGGACGTGTATTATTGGGGGGAACGAACTATCATGCCAGTGACCCCTCCCTCCTCCTGCATCGACCCATGTAACCCAGGGACTAATATAATATACCATTATCATGTAAAAAATAGTCTTTTGTATGGGACTAAAATATGCAGTAAAGTTTTTCTCTTGTACCAAAAAGGGAAGAAAAATAGTGAGAAAAGAAGGGTGAACCATGGATTGTCAAAGTGGTCTTTGGTCTGTGGTAAATCAACAACCAACTTGGCCTTGCCAAAGGAGGTAATTGGCACTAATAAATAAAAGTGGAAAGAAAAAATGAAAAAAAAGAAAGAAAGAAAGCCTACAAACATGATTGACAGTTTTTAGATCAGATCAAGGCTGGGCTGCTGCTGTTAGTGCACTCAATTTAATTTAATCAAGTACAAAGAGGACACTTTAGTTCACTAGAAACCTCACTCCTGCAAGTGGCTCTCTGTTTCAACATATCCTCTACATGCATCTTTCTTTTGGAACAAACCCAGTGATATTTCTTTCAACAACATGGGGATTCTCATATTTTCCCATTTCAATGATTATGCAATTTGAAAAGCTTGATGATATATTTGTTTCACTTACAAGTTAATATCAAGAAAATATATACATATATATATATATATATATATATATATATATATATTATACACACGCACACAAAGAAAAAGGGGGGTGATGGTGGGAAAGGGAAAAAGAAAATAAAGAAAGAATTAAGAAACCTTTCGCCCCAATGCTCTGTATTTTCAGACATTGGAGGTGACTTTGTTTGTTCTCAACAAGATTCATGTCGAAGGAAGGATCTTCTTCCTTCGGGCCTGACTCCCATGATTATGATTATGGTGGCGATCACTTCATTGCAGACAAGATATGTAAAAAAGGCCCCTCCTACGAAGTATAGGAGAATAGCAGGGGGTGGCGCTTACAGGATTAACAAAATCAACAAAGAAGCACGCAAGATCAACAATTGTCCAATGGAATGGCTACATATCCCCCTCTATTTTGAACCTAGTTACCTCCGGAAACAATATCACCACCATTTATACTCAATTTGACTTTGTAGGCTACATCAGTTTTGTTTTTTGTGACACCAAGTTAAATGAACTTGTGTACCTTTCTTAATTTCATGTGTAAAAAATAACATCAGTCAAACTTTGCTAAAATATAAAGAACCTACATAAAATTAAAGAGAAAGAGGGCTCCCCTTGGATTACAGATTGAGTGTTAGAACAATCCCCACAGAATATATATAAAAAAAAAAAAAAAAAAAAAAAAAAAAAAAAACCACCATAACATTTTAGCCAATTTGCTTTAAAGTAACCAAAAACACCTTTATAATCCACATTAGTAGTTAGTGGATCAAAACTTTATTTATTAAAAAGTACGTAAGCAAGACGTGCAAGTTTAATACCAATTGCAACACCCAAACAACAGATGACTCTTCTCTATTTCTATCTATAATAAGTTGCACCAAAGGTAGCAATGTTATTTAAACACAAACACAAAACAAAACAAAAGTTTCGTGTTATTTACTACACCAAAAGATATTTGCTTTTGTTCTTTAAGTTTCCCATTAGTACAAAAAAAAACCCACCCAAGAAGCTTATCCAGTATCAACCAACCAATCAATTTCTGAAAGATTACATAATTAAGTATTAAGGAATCTAACAGACTGTCGCCACCACCAGTTTGTTTTAAGAAGAAAGAAAGAACCTAATTTTTATATAGGATGAAATTCTTGAATAGAGAACACTTCCAATGAGTTAGGACTATAGTTGGCTGGATCGTGTTAAACACATGATTGTTGAATGGAAATGAGGTGTGCGCTTCACTACTAGAATGAGAGGGGAAAACTAAATGTGCAGGTTACTTCAGTGGGGTGCAGGAATGGGTCACAATAATGTACCAGTGAAAGTAGCAAAAATTGAGGGCACCTGAAGAAAATGGCTAGAACTCAGTGTGAGAGAGCATTTCTTTCAGCAACTCTGCGTGTGTGAGTGAGTGAGTGTGTGTGTGTGTGTGGTTGGGGCCTATCCTCATCCCATGGTTGAGCTGACAGAGAGCCAATGGACAATAAAGATGGAGAAGAGGTGCACAAGGAAGACACGCACACCTGTTAAACTTAGCATGGGACCATGGCAGATATCTATCATGCACTAGTGTTTTTTGTTTTCTATTCTCTCATCTTTGCCTACCATATTTTCTCATAATTTGGATTGTTTGGTGTTCAAAGGGGCAGACCAGGGATGTGAAATGCACTAGGCTTTCTTTAGTCATGGCCTGAAACCTTTAGTTTTTAGCTTTCAAGGGCAAGGGCAGTCAGAATCCCTAATTTCTCCTCTTGCCAAAATAGTTTCTCCATCATTATCTTTGGAGAATCTATGAGGGAAGGAGTCCATGAGAATTGAATAACAGAAAATTGAAGGGTATAGTGGGTAAATACGATTAGATACGGGCATGATTAGTGAAAGAGAGATAAGATATGCTGACATGCATAAGGCTTCTTCAAGTGGGAAATATGTTTTTAATTATTTCTTTCACATCTGAAAATGGAGGGGATGCTTCCCTCAGCCCTTTCTTTTGTCTTTTTCACCTCTTTAGAATAATAATAAAAAAACAATCAGGAACTGCTGCAGAAAATAAAACATTTATTTTTTTACCAATTACTCTTACCGCTAATCCAAATCTTGACCTTCTCCTGGGATTGATGTCCAAACAGCATCATTTTCCAACTATAAAAGTATCACAGAGACTGCAAAAATCCCTGAAAAAACAGCATTCTGCAGCATTAACTCTCAGTTTGTAAATGCACAGAAAGACTGGAAATTCATAAACTAAAAAGGTCATAAGCATAGGGAGGGGGAAAAAAAAGAAAAAAAAAAAAGGGAAAGATTTCTCAGGGAATAATAAAATGGTGGTAAAGATAAAGATGAAGCCATTAGGATATGAATAATTCAGGCCACTTTTTCTTGCAACACTAAATTGTTGGGAAAAAACATCAGCAGCCTAAAAGTAAATCATGTACATTCACAGGTACAAACAATTGGCAAAAGGGCTTTTACTGATACAGCACCTAATAATTATTTCTTAAAGCAAGTGTAGAAGAGAGGGAAAGAAAAAAACTATAAAAGTTAGAACATGGGATAAACAATTTAAAGACAAGAATGAAGTAAGAGTCAATATACATTTTTATAGTTTTCTTGACCATTCAGTCCACTCAACCTGACCCCAACATTTAGTAGGGAGAAAGCATTTGCCTCCATAAGACTTTTTTTTTTTCTTTCTTCTGAATGCATACAAAACTCTTTTTATTAGTGGAAGACTGCATTTCAAAGTACATTCATATCTTTCTCCTCATCATCTTCCCACCAGCAATATAACAAAGTCCAACTGCATAATGTTGTGATTAACTCTTGAAAATCATCATAAAATTAGTTTAAAAAAATCTGCTAGTAAAGAAAAGAATACTGAATATCAGATCTCTAACAGGATCCACAATCAGTAGAAATTTTTCTAATAATGGCTAATCCTGATCAGAAAATGAAAACAGTTCACTGTGGCAACAAAACAATAAGCAATTATGCTCCCAGGATAACATCTAAAAGCATCCTCCTTTCCTCCTAACCTTTATCCAGCTGGCACACCTCATGAATTGCTAAGCTATTTTCTTCACGGTACTAATGATGTTTCTATTCAATATAATTCTGGACATACAGGTTTTGTAGAAATTTTTGTTTGATATATTACTTCATTGTACTCTAGTTGAGTGAATAACTGATCTTTTCTTCTGCAAAGCAATCTCAAAGCAAAAGAAGTTTTGCACGTATATCATTCGTAGCAACTTTCAGAATCATCTGATATGACAGCATATCACACTTATTGAACTGTAATTTGACCAACTTACCCAGAAAAACTGTTAATGTAAATCTTTTCCAGGAACTGTGTGGAGCATCCAATGACTAGTCCTTGTTACTACTTTTATTTCCCTTTTTTTTTTTTTTTTTTTTTTTATGCATTATGAAGATTAAGACACCCCTTTCTGCTATATGCCAGTCTTGATTGGCATCCAAAAGTGCCATGAGAAGAGGTCTGTTATTTGGGATAATGAAATATGGAACAGTGAAGAATAAATAATTTACTTTGTGCTGGGCACATAAAAGTGACCTTTTTCCCTCCTCTATTTATTGGGACCAAAATCCTCCCACAACCTCCATTCTCCAATTCCTTCACATCACAGGATTAGGAAATAATCATGGTAGAGCAGTAAACATATTAAATTAAGTTTTGAGTTGTAAAATCACTGACACCTATGTTCATCTTTTAGCACCAAAACACTATTAATTTATTTCTTCCAAAAACATCCTGCATTTCCAATAATGATACTCCCCATGATAATCTGTGTATGTGATGTAAGTGTTTTGATGGCACCACTTATCCACAAGAGCTACTATATTGCCCATTTTCAATTGGATATGCCTATCTTATGTTTCATTGCAAACAATAAGTAGCATATGAATGACCATAAGAAACATCAAACAAAAACCTGTATGTAAACTAGAAAGTGTCTTGCATGAATATACACATAAGCCTAAAAAAGTATGCACATGCTCAGCATCAAATTCCAATTGTCTCATCTTTAAGGAACTTTACTGTTACTCCAATTTGCTAAAATGGGTCCCTGAAGCTTTTCCCATCCTATAAAATCCCCTCCTCTCCATAAGTTTCCATTCGTCTTCCCAAACTATAATTGTGAGATCAGATCCACAAAAAAAAAAAAAAAAAAAAAAAAAAAAAAAAAAAAAAATTCCTCTTGAGTATCTCAAGCAACTTCTGAAACCATGCAACCTGGTGAGGCAACAGAACTTTACTATTTACTTCCTTCAAGTCCAACTCAACATCCAGCCCATTTTGGCTTGAACAACAACAACATGTCTGCATTTCACTTCAGCAGACTTTCAAACCCTTTGTACCACTTTCAAATCACTCCTCAGGCTCAAGATTTCAACCTTCAAACAAGTTTTAGCAGTAACTCAACCTCAGATGAAGCAGATGAACAACAACTAAGTCTGATAAATGAGAGAAAGCAGAGAAGAATGATATCCAATAGAGAGTCGGCACGTCGATCACGCATGCGCAAGCAAAAGCATCTTGATGAGCTCTGGTCTCAGGTTGTTTGGCTGCGCAATGAGAATCAACAACTCATGGATAAATTGAACCATGTTTCAGAGAGTCATGATCGAGTTCTTCAAGAAAACGCCCAGCTAAAGGAAGAAGCTTCGGGACTTCGTCAGATGCTTAGTGACATGCAGCTCAACAGTCCCTACCATGACTTCAGAGACCTTGATGATGATGCCTGCAACCACTTATCTTGTGACTAACAAATATATCAGTCTTCTACAAGTTTCAGAAATTTGTTGCGTTAATGTGGAGGCCAATATTTCGTTTCTCCCTATATTCCGTTTGTTCTTCACTGCTATCCTAGTTAATAAACCTCCCCCACTTCATGTTAAGCCGTTATTACATTGAAGAGTTGTACTTCTAGAAGGCTTTTTATCATAGGAGTATCATCTTACCTTCGATTATGGCATAGTACACTTATGTACTAGTAGTGCATAGATTTCAATATTACCCTATCTATTAATTTTGGTGTCCCACTATGACTGCATGACTGCACATAAAAACATTCATAGATAAAAGAAAGTAAAAGGTTGATGAAACAAGCATTCACCTGTTTTAAGCACAAGAGCAGATTAGTGCATACAATGTTGATATGAAATTCACCTACAAAACGGATGTGGTGCCAAAATGTCAACAAGATGTAAAAGAAATCAATGCAAAAGTAGTTGAAGTTCTTGAAGCACTTGGAGAACAGAAGGATAACAAACTAAACGAGTAAGCTAGAAGCAAAAAGTCAGTATGGAAGATGCCCTGCATTTTTACTCTTGTGAACTGTTCAAATGTTAAACCGACCAGTTTCTTCAGTTAGGTAAAAGTCATATAAAAAGTGTATTGGATTTTCTGGGATAGCAATCAACTCCGCCTCACTCTCTTCTTCCTAAAATTGGTAAATAGAAGAACAGGAATTCCAGAGGTCTGACTAGATGTTCAACCCAGAAAGGCCCACAAAGAAGTCTCATGTTCTTATCAGAGACCAAACAAAAGCAATATTGGGATAGACATATTCATTTGTAACAATACTTCTCTATAAAGTCTAACAATCCCACAATGTTAGGGGTTTGCCCCCACACGTAGCCTTTGAGTAAAATATTGAATTATCACATAAAAAAATAAATAAATAATTGTACCAATCACCTTCAAAAGCCGAGAATGACTGCCTCAGACCAAGCTGTAACTTAATTAATAGATCATATTCTTCCTGAAATACGAATCAAACCCTCAACTCAAAAATGCAAGCATAAGTAAAAATTTTACCCACGATTGATTTTTTGATATCTACGAACATTTTTTACTGGAGTAGCATTAGCAAATTACACACAAATCCTCTCATCCATAAAAAGGTCAAAAGGAAACTACAATTTCATCCTCTCAAACAAAAAAAAAAAAAACGATAACAGATTATAAAATAAAACCGTCCTAGAAAACAGCAGAGAAAAGTAAGTTTCGAAGATACCATTAAACCTAATTGCAGGACCAAAAAGGTTAGGTCAAAAACATATTCACCATTGTCATATGTGGGATTTCACCTTGGTGGTTTCTGGAGAGTTACAGTTTGTCCAGCCATTTGAAGTTATTTTCAGCGGGAAATAGAGAAAAAAATATCCTCCGAATCCCCATTCCTGTGACCTTTGTCAAAATGAGAAATTTCCCCGGTTTCAAAAATAAATATTGTTACCCATATTTTGGGGCATTAAAATGCAATTAATGCAAGAAATTTATCATCAATGCGTTCTCTATCCACAATGCTTATGCTGTCATTCAATTCTCATGGTTCAACTGTCTAACTAACCAGAATTATCGAGATTAAATTTTGTGAATAAAAAAAAAAAAAAATCAAATATTTTTAAATTCATTTTTTTTAATATTCCAACATATTTACATAAAAAGTTTAATTTAATTTTTTTTTTAAAAAAAAATTAGAAGTATCTTTGTCTTTATTATTAAAATATAATTGATATGTTTAAATTTTAAAATGATTTTTAAAAAATTATTCAGACAAAATTTCTTTTGAATAATTAATTTTAATTTAATACTTATCAAAAATAAAAAAAAAAATTAATTTAATACCACTTGAGTCCCATAAGTGAAATGATGAAAAGAAATTGAAATAAGGATTGTTGATAGCCATTACATTAGTAAGCAGCAGCTGTATATTACTAATTTCATTTTATCTTTAATTACCAAAAAAAAAATTCATTTTATTTTTTTTATGTGGTATCTCAGGCCCTTCCGGCTTAGACTAATCTACTCATGAAGGCCCAACAGTGCAGGTATATACCCGTACTTGCGAATATATCTCGAACTATGGAACCTCGGGTGAAGTTTAAACCCTTAACCTCTTGACAATCCAGGAGGTAAGAGAGAAACTCCTAGACCAATAATGGTCGGGAGAGGAACTTCAAATTTATTTTATCTTTGATGTGGCCACCTTTCCAATTCCACGAATCCGAGTTCCTAAAAAAAAAAAAAAAGAGCAAAATAAAGATGGCTTTCCGAAAAACTCATATGATGCTTAAGTCGAAAATAGTCGATAAAAGGTAGAGAAAGAAAGAGAGCTAGAGTTTTGGAAAGAAAGTTCTATTTACTTGTATTGAAGACCTTTTTTTCTATTTATAGATGTTTTGGTACAAGAATATAGTATTTTTTATATTCATAAAATAAATATTTTTGAAATATCTTAATTTATTTTGAGATGTCAAAAGATGTATAAGAATTTTTTTAAACATAAAAAATGGAAAGAGGTATATCTACCAATCTTCATCAAAGAGACTTTCTTTTTATATATATATATATATATATATATATATTTTAAATGAATTTTAATTATTAATTATCTTTTAAACAAATATACTTACATATTTATTTTTATTTGTAGATCTCTTATAAAAAGTCTAAATTTTAAAATTTGTATATAAATAGGAATTTGATGAAAGAAACTTTATTAACACTGAAAGAATAATTTATTAAGAAGCTAATCTCCACTCTATGTTCTTTTCAAAGAATAATTTACAATTACTTTCTTAAAGTTTGTTCTTTTCCTTTTCAATTTCTAGCATGATCCATCTCCTCAAAATGACAAATAAGGAAAAAGAGAGTCAAAAGTAGTTTCCCACAATTTTTATTTTCTTCCTTTAAACCATTTAATATTTAAAATTACTATTTTAATTATTTTAAATTTGATTTAAATTATATTTATAAAATCTAACCGTCGTTCGAGAAAATATCTCATCCTAAATTCTTTTATAGTATGCAAAAAAATAATAATCTAATTGTTTTGACGTGTGTATCACCTGACTTGTCCACTGAGTTAGTCAATAAAAATATCGGATCACCAACTTTTTTATAATACGGAACTCATGACCTTATACGACATTTTATAAATTTTATAAATAATACATTTCCTATTTTTAAAAGAAATAATACAAATAAATACGAAATTATAAATAGGTAAAAAAGTAAAAATAAAGTGTATATAAAAAATATTTTTCGCCCCATCCATAAAGAAAAATTAAAATTTATTTCTCTATTTTCTCATTGCAAAAGATAATTTGGTTGGCATTCATCCAAAAACCTACGAAGAATCAGATCACCAAATAATGATATTCAATTAAAAAAAAAAATAATAATAATAATAAAATAAAAGATCCATCGAAATGATGATTATGCAGCGAGCTGACTTAATGGAATTAAGAATTTCAAGAAAACCACCGACGCAGAACGGACCACTTCCGAAATCCCTCATCCTTCCTCCTTTCCACACACACAGTTCAATCTTGCTGATATTAATTTCATAGATCCCACTTTTCAGCTCTCTGATTTTTTTGTTCTTCTTATTTTCTTTATTTTTTATCATCTCGTAAATTTCCCAGTTCAGAGACAGTGTCTCCAGTGTACATTTTAATTCAACGGGAAGGGGGGTTCATTTTGCTGTAAATTTTTCTTGAAATTTCAGTTTTTCCGTTGTGGATCACTAATTTTTGCAGGTACGGATTTGAAGGAAAAAATATTAAAGGGTTCAGTTAGATAGATCCAAATGGCGGTTGCGGTCCGGAGTGGCCGAGGCAGCAGCGTCGGAGGAGGAGGAGGATCTGGTATCGGATCCACCCTTCGCAACTTCTTCTCTTACCGGATCTTCGTATCCGCCATGTTCACCTTGCTTTTCCTAGCTACTTTCTCTGTCCTCTTATCCTCTCGTTCTTTCTACCAGGATGATTCAGTAAGTCTCACTTCCCGATTTCCTTTTTTTTATTTTTTTATTTTTTTATTTTTTTCCTTTTTTGGGTTAATGATTTTCTGAAGGAGGAAAATTTTATTTGGAATTGATTTTAGCTCTTGCTTGTCTGCCTTGTAGTTTTGATGACTGAGTTTAGTGATTTTAGTCGAATAAAGAAATAAATAAATATGGTATTAATCGAAACATTTTCAGGTGATCCGAACAACTGGACATGCCTACATGCCTAGAACATTTCTAGCATTAAATTCCGACCCCTTGAAGACTAGGTTAGATTTAGTGTACAAGCAAGCAACGGATCATATTGCCCTTGTAAATGCTTACGCTGCTTATGCAAGGAAGCTCAAGCTTGAGATCTCTAGACAGCTTAATATGTTTGATGATTTGGCCAAAAACATTTCTGATCTTCAAATCAAAGAGAATTATAGAACTGCTCTGTTTGATACTGATGGGCCTGTAGATGAAGACGTTTTGAGGCAGTTTGAGAAAGAGGTTAAGGATAAGATTAAGATAGCTAGGTCTATGATTTCTGAAGCAAAAGAGTCATATGATAATCAGTTAAAGATTCAGAAATTGAAAGACACTATTTTTGCAGTGAATGAGTTGCTTGTTAAGGCTAAGAAGAATAGTGCTATGGGGAGCTCAATTTCTTCCAGGTCGACTCCAAAGAGTTTGCATTGTCTTGCAATGCGGCTTATGGAGGAGAGAATTGCGCATCCAGATAATTACACTGATGAGGATCCAAAGCCTGAGTTCGAGGACCCAACTTTGTATCATTATGCAATATTTTCGGACAATGTGATTGCGGTGTCTGTTGTGGTCAATTCAGCTGTTAGGAATGCACTGGAGCCATGGAAACATGTCTTCCACATTGTAACCGATAGGATGAATGTGGCTGCCATGAAGGTTTGGTTTAAAATGAGGCCAATTGAAAATGGAGCATACATGGAGATTAAATCATTGGATGATTACCCATTCTTGAACCCATCGTATGTTCCAGTGCTTAGGCAATTAAGATCTGCAAATACCCAGAACAGGGGAGAGAACACAACCAAAGATACAAGTAATAAAAAATCTACAAGCCCCAAGTATGTGTCCATGTTGAGTCACCTCAGGTTTTACTTGCCAGAGATGTACCCAAAACTGCACAAGATCTTATTCCTGGAGGATGATGTTGTCGTACAGAAGGATTTGACAGGTTTGTGGAGAATTGATATGGATGGGAAAGTGAATGGAGCAGTTGAGACATGCTTTGGTTCGTTTCACCGGTATTCTCAGTATTTGAACTTCTCACAGACTGTAATACGGGAGAAGTTTAGTCCAAAGGCTTGTGCCTGGGCATTTGGAATGAACATGTTTGATCTTGATGCTTGGAGGAATGAGAAGTCCACAGAGCAGTATCATTACTGGATGAATTTGGTTAGTTTCTGTTGCTCATTCCTCAAGTTACTGTTATTTCTATATATGTGTCTTTCCTTGGTGTTTCATTTTGGTTAACAGTTTCTTATTTAATATTCTTGGTGTTTTATTATCATTATCAGAATGACGATGGAACTTTATGGAAATCGGGAACACTTCCACCAGGGTTGATAACCTTCTACTCAACAACCAAGTCCTTGGATAAACTTTGGCATGTACTTGGCCTTGGTCATAATCCAAGTGTTAGCATGGATGAGATCAGCAATGCTGCTGTCATCCATTTCAATGGCAACATGAAACCTTGGCTGGACATTGCCATGAACCAATATAAGAACCTATGGACAAAATATGTTGATTCTGAGATGATATTTGTCCAAATGTGCAATTTTGGCATGTAGAAGCCACAGAGGTAACAGAGATGAGCTTTCAGTATTTACTACTTTTTTATCACATGTAGTACCCATTTTTCCCTTTCCCCTCTATGTAGCCTTAAGAGCAAAGCTCTGGGATTGTATTTTTTCCACAATATATCCCTTCTCCCTTCTTACTGTTTTCTATTAGTTGTTGTACTAGCTTTGAAACCAAAACTTTAAAACACATTTGTTAAGAGTACTACTACACACAATGATGTTCTGTACTCTTATCATAAGACAATGATAATAGTAAAGTGGGAAAAAGATAACATCATCTTCATCTTCGTTTTTGTTGCCAAGAAACTAAAAGAATTCATTCTGTTACACAACTTATAAACTGTATGTTATTTTGATCCAACTTCTTTTAGGTTTATCTATAATGCCTTTTCAAGTTTTACTCAAACAAGGTTGGTTGTTGAGGCTTCTTGGACCATTTCTGGTAGAAATCTGTGGAAATTTGTTGCTCCCGGACTCCATTTTATTGCATTCTGGTATCTGGGGTGAGCTTCTATCAGTGAGTAATATACTGTTTTTTTAACATGGTAAATCTTGAATTATCCACCTGAAAAATTACTACTGCTATGAGTTTCTAGTTTTCTTGAAGCACCTGTAAACACATTTCTTGTACTCTTTGAGCTTCTTTAATATACCCTAGCTACTAGCAGTATGAATTGATTGTTAGTGTTTGACTAAATAGATGGTTTAGAATTAAAACTGCGGCCAGCTCTTGTCTACTGATTTGATGATGATGCTGTTAAAGTTAGAATTATGTCAATATCTGCTGCACATGGAACCACTTATTTTATTTGGGTCAACATCTATTTCCCTTTCCCATAATTAGATGTCTTGAAACTAATCTTTATTGCTTGCTAGTATTGTAAGTACTCTATTGATTCTTTACATTTTCCTTTTTTCCTTCCTTTCTTGTCGTGCATTCCTTAATTATTATTATCATTATTAGTAGTAGTAGTAGTATTTAAGCTGTATAATTATAAGTGATTATTATTTTTGGAATTAAATTTAGGATGATTCTGAAATGGGAATGAATGGGTCAGGAAATTAGATTTTAAAATAGTAACGTGATTTTGTTGCATCTTTTGAAAATTAATAGTCAAAATGGATTAGGTGTACCATATGACGATTTAAATTAGTTGTTCACAGCTAATGACAGAGAAATATATATAAGTTATATTTCTTAGACCAATTTTTTTTTTTTTTTTTTAATAAAAAATTTGGATCGGAGCTTCCTCTCGTAAGAGACCAACCCGGCTTGAACGGGGATTAATCTAAATGTAGATTTAGCTTAAAGGTATCATCTCATAGTTTGAGACTCATCTAGGACATCTTGTGCTTAAGCAAAAAAAAAAAAATATAAGTTATATTTCTTAGACCAATTTATTTTTATTTTTAATAAAAAAGTATATCAGAACATTTATAAAAATTATTTTAAAAATTATTTTTTCTCTTTACTTGATTTTTTGAGGATATTCTTATACCTAGGATATTTTGTTGTCGATATTATTAGAAATGGTATGTTGTCAAAATATTAAAATTTGATTGAACAGGTTGTTTACCCATTTTTAATGTTTCAAATTGAATGGAACAAAACATAGATATCAGAATTATCCGGTTAAATTGATCGGTTCCAATCTGGTTGTCAAAATTAGACAGTTGTTTAAATTGAAGTTCTTAACTTCAGCATTATTATTCATTTTTTATCATGAATATATTTGTAATTTGTTATAATAATATTATTCCATTAAAAATATATATGTATCTACTATTACAAAATTTTATTAGATTATTTTAACTTTACATTATAACCATTAATCAAACTTAAGTAGCTCTTAATCTATCAGAATTATGGCTGTAAAAGCTCCAATCTTGTTAACTCGATAAATTTGGTTACTATTATTATGTGATATCTAATGGAATACTGCTAAGAAGACTTTCGACACATCAGGTTGGGCTGCCACCTAGTCTAACTCCACATTAGTATGATATTGTCCGCTTTGGACCTAAGCCCTCACGAGTTTTGTTTTTGAGACTTTTCCAAAAAAGCCTCATACTAATGGAGTAGGTGGAACACTTTATATTCTAAGCAACTATTATCTAATCTTCCAATGTGGGATTTGGGTTGACACCACAACCCCAACATTAAGCTTCCAACTCACATTTGCATCAGATGAAGAAAGGCGTAAAATTTCTTGTGTTTACAATTACATGAAGCACTGACTTTCTCTCGACAGAAACGTACGAGAATCATTCGGAAATATCTTTTTTTTTTTTTTTTTAATAAATCATTCGGAAATATCTAATGATTTACTAATACTGTGAATTAATCTGTGGTAGATATTATTATAGTTATTATCTTTTATAAATATATAGATATTTTAATATCTTTTTATTTTAGATATTCCAAGATTTTCGGAATATCATACGAATTCTATTTTTGATTTCATAAGTTTCCTAATCATTTAAGAATTCTTGTCAGAATAGAAAAGTTCCATTATAAATATATAATTATTCAACAATAACAGGTAAGTGAAATTCTTCTCTAAAAATTTAGTCTTTTCAGTTTTTCCTCTCTTTTTGTTTCTGATTTAAGCGAGCTTTACTGAGAGCAATCTCGTTTTAGCTTTGTTTTTTGACAGAAACGAAGATCTTGAGGATTTAGACTAAAGCGATTGGAGATTAGAGGCCACATCAATCTAAAGAACACTAGATAATAATGTGGTGTTCCTGATCCTGATCTTCAACGTACGGTACTGGCTGTCTTTTGGTGTCAACAATCTAATAATAATCCAATATTCAGCCTATCTATCTACCTACTGCGTACTGAGACACATCAAGAATATCACTTAAATTAGTTACTGTTATAGTAGACTTCTGAATAGTGATAATAATGACCTTTAATAAACTCAGGTTGATTTTCAAATTTTCAGATAATGTTCTGGCCCGGTTGTTCTTTCTGGCGCGGGACCATGCATGAATGAATGAATGTGTTTTTTAATAGAACCTACGTACGTATATACGTGGGGGAACCTTCGTTTTGTCTCACTTTTAATTGGACAATATATATATTTGTTTACGAAATCAGTCGAAACCAATAAAAGAGTTGTTCCGACTTAAGTGACAATTGAAAGTTTAAATTTCGATTTATGTATAAAACCTTTTTAAAATTTGAGGCGCAAATTTTTTCATGCAAAGGAACCAACCTAGCTTAAAGATTAGTAACATATTGAGGTATCTATAGTAATGTCTTTTGAAAAATAAAATAATAAATATAAATGGGTAGCTAGGAGGATATCTACCGTAGAAGGTAAAGGGCAGGGAAAGCATCAGAAAGAAAGAAAAATGACCCTTGGAGGAATTGAAAAAATAACATTGCTGTTTTGGTATAACTATAATATATAGACGATGGTTAGTTACTTGGAGGAAGATTCTAAGTTTATGCCATTGCCATGGCAGATTCTTGTTTTGAACCAAACTCTCAGTATTTGTTTAAAGAAAAGTAATATATATATATATATATATATACTCATTCTTGCCTAATAATATCTTAGCTAAGATATTTGAGCACTGCACTTTTCTTTTTCTTTTTATTTTCTTTTTTTTCAATATAAAAACAGAAATGGCATTATAATCGGTCCTCGAGGATTGCTTTTTCCCATAGCAGTTAAAAAAAAAAAAAAAAAAGTCGTTGACTCTCCATTTTGTTGAAGAACCTGCACCACCAGTTTTTTTTTTTTTTTTTTTCTACATTAAATAATTAATTACGCGGGGAGTTGTATTAATTAATTCTTACAACGACAACAAATGCACAAGATTCCTGTATCTTTTAATGAAAATTTTATATAATTTTGTTAAACCTTTTACGGTGGAAAATAATTGCATGCGAACCACAGGAAGTGCAGAGGAGGAGGAGGAGGAGGGAGGAAAGGTTTTGTGGATCGACGGTAATGGAAAGCTAATGCCACAAGGAATATGCCGAAGAATATGTGTGTGTGTGTGAGAGAGAGCGGATAGTGTACGTAACAGAGAAGAATTGAATGCACAGAGCAAATTAAGTTTCTGTCTCCATTACTAACAGTAGTTGTATAGTAAAGCGATTAGTTTATCACAATGAGAAAAATAATGTTTTACGAGGTCGAGTTTCGATATTCATTAGAAATATTATATTGTATATTATGTAAGAGTTATGATATGATAAAACTTTATTTTCGAGTTAAATTCTACAATTACGAATATAAAAAAATTAATCAAAATTGTTATACCTAACACTAGCAGCAGAAAAACAAACCCTCCCTCTTCCCCATTTCCAAAAAAAAAGGAAATCCATACTATTCCTTTCGCTTTATTTATTTATTTCTTTCTGCTGAGTCATTATTGTCATCATTATTATTTACTATATATCGCTTTTTTGCATACCCAAGCCGCCGCGTCCCACCTAGATTATATAACCTTATTTTCTCATTTGTCAAACCACCTTTAAATGCTTTCCGCACCATTTCATTTTTTTTTTTTTTTTTTAACTTTCTTGACTAGCTAATTAATGTTCACAAACACATTTATTAAAAAAATAATATTATTAATATAAAAGAAAATTTACATATTTTAATAAAATATAAAAATTATTATATCTTTTAGTTAATTTTTTAACATGAGAAAAAAAAAATTGTAGACATATTGAAAAAAAATATCAATTAAAAAAAAAAAAAACCCGAAACCGCTCATAGATTACTGATGAAGCTGTCGAGAAGGGACACATAATGAACAAACACCTTTTATTTCTCCCTTTGACTCGCTCAAAACCATTATTTGCAGCGGCGTTTCGCTGCGTCTAGACTCCTCTATTTCATGAAAAGCGTGATTCTGTTTTCTTTCTTCGTACTATTACACTTATTAATAACCCCTTCTTTTTTCTTTTTTTTTTTGGAGAAAGAAATAGTACTAGTACTATACACTTTATATCCTTTGATAAAGTGAAATTGCGTTGAATTATTTATTTATTTATTTTTTCTTCTTCTTCAGAGATTCATAAAGCTAGTTCGTACGATCACTACTGGCAGGAGGAATTAATTCACCTAGAAATTTTACTGGTGGAAGGTTGTAAATGGGAGAGAAACAGAGAGTTAATTAATACACTAGCTGGAAAAATAACCTTCATCAAGTAATTTTCAAGTTATACTGAAATCGATTTTGAGCCCATACTGTAAAATGATTGGCCGGTGAATTGTATACCCTAAAGCTAAAACATCAAAATTAACTGCAAATTTTTTTTTTCAATTCCTAATTTGTGCCTTTGGATTTGGATTCAGAAGTAGTAAATGAAATTCAAAACAGGATTTTAAGGAACAATATAAATTCTCATCAATTTTTTTACATTTCCGCCACAAAATTGCTTTAAAAAAAAGGACTAACAAAAAATAATAATAATAATACAATTGGGGATGAAAGTAGTTTTTGTCTTCCAGAAGAAGAAAGTGTGTATTGCCTGCTTGCCGGCGGACGGTTTTTTGATCACGCGATTACCATCGGAGGAGATGATTGTCGGACGTGATGAGGTAGATCTGAAATAGGAATAGCCAAATGTGTTGGATTATCATCTCCGGCCATAATAACCAGAATCTGCGGCACACTGTTATTACTCGAGTCGTCATCAATACCAACTTTAATCGACTTCTCTTCCATAGCGGCAGCGGCGGCGGCAGGGGACGCAGATGAAGAAGCACGGGAAGATTGTTTATGGATGGAACAAGCCAACATAACCAATGCTACCGTAATTAGAGCTACCATGATGCCTAAGCTACCAAATAGATATGGAAGTGGAGAATTCCATTGCCAAAATGCATGGTAACCGTTACCGTTACCAGTGGTAGTGGTGGTGGTGGTGTTGTTGCTGGTTACCATCCCTACCTTTCTCTCCTTTCTTTTATCTCTTCACTTCTCTCTTTCTTTTTCAAAACTCTCTCTAAATCTTAAGAACACTACAGAATTCCAATTTATAGAGAAAAAGCTTATGAATACTCAATGTTTTATGTATGTATATATATATACATATATACAAGTACAATTTTCTAAAAGTATGGAGTTTCTAAATAATTTGTAAAAATTTCAAATTTTTTTTTAAAAATAAAGGTAATATTTTATTTTATAATCGGAACAGAACCAGGCTTGATTTTTTTTTTCCCCCTTAATTTAGGCGAAAGATTATTACTAAAATGATTCAAACAATTCAAAATCGATTAATACATAAATTGAAATGAGTAGTTAGCATATTTGGATTCATGATTTGAATGCCACGTGTACTTTGTTTTCGGATGTTTTCTTGCTTGCCAAGTCATTTCCCCCCGCCCCCGCTTTTTTTTTTTTTTTTTTTTTTCTCCGAAAATGAAAAGAGACCATTTGTTAATGATGAGTTGTCAGATAATATATTGGTTTTACACACGGAATTGCCAAATGATGTTAGTATTACGTTAGAAAAATATTACTTTTTTAAAAAAATGATTTGTCTCAATATAAAAATAAAAATAATTGAGTAAAGAGTATTTTTATTTTTATTTTTTTTTAAAATCGAAATATTCTAATTTCTAACGTGTTTTCTACTTATGAACTAAAAAGTTAGATAATTAATATTTAGTGTCTATGTTCATTAATCATTTTGAGTTTAATTAATTTCGAATCGAGTAGCATCAGACTTTTACTAGGGAACTTTCTCTATATTTATTCTTTTCAAGAGACAAACTTAAAATTTGAGACTTTACGTAAAAGGAATTTGATCAAACGCGGATACGTCAGGTATGCATAAATATAAGTTAGTGGTTGGTATGAAAACACAAACATTTTTTTTTAAAAAAAAAAAAAAAGGTTACTGTGGGCATTTTGTCTGTGCTGTTTCTTGGGTGCGCGCCCACCAGAACAGAAACAAGACGAAAGGGGACAGGTGGGTAGGGGAAAAGCAAAAGAAATTACTTGGTACTTCTTTCATGTTCTAATTTTTTTTTTTATTTAATAGTTTTAAATAATTATATATAAATATAAATTCGATTCAATAATTTCACATAACTTAATATATAATATATATATATATATAATAATTCGGACAAGTTAGAAACTAGAAAAAATGATTACTAGAGTCACATATGTCTCCCACTATAGAATTATACATGGTAACACCACTTCAAGATGGCCATAATTCTTCTAAGAAGAATTCTTTTTTTTTTTTTTTAGACTGAATTGACCACGCCACCCCCTACCCTCATCCCCAGATATACCTTTGTGGTATCGAACCAAGTAGAAAGAAATTAGGAAAATGAGTTTACATTAGTGTGAGTTTGAACAATTTTAGGATGTTAAAAATGCACCACACCTAGAAAATAATCAATATATATATATATATATATATACATATAATGAAGATATATATTCACAACCAACAATAGTGATTTAATAACCAGAGGCATGTGGTGGAGCGGTAGAGGCTCCCCTCCCTTAACTAATGATTCGGGTTTTAAATTTTGGCTTAGGTATGAAAAAATGTTAAATCTCTGACCAACCTGTCTCACCCAATGAAGTGCTTACAAATTAGCTCACTGGATTAGTAACATGTTCAAATTCTTAATGTCATAGTTAAATGACGAGATAAACAACTAACATGTGTGTTTCTCGGTGGTTAAAATAAAATTAATTTAATTGATAATAATCTCATCTATAATCATAAGTGAGAGTGATAACAACTAAACTATACCTTATTGACAACCGCAAATTATTATTTGGGTGAAATTTTAAAATATATATTGTGAAAAACCACGAACTTGAAATGAAAAAGAAAGTTGGAGTTAATTTTCCACTAGAGTCCACGAATAATTCAAGAAGCTGTTTCATTCTTCCACCTAACGTTGCCCTAAAATTGACGGGAGACCTGAGTCAATTTACTATCAACGTCCACCTTTTATAGAAAGATAATTTAAACCAAACAAAAGCATAATCATTATAATTATTATTACTTTTTTATATTAATTGAAAAGAAAAATATTGAAATTAAATTATAAAAGAAAAAAAGGAAAAACGACGATGAATTTCCGCTTCCCTTTAAGACTTAGACAATTAATAAATAAATAAAGACATTTTCACTTACTACTGTTATTTCTTTTGTCCGCTTTAAACAACCAACCCACCATAGATAACAAATATTACACTCCCGAGACGCCACGGCCACTATCTAAATCCATTTGCATTTTTAAAAATAAAATAAAATTCTATAATATTTTTTTTTCTCCAATATTTTAAACGTGTGTTATATATAATAGAGTAGTTTACAAATAATTATATATATATATATATATATATATATATATATATATATATATATATATATATTTAATTATATTTTTCTTCTTATGCTCCGCTGCGTCCGGCTCCTAATATGTGGATCTTCCGGTATTTTTCCCGATTTAATTATCAAAAGAAAAACCAGTTAAAATCTCCCAGAGGGATCCCCTTCAGGGAGTCCCACATCGGGACTTGTTAAGAAAGATATTTTGTAATATTATCCACAAGATTTTATCTTAAGTAATATCCAAGTGTTAAGGATATTTTTGTAATTTCCTTTATCTATAAATACCCAAAATGTATTTCCGAGAGAAAATGAAATACATAGAAAAGTTTTATTCATTTTCAGTTCTCTCTCTTCCTCTCAATTGGTATTCTTGTTGATGCAAGATCTATTTTGTTTCTTTACAAGTTCCTTTTGTTTTGTGAGAGAGATGGATCTCTTTTGTTGTAAGAGAAGATTATTTTTTCTACATGGTATCGAGCTACTGGAAGGATTATCGTGATTCTGTTCTTGTGCAAAAGCAGCCATTCTCATTCCTCTCCCAAAACCAAAATTAGCAGGATAGCCATGGAGTTTGTAGCACTTATCAATACTATGTCCCTTCTTCTTACAATACCCTGATTCCAAATTCTTTGTATTCATTCTATTGTCACTATATTTCTGAAAAACACCTCCGCCCGTATTTGTCTTAAAAGCACCTCTGCCCATATTGGTTGTGGCGGTGAAGGATGTTTGTTCATTGTTGAAGACGACATTAGGACTAACTTCCCTTTGTTTTTCTTCTTGAATCAGCAATGCATACACTTGTGATAACGTTGGAAGAGGTTTCATCATCAATATGTTGCCTCTAATGTTGATAAAACTCTCATTCAAACCCACCAGAAATTGTATTAATTTCTGATCTTCTTGGAACTTTGCAATATGTGATCTTGCTCCACAAGAACATGCAGGAACAATCCACAAACTTAGTAATTCATCCCAAACCTTTTTGATTCCGGTGTAATAAAGTAGCTATACTACTGATGCCTTGAGAAATTGACATCAACTCCTTTTGCAATTGAAAAAGTTGAGTTCCACTACTCGTTCAAACCTGTTCTCTAACTCAATCCATAATTCTCTTGCACTATGACAATACAATAGGCTATCCCCAATATCCTTTTAATTGAATTTAGTAACCACGACATCACCATGTCATTAGCCGCTCCCATTCTCTCGTAATTTCTATCTTGCGGGGCATGGTTTTTTTAACAAAACCATCTATTAGCCCTAATTTATTCCTTGCAGATAGGGCTATTTTTACGACCTTTTCCAAGATTGAAAACAATTACCATCAAACACCTTATTAACTAGTACTTGATTGGGATTATCTGAAGGATGTAAGTACAGAGGGCTTCCAATATCAATTTGATTCATATTGAAGAAATAAAAAAATGTAAAAAAAAAGAAGCAAAATAGAAGTGTAGAAGGACGAAGAGATTAAAACAGAAGATTTTTTTTTTTTTTTTTTTTTTTTTTTTTTTTTTTTTTTTTTTTTTTTTTTTTTTTTTTTTTTTTTTTTTTTTTTTTTTTTTTTTTTTTTTTTTTCTCTTTTCCTATTTATATGGGGTTTTTTGGTGAGTGTTTTTGTGAGGATTTTGGGTATTCCTGGAGTCTCCCGGGGCCAAATCCATAATCATCGCACGCTGGCAAATTGCGCTCATATGTCGCAGTTCCTCACCCGCCTAATTCCAAATTCGTTCCAGGGGGTCCCCCCACGGTGGCATTACAAGGCTCACCTTGAGGGGGTGTTAAGAAAGATATTTTGTAATATTATCCACAAGATTTATCTTAAGTAATATCCAAGTGTTAAGGATATTTTTGTAATTTCCTTTATCTATAAATACCCAAAATGTATTTCCGAGAGAAAATGAAATACATAGAAAAGTTTTATTCATTTTCAGTTCTCTCTCTTCCTCTCAATTGGTATTCTTGTTGATGCAAGATCTATTTTGTTTCTTTACAAGTTCCTTTTGTTTTGTGATAAGAGCGGGATTCTTTGTTGATCTCTTTTGTTGTAAGAGAAGATTTATTTTTTTTAAGGGAAGTATTTTTTTTTGGGGTTTGAGGAAACTTGAGGGCTACACATAAGTGCCCTCCACTTTTTATCCAGTCAGCAATTGCCTGGATGTTGTAAGTGTGTGAAATTCACTTATGATGTGGCTTCAATAGTCCTCTTGTGTTTCGCTGTGTTCGGCTTCCGATGTATCTATATATCAAAGAACTATAAAACAAATATAAGAAAATATTACCTTTGATTTAAAGAATATGATATTCTTTTATAGTCGTAAATTTTAAAAAATTTATCTTAATGTTTTGATGTGTGATAGAAAGAATTTTTACTTTTGTATTAATATATATATATATATATATATATATAACCTAAGCCTATAATTGGACACCATAAGAAAGAGGGGGAGGCTAGAAGAGTCATTTGGCTTAATTATTCGATCTTTAGATGTCTGTCCAATATGGGTACTAAAAAAAGTTCCCACTATCTATTAATAGTTTTATTATTGATGCTTTTTTTTTTTTTTTAATGGAGAGAGAAGTACAAATAATGACTTCATTTGTTTTTTTTTTTTTTTAAAGAATAATCTTCTTTGACGCTTCACTTGAAACTGAAAATTGCTGCCATCGATCGCATTCTTTATTAATAAAATATAAGGGTATATATATTTTATTTTTCGTGAATAATTTTTTTTCGATTATTATCCGTAAAATAAATAATAAAAAATATATAAATGTTACAAGATAATAATATGCATTTGATCTTGAACTTTAATCTTTATATTTTTCCGCCGATTCGAAATGAATTTGAACTTCGAGGGTCTGCTTCTTTTGAAACTATGGACGATCTCCGAATGGAATCGTTGGAGTTTCTTTTTTTCTCTCTGCCACCACTGATTTCACCTCTTATTTCTACCTCACTTGAATGTTTTTCCCGATCTCTATATATAGATGAAGAGAGTGACAATTAATGACTATTAGTTTGTCATGTGTCCTTATGCAAGAGTAAAATCTTTTAATATCTTTATATGTATATATAAAATTATATATAATTAAATATATAAATAAAATTTTGGTGTCTACAAATTGCCTCTAAAACTTGTTCAGGGTTAATTTGAAGAATTATTACGTGGACAGGTAATGTTTTAATTTTTTTTTTTACTTTAAATAAAATTTATTTTTTTTTATTTATTTTTTTTTTTAAAATTTTTTTTTTTTTTGCCTTTTAATTTTTTTTAAAAACTGAACTTAGAATTTTATATTCTAAACTTCCTACATACCCCCTTCCCTTTTTCTTACCTTTGGTTAGCTTATTGTCGCACTTTAATGTGTTAAAATTGATTATTAAACAAATGAGTTTAAATTTCTACTTAATAATATCTCAGATTTTACTAAATAAATAATTAGTATCCTAAAAACCATTAAAAAAATTAGAAGATTATTATAGACCAATAAAGATCCCCAATAACATAAAATTAATATATATATATCAAAAAACTAAAACGTAAATCAAAATATATATGTATATATATATAAATTCAAGAACTAAAACAACTTAATTTTGGGGCAAAAATGATGTCGGGCCAGAAAAGAATACACAAGGATGACTCTATCTGGATTCTGTTTTAGTCTCTTTTTTTCCCCCTTTTTTCTCCCTATAACTGGAGGATGAAATATCCCCATAAACAGCACTGTGGTTTGGGCCCGCTTACCTGAGACCAGTCCCACGGTTATGTACTGCTTCTGCTTGTCTTGTGCATGAATTTCGTGGATAGCCATCATTACTTTTGACGCAATTTTCCAACCATTTTTTAGACATTTACGTTACCTTTCTATAGATGATGGATCATCCCACACCATCAATTTCAAATTACTGTACACACATATATATACATATAAAAATCTAAAGATTCTAAAATCTAAAAAAAAAAAAATATATATATATAAATCTAAAATTCTATTTAATTTTTATCCTTTTGTTTGGCAGAATATTGTTATGACATCATAATTAACATTAATTATTGTTTCAACCCAAATTGGTTGAAACAAAATGATGAGAGAGAAAAAAAAAAAAATTGTGTGAGAAAAGGATAGTGGAGTTAGCTGGAAAGCTTGGTTATATTTACATACATAAAAATGCTAAAATGATGGTTTCTTTTTCTGGAAAAGTTCTCTGACATACTCTATCAGTCACTTTTTTCGTGACAAATTTAAAATATTAAATAATATTTTATCTTTTTATTAAAAAAAAAAAAAAATATATATATATATATATATATATATATTAAGTTTGGGCTGAAAATTAATTAAACAAACCTTGAACAAAACTGGATTCAAATTAGATGAAAAACCTCGATCGATCGATGCATTTATCATGCTCTGCAATTTACATATTCCCGCTCGGTGAAAGAAGCTCCAAAAACAAAAAGGAAAAATGGAAAAATGGTTTAGTTAACTCAAAAAGGTATTCCTCCTATACCTCTACCTATCTCTACGGCCATAATTTGGTATTACAGAGAAAAATTTGTATGGAGTGTTGTAAATTGCAGGAAGGAAGATGGTGCCGGCGTACATTAGATTAGATTAAACTTCCTCAGAGTGGCGAATCACAGAAACAGCCGGTTTCGCAAGGTAAGTAGGATTGTGATCTCCAGCCATAATCACGACGATTCTCTGCTCCATTAATTCTGAATTCTGCAAAACGAGCTTCGGCGATTTCTGTTCGGCGACGTCGTCGTCATGACTACTACTACTGCTACTGGATCGTTGTTGTTGTTCTTCATCTGTTGTTGTTGTTAGGATTTCTTATAAGAACATGCTAAGATAATCAAGGCTAAAGCAATAAGCCCTAACATGACTGCCAAACCGCCGAAGAGATAAGGGAGCGGCGAATTCCAACTGTGGATTCCGGAGACTGCAGACGGAGGATTACTACTGTGAAGGTTTTCCGGTATCATTATTGTATATGACGTCGTAATTTTTTTTTTTTCTTTTTTTTTTTTTGGGTTGTTGTTGGGCCGCGGGATCGATGATTTTTGTGTTTGTTTTTGTGCAATGGAAATGGGATAGCGTTTATGTCTATTTATAGTGGAAATTATATTATATTATAATACAAATTTTAAGAGAACGCATTGTGCGTGCATGTATTTTTTGAGTTATGAGTAAATTACAAAAGTGTCCCCACATACTGTAGTAAGTTGGATTCTTTTGTTTCTTTCTCCTCTTCTCTTCTACGTTGTGTTGATTCTCATGGAATTGTTTAGGTCTTCAGCTAGCGGTTATAGAGTTCCCCTTTTAACACGTAATTAATGTTGGGGAAACGTGTAAGTTTTAAAATTTATATACAATTATAAATACAATTTTTTTTTTTAAAAAAAAAAAAATATCACATACTAAAAAATTAATATATTCATATTTTTAAACACATTTTAAAAGAACCATAAACTCCAATTTGTATAATGTGTGTATTGTGATAAATATCATATATATATATATATATATATATATATAATTAAAGTGTATGTTTGTATATGCACCAAGTTATTGCTTAATAATAACAAATACTAAATTGACATGCAATTTTCAATATTCATGTGAATGATCGTGTTAATTTGTAGAGCTAAAAAGAAGTTTGGACAAACTAATTATAAAATTCAAAAAAAAAAAAAAAAAAAAAAAGGGGGTTATAAAAGGTATGGGTTTGGTATCAATTCATAAACTTTTTTTTTTTTTTTTTTTTTTTTTTTTTTAAAAAAAAGTAGAATTGGTGGAAGGAAAGCAAAGCAAAGTAAGCACAAAATGAAAATTTTGATATGCGCAAGATAGATTAGATTGTTGATGAAGGAAGAAGGTGAAATCGAACCTTCAATATAGTTGAGTTTTGTGTTTGACAGTTAGATACTAAATATCTATTGAATTTATTATGTGTTTTTTGTTGTTTTCTTTTTTTCTTTTTGTTTTATGTTTAGTGATTTCTGACTTACCTAATTTGTTTAGATTATGTATTTTATCTCCACCTATTGTTAAGTTAGTATTTTGTTCTATTACTATGAATAATTTTAATTATTAAACTGTTTAATATTTTTATTTAATGAAATTTCATTTATATAAAAAAAAAAAACACGAAATGCACATAAAATTTAAGGGTGTGTCAATTTGAAATATGAAAATGAGAATAATAAAATTTGTTTCACAATATTGCCTTCTTTTATTGCTTATGGAAAAAAATATATATATATTATATACATATACACACACATATATATACTCTGACCCCACTAAACGTGTTCTCGTGTTTGAAGTATATTTGCTCCTTGCGACTTCCTTCACCACGTTTATCTTCTACTACTGATCGTGACCGCGATCAAATTACAGTCATTTCACCATTTTACACGTACACAAGTTTATATATATATATTTATCAAAAAAAAAAGTTTATATATATATATATATATATACACAATATGACAATAATTTTTAATTTCACAAACTGATAAATGTTTTAAATTTGTTTTGATCGAAAGTTAAAATCACACATCTTTTCTCACAGATATGATTACAAGAACATTAATTAATTAGTTGATCGAGAAGCATATAATTCACATTAAAATACAAATATCATGCCAATGTGGATAGACAATGAGAACGAGAGCCAAAAAAATTATTGAATTTGGTATATATATATATATATATATATATATATATATAATATAATGAAAGGGTATTATGGCAAAAATATTATACCTTTCAAGGCTATAATAAAAATCTCACATTAAAATTATATGTTTTTATTTTGTAGAAAAAATACACATATGACATGAGATTATGAGTTCGATATTTGTTATAAAAGTCATGTAATAGGTGAGACTTTCCTCGAGCGCGGTAGTGTGTGTAGGTGAGTGATTTTGAATCTTTCTATTTTCTTCTTCTTCAGGTAGGGTTTGCATGGTTTATGCTTGAAAACGCAGCAAAGAATCTTCAATTCCCTTGCCCCAACATAAAGCAAACAAACGCTGTCTAAATAAAACCTTCTATATATGGTATTGCACGATTCTTTACTCTTCCGGGCTGAATATATCATCAGTATATATATATATATATATATATATATTTATCAATGAGCACGTATTTCTTCATTTCAGAAATTAAAGAGAAGCGAAACAATATGACATGCATATAAAACATACATGCAAGTCTGCCCCCGCAAGGGGTGGCCAAGTTGGTGGGTAGGAATCCTGGTGACTGTAATGTCCCGGGGTTTGAATCATGTCAACGCCTTCTTGGTCGAGCTTGTTACACAGGGTTTACCCAGTGTAGTTTACCTGGCTGGCGTGGTTTGCAAGCTATTGCGCTAGCCTGGGGGTTTACCCAGAGCGCACTCGAAGAATAGCGACTGCAGGTTTCCCGTCATAAAAAAAAAAAAAAAAAAAAACATACATGCAAGTCCAGTCATAAATTATTAAGGCCCCATGAATTAGGGTTTACAACAAGAATATGTATTTTTTTATATACAAGATTCAAATTAATAATTAAAATGTTTGTTGCTGAAAATTAATTAAATTATTAAGGTGGTAAAGAATCCAATTCGATGGGCCAAACGAGAAATAACAAAGATGAAACATTGTGGATAGAAACAAGACGGAAAAAAACACCTTTTCTTTAATTTATTATTCACTTAGACGTTGGGAATAAGCATGGCAGTAATATAATACTAGAAAATTAAAACCATGTAAAAACTGTTGATATATAATATATATATATATATATAAGAAAACAAGAGGAATCGAAGTGGAAATCTGACTAGCATAAGAGAAGGGAAAAAAAAAAAAATTAAGATTAGATTGGTTTTTTTGTAGTGGATCATTAACTGTAGGTAGTGGAAGTGGATGGAGGGGTCCTTTTAGATTAGAAAGTAAAAGTCACAGAGATTTTCTTGAATTTTTGGATTCAAAGTTTTGCTATGTCAACTGATGCATATAATTATAATATATATATATATATATGTATATGTATATATGTATAAAAATTTCAATGTGGATAATGAAACTGCACATAGATACTCGGAAGAAGGAAAAATCTAGCTCATGGTGGTTTGCAAGGGGTATTGGAGATTGATATGATACCATTGGGGTATATTGAGCTTTTTAAATCTCAATCAAATCTAAGTGATGTATTCTTTTCTTATTAGCTCCACTAATCCAATTTTAATTATTGAAAAATAAAATTAGTTTTTTATAATATTTTGTTAGTTATTGTCCTATCTTGATATATATATATATATATCTTGCTGAATGAATGTATTTGTTTATTCAAGTGGACATAATCTTTTAGTGTCTAATATATTTTAACTTGATTTAGTTAGAGTTGATAAGAAGTTATACTAGTTGAAGTTGAAGGTTCGAATTCTTATTCACGTATGCAAATTGTTTAAAATTTGAAACAAAAACTTTCTCTCGTAAGAGACTAATCCGGCTCGAACGAGATTAGTCTATTATATCATAGTTTGGGACCCAATCTAAAACATCTCACGTCCTTAAAAAAATGATGTGGAGAGAACATGAATTCGAATCTATTATATTGTCCTTATTTGTTTATTATTATGCACGTGAAAGAGTTATCAACCGATCACAGTTTCATTTATTTATTAATTTATTATTATGCTCGTGAATTACAAACAGCTCATACATTTAAAAAATTGTAATTAACTCGATTTAACATTATTTCAAAAAAAAAAATGTGAAAAACCCTCATGAACTTTTGGATTTATTGTGAAAAATGTTAGTACAAATCTTATCTTAGAGATACACTTTGTCTGCCTCTTTTTTTCCTTATTGCTTATAATATCAAATAGTAATATTATTGTTGTCGACACATGCAGACAGGACTCCTCCAAGATCAGCTGGAAAGGTTCAAGAAAGACATTAATTTTCAAATTGGGACATATGTTTGGTTGGCTGCAGGATTTGTTGTTTTGCTCCTTTTCTTTTCTTCTTTTAAACTATCAAAATTTTATTTATTCTACTGTTACTTTAGTAGGGTAATTCAATTGATATTAACTTTACTTATAACTCAAAATGTCGTAAATTGAAATTTTAAAAAAAAATCTCAAAATAATGTAAAATATAGTTGAACTGATAAGGAGTTTTTTTTGGATTAAATAGAGTTACAAAATTAAACCGATCATCATGTATGTAATTATTTAATATTTAGAACTAGAGCTTATCCGAAAAATTTCTCGATTTGAATGTATTGCAATACATTTTATTTATTTAAACCTTTTGTATTGATTGACTTATTTTTGAGAATATTATGTGTTAGTAATTAATATTACATGTTGTCATCATCCATTAATTTTTTAGGCAAATTGGCATAAATAGTCCCCAAACTATAGACGTTTGGTGACATTAGTTCCCAATTTTTTTTTGTGGGATTGGTTCCCGAACTATAAAAAATTATGATTTTAGTCATTCCGATAAAATTTCTGTTAAAGTTATTTTAAAAAAAAATCAAGGGCATTTATGTCATTACATTATTTTAATATAATTAATAATATATAATATATATTCATATACTTTCTTTTAAATACAAAGTAATTAAAAGAAAAAAAAGAAAAAGAAATATATTATATATTATTAATTATATTTAAATAGTGTGATGACATAAATACTCTTGGAATTTTTAATTTTTTTTTATAACTTAACGGTGATTTAACAGAAATTTTAACGGAATGATAAATGTCACAATTTTTTTATAGTTCGAAGACCAATTCCACCAAAAAAATAATTTGAGGACCAATGTCACCAAACGTCTATAGTTTGGGGACTATTTATGCCAATTTGTCTTATTTTTATGGTGTGTATGATTAATAAAATAGAAAATTCCATTCCCACTACTAAGTTAAAAGGATTAATTTATCTCGTATATTCTGCAAAAAAAAAAAAAAAAAAAAAAATATTCTAACAGATAGTCCGGCCCATTAATCTTTAATTGATTTTGGCTTAGTATTTGAATTACTAAACATATTGTGGGCTACAGAGGAAATTTATTATTTTGGGCTGAAATTTGGAGGGTCTCTTTATGGTGGATTTTTTTAAAGTAAAAGCCCATATTAGAAAGGCCTTTTAGATATTTGTTAGTCGTTCTTTAGAAGTTCAGACTTTGGGCCTTCATTTGAAACAGAAGGGTAAAACATGGGGAAGCAATGGAAATGGTAATCCGTTTCGGCGCAGCTCGTAGTAGAACGGTAGAAGCTTCAGTCGTCGTTAATCTATAAGCCGACGTTGTCTCATCGCCGGTATTCTCTGCTCTACTCTTACGAATCACCAATTGTTATCATGACGAAGTAAGTTTCTTTTGTTAAGTCACTCTTTCTATGTAACCTCCACTCGAGGAAGGGAGAATTTGAATGTATTAATTTTAATTTTTTATTTCAATTTTAACGTAAGCTGTGATTTTTGAAGTCAGATTCTAGCTGAATTGTAACCCCAGCATCTAGGGGAGAAAAATCGCCAAAAAAGAAAAAATGGATTATCAAAAGTTCTAGTTCTAGTGGAAGGATAAGGTGGAGCTTGCATTGACGTTTCGTGTCCGTTGTTTTATGAGGTGGAGAAAAGCAGTGGAATTTGGCGAATGGGAAGGGAGAAACTGATTCTTAAAGCGCCTATGATTCTGTAAGGACCTTGTGGTGGAAATGAAATTTCTATGGAATATATAGTCACCCTCACATTTAGACTTATTATTCTCTGTCTTTGTTGTCGGTTTACACATAAAAGTCTGTATTGTTGTTTATTTTTGCTGCTTAGAAATTAAAACTCTAGTTACAGTAGTGTATTTTTTTGAAAAAAAAAATGTTAAAGCAGTGTTCTAAGTTAGGGAATGGAGGAGTTTATGTTTTTCATATTTCAGATTTAGTGACAAATTCTGATTATCTGCAACTACATCGAGTGTTAAGAGAATTGATTATCATCGATCTTTGACATTTATATATATATATGAAATATTTTGGTTCCTGCACTGTAAGTAAAATATTTGGCTTTCCAGCAAAGGTGACACTGAATGAAATAATGAATTCTTCCTTTATTTTATTATATTTTTCCAATTTGAGAGGGAATTCTTTTCCTATTGTAGGGCTTTTGTCCTCCCATTTGTGCTTCCTTTCTTTTCATCGACAAAATTCTTTTCCTTTTCTATAATGCAAAAAGAAAAAGAAGCTGTCATTGCATAAAATTTGTAGAATGGTTATAATCGTTTATATTATCTCTAGCTATTTGCTTGATATTTTAGTTAACACTCTCTCCTAGTATTTTTCTTTTTTTATGCATGAGTTTTGAACTAAACCTGATCTGGCGCAGAGACAAACTAATTAACACTCTTTAGATATGTTTTTATCATTATCTGGTGGTTATTTGTTGCCTTGTATATATTTCTGATGAAGCATTTCATATTCAGAACCTTGTTCATTTTCTCTATGGATGAACTATCCTTCTAAAACCAAAGATTCCATTATTAAGTATGTTCTTTTTGCTTGGCTTTCTAGATGGTAAATAATACTATACGGTTTGCAAATTGAAAAGCAAGAATAGATGCCTAAAGTGCTTAAGGATTATGAAGGACCTCAAGTCAACACCACACACTGCAAATTTATAATGATTTTATACCTGCTGGAAACTTTGTAGTCTTAACTTTTACCCCGTGATAGCCATTTCTTCTTTCTGAAGTGTATTTTCTTTTTTGTACTTTTTTTCTTTATGTGCGCACATCCTCAAAATGGAAAGACTTTTTAAAGTTAATTCATTTGAATCTTGATCTTAACATATTAACTCAACTTCATATCCTTTATTAGTTGATGGCAATAGTTTAACATGATACTACTTCAGGTTTATCACCTCTACCATAGGGCTGGGGCAAATTCCTGCTTAGGCATTCTTTGATGACTAACTAGAAGTAGACTATTGCCAATTTCTTATTGACTCTAGTGTGAAGATAAAAATATCTCAAACTATCTGTTTTTTTGGTCATAAAAGTTTTTCCTTGTTACAATTACTTTGATGACATGGCTGTGAGAAACTTGCTTGTCATACTTTCTTAATGGAGGAAAAGTAGTGGTTTCAGAGAGTTGGAAAGTAGATAAAATACCCATGGATCAGGATGACCAAGCAAAAGGTCCAAATACTTCCGTAAAGATACTTAAAATGCTGCAGCGTGTAACCTCTGGAAAGATGATGTTTTCCCCCCATGATATCTCCATATTCTTTGCTGAGACAGCACTCACTTTTTCACTTTTTTGCTTTTTCACTTTTGAACATATGAGCTCACACCACAAATATTTGATGGATGATTCTTTCATTGCCTTGTGATTCCATAAATAAGAAACCGTAGTGAGATCAAACATAGTTGGATACTGTCCATATCAGTTTTTATGTAATGAGGTTCTCTCCTCTAGTAAATGCAATATGCTTTATGTGATAAATGCAGAATAATGATGTCAATTAAGCTTAATTACTTTAATTATTATGTGATAGATGTTTTACCTTTTCTTAATCTAAAACTACTTTTGGTCCATATCATGCATCTGGACAAAGATAGCACATTTTGTTCTTGCTTTTCTTTTGCTGGGTGCTTAGCTGATGGATAAAAAGTACTGGTGCTCAGCAAATGGCCTTGCAGGAAGAGATATGGAAAATGTAATGGATCTGGAATGCTCTTAAAAGCAGAAAGAAAAGTGCAGCAATCTGATGTTACTTGTGGCACATGTGCAAGTACCATAACAGTCAGGAGCCACAAAGTTTTTCTCTTACATGCTCAAGTTTTCTTTGCCAGTATTCATTGGTTTTCTTTCTCTTTATCAGTTCACAAGTGGAACTATATTATTTAAGGTCGTACACTGTTTTATTAATGTCTGAAGAAGCTTAACTTAACCTGCAAAAGAATTTGATCATCAAATTATAGGCAGTTTAAGGTGACCTAATGATCTATAATTTATTTTAGTTCTGAATGTTTACTCTATGGCTGACAAGAACTGTAATCTAATTACTATTATCTTTCATGCAATGAATTCAATGATGCTGGCATCTTAAGTGAGTCTTTTGATTGCATTTCTTTTCTTATCATGGTTAACATTGATTTGCTCACTTTTGAATGATGTTGTTTGTATGCTGGTTCTCATCAGGCGGAGATGTGCGAGTATTTTTGAAGAGGTGACTTAATTAGATACTTTAATTGCTTGATTCTTAGAAAGACCTCAAAGTGAAAAGGTGGGGAGGGGTAGGGCTGGAATTCAGGCAACCTTAGAATTTGTCTAGGAATGACCAAACATCATCAAGTTTTGCCATTCAAAAGTCAAATTTACTGTTTTTAGTGAAACATTACCTAAAATCACTTTATAATGGGGCATAGACAAGAAGTTCTTTGCACTTTCAACATGGTATAACTTTCAAGTTTTATTTCTTTTGGTTGATCTTATTTCAAACCATGATTTCAAATTTTGAGCCTTCACAAAACTTGCAGAGCAGGACACCTTATATATTCTTATTTCTTACATGTTGTTGTTTTATGTGTTGGAAGGCTGTTGATCACATGATATTGAAGAAGCTGTGATGTGGAAGAAAAGGTATTTCTGCTCAGTGGGATTGCGAGCCAAAACAAAATCTTAAAAAGGTTCCCCAGGATCAGGAAGGACCTCAAAGTGCAAAGTCTGAGCCACTCCCTGAATGACAGATTTTCCATAGAACCAGAATTTAAGCAATTATGAGAATCTTGCACCTACAGAACAGCTTTACTAAATTACAAATTTCCCTCTGCACTTTCCCTTTATGAATTGAATCATCCAAAAAGTAAAAAGTGCAGCATGTAAAGCAAAGGTATGATCCCATTTGGGAGCTTGACTTGCAGCTATGAATTTTGTTCTGGCCATCCATGTCATTTTCAAATTGATATCCTATGTTATCAATTTGGGATCTATAATAAAACATGCATAGATAATTTGTCACCCGTTACTCTTGTATTTATGATGTTAATTTGTCACCCATTACTCATGCATTTATGTAGAGTTACCTTAGTTATTGTGGGTATCATCTCCAATGGCTAGAACAGGAAATTTTACAGCTTGAATACATTAATGAGCCACAGCATAGGATCTGATATCCACCTTTCTTTTTTGAGATTGGGATGTTGTCATTGCATTACTCCTAATTATGCTCCAGAGTTTCTAAGCTACAGTAGACTGCCATGCAAGTAGAAACTTTAGTTAATTTATGTTGTCAATCTATTGACTATAGTAATGGAAAAGTTAGGCTTGTCAGACCTTTATTCTCATCATATTGACGTGTGTTGTTAAATTGTAACTTAGGACAGTTATTTATTACTTATTTGTTATCAGCTGTGTCCTGGGCTCTGAAGAAATATCTCCATAAACCTTTTGGTCGTTAGTTGCACTTGGCCATTTTATTCTTTGTAACTTTTGGGTAGAAGCACACAAAAACAGAATCTGGGACCAACTAACAGAATATAATGATCCAGGTGTATTATATGGAAATGATAAAGAACTTAAAGGAAACAGGGTGACTAGAATTCTAGGTCTTTACAATGTTGAAAATGTGGGGTCTTTTAGGCCCTAAGTTAACACATTTGTGATAAGATAACCATTTTGTTCTTTATAGGATGCCTCAATAACCATGGAAACTTTCACCTCTACCTTTTGGCCCCAAATGATGCTTAAGGTTTTGATTGCATTAGGTCTTGTGCAATTGAGATTCATTCATCTTTTTTTTTCCCTTGTGGCATGGCAATCTTTTTACCAGTATCTTAAGAATTATTTTGTCTTGCCTCCGTGTTGTTTATGTGAATTTTTTAACTACATACAGTATCTAAATAACATCCAAAAGTGTCAATAATAATAGTATGTACAAGGATGTACTCAGAAAAGTGGTGGGTAAAAGATAAGAAAATTCCAAAACTAAGCATATTGCAGATACAATGAAAATTAGTGATTATATAACATATATATATTTGGCTTGAAGAAACCCTATTAATCTTTGGCTTGTAGACATAACAGATACCGAACTCCTTTTTGTGCAGTGTTCCTGGCAATTTGAAGTATTGCTTGATTCAGAATGAAGGAACAACACCATATCCGGTCTCTGTCATTAGTGTTGTTGAAAGCATTTGGTCGACTTCAACCTCAACCTCTGTTCTCTTTGCAAATCGACCTTTAATCCTTGGCCTGGTTTCTGCATATGCCTTCCTTGAGGCATACCGGATTGTCTTCTCAAACTTGCGGGTCTTCTTCTTCTCCCTGTACCTAAGGACTCTGGCTTCCCTGTCCATTGGTGTAAGCTGCTGTGACATTTGAAGTGGAGCACTAGAGAAAAGGTCAATGGTGCCTTTTGGGGGTCTTGGATGGGAAATTGAGACCTCACTCATTATAGAATCTGGGACGACACCAACTTCCATGGATGAGATTGAAACCTGAAATTACAACATTAACACCACCATAGAATTAATAACCGAAATTCAGCAACAAAAAGGAACCATTTTACTATAGCAAGAATATATATATATATATATTATTTTTACACCCCCAAATAGGATATTCATCTTTGATCTCCTTAATCATTGTTAAAAAGTTATAATTGTGCTATTGTTAGTAATTAGGAATTTTTTTTTTAGATGTGAAAGGAGAAGAAAGTGCATTGGAGTGACACAGATAGATGATATGTCTGAATATGAATCTGGAAAAGGGGTAAGAAAGGAAGAGAGTTTTGGAGTTGATAACAATGAAGGATGAGTCATCTTAAAGGATTCCTATCCACACCAAAAGGTATAAAGAGACCTTTTGATACCCACTTTACCCTTTTGCTCACAATGATTGAACACTCCCCGTGTTTCACAAATGTCAGATTCCTTATTTCTTTTTTTTTTTGCCCTTTTCACCCCACGGAAAACAAATTCACAAATATTATATACAATTACCCTTCCATATTTTCCAGACATCTAATTTGAAAAAGAAATAATATCTTTTAAGAAAAATAAGTCTTCAAATAATTTCATTTTCCCCTCTCCTATCTCAAACTTTTATTAATTCTTTTCTTTTTCTTCCCCCGAATAATCAAACACACAAGTGTTCATAAAGTTAAATCACTATTCAAAAAGCAAAGGAGGGTCTACTCCAGAAATGAAAAAAGGTGAAACCAATATATATATATATATATATATATATATCCGTCCTATGTACGAGGAATGAATCACGTTGCTCTTTCTGTTAATAAAATAATAGAAAATCTTCATTATCTTTAGGGGGAAAAAAAAATCGAAGTCAACAAAAAATTATAAAATATATTGGATTGCTGCAAAATTAATTAATTAATTAACTAATTAACTAATAGTAATTCATAAGAAAACTTACGCTGTGACTCGTTGAACCGGGGTAGCCATATCCAGTGCTAGAGGCCTCATAATCCAATCCGAGTTGAAAACACTGGTGATGCTGATGCTGAAGCTGGTGATCCTTCCCTTCCCCAGCCCCTCGAATTGGAACCACGCTATCCCCTCCAAAGCTCTTGTGTGGTACGGCATAGTGTTGCTGCTGCTGATCTTTGTTATACTGATGATGATCGGAAAATTGATTTTCCTGGTACGAATTGTAGTCAACTAGGTCCAGATACTCATACTCATCAACACCTTCTCCACCTACAAACATCATTCCGTTGTTATTGTTACCTTCCTCCTGATTGTTACTGTTGCTTCCCTTCACCGGGTTAAGCAAAAGCCAAGATGCTGCTTCATCTTCATCGTCTTCGTCAATAGTTTCTTGATCACCATCCTGAGTCAGGAACCCGTCATCAACGACGTCTTCTTCTTCCCCACCTCTGTGCGTATGCCCAACATTAATATCGGTAGGCGGAGAGCCATAAAGGTTTCCGGAAATTGGCATAATGGGAACACGGTGGTGGCGACGGGCCAAAGGGTTGGCCGAGTGGATGTCGGAGTCACAAGTGGTGCATAGAGAAGCAGCATCAGCCTTGCACAAGAAGGCCGCCGGTGCTCTCTCGCAGGCCTCGCATACCAATACTCGTTCGTGGCGGGAAGCCACCTTATTGGCTGCGTGTATACGAGCGTCACAGCTACTGCAGAGGTATGCAGAGTCAGCTTTGCAGTAGACGGTGCATGCAGCCGACCGGCATGTATCACAAGCTCTAGCCCAGCTGTTGTTCCCGCCACCACTTAAACAGCTAGTTTCCTCCTGTTTTAACATTTTTCTATTAAGAGAAGAAAAAGAAAAGAGAAAAGAAATTCTTTTTTTCTTCCTTCACTTTCAATTTTTTTTTTTTTTCAATTTTTTTCTTTTTTTCCTTTGGTGAATTAAAAGAAAGATGAGAGTGGGAAGTGAAAGTAATAGAGAGCAGGGACAGGGGGAAGAAGAGGGGGGGATCCAAGTGGTGACACGTGGAGGTAAACTAGTGGGTACAAAAAAGTTGTTTCTATTATCTTGTGGCTAGCTTTGATGCTGGTGGGACCAAGAAAAGGGGTTCTGGTGATGGGGTCCACACCCTCGGCCTTTTGGAATCAAAATTATATAATTAAAAAATAAAAGTTTCATTTATTATTTATGGAGTGGAAAAGGCGAGGTATATCCATCCTTGTGGTCACAAAAAGGTTACCAAACTCACTTTAAAATTTTTCTTTTAAATAATATATATTATAGATATATCCATCCTATATATTCTAAAAATGTTTAGAATATATATTCCATTTCTACTAAATAATTAATAATATTTTAGGGAAAAAAAAACCAACACAATTATAATTTATTAAAAATACTAAAATAGTATTTAATAACTAGAAAATGTGATAGAAGATAGAGTTATAACTTACACAGAGTAGTAGAGCTGGGTTAACAGCGGCATCATGTTTTTTTTTTTTTTTTTTTTTTTTTGCGGCTGTCTGGACTCAGAATTTATGAGCAAACCAATTAACCTTCTAAAACTCAAGAAATTACATCTAGAACACCTTAATTCTGCCTCCCCCTAATGTTCAAAAGAGAATTTACATTAATTCTTATATGATGCTTTTAGTAAGAATTTAACAAAAGATATGTCAAACATTCTCAAATCACTTATCAATTATACCTAGTCAAGAGTATAATTAAAGATTAGGTTGTGTAACAATATCTTTTTGTTTGAAATATGAAAGGCTTCAGTTCCGTACTAGAAGAAATACATAGGTGATAAATTTGCATGTGTCTAACATGCAAGAATCAGCAACCTACCTGCTTCTGCTCACCAAAAGAAACAGGGTAAAAAGAAGCAGGACTTCTGGGTTGTCTTGAAATAGCCTCTACCATTTCCAGCACATAATGTCTCCTGCCTTCCCCCTTTTCATACAACCAAGAAACAGGCATATGACCATGTACTTCCATGAGTTGTCATAGTGATAGTATAGAGGACAGGTGACTAATTACTTGCCTTAGCAACCTTGTACTTAATACTAGTTTTGGTTCACTAAACTCACTAATGTCGAACTCTTTTTTAACATGCACAAGCTCAAACTCAAATCTTTACATTAAAAAAAAATAATAATAGTAATAATAATAAATTTCTTTGCTATTTATAGACTAATTAATTATAATATTTAAATACTACATATTACAGATTACTAATCTATTATTCATCTTATTTCTAGAATAACTGCCTTTTTTATACTACCCCCTAAGCATTTGTGATTCAACAGCATATAATATTTTTGTAATGCATAGAAAAAGTAGACTGTCAAGTCACCATCAAATCGCCAGCAACTAAAATGATGATGGTTACTTGGCTAATCTTTCTTTCTCCATGGATAAAATCGTGAAAAATAAATTAGGAATTAAAGCCCTCGTGGCAGAAGATGAATCAACCATTACAAGCTCCGAGCTGACTCGGACAACCCCGGCAAGGTAATATTTCTGGCCAATAGCAAACAGACAAGTAGGAGGTGGCCAAGATGACTCTATCTACCTCAGCCACAAGTTAAGCTGATGGGTGCCCAAGACGAGTGGGGTCGGGGAGGAAAGGGGGCTAAGGCTATCACTAACACTAACTGCGATCTCCTTCACATGGGTCATGGGTCCGGATTAGAGACTAGCATTGCGTCCCATACATGCTGACTTGACCTGGATTTTCTTACTTGACCCCTACCATAAGTTTTTTTTAGACGATATCTTAATCTCCTTCGTATTCAATCTATCTTTGTAATCGACTTAAGCAATTCCAGATTGGCATGAAAAAAGAGAATTGACATGGTGCAGTAGGTAATTGGGTTCACATATTTAGAGTGTCATCCAGTAAAACAAAAGCACATTAACAGGGCAAAGCAAAGAGTAAAACCTTTATAAAGCATATATAGTAGTACTTGCTAAACATTTTTCAGGGAGCAGAACAAATGCAATAAAAAGCCAATATTTGCTTCTGGCAAAGCAGACCTCTTAATTTCTAAAGTAACTACACACCTTCAGAAAGCTTCTTGTCTGGAGGGGATTAACGGAGGTACACAAAGGTAGAATGTCTTGTCTCCAACAACTTTGACACCATGCTACAGAGTTGCACCTCCACCATCAGACATCAGTGATGCTGCAGCTGCTGCAGCAGTGGCAACAACCCCCGTTGAGACTCCTGGTTTAGACAAGTGAAGTAGCCTGAGAAGAGCAATAATTTTACATATCAGATGGAATGTTGCATCTTCATACTTTCAAAAAAGTTACATTAACTATCCATATAAATACAGTGTTCTAATTACATAACTTAACATGATTCCCATCATATGTTAATGGATGCTTCTCAATGTCTGAATTACCAAGTTAGACTAAGCATCAGAAGGAACCAAACCTCAAATAGAGAATTAGAACTAAGCTTTTCCAAGAACAGCACATCTGGTGTTCAACATGTACTTGGGTACTTAACCTTCTTTGTTTAGGAAGAACACTTATCACGAAAAAAATAAGAAAATATATTCCTTCGAGAATTGTCCATAATATCAAAGCAATAAGGCACAAGAGAGAAAATGGAAAATATAAATAAAATTCGATGCATAAAATATTCAGTTTCTAATAAATTTTGTTTACCTGAAACAATGTTGTAAGAATACAACTTTAACCAAAAAAACACGGGAACAGGAAGACTATTACACACAAATGATGATTTCTTAGGGGGCAAAAGAAAAACTAGAGAATGAGAATACTGCAGTTCTTTTTAACTTTAAACATTTATGAACCAAAAATTCCATCTATTGCAATCTAAAGGTATCATGAAATTGATGAAACTTACGGTGCAAGATATTCACAAAATGATGAGACAGCAGCAGCAACTTCAGCATAATTTTCAGAGGCTGCAGGGGCTGTCACTTCAACCAGTTGTATCCCAGGAGTTACAGGTACTGCCTCATCAGTTGAATGCAGTTTCAGCATTTTATTAATCGAAGACACGGTAACAGTTATCTGAGCGCCTCTGTGGAAGTGGAATGCAAATCCTACTCGCAAAAGCTCATGGTCTAACTTGTAGCCAAGCGCATAAAATAAGCGAAGTGCATTCTTGCTTATTTTGCTTTCTAATGTAGTCCTTACCAGCACTGATACTTGTTCAGCAGCAGCACCTCTCATTGCACCACCAACATGTCGTACAGTCCTAAGATTTTAATTTGCATCAAAATGGGCCATACACTCCATAACGAAATTTCTTACAAGTGTGCTGCTCTTTACCATGTAGGTTCAGGCTGTTCTAGATCACATAAGAGTCGAACCTCTGAAGCAACTAGCCCTTCAGACAGGAAGAACAAAGATTATCATATACAATACACCAATAGGGGCATAAAAAGATCAAACATTAACGTACACTAATGTGAATTCAGATTTCAGAAGAGTAAAAGAGGGAGAAATGAGGGCAAAACATACACAGAAGCAACACGGTTATTGGGGGGAAATTAACACATTTCTATGGTTAATCAGGTAAGGAACAGTCTCCAATCCATTAAGCACATCCAAGCTTACACGGATGTAAAAGATATTCCATACACTTCAACTGCATGCCAACTTTCACAAGTTTCTAGGCTCACTTTCTGAAAATAATGAAAAAGGAAGTCATTTACCTAGGTTTGGGCCACTTTTTAAGCACAGTTCATGGATCCTCAAACGCTCTCTGTGGACACCACAGAGTCCTTGAAGAAGAATCTCAAGGGCTTCAACATGCTGGAGAACAGGAAATTGTATTAATACTATGAAACTCTTCACATAAGAATAAATCACAGAAAGCAGAGTAACAAATTTTAAAGGTTATATGAAGACCTGAAGAGAAGGAGAATAAAACCAATCATTTTGAATACTACAATGCATCAAAAATTATTGTAGACCTCAAGTTTTAGCTTAAATTGTTTGAACAAATTATGCATGTCAGTAAGAGATCATGCCTCTGAGGGAGGGGGAGCTCATTAAATGCGGTTAAAAATTCAAAAACATAATCACAAAGTATACATGTGTGTATATATATTTCCAAAATCACTTCCTTAGTATATTTTCCAAATTGCACACCTCTGCTCATTTGGACAAGTATTTGATACACATGAGAAAGGAAACAAGAGATATTTTCACAGCCCATACAACAGTTAATAATTTCTCTTGAGTATTAATTAGGAATTAGGATCTTAGCCACCCTTCCTAATTCATCTTTTCCTTGGTCAATCATCTTCCTAACTAACAGGATGAAATCCTCTTCCTTCCTCCAAAACATGTCCTTAATCAAAAGGCAACGTATCCTCCCACAAATAACAGTGTGCACATGCACAATGTCAACATAATTCAATCAACCACGAATAATCCAATCGCCATCCTCAATTCCTCCCCGATGAAATCCTTACGAAGGAGCTAAATTATATATATAAACAAATTTATTGAAATCCTCATCAAACTTGATTGGAAATTTAAAAGCAATTCTCTCTAAAAAAAAATTAAATAAATAATGGCCTAATTAGCACGCATGGTATACACTCGATACAACTATCCCTTTTAACAGCAAAGAGGAATCAAAAAATTCATTTCGTTGCATAAAAACCTAAACGAATTCACAGTATATTTTTATTAAAGGTTTCCAGTAATTAAATGACTTACTTGAGTCTCTATAATTCCCTGAACTACGCACTCCATTTCGCACCCTGGCCGGCGAGAGAAAGAGAAAGACACGAGTCCGGCAGGAGAGCAGTCTCGCGCACTACGACGAATCAGGGACTTGGATCGCAGAGAACTAATCTATAAGAGCAAGCCAATTTGAAACGTCCCAAGGTTTTCAGCTGCCTTTTCATACTTCCGACGACATCCCGAATTGAACCATCGGTTTAGGGTTTTGACTTTTTTTTTTTCTTCAACCGTTCTTTCTTTTTAACTTGAAATTTTTGAGAGCGCGGTCTTGTGTTTGAATTGGGGTTTATATATTTTAGAGGAATGTTTGGGCATGGATGGTGAATTATGTTTGTGAACAATAAATTTATTTCTTTACGATTATTATCATCTGCAAAATAAATAATTAAAAATATAAATGTCACAAGATAATATATATTTGATATTAGGCTCGAATCTTTATATTTCTCCGCCGATTCTTTTCGTCGTGGATCCGAGGGCATTTTGGGCTTGTCTCGATCCAATAAATTTTGATTTCTTCCGGGGGGTCTTTGGGTTTTGGGATCTCGGAATGGATTTGAACATCGAGGGCCTTTGGGCTTGATCTCGATCCATCTGTATTTGATTTCTCCGATAGTCTTTGGACTTGATTTCGGAATGGATTTGACTTCTCGAGAGCCTTGAGACTTGCTTGATCTCGAAGAGAGGATGAGACTTCTTCTCAAGAGAGGATGCGCCGGAAACTATGGACGATCCCCGAAGAGAATCGTCGGAGTTTCTTTTCTTCTCCGCCACCACCGTTTTTTTCCGTTTTCCACCTCACTTGAATGCTTCTCTTCGTCTCTATTTATAGATGAAGAGAGTGACAACCAATGACTATTAGTTTGACATGTGTCACTCATCGCAGGAGTAAAATCTTTCAATATCTTCAATATTTATTTAAATATATAAATAAAATTTCAGTGTCAACGATGTTATATTTCTAAAAAAATGTACGATTCTTTAACATAAATAAATTTATAAAATACTAAAATTATATTTATAATATTTAATTATAAAAAGTTTAAATTCAATTCCATGAGAATTTATTTCTTCTAAATATTTTTTTAAAAAAAATTAATATTTTATAACTTATATTCTAATAGAATAAAATCAAATTGAATAATTTTTTTTTTTAATTTTAGAAATTTCTCGAACTCATAACCTATATGGTCATAAGTAAATGAATTTGTTACCAATAGAGTTATACAATTTATTAATCTTTTTAATAAGTGTTTTATTGTCACGAAGGTCATGAAATCAGATCATCTGACAAAATAAAATAAAATAACAATTGTTCTCATTCTCACAATCAATACAATACAAACTTTGGACTACTTTTTTAACACTCTCTAAGTCTAAGCTATGCATCATAATTCATATCTGTACACTGATTGAAGTAAACAGAGATCTCCCCTTTGGATTCTCTCTCTTACATGCTAGCAAACTTATTTACTTTCCTGGTCATTCCAAAAATATATATAGATATATATATATATATATATAGTAGTTCTTCTATATAACACATACACCCCATTATTAAAAATTTTATCTTGGACCAGAAAGTTCAATGGCTTGGGTGAGCAAGGAAGAATCATCAGTGAGATCAGAATACCTCTCTGATGAGGAAAGATCTTGTGCTTTATACTTGCTGGATTCTGTACGTTGAGATGCTTCCCATCTCTCTGCAAGCCCATCACCTTGAAGCATCCGAATTACTTCAGACATTTTAGGCCTATGGCTTGGCAGGTACTGAGTACACAACAAAGCCACCTGAACCATTTCTTCTAGCTCAATCATGTCGTAGTTTGTCTTCAAATCTTTATCAATGAGCATATCCAACTTCCTTTCTTGATGAATTCTTCGCACCTGAATATATATATAAGTGTATACGATGAGGATATTGGTATTGATTTTTCATGTTCATATAGTTTTAAGCAAGACAAAACAATATGTTTTCTCACCCAGTCAAGCATAGCTCCTTTCTGGTTAACTGCTTTGCCAAATTCTAGAGCTCTTTGTCCTGTGATCAATTCGAGAAGAAGGATTCCAAATCCGAATACATCTGTCTTCTCGGAAGACTGGCCTGTAGAAAGATACTCAGGAGCTATGTGACCTACAGTTCCCCGGACAGCAGTGGTAACGTGTGAGTCCTGGTGATCCAAAAGCTTAGCTAGACCAAAATCCCCCACCACTGCCTCACAGTAATCATCTAGCAATATATTTGCTGCTTTCACATCTCTGTGAATTATCTTGGGATCACATTGCTCATGTAGATATAATAGTCCCCTTGCAGCTCCTATGGCTATCCGCTTCCTCGTACCCCAGTCCAGGACTGGCTTCTCTGTTTTAACAACACAAAATAAAAATTGGTAACCTTTCTCTAGATATCTATCTAACAAACAAATATATATATATATATATATGTTAGTGATTTGTAGCGACCTTTTAAGCGCGAAGCAACACTGCCATTGGACATATATGGATAAACCAGAAGTTTTTCCGTGGCAGTCATGCAAAATCCATAAAGCCTGAGGAGGTTACGGTGTACAGCAAGGCTGATCATTTCAACCTCTGTCTGGAACTGTCTTTCACCACCAGCAGCATTGCCATCCTTTAATCTCTTGACTGCTACTGCAGTTCCATCCTGGAGATGCCCTTTATAGACATTTCCAAAACCACCTTTTCCTAAAATATTTTTGCTGCTGAAATTGTTGGTTGCTATTTGGAGCTCCCTGAACTGGAAACGCCTCAAGTTCCCGAGAGAAACTTCTTCATTGTGACGTTCTAAGATTCAGACATGTATTAGCTAGAGAGTAATGTGCTATGTATGCATCAAGAATCATAGTGTGTAAGTGTATAATACGAACCATTTGCATCAAAAAGATTCTGATCTTTCAGCAATCTATGCCTTTGTCTTAACCACAAGAACATTCCCAGTCCAATAACCATAAAGCAGAGGCATCCTAGGCTTGAACCAAAAGCAAGTGCAAACTTGTATCTCTTTGGTTTTTCAACAGGAACACCATCTTTGAAAGCAAACATAAGAGCATTTGTAACTCAAAAGGGGTTAAAAAAAGACTCATAAAGTGCAATTCTTTCAATGAATTATGTACCATGTGATGTGTTCAATGCCATGGACATTGGCATGAGTGTCATCTTGTTGCAGTTTGGATTAGATTCTGCAGTGCATATTGAAGGGTTGCCTACGATACTGGAGCGAGAGTATAACAAAGAAGCACATAGATATTCAGTATTCCACAACTATCATAATCAAAGGGGAAGGAATCAAATGATGAATTTTACGACTATAAATTAACTTACTTGAGAGTCTTAGAAGGGAACCTAGGTATCGGTCCACTCAAGTTGTTGAAAGACAAATCTCTGCAGCACGAACAATTGTAGAATATACTTTCAGTAATGAATATCTAATTTAGATAATCAAAATAACTCATGGATAGAGAATTACAGAAGAGAAAGCTCAGTCAAGTTGGCTAAGGACATTGGAATTTCTCCAGACAGACTGTTATTATTAAGCCTCCTGTTTTAGAGTCAAGAACAAACAAACAACAATGTCAGACCTGAACAATGAATAAACAATCCAACGTTATAATTTTCACCAAAATCCTAAGGCTTACATGTACTGAAGGTTTGTCAAGTGCCCTAGTGAAGGAGGGATTTCACCATTGAAATGGTTACTGGAAAGATCAAGAGTGTGAAGATTTGAGAGCCTTCCAATCTCTTTGGGGACTGGTCCTCTTATGTTGTTGTTCTGTAGGAGTCTGCAAACGACCTCTTTCCTCAATAAAAGAGAGCAATCTAAGCTAATACATTCAAGTCATATATATATACATCACCGGTCTTAAAGTACTTACACAATCTTAAGATTTGTTAAGTTCCCAATACTTGGAGAAAGTGTACCAGATAAATTCTGACTAGGAGTTCCCCTGCAATTAGACAATCCATAACCTCTTTATTAATCAATCTCTCTCAATGGATTTGTGGTACTTTTCAGATTTTCCCTTTTTTAGGTAGTTCTGAAAGACTAATTCAAAATCATATCCTAATTTAGTTAAGTTCTTGAAACAAAAAAAAAAAAAAAAAAGATTCAAAAAGGAAAGACTTACAGCCCAATAACAAGACTTTCAGCAGAACAAGTGACCATTGTCCAGCTACAAGGATCAACTGAATCCCCATCCCAGTTTTCCAGAACACCATGGGGATCCTCCAAAGTAGCTTTAATTGCCATTAAAGCTTGGACTGAAGAGAAAAAAAAATTGTATTATGAAAAAAAAGAGGGGGTGGTGGACAGATCCCTAGTTCCAGGAAATGGGACTGGACTAATAAATGAACAGAATCTAGTTCCTGGGTTTCCTTAATTACCTTCAAAGTTAACACCTTTGGGAGAAAGTAAACCAACTGCAGAGCTCCAAAGACAAGTAAATATGAGAAACCAGAATACATCTTTTCTCTTCCTCTCTTTACTCATTGTCATAGGAGCTATAACACAGTAACCCACAGAGGTACAAAAGAAAAAGAGAAGGAAAAAAAGTTTGCTGAAGCCTGGTTTACCAACACACGAAGGAATGATGATGAAGAAACTCAAAGCCCTGAATGAGTTTCTTTTGGTTAATATGATAAACCCTTAGATGATGATCAGAATAAAAATTGACGCTTTGTAGACCAGAACAGCATTTTACCATAGTTTCTTGAATCAGACCAAGAAAAAAGCAAGCACTCATTCAGCCCCCTTTAGGTTGTATAAAGATAAATGGCATGCCTGTCACAAAGTCAGTCAGGGAAAGGAGAGCATGCAAAAAAACAAATAATTGGCAAACAACTTTAAAGAGTTCAAAGGGTAGTAGTAGTAGTAGTGGGGATTTCAAAATTGGAAAGACCTATCCAAAACCCACATGTAAAAAGAGGAAGCTTTCCATCTTTGCACTATAATAATACTACTACTATATTTTCCTCTCTATAATGCAGATTTACACGAAATTAGGTCCCAAATTTAGCAACAATTAAGAAAAATTCCTTCCAAAGTACTAACAGAAGTGATAAAAAGCAAGGATTTATTTTTCTTTTTTCTTTTTCTTCCAAGTGCATCTTTTTTTTTTTTTTATGAGTAAAACCGAATTGAAAGGGTTGGTAAAGGAGTCATATTTTTCTAAATGCCTAGGAATTTGTAGTATAAACTTGTCATTATCCTCTTGAACTTTATATGATTAAATTTGCTACAACCCATAAATTGGCTTATAGCAGGAAACATTTACAGCCAAGATTGTTTTTTGATTTTGCTTAATGACAGAGGGAATCCGACATTCCCTGAATTTGCCCATTCAGTAAAATACCCATTAAAAAATTTTCAAATAAAATATTAAAGAACTCCAGAATGTGAGAATCTCAAGAACAAGTAAATAACTTTGAACAACATATGGATTGGATGTCAAGTGAGTGCTGGCCGAGTGGTCAGCATCCACACTTCCAACTTTAAGGTTGGGAGTTCGACATTCACTACCAGTCTTAGTGCTGCTAAAACCAACAATCATGCTGTCGGATTCGGATGTGATTATTCGGGTCAACCCGGACAACACACCAAAAAAAAAAAAAAAAAAAAAAACATATGGACTGGATAAAAAACTGCATCACCATGACTAGCTTTTGTTTCTCTCTCTCTCTCTCATTATTTTGTAAATAAAATTTCTTCCAACATTAATATTTCATGGTATAGAGTCTAACAATTTAAATAATAAAGCATGCTAAACTTTTTCTTTTTTTTCTTTTTTTTGTAAAAAAAAAAAAAAAGAGAAGGTTAACGGCAGCTGCTGCATCAAATCTTTTCTTCTTTCTCTCTCTCTCTCTCTGTGAAAATCATTATGGATGGTCGAAGGGAGAGAGACAAACGCCCGCGTGAGAAAAAGGTTGCAAGTACTTTTTTTTATTTATGGGCAGACAAATATGTTTTTCCTGGTTTTTGCTTTTCTATTACAGTGGTACATAATACTCATAATTTGAATTTTATAACGTAAAAATTAGATTTTAGAAACCTAATTCAAACTAAATTCAAATATATATATAACCAGTGAATTATGTTTACTGACACTGTCGGTTTGTTAAAGGGGAAAAAGAAAAAGGTACAGTTTTGATTGAAGAAAAAAATCAATAGAAGAGCAAAGGAAAAAGAGTGTCATGGGACTATGAAGAAACTACAAGTATTATTATTATTAAGAGTTCATCTAAACAGAGAAGAAGAAATTGACCAAACGAAGAAGAAGAAAACAGGGTTGTAATTAAATGCTGCAAAAATGACAAAAAAATATTTTCCCCAGTGGTTTTTTGGATTTGAACACAGCTGGGAAGTAATTGTATTTTGTTCCTTTCTTCATCTTTATTCATCACTTTCCCCTCCAACAAAAAGCATTCTTGATTTCTCTATGAATTCAAACCCGGTGGTTTCAGACCAAAAAAAAAAAAAAAAAAGCATTTTGATTTCTAGTGGCTTTCTCTTATCCCTTTTTCTTCTTCAAAACAATAATAATAATATTTTAAATTTTTAATATTTAAACAAAAAACACGAGATTTTTAATTAAGAGTTATAATAAAATATTATTTACAGTAAGAGTCTCTTTATGACTTCAGCAACTCTCCCATTACTTTGATATTTATTTCTTTCCCAATTGTTTTCTTTGATATTTGCTTAGACACAATAATAAATTGTTATATGAATTTAGAATATTATTATACAAAAAGGAATGACACAATTATTCTAACCCTTCCATTATAGACATGGACCATGATGAGAAGGTGATAATTATTGTTACCAATAGTAATCACCAAAAATAATTAAAAATTAAAATATTTGTAACACCTTAAATTTGACATATAATCCCTAAAGTTTCACTTAACATTTTATATTATTAAAAATTCATTATAAATTGACACTTAATAATTTTACAACAAAAATTTTACAAATTAAATCTTAAATCCTATGTTATATACCTTGTATCTTAAACCTTAAACCCTATACTTTGTACCTTCTCTATAAACCTAAATTCTAAACTTAAAATCCTAAAAAAATGTCAAAAAATAAACACAAAATAAAAAAAGTACAAAAAATATAGATATATATTAAATTACTCTACACACACAAAAAAAAAAAAAAAAGACATCCTTCACTTTTTTTATATGGTGTATATATAGATTATATAATTACAAAAACATAGGAGGCAAAATTATCCTTCCTTTTGGTCCTCCAGCTACCCACCTTGAAAAGGGCTAATCATGGCTGCCCTGTCATGTCAATCGACCATTTTAACCTAATGAGGACCTTTCCCTCTCCCATACTAATTCTCCAGTTTTTGCCTCTCTATTAGCATTCTTACCCAATCACTTCATCACTCCCACAATCCTATTTCTTGTGCAATTTCACTTCACTTTGCCCTAAATATGTACAACACAATCATGAGATTCCATTCTCTATCTATGATCACAAAATTAAACTCATATTTCTTATCCCCTCTAAATTAGTTTGTCCCCCTCCCCACCTTTTCTTATTCCTTCTTTAATAATGAGCTGTAGAATGTACTTAAAACTTAGCTCCCCCAATATTATTATTCCATGTGATATGACATATATATATATATATATATATCAAGGAGAATGTTATGAGGAAAAGATTAAGAAAAGGAAGAATTGAAGAAAAAGAGGAGCTGATTGGGGAGTATTTGTAGCGATGCATTTGGTCCAGAATACTTACAGGGATCTAATAGCAACCCCCGGGGGAAGTAATAGCTACCAATCATCAAAAGTTGATAGCATTTTTAACCGTATTGTCTGCAGAAGCTTCACTTGCCCCTATTTAAAATATATATATATATATATTATTTTGCTACAATCCAAAATGTTATCACTGTGACCGAAGAAGAATTTTATTTCTAAGAGAAAACTCCACAAGCAAAGAAAGAAAACCAGAGGTACACAAATAATATATATAACACCAAAAGACAGTAGCATAGGGAACAGAACAGCAGTACCATTTTATAAAGAAAAAAAAAAAGGGTAAAAACTGTGTATGGTCACCTTCATCGCGTTTTGCCCGTTGAGAAGTCTCTCTCTTCCCAGTAGCACAGCTCCACTTGGTCCTCCTTTTCTGTATCCTGTGAGGAATTGCCCCATAACTCATATAATTGCCCGGAGAAGTCCACACACACACACACACACACACACACACACACACACACCTCACATATATATATATATATGTATGTATTTTTTTACAGACTACCCGAATTTTCATTTTACTTTCATTCACTAATTAAAAAACTCCAAAGATTATAGCATACAAATAAAAAATGTAACGAAAACATCCCTAACATTAGTTGAACTCCAAATCTAATATTTAATAAATTAAGTGGAAGAAAAAAAATTACAATTACCACCTTGATAAAATGACACTCACTCGTCCAAAAAAGAAATTTTCATATTTTTTTTTTAAGCAATTCCAGAAAGAAATGCATCTGGCACAATACAGTGCTGCTTGATCCAAATATTTTTTCTGGACAAGAAATAGTCAGTCATACTGCAAACACAAGTCTCTGGCAGTCTTTGGTACAACTCTTCCCTCTGCATCAAGTTTCATTCTGGAAATAGTACAATCTCACATGATTATTAATTAGTCCCACCCTAAAAAGGGAAAAAATCACAAATATTCATCCATGACTGTTTGAACAAAGTAAATTTTTCATGAGCCAATTGTAATCATATTGGAAAATAACTAACAAAAAATATTTTCATGCTCTGAGTTTTAAGGAATGCCCTATTAGGGATACACATAGCTCTGAGTTCTAAGCACTAAGCTGCAGGAGGGGCTGTGTCTCCAGAATTCATGGAGCAAAACAGATTGAGAACATCAGCGTGATTTCTTATGTATTTAGGGCATATTAAGAGGAAGTCTTGTGCTTCACTATGTCTTCCTGCTTTGAAGTAGGCTTCAAATAGTTTAAGAAACATGGCAGTTGAAGGGTAACTCTTCACTGTCATTGCCTTTGAGAACCTAATAGCATCATCAGGGCTACCGGACTTGGAAAGAAACTCGATAAATGGTTCCAAAAATGGTGGGTAGCCATGATTTTTCATCAAAGGTAGAATATCCAACGCTTCTTTGAATCCTCCCTGAGCCAAAAGCATGCCTATCAAAATCTTGTATGTGGAATGCCAAGGCCGTAGCTGGTTTTCATTGACCACTTGAGAAACAAGGTTGAATCCATCCACTGCTCTGTTCTTACGACAATATGAACTAACCAACAATTCTAATGCATATTCAGTGCCATGAGCACCAATTTTTTCGACCATCTTCCAGTAAGTTGTCGATGCTTTCTCCAAGTCACCAGCTAGACAATATCCGTCAAGTAAAGAGGACCATGTTCTGGAATCGGCTGCCTCCATATCCTCTGTAAACTCACTTGCTTCCTCGGATTTCCCACTTCTACTAAGCTGGAACGCAATTCGACTCTGCATAGAACTATTGGGTTGAAAATCGTCCTTCACTGCTTTCAAAATCTTATGGCACTCATCAAATCGTCCAACACTAGTCAAAGACTTAAGAACTGCATTAAGAGTAGAATTTGTCAAAACATTCCCATTCTCTCTCGACACCCTCACTACCCTCAAAAACAAATCCATGTCTAGCTCCTTGCTAACTACAATTTTCTTCAAAAGATAAGTGCAGTCCCCAGGTGATGGCTTACTTGCACCGCCCATCATGGCAAATTCATATAAATCCACAGCATCCTTTATCATCCTCTTCTTAACAAATCTTTCCAAGATTTGAATGTAATTGTCTTTATCCATTTCATATCCAGAATTTCTCATTTCATCAATCACCCTCCAAAATTTCACACTTGAATCTTCAGTGGCCAACACTCTTGCCATTGCACTGTATGTACATTTATCATGTTTAAAGTGACCACTCTCTTCCACCCACCTAAAGAAAATTAAACCCTTGTTACCTTCAAGTCCAACATTTTGCACTACCATTGAAACTAACTCACTCGAAAACTCAATGTTCAGTTCATTTAACCGTTTTTCCACATTATCCCCCCAAGCATCTTGCCTGATCACTCTACAAACCTTAGAAGAAAGATTTTCAATAGAATTATCTATAGACCCGGATGCATATAAGTCCTTCAATTTTTCCACATCATCACTCAGCCCATCCTTTTCAAACTTATCAAGAGCCTTAACAAATGTACCTTTTGAAACTCCATACCCTTTCTTTTTCATAAACAAAACCATATCCCAAAATTCTTGAATAAAACCATTCTCCCCCAGTATAGAAAGCATCAAATTATAAGACTTTGAACTCAGATCCTTCTTCTCATCCTCATTTTTAGAAATCCAACTGAAGAATCTCGACGCCACATCAGGGGCACATTGGAGATTTTTCAAAGCACTCAAAATCAAATCATGTGTTATTACGATATTATTAGAATCCAATTCCAGTTTAACTTTCTCACCAGACAATTCAGTACGAGAGAAAATATCAGTTAATGCCACTATATGGTTATGATCAGATGAATCTTTGGGCGGTTCCACAGCTAGTTCAGAAGAAGAGAATAACCGAACACTAGTCTGTTGATAAAGGGGCACATAGAGTGTACGCAAGCAAGATTGAAGTGACGAAGAGACAGTACTGATAGAGTGTACCTGAGGTCGAGACCAGATGGAAATGTGCGGCTGCGACCGTGAGTACGATCGGAGGAGAAGAAGTCGACATTGATTTCTCATTCTTATCCTTTCTCGTTTGCCGTCTGTGAACTGAAGTTGAAGATCGCCGGTAGTGTTTTCAAATTTAGGGCTTTTCGACTAACTGGAAAATAATTTCTAAAAAGGATTTTGATGTCATCTAGGGTTTTGCTCAGAGAGCCAAAAAGTGTTTCTAATAATAGGAATCTGTCTTAAAAACAGCAAAAAAATAAATAAATAAAATAATACGATTCTGCCTTAAACAATTGATATATTTAATATAAAAATTGTTAATTATATTTTAATATAAAATTTTAAAATATAATTTTTATAAAAAAAAATTAAGTTAATTTTTTTATTTTATTTTAAAACTTTTATTTCACTCCCAACCATTTTTAATTTATGGTTAATCCATTATATTTGAAATATATACTTTAAAAATATTTTAATATTTTTTTAATAAAACGTTTAAGTTTTAAGAATTGAAAAAAAAAATCAAAGTATTAATCTATTAATTATTAAATAATTATTAAATTTTAAATAGTTTTAAATTTTTTAAAATTAAAAATCATTTTTAAAAATTTTACAATTTTTTAAATAATTTTAAAATTAATAGAAAATTTTTCTCAATACGTTTTATTTACAATTTTTTTAAATAAATATGTAATATATATAGAGAGAAACTTTTCTGTAATATTGTCTATGTCTATTTTAATATTGTTTACAATCTAAAAATTACTTTAATCCAGATAGTTTTTAATAAATATAATTATATTTAAAATTTGAAATATAGTTGTGTTGAGTTTAAGACAACTAATACTATGACAGAAAGGAAGTTTACCTAGTGGAAAAAAATTTACAATTAAATTTGTATTTAGTTTAGAGCTTTGTATAATGTGTATAATGAATATAAGAGTTTTTCGAATAATACGAGTCTATATATTTTTTTTATCAGTAAAAGATAGTAATTTATATTAAAATAAAAGTAGTGTACATAGAATAAGCACCACTATACAAAAATAGTGGGAATTCTGTCGCGTAGCATAAGTAAGACGAAAAAAATAAAAATGCAACATAAGAACATAAGGAAAACAAAGAAAGCTTTGTAAAATCGAATACGAGTCTATTTACGTTTACAACAGTTGATATATTTATAATTTTTTAATAAAAAAATTTATTGTTTTTTTTATTTTTTTAAATATTAATTTCAAATATATATTAATATTTAATTATTTTATTTTTTATTATAAATGATCTTGAATATGATCATATTTATATGAAAAAAATGTAATATATATTATATAAACTATTGTCTAAATTTATTATGTTATTCAATGAAATATATTATTTCAATTTTTTCAATATTTGAAAAACAAATTATTCTATAAGTATCTAATAAATATAATCATATTTTAAAATTGAAGAATAGTAAAAAATACTTTAGGTTGACGCAATTTTAATACGGAGATTAGGAGATGAATAATAATCAAATTAATTTTTCTCATACCTTCATTTTGACTTTATTTTTAGATTTTTATTATTTTACTTACATGTGATCTTAAAAAAAATAATTTAAGGATAAATTAGTGATGAGATACTCTTAGACCAATGATCATGAGAGATTCGAACCCTTAATCTATTGGTTGAAGGAGAAACTCCTAGACCATTAGACCAGGAGAAACTTCAACTAAATCATAATAAATTGAAATATGTTATAAACAACTCAATGATATTAATATATTTCAATCCGCTCGGAGAAATCTTCTAAGCGAGTAGTGTGAGACTCCAAATCACAATAAAATAAATATATTAAATAGAAAAAAAACTATTTTATTGATCAAAACAGATGCTCATTACAAACAACTGATTTTCTTTTTTTTTTTAAAGAATTTTAATTAAAACTAATTGGAAAATGAAATGAGGGATCAAAAAAGCAGCATCCAATTCATATGGTTCATTTGTTATTGTTGATGCCGGTTGCATTCTTGGCGGCATCAACAGCCCCTTGTGCCTTTGACATCATTTGCTGCCCACTTTCCTGTACTGATTCCTTGGCAGATTGTGCAGCATTGCTCGCCTGGTTCATCATTTGGCTGCCCTTTTCCTGTCCATTTATTCAAACATAATATTACACACACACACATATATATATACATACATACATAAAACATGTTTTTGCATATTATCAAACACCTAACATGCATCTAATCTAATTTTTAGGGACTTAATCCTTAATTTGACACAATGAAAAACATTCGAGTTGAACACGATAAATTCAATTCAAATCGAATTTAAATTAATCGGGTTCGTGATTACTCCTACGAATAACTTACCTGAGTTTCACCTTTGGCCTGACCGGCTTGGTAGCTAATGTTCTGACTCTGAGAATTATCCATGATCTTTATTTTTTTTCTTCTTCTTTAACTAATTGAAGGTTTTACTTGAACAATTTTGTTACTTGGTTGATGAAAGTTTGGGGATTTAATCTCAGTATTTATAGTTTTTTCTGACCTATATTGGGGTTACAAGTATATTGATTTCCTGAAACTAATGACAGAAATGTACGGGTTCCTCATTTTCTGGCCACTGGACTACGTAATCGTTTGATCAATTCAACATCAGTTTTTAGGCCATTACTCGTATTTTCTAATTTGTTTAGTCGGAGAATTTCACACCGTCAATAAAATATATTCAAATTTATATATATATATATTTTTTTTTTTTCCTTTTTGTCAAAAAGATGTAACTCTGGTAGTAGTTATGATTTTTTTTTAATATATATATATATATTTTTTTCTTTTTGTTTTTCTTAAATAAAATTAAAATAATTTTTAATTCCACATTCTTTTATTTGAAAATAATTAATAAATATTAATTAAAATGGATATTATAATTAAAAACATCAATTTTTTTTTTATAGTGATGATATCCGAGTTTTTACCTGACTAATTCAACACTGGGATCCGGCAACATTATGGTTGAACCTGAATGTCGAACTCCCGAAGGGGCAGTTGGGGGAGCGGTCTCTTGTCACTCGACCACACAACCTCGGACAAAACATCAATAATTTTATACATGACTAGTAAAGAAAAATTCGAGTGTATTTGGACAAATTTTTTTTTTATATATTTTTAAAATTTTTTATCTTAACTTTTTTTATTTAAGTAAAATTTAAGTTTTAAGTGTATTAATTATATATTTCATTATAATAATTTAAAATTTAAATGTTAAAATTTTGAAAATAGATTTAACTTAATTACTTATAAAAATAAAATACTAATTTTTAGAAAAACAAATTTGTTCAAATATAGTCTTCGTTTATTATTTATGTTGTAAAATTTTAGTGGTTTTTTTCGTGTGTTGTTTGGGTTATACCCGGATAAACCACACTCGGATCCGACAAAGCACTATGACCGAGTTGAGTGTCGAACTCCCGCCCTCTGGACAAGGAGTGTGGTTGCTGACCATTCGACCATTTATTTATTTATTTTTTTGAGAAATCCTAACTAGTGTGTCCCAAACTCATGACCTTCAGGTGTGCTTACCAACTGAGATACACTTTATTGACTATTTATTTTATTTAGTGAAGCACAAGGAGATGATTATATTATTTTGCAAGATGTTTCATATATATATATATATATATATATATATATATATATATATATATGTACACCTAAAATGTTATTTTCTCATAACACTTTCACCATCAATATCAAAAAATTGAAAATTAAAAAATAAATTCATATACATAAATGATACATGTTATTATCCATAAATTATAACTAAGTACTTATTTATTATACTATGATTTTGTAAAATATATTTGTGTGTTATTATACATAATTTAATAGTAAAGTTCAACTATCCAAATCGAGCGAGCTTGATTTGATGAAAAATATTGTCAAAATTACTAAATTTAATATTAAAGACTTTTGTTTCAAACACAAATTGAATTCATACCATTATCTTTGCAACTAGTTTATTATTAATCAAATCAAAAAAAAAAAAACTAACTGCAAAATTTGCAATAACTGATCATTTGGTAATGTAATACCAAATACTGCATTCTAAAAGAGGAAACTATTAAAAAAAAATTAATAAAAAAAAAAAAAAAAACAGGATCAAAACGACGTCCCATGGGTTCAATTGTTCTTGTTGATGCCGGTTGCATTCTTGGCGGCATCAACAGCCTCTTGTGCCTTTGACATCATTTGCTGCCCACTTTCTTGCACTGATTCCTTAGCAGATTGTGCTGCGTTGCTCGCCTGGTTCATCATTTGGCTGCCTTTTTCCTGTTCATTCAAATTTCAAACATAATAAATAATTACATACATAAATACACAAAAACAATGTTTTGCATATTTAGGGAGGCTTACCTGGGTTTCTCCCTTGGCCTGGCCGGCTTGGTAGCTAATGTTCTGACTCTGTGAATTATCCATGACTCTGTGAATTTTCCTTTAACAAATTAATCAAAATAAAGTATGTGTATCTTGAATGTCTGTTTGTTACTTATTTGAAGAAAGCTTGGGAAACCTTAGCCTCTGTATTTATAGTATTTTTTCCACCTATTTTTAGGAGTTACAATTACAAGTGTATTCTCATCCGAAATTTAATGATAAGCCACAGAGTCTCTGGTCATTGTACTATAAATATGTTTGATAAATTCAACAACAGTTTTTTTATTTTTTTAAATTTTGAAGAATGGGTATAGAATTACAGAAGCCATTACTATTTTCTAATATATAAATTCTAATACTTTTATTTATTTAAAATTTTCTCATTATTATTTATTATTGGACTATTGGTGCAACTATCTACCACATTATTTTAAGTACGAATACAAATAAGACACTTGTCAATTAAAATTAAAATAGTGAATACCAAATGTTAAAAATTATTATTCATAGCAAGATTGAATTCAGAAACTGTAAAAAAAAAAATACAGCACGGGAACTAAGTGCCTGTGGATACTAAAAATAATTGAAAATCTGAACAATAATGTGAAATAACTGAAACTATTTCTTCTCCACTTCCTCATCGTCGATGTCACTCCAACAGCAGTGCAAAGTTGACTTGGGAGACTCACAGCAACCAGTACTATTGCTAGAGAAGCTTTGGTACATAATGGATCCGCCTTTGCCAAGCATTTCAGTGCTCTTTTCTCCACATACGTATCCCTTAACATCCACAGAGAAATCAACACTGAGTTCCTTTTCAGGAACATTGATGTGCAGAGCCAGAGAAAATTCCGATGGTCCGAAGCATGCCAACACCCTCTTCACAAGTTGGTTCAAGTTCAAAACCTCAAAATTATAACCAACAGCTTCAAAGCTAGCGTAACTGAAGCCATCCTCTGGTGTCACGTGAATAGTAGAGATTGCCTCTCCTTCTATAGCATTCATAGAGTAGCCACATGGATCGAAATCATAATCACATATCTTGGAATTTGGAAGAATTTTCCTAATGCCAGATCTCTCAGTCATGACAGAAGCTTCAGAGCTTGATGCAGTTTTGTGGAAAACAGAGGCCCTCTTTTTGTCTAAACCAGTCATGCATAATTCCAAGGTGTAAACTAGTTCTGAGGGATGCGTTTTTTCAGCAGAAGCACTGTAAACATGCCATTTCTGTTCTGTATCTGTATTACCCATCAAATAAGCTTTGGTACCTCCGGCAAGTTTGCCAAAATAACTGTCGAGTACTGCTACTTCCTCTGCAAAGCTCCGATGAGGATATGACTGAGCACCAGGGAATATAAAACTTCCCCGAGTATACCTCACGGATCTAACCACGAGATTCAAGGAACTAGCCAACTCAAGGATTGGTGGAATAGAGAAAAGCAACTTTGTAGTTCCACAAGTTTTGATTATAATTTTGTTGGAGTAAACAAAAAGGCTGGATTCTGACAGTACGTAAGAATCAACTTCATCGTTTGACAATGATGAGACAATGGTGCATTCAGCTGGTCTCAAAATTTCATCCAATTGTTCCTTCGATAAGGATCGAAGCCCTAGACAACAGGGATCAGAGAAAAATCCAGGTTCATAGAAGGATATTTCGAGTCTTTTCTCAAAACCTTCAAATCCAATCGCAGAAACTGGCATCAAGGCCATCCTGCCTTAAATAGAAAGCAGGAAGAGGAAGAAGAGAAGAAAATCAAGAGTAAACTACAGAGATTGGGAATGAACTAATTACTCCACTAGCAGTATTTCTGGGGAATCTCAGGATGGCTTTCGAGCGCACTGCACATAGGAGAAAACATATGGTCAATAAAATCACCACACGCACAGGTAAAAAGAAAAAAAAAAAAACTGATCAAATGAAATATTCAAAAACCGACAACATAGAGAAAGAATAAAATCATACGTTAGAGTAAGCAGCAGATCTGAATTTCTTGATTCCTCCGGCAGGTCGAACGTCTTCAATTTTGTATCCAAGGGGAGCTTCATAGAATAAGCAACTACTACTACTGCTAGATTTCTTTTTAGCGCCTTTAGAGTCCATCAAATCATTCAATCTTCTATTACCTGTTAGAAATCGAGTATAAAAACAGCAGTAAGCAAGCCTTTAACAGAAATATTATAGCTCCATGGATCATATCATAAGAAGGAAAAAGAAAAACTCTGGATGTTGGAATATCAAAAAAATTATAACACATTACACAGAAGCAAGCGCAAACATGAAATCACTATGAACTTTGCTAATTAAAAAACGATTCAATTTCATATACATACATACATATATACATACATAAGAAAACATCAAGTAATCAATAAAGAGAGAGAAAAATTACAGTTGAATTGTAGAAAAAATATGCCAGATTGAACTTTCAACAAGCGAACACAAATGAAGAAAGCATAATCAACATTCAAATATATGAAACATCAAAATTACAGAAACTTACTCAATTATACGGAGGAGAGCAAATCAAATCAAACATCAGGAGGAGTTATGGTACGCGTGATTCTATGAGAATCGTAACCTCGCAAAGCAAGCAACCTTATATAAGGGTGGGGATTCGGGAAGAACAGCGTAAGATAACAACTTTCTCTAATTAAACTCAAACACGAATATATTCGATACTATTTGCTGGTGTGATATAATATATATTGAATATTTTGTATCTACAATATTAATTTAATTTGTTTATATATATTTTTTGAAATTTAAAAAATATATTAATGATAATAGTTGATAACAAATCAAATAGAGTTTGGTATGAAGTAAAAGTAATAAAAATAAATATTTAAAATTATTTAAATAATTATTATTTTAAGTTTAAGCATATCCTGATTTATATTTTTAAATATAAGTGTCTCAAATTCAATTTTTATGTATAACAAATTAAATATTAAAAAAATTTTAAGATTCGCATCAATTTAATTTTAAAAAATATATAACGCATTATTGAAATTTTTTTTTGTTATAAACAAACTAATGATATTGTTAAGTAAAACTTTAATATTTAAAATACATTTTAAAACTCTTACTTAATAATTTAATAATTACTCGTCCTAAACAAATAACATAAGATTTCAGGTTGTCACGAAAATAAAAATATTGTCAAGTGTTTGTGGTCAAGTTGGTAGTAAGACTGCCCCCCAAACACTATCATTGCCCAAAGGAGAGGAGTTTGACATCTCCTCATTTCATTCATAGTGCTGTCAGATCCCATATTGAATTAGTTGAGTAAAAATCGGACACCATCAATATAAAAAAAAATAAAAAAAAAATATTAGTTTTTTTTTTTTTAAACTTATTTGTACAGCTAATGATGAAGGGACATGAGGCAAGCTGGAAAATAGAAATGTCAGGAGAATTCGTTTATTTGATTAAAAAGATTACACTCGTCCCATCTCATCCTAGCCGTTCATTACTAAATGTAGAAATGCTTTTAGTTTTAGCAACACGAACTTGGAAAGAGTTACGATTCAGTGAAAATGGAACATTCTAGAAAGGGAAAAAAAAAAATTGATGTTAAAATTAGTCTCCTGGAATATATTCTATCAAATTTTCTTGGTTAAAATTATTCATGTGGATGAAGAACTTTCACGTGTACCTTATTCCAACAGGTGTGAAATCTCTAAATATATATATATATATATTTTGTTTGATTATTTGAATTTAATAAATTAAATTAAATTTGAATTAATTTAATTAATTTTTGAATATTATCAAATAAATTAACTAAACATACAAACACAATATGTGAAAATAATACTACCAACTAAGTTTTTTTTTTTTTTTTACATTTAAATTATATATTTATATATGTTTTAGTCTTTTTATATAAAAATATTGAAAAAACAAATATAAGATCTGAAAATAAACTTGAAAGCGCAAGAGCTCGTACGACTTCTGCATACCGCATAGAGTATTTTGTTTCCTAACTCGTAACCGGTTGTGCCAGCGGCAATCACCAAAGCAATAACAATGAAACTGGGAAATGAAAGAAGATATTATTGTCATTGACTTAAACCTCAAGATTGTAAAATAAAGAGTATTGGGATTTTGTGGATATGGTAATGTTCATCTAAACCCTGTCAAAGATTTCGCATTTATGAAGGTATTTTTCTTTTTTGTTTGGTCGGAAAGATTGTTCCTTTTATCTGCCCATTTCTAAAGATAAAAAAGGAAACAGTTTGCTGGAATTTTAACTACTCGCTTGAAAAGGTATTGAATCTTTTCTTGCTTCTGAAGTATATTCTTGAAATTCTTGAAATTCTTGAATTGGGTTTTATGGTGGATGGTAGTAGAGAAACATGGCGGCATCTTTTCCTCTTGTTTTAAATAGTAGATTATTGATTGCTCAAGATAAATTAAAGTTTTATGGTGGAAAATCCAATTCCATGAAGGTGTATCGAAGTTTAACTCGCTCATTGTCCAAGTCCTGTTGTCAGTCTGGTTCTTTGTCTTCATTGGGATTGAGTTATACTTTCTGTAAATCTCCAGAAAGAGTTTGTTTGCCTAGCAGTAAGGTTAAATCACACGTTAATGAGAAGAGAAATGTAGAATCCCATTTGGGGAAGAGACAAAATTATCTAACCAGTAGGAAATTTTCACTGAGACTTAGACCTAGGGCTAGGTTCCGATTACTTTCAAGAAGATTGAAAAAGTTGCCAATAAGGTCAGTATTAAATGACATAGGAACATTTTATCGTAAGAATGCAAGAAGGGTGACACTTTCTGCCTGTATTTCAGTTGTTTTTGGGGTTTGCTTATTGTTTCTGAAATTAACAGCAATGCCATCACCAAAAGTTGTTCCCTATTCAGACTTGATTGCAAGTCTTCATGGTGGACTGGTGACCAAAGTTATGTTTGAGGAGGGTACTCGTCGCATTTTCTACAACATAAACTCATGCACAACCAAACATACTCAGATACCGGATGCTGAAGTCTTGGTTCCTGTGCAGGAGGAGGTGTCAGGTAGTACTGTTGACAATGATCTTGTAAATAAACATGCTCAAGTGGGAGGTAGTAGTTTTGCTAAAAAGTTAAAAGGCCGATCATCTAACCCTGAATGGCAGTTTTCAACAAGAAAGATTGATCATGACGAAGGGTATCTTCTTACTCTGATGAGGGAAAAAGGAGCTTCTTATGCCTCAGCCCCTCAATCAGTACTTCTATCAATAAGGAGTTTGTTGATTACAGTGTTAACTCTATGGGTTCCATTGATTCCTCTTATGTGGCTTTTGTATCGTCAAGTTACAGCTGCCAATAGACCAGCTAAAAAACGGAGATCAAGTAATCAGTTGATTGACTTTGATGACGTAGCGGGTGTGGATACTGCAAAAACAGAGCTTATGGAGGTAAACCATCTTAACATTGATAACTAATCTAATGGGCTTGTAGCCAGCGTATGCGTATTATGTAAATGCTGATAATTGCTTGCATTTTATAAGTGACCAACAACCTGGGTTAGTGGTAGAAATTTGAGGTTTCTATGTCAGAAGAACCATGTTCTTAAAGTCCCCTTTATCCATATTTGTGGAATACATTTCTGTTTTTCTTAAAGTGGAAAAGATCTTGGACTAGTTGGTAGGTGCCAGACAAATCAACATAAATGATTTCTGAAGTAGATGGGTTCTAGTATCTAATTTGTATTGATTGGTTACTGGTTTATTTTGGTTTAGTATTCTAAAAATAAATACTTTATATGATGTTATTTTTTTTTTTTTCTTATTCATTAAGTCATTGCAGTTGAGTAGTATCCTGCAACTGAAATACATCTCCTTTCCATCAGTGGGATTTTTTCCTTTACATAATTTAGTAGGTATATTCCGAGCTTTCAGGTGATAGGCCTATGGTGGTGATGAACACAGTTATTGTCCTTGATAAAATTTCAATGTCAAATAGTTTATACTTGGAAAACCGAAAAGATTCTAGAAGCATTTGTTCTAAGGCTTGCTTTTATATTTTAGGTAGTTTCATGCTTGCAAGGAGCAATAAATTATAGTAAACTAGGAGCCAAACTCCCTAGAGGCGTTCTACTTGTGGGACCTCCAGGTACAGGAAAAACATTGCTAGCCCGTGCTGTTGCTGGAGAAGCAGGTGTGCCATTCTTTTCAGTTTCTGCCAGTGAATTTGTGGAATTATTTGTTGGGAGAGGGGCATCTCGCATTCGTGACCTCTTCGCTGTTGCAAGGAAGAATGCACCATCAATAATTTTCATTGATGAACTTGATGCTGTTGGAGGGAAGCGTGGCAGAAGTTTCAATGATGAAAGAGATCAGACACTTAACCAGGTATTATCTACTTCAAAAACTTTCAATGTCATTTTCTTTCTGTTTACTTAAATTCAGAAGTTGCAGTGCTTTGTACATCTTCTGCTGACATTGCATGAAAACAATGTTAAATTTCAGAGCGGTCAAATTGATTTACAATAATGGCATTGCTAATAATAATTAAAGGTGATGTGGTACTTTCTGTAGAGTGAAAACATGGAAATCAACAAGCAGACGTAGCTCAGTTAGTAGAGGTCTAATCTATGGTTGTACGCATCATGGATTCTAGTTCGAGGCAAAGGCCTCAAGATTGAAAAAATAAAAAGTGAAAAAAGCAAAATTACCATATGAAAAAAAAGGAAATATTATGTATTCTTCAGTAAATAATCATGCAAAAGAACCAACCTTTACATATTGGTTACACTCATACTGAGGAACTTCGAAGGTGGTTCATAAATGATTGAAGATCTGTTATTTAATGCTTCTTTGTCAAGCTTACCTATATGGTCTCCATTATGAAAATATTGTTAATAGAGAACATTTCTGAACTAGATTTTGTGAATGGCTGCCCCTTTCCCCCCAGTTATACCTCTACCATGTTCTTTTCCGTATACCTGTGCCCACAAACACTAGACAGAACCATAAACAAAAAATGCCCCTTTCCCCCCAGTTATACCTCTACCATGTTCTTTTCCGTATACCTGTGCCCACAAACACTAGACAGAACCATAAACAAAAAATGTTTTTTTTTCCATTGCATGTTTTAGAAAAGGCTATAAGCATGTAGCACACATGTTTAGCATGGACCTGAATTTCCTTTATACTATTAATATTCCTTGACTTCCATCTGCTGTTTCTAATCTCTCTAACTTTCTAAACTTCTTATAGTTGCTAACTGAAATGGATGGCTTTGAGTCTGATGCAAATGTCGTGGTTATTGCTGCAACTAATAGACCAGAAGCTTTGGATCAAGCTCTTTGCCGTCCTGGCCGCTTCTCTAGGAAAGTCTTTGTCGGTGAACCAGATGAAGCTGGGAGGAAAAAGATCTTGGCTATACATTTTAGAGAAGTGCCCCTAGATGAAGACGTGGACCTTATATGCAACTTAGTTGCATCCCTCACCCAAGGCTTTGTAGGTGCTGATCTTGCAAACATTGTCAATGAAGCTGCTTTGCTTGCTGCTCGCAGAGGTGAGTTTAAGATATGTTGCGTTGACAATTCAGTTTCAATTTCCCGCCCGTTATGTTATTAGTTGAAGAATTATAGTTTTGAGATTAAATTCAATCATCAAAATCATGACTAGAGATCTTTCTGGACGCTTAAATGGAATAATGTGGGCTGAAGCAGTACAATTACCTCAGTTTAATTGTTTAATGCAATAGGCTCTTGGCCTAGGTCAACAGTGGACCCAGTAACTTGATTTCTACCCTGTGAGGACGGTTTATAGTGTGCCCCTCCATGGCAACCTGTGTGGTTGAAAAACTCTTTCTGTCCCTTTACTGTTTCGTCCAGAAGAGCTTTGCCCATAGTTAATGGTTGGAAGTTATTGCATCGTCAAGCCTCTTCTTCTGTGGGGAACATGTGTGGCAGCTAGCCCTGATAATGTTTTACAGCACTTCTAATTTCCATTACCAATTCATGCAAACTTGCAACCCCTTAAGGAATTGCATTCTGATTGGACTAAAACTTCGTCGCTCATTTACATGTTAGATCTGATATTTAACATCTATAGATAAACTATTGTTCTTTCTTGATGCACAGGGGCTGCATGTGTCTCAAGGGAGGATGTAATGGAAGCAATAGAAAGAGCAAAGTTTGGAATCAATGATAGACAATCAGGTCCGACCTCTATTGGGAAGGAGCTTGGAAAGCTGTTTCCGTGGATGCCTTCTTTGAATGCCGGGAATGACGCAAGACAGAGTGGATCTGGAGGGCCATTGGGCTATCAAACTCTAAGCTGATAGGTACACTTTTTACTGTGTTGTATTTTGTTTATTTTATGCGGATGAGAAAGTTAATTGTAGTAAATCTTGAGAGTAGCATTGGAATAGTTTTTCAATGCTTGGAAAATTTCTTGAATCGTCTGTACATTTCTTGTTGGCATGTATAGGCACCATATAATTGACAACATTTTTCACTTCTTGCATTCTCTGTTCCAATGATTGAGGTTTAAAGATCCAACAAAGAACTTTTCCCATAGTCCCTCATTTTGAGACATGAAAAAGAAACTCTCACAATCCAAAAGACTGATAAACCTGGTTTGTAGCTAACTTCTATCCTTGTATGATTTCTGTTAGGTATAGAGAAGCAAGTTTATCAAAACGTAGCAGCCTAAGGAGATGATGAGAACAAATCGAGTTGCTCGCTCTTGTAAGCTCATTTGCAGCAGACAGATGGATTCTTCTGGCTTGGAATGCTCTGAGAACATGGAAATTTGAGAGATTTTATTGTCTCTTTCTTAGCCAAACATTTCTTGAATTAACAGTGATATTTTGTGGGCTGAATTCTAAAAAAGGCAAATCTTTGATACTTATCAAGAAACAGTAAGCTGAGCAGAAAAGCATTCATACATCTCACAGCTGGGAATTTTCAGAAAGGAAAAAGTCCAGAAATTTGCTGAAACAGCACAGAGGTTTTGAACAAATTGTACAAGAAGACATTTTTTCATTGTTTTTTGTGATGATGATATCTTATGTATACACTTTCATAAAAATTTCACATCTTTTTGTTTTCTGATTTTAGGTTAATGTAAAAATGTAGATCAAGAATCAATGTTTTCCTAGACATCCCAACATTTATTGTCGGATAAAAATTTTAAAAAAAAAAAAAAAAAAATCCTAAAATTTATGTGATTTTAGTGAAAAAAAAATTGATTATTTTAGTCTAAATTAATTTAAATTTTATCAATTTTATTTAACTTCATTAGATAATATTTATATATTGTCCGAAAATGTGTTTAAAACTTACAAAGTTTATAAAAAATTAAAATAAAATTTAAAGAACAAAATAGAAACCGAAGACAAATTTATAATTTTTAGAAGAAAGAACATAACGCAGAGAGTTCAGAAACGTATAAAATCCTGTTCTGGGCACTCACAACTCACAAGTCACCACCGTCAACCACTGCCGGCGTCACTTCCCAATTGAACGGGTTCCCAAGCCAAAAGGTGGAATTGAGACTGTTTGGGAGTCTGCCGGAGGTACGATTCTCTCATCGTTCTTCAGGAGAGTTGCTGTTGTAATACAGTTTCTTATACTTGTTAATTGTCGTAAATATTGCATTTTCTTTCAATGGCTATATCTTCTGTCCTTCTAGCTCAATCTCTACCAACGCCGAGTTGCAGTTTGTAGAGTTTTAGGGTTTTGAAATTTAGATTTGAGTTCTATATAATTTTGTTAAATTCATGTTCTCGAGCGGTGATCTTCCTATAATCAAATGCCTTTTCAATAAATTCATGTGCGAATTAGAACTTCTTCAATGAATGGTAAATGTAGCAATTACATAAATTTTGGAAATTTGTAATGTTTTTGGTGTATGGTATATGACTAAAAGTAAAGAAGGAAAGGTAATCAATACCTAAATGCTGTCGTCACCTTAATTAATTATCTTTCCTGTCTCTGCAGTTACAAGTTCAAATTTCTATGGGAAGCAAAGGTCGAATCCCACCTTCCCATCCTCATCTGCGGCCTACCATTCCAGGCCCTGGCATGGTGCGTCCTGACTCTTATGGTCATCCAATAGCTCCTCCACCTGGTGGTTTTCCCCGTTATGATATGCTGCCTCCTCCTGAAGTTATGGAACAGAAACTAGCCGTGCAACATGTTGACATGCAAGCACTTGCAACTGAAAACCAGAGGCTTGCCGCTACTCATGCAACTTTGAGACAAGAACTTGCTGCAGCTCAGCATGAGCTACAAATGCTACATGGTCACATAGAGGAAATGAGGTTGCAAAAGGAACAGCAAACAAAGGGTCTCATGGATAAAATTGTAAGGATTGAGGCTGAACTACAAGCTGCAGAACCCATAAAAGTGGAATTGCAGCAGGCCCGTGCTGAAGCGCAGAGCTTAGTTGCTGCAAGACAAGATCTTATTTCAAAAGTGCAACAGCTTACTCAAGAGCTTCAGAGGTCCCACTCTGATGTGCAGCAAATTCCTTTTCTGTGGTCTGAGCTAGACTCTCTACGACAAGAGTATCAATATTGCAGGTATCGTTCTGCCGTTTTCACCTTCTTTCATAGTAGTTACTACATCCATGGAAAAAGTCGTGCCATTGTCTACTAGAATTGTAGAATGATTGTCTTATCATCTACAACTAATAATTGTTGATCTTTGGATCTTAAACTTGGGAGTGTCTTACATTATCTATTCTGCTTTACACAGGGCTACATATGACTATGAGAAGAAACTATACAATGATCACCTTGAATCTCTTCAGGTAATGGAGAAGAACTATGTAACAATGGCGAGAGAGGTGGAAAAACTCAGAGCAGAGTTAACTAATACTTCCAACTTTGATAGACCAACTGGTATTGGAAATATTAGATGAAATATTTTTCTTGTTAAGGCTGATCCTTTTCAAATTATGCATTCCAGACACCTTATATACATTGACAAATGCAGGTGGGCAATATGGCGGTCATACTGGATACAGTGCAAATGATGCTTCTGGGAGTTTTCCTTTTCAAAATACTTACAATAATGGATTTGGCATCCCTCAGGTTTACTTCTTTTGCACACTTACTTTTGGATAATCTGGTTATTTATCAATTTTTCCCTCTTCTGGAAGGTGTAACAATCAATATCTTATGATGATCTCAAAGAGTAATTTATTTTGCTCCAGTACATCCTAATTTGCAATTTTACAATATCTTTACATATGAAACTGGCAATTTATTTAGTACTGTTCCTCCTTTTTTTAGCCTCACAATTTTTAAAGCTTAGGGGTGCCTGTGATGATTATTGGGTTTTTCTTTAGTTTAAGATTAGTATAGCTTTTAAAAATGCTGTCTACAAGCTGTGTATTTGTTGATGATGATTTAAGATAAATAATATTAGATTGTGGTGTACCTTCAGAGAATTAGTTCCCATTATATATTTTTCTTATGATGTAGGGTCGAGGTCCCCTTTCAGTAGGAGCTAGCAGTGGTGGAACTGGTGCTGATGCTTCGGCAAGTGCTGGTGGCATGGCTGCTGGAGCCACTCCTACTGGAGCACAATCTGGTCCTGGACATGTTCCTCCTATTCCTCCCAGAGCTTCTTATGATGGCCCAAGAGCTCCTAGTTATGATCCTCCTAGAGGACCAGCTGGTCCTGGTTATGATCCACAGAGAGGTGGTGGTGGACTGGGACACAGAGGAGCTGCTGCTGGACTTGGGTATGATGGGCAGAGAGTACCAGCATATGAACCACATAGGAGGTTGGCTTATGATGGACATGGAGTCCCTATGTATGATGCACAGGGAGGCACTGGTCATGATCCACTGAGAGGCTCCGGCCAAGATACAGAGGGAAGTGGGTATGATCCATCAAAAAGTACTGGTTATGATGTATCATCCAGGATGTCTGGGTCGCAAGGACATGTAGCACCTTTAAATAATGCCCCTTCTGCATCAGCAACTCCACCTGCATGCGGTGCAGGGACCAAGTTTGAGGCACCACCACGAGGTGGAAGTTCTGCTCGAAGATAAGCTTGAAGTTGGATAGATTCCTTCTTTGACAATTTTTGTCTTGGTAACGTAAATATATTGCCATTTTTTGGTATATGGATCATATTTTGGAGACTTTGCCAATGCTGTTTGAAAAGGCATATGTATTATTTATTTGGCAAGAGTTTATCAGTGAGGACAACATAATTAGAAAGCAAAAAGTTTCTGGTAGCATTTCTTTTATGGCTTGCCTAGAATACTATGTATTCCAAACTAATTCTTTATTTTGTTTCACTATTACAAGTCACGTAATTTTTCCCCTAATCTGTTTCTCTGTCATGGAATTTTTTTTTTATGCTTTATAGATAGTTTTATGCTTCCAAGGAGCAGCACATGATAGGGAAAACTTAGTACCATATTACCTTGAACTACTTATGGTATATACAGGAACTGGAAAAACATATCTAGCTGGGGTAGCAGCAGAAAACAGGAATCCCAATTTAAATCAATGGATTGTGCATCTGCTGGCAGAAGGCAGCTTGAATTTAAGACCTCTTTGGTGTTGCATGAGACTTCCACTATTGAAAATTTTCATTGACGAACTTGATTCTGGGGGAGTAAGGAGGAAGGAATGTGGGTGAAATTTTAATGATAAAGAGATCGGGCACTTCAGCAGGTATTATCTCCTTTTCTCTGGAACATTCCCCTACCTTTTCTCTTTCAGTGTGCACATTTCTTCTTAATTTAGGAATGGCAGTTTCTTATGCATATTCTTGTTGCTACTTAAACTTCTGAATTTACTTGCAAAATTGGATGAAAACTACTAATATGGTTGAACTGAATCACACTACTTACAAGTGGTCTAAGGGTCTGATAGATGCTTAAAAGATGAAAATCACATTAAAAGACTCCTTAAATTGTCCCATTATTTTACTGCCATATTATCAACATTAATAACTAATTTCTAAAGTCTTTTAATGGCTATTTGAGATGGATGGCCTTCAGTCCATCAACATTTAGGGATTTTCCCCATAATATGATTACAGTATTTTAATGTTAGGATCTGATGTTTAAATAAAGCCATTATTACTTCTGTTTGTTGTGCTTTTCTTATACACAGGTTGAACATGTTAAAGAAAATACATGTAATGGGGCTACAGAAAGAGCAAAGTTTGAGATTAGTTAAAGATAAGATTTCCAGTTTTCATTAATGTCAGGATGCTTGAAAACCTGTTCCTCATTTCTGGAGAAAGGTTTCATAAATGAGTAGTAGCTTCTGGTACAGTGAGTTGCACGTTTGACTTTTCATTTTTTCTTTGGGCCAAATTGTGTATAGACATTTCAATTTTCTGAAGTAGAAATAAAAGGCTTAGTGGTCAAGCATCTCTAATCTCCAGAACGAGATAAAGGCGTGTCAAATATATGGACTTAATTTTGTTTTTAGGCTAATTTGCAAGTTTTGTCTAGGCCAATTGTTTCGTGTGATTTATGCAAAACTAAAACCTTTCAATACTATTTGGACTACCAGACTTGATTTGGACATCAAATGTTAATTTGTTGCAACTTTAAAACGAGGTGCTTTATGTAAAAGCAAATTGCTGGGGCAACTTGGATCCATTATTTATCTCATCTGATTGGTTTTTTATATAGTTGCTACTGATACCCCACTTGTGATAATTCAGCGTATGCATCGCTGTCACTAGCTGTTGTTATCCTTCTTGGACTTCCTTAAAGCCGTAAAGCATTTATTTTGACGCGAACACTCTCTTCTCTCTTCTGTACTATAGCTGTATCTTTTGCTTTATTTTTTGGCCTATTCTTTTTTCAAGATTAGCCTCCACCGATTGATATCTTTGTGGTGCGTCTTATTTGTTGAGCACTTTGGAAAATTTGGAGATACCAACAAATGTTGGTGGTGCCATTTCTATCCTTATAGACAAATTCTATTTATATAAAAGTTCCAATTATGATTGGAATGATTTAGGGCCGTCAGTTTTTAAAATAAAGATAAAGTAGTATTTTTTACATTACAAAATAGATTAAAATAGAAAATTTTATCAATATTTTTGTTGTTTAAAGAGAAACTCTTTTGTAATATATTATTACGATAATGGCTCGTGACATTCAAGCTTAAGATCTTATTAGAGTTTATAGTCCACGTTGATTATTCACCGATATGATTCGAGTCTACAAACTTAATTGTGACTATGGGACCAATTGCGTCTTGATTGTGAGCCCTATAGTCCAAGTTGGTTACCTATTGATACGATTGAAGCTCATAAGCTCGTATCGTGACTATGAGATGAACTACATTGTGATTTTGGGATCCGAAGACTCATACCCAAATTGGTTACCCATTGATACTCATTATCACGATATGAACCCACGAATTGCACCCGACTATGGGACCTAACAATTGTGCCTTAAATATGGGACTTGAAGACACTTTGTGGTCAACTAACTTGATACTGCCAAAAGAATACTTTAAATATATAGGTACTTTTGATATATAAGAGTAATCGAATATACTTAATTTTATAAAAAAAAAAATTATTGTTGTCTTTGAACAATTCAATTATTTAATTATTAAATTTTAGTAAATTTTAAATAATTTTTAAAATTAATATAATTATTATTCGTGTATTTCTATAATATATACATGTATAAGATTCGTAGGCCTTGTCCTAAGCCTTAGGCGATCGCTTAAATCGCATCTACACAGCTAGATTCCGTTAAGAATACGATTCTGACACATTATTTATGCAGTAATTATCGGGTCAAAACAAATGTTTGAGAAAGTCTACTGTAAAGAATTCGATCACAAATTTTCTTTTTCTAAGTATTTCAAGAGAATACCCTAAATAAAATTAATAATAATATTATTATTATTAATATATTTACTTTACAATTACATCAAACCCTAGTTTAAAAAATTGAAGTGGATTCTTCCTTTTTCTTTCCGTACACACATTTAGGCATCATCCACCACTAAGCAACCTTCCTTCGCTTTCTTCATTTGTCCATGGAGGATTGTGTACTAGCTAAACGACAAAAAGATACATATTTTATATAATATATATATTTATTTATTTGTCTGGAAGTCAATCTTTCTCCGTTGATTTCATTCTTCATTTCCTTCATACTTCTCAGGTGAATAAAGAGCTCATTCTCCTCATTAGTTCTTTCCTGTACCCATATATATATATATATACAATATAACAATACATATGCATAAAAGGAATCAAATGAAAGAAAGAATACAAACCTCATCAGTTGCCTGTCAAGAAAAGAGGTAGACAAAAGTCCCCTGTTTTCTTCAGCTCTTCTCAAGAGATAAGGCATGACCTGTTCCACAGGTCCAAATGGCAGATATTTGCTAACTTGAAATCCTCCATTTCTCAGACCATAAGAAAGTGCTTCCGCCATACCATACAATTGAGCAAACTGAACTCTTTGATCTTGTTTCCTGATTCCCAAATCTGTTGCTTTAGCAGCTGCTAATTTCCCTGTTCATTCATCCCAAATAATAACAATATTAGTAAAGACAAGAAAGGAAAACTAAAATCCATAACAAATACTACTACTGTGAGATTAATGGAAGAAACCTACCTGATTCCACATTGTGGGTTGCAAGAACAACTGCTCCAGAACCATTAGCAACTTTTTCAAGCATATAATCAGTACAACTGTTATAACAATCATGGGTTTCTTGAATACTGCTGTGAATTGGAGATTCAACTCCAAAAGAATCAGCTCTTTCTCTTTCACTAGACATATAAGCTCCTCTGACTAGTTTAAACCCAATGGGTGATCCCAATTCTTCAGAAGCTTTCTTTGCTTGTACTAATCTTTCTTTTGCATCTTTGAGATAAGTTTGCATGGTACCAAAAACAACAGGAACGTCATCTTTATGGTACAGAATTGCTGAGGAATATGTGAAGTAATCTATTGCTGGTTGAACTGTTGTATCCTCTGCATCTATTACCAGAGGAACATTAGATTCAAGACAGTGTTGGCAAATCTTGAATAATCTTTCTTGGCTAACTTTGAGATTTTCCTCTTCTTCTGGGGTTAATGGCTGTGGTCTAATTGGGGTATGGTATAAAGGGCTGGAATCAGAGAAAATTGGGAGAGTTTTAATCTTCCATGGAAGATGGAAAGAATCATCTCTGCATTCCCATCTCAGTAAATCGCTAACTCTTTTTAGCAAATTAGGGAGACAAATAGCAGTAATCTTCACCACCACATGGCTTACCTGATGAATTCAAAAAAACAGAATTGGTAAAGTTCTTCGATTGAGTAGAGAATCATATATATATATATTATGTATGTATGTATATAAAAAATGCTTACAGAGGTCGGCGGGAGAGATTTGGATGATTCAATAGTTTTAATAAACTGTGTCATGTTTCGATCACAAGATTCGTTGTCTGTAGCATGCTCCAGACCGTAATCCAGCATCCCTCTCAATCCATCATTCCATAGTCTGACGACGGTATCACCGGCCTCCTCCAAATCTCTACCGGCGACAAAATGTCCATAAAACGAACGATTCACGGCGGACAAAATCAATTCCTTCAAAATTGGGGTTCTCATTAGGCCAGATTTCATAACCCACAAACCTAAATCCACCGTAGGCCCAAACGCAGCAATTTGTAAAGTGGTCGACGATTTCAACAACCTGGATGTTGAAACTTGGGAAAATAATTCCTTAGCATCTTCGAGATTGATGATTTTGTCATGGCCGGCGACGTGGGTCTCGACGGATTTCAGCAAAGTTGATGTTGAAACATGAGAAAACAACTCCTTAGCATCCTCGAGATTGATGATTTTGTCGCCGTCGTGGGTGTCGACAGAAGATTTGTCCTCGAAATTAAGCTGGGAAGCGATCGGTGGTGACGGAGCTGTGTTTAGTCTTCTACAACAATAAAGTAAATTTTTGAGAAACTTTGGTCGGGAGACACCACGGTTGGCCATGGAAGATAGCATTCTATTCTATTCTATTCCTATTTTATTCTATTCTGGGAGGGAGGATTGCCGGAGAGAGAGGAAGACGAAACACGTTATACTGAATACCGTTACAAGTCAAAGGATCGCGTTACTTTTCCATTTCAATGGAAGAAATGAGTGGCCATTTTTATAAAGGAATTTCTACTGTTTTACAGCGTGGAATTACCAATCGCCGCCTCAGTTAGAAGAATCGTTTTTCGATTCTAGTGGTTAAAAAATACGCAAGGAAATGGTAAAACCAAAAAAAAAAAAAGAGGAATCTTTCAAGTCAACTCTTCTGGCCAAAGATTCCAGTGGGCCCTACAAGATTTACCTTTTTCCTCTATGCTGACGTGTTGTCTAGTTTGCAACATCGGATGAGTTTAAAGGATACGGATCTGACACGTTATTATGATGTCAGAAATTATATATTTATATTTATTTATTACATAACGGAAAAGAAATCGAGTAATAAATTTAAGATTTACACCACATATGTAATAGAATATTTTACAAATTAAATTTATTTTTAAAAGAATTATAACTAATAATTTGAATTTTTATTATCTGGTGTTTAACCAAAAATATATATATATATATATTTTTTATGACATTTAAGAAATCGTGTTAAAAAAGGTAATAATGTGAATTTTATTCTTGTACGATTAATAGGAAATTTCCTTATTCTCCAATTGTTACCTAAAATAATTGACAAAAGAGATATTCTTATTATGGTAATATAGTCTGAATTTTATTGCTGGACAACTAATACAAAATTTTTTTATTGTCAAATTGTTGCCTAATAAAATATGATATGAGGAAAATGTGTTTTTAAAATATATTTTTTTAAGAAGATACTAAAATAATTGATAGAGACATATAATTTTTTGACGATGTTACGTAGGATGAAGATGAGTTTCATGTGTTCGAGACCGGTATTCTCGTTCTGTGCTATTTTGTGATTAAATTAGTAAATGTTTTTGAAAATTTGTTTAGAGTACAAGGAACCAAAATAATATTTATTGTTCGAGGTTGTGTGACCGAGTGGCAAGAGACCGCTCCTTCGGGGGTTCGACACTCGGGTCCAGCTATAGTGCTGCCAGATCTCAGTGTTAGATTAGTCGGGTAAAAATCCGGACACCATCACTATAAAAAAAAATAATATTTCTTGAAGAAGCTATTAAATGTACTCTTGGAGTGCATGTGTTCCCGTATATATGTGAGAGAAGTAGCCGATAACGGAAATACACTTGAAAAATGGGCATTGTACATTAACTTACTTACTTTTGGCGTGTATAATACTCCGGTGCTTGAGAGTACGAGCCTGTCAATAGTCATGCCACTTGCATGACTTTTTTAGCTACTAGTCGAAACCGAGTAGACTAAAGTGGGCTTGACTGAGCCATCATACCGTGTCCACATACCTTATCTTATCTATATGATAACTAATCACTTTCATACCTTTCACTTTATGTATATTTTAATCGAAATAATTAATTTTTTTTATAATTATTTATACTAAGAAAATATTTTTTTTTAAAAAATAACAAATAAAAAATGGGACATTGTGAAAGATAAACCAATGGGAAACAGAGATAAGAGTGTGTCTGAGTTTGGATAGTGATTGAAGATAAGAACAAAGAAGAAAAGTAGATGAAATAATTGTGAAGGCAAATTGACCGCAAAATTATTAATTATACTATTTTCTGTGAATAATTAATATTCTCCACTTGCTGCTGTGTTTCTACAACTAACTTCCTTCTCTCGTTTCTCTTCCCTGCCTCCACCGATCTTCGGTCGGCAACTTCTGTTTTTTTCCGGCCAAGAGAACTGATCAAGCTCCTGTTAGAGTGAGTTTTTTTTTTGGTTTTTTTTTTTTTAAATTTTTAACTTCTATTTTTACTATTTTGTTTATTATTTTTTTCCATAGGCATCGTACGTTCCGGATGTGTATTAAATTATGGGGGAACACATTTAACTCAATTCTATATTTAAACTAATCCACGTTTGATTCGGGTCAGTTCCTTGCGGGGGAAAACTCCGACTCTAAATTTTAAATAGTTGCATACGTGAGTAAGAGTTTGAATCCTCACTTAAACTAGAAGAGTTCATTCAATTATTATTTTGTTTATTATTTTTTCAATTTTCTTAATTTTATGTCATTTTCAAGCTTATATGCAACTTTAAAACTCTCAATATCACTTAAGTGAAGAAAGCTATTTATCGAGTCACATGCATGGACAATATGCACCTATGTAAAATAACTTGTTTAAATTACACATAAATTAAAAAAAAATTAAACCAATTTAAATTTATATTTATATTGAAATATTTTAATCTTTTAATTTATATTTGGCCATAGAAAACCTTACTCGGACTGCGGAGCGCTCGCAGAGTTTAACTCTTACTCGAGGTGAAAGCCTGACTCAGAGCTTTTTAAGCTGACGCTAACCACATAGAGAGATTCGAAACTTCAACCATCCGCCCTAAAAGAAGTATTAGAAGTCTGCGCACCCAATTTTCCCAAGCTACAGGATGAAAATTATATCATTTCAAGTGGAAAAAAAAAGGTATTTGAATTTCTAACGTAATGGGCCTAAGACTTTTTGAGAAAAATATATGGGCTTTTATGGTAGGATGGTCCAACAGAGCTTTATTTCCTTTATTAGAAACATTGTCTGTTGACATAATATAAAATTAAAGATTCTCTTGCCCGATTATCCACTAATATAAATTTGAAGCATTTTTAAACATCAACGGTAACTACCGTTTTCCAAACCTTTTTTTTTTTTTAGGCAAGTAAAAAAAGAAAGCTTTTTACGCAAGTAAAGAAAATTACCGTTGGAGATCAGCATCTTTTTCTCTCTCTCTATATATATTCCCTTTGTATATTTTTTCTCAGAAACTAACAGAGAAGCCGAGTTCTTTGATATATTCTTCTTTTTACACTCCTCTGTAGGAAAGGAAACTAATGCAGCAGTTTTATTTTATCAGGTGAGAAGAGATACAATGATTTGCATATATTTTCTATATATATATATTGCCAATTATATTAGATACAAATTGTCATTTTTTAATGTGATTCTGACTCTGAAAAATTCAGTTCTTCCAAATGACTTCGTCTTTTTTTTTTTTTTTTCCGACGCAAATTTTGCGCAGGTATGTGAATTTGTAATGGAATGGGCCTTAAGCTTTTTTATCGAGGAAAATTTATGGGCTATTGTTGTATATTTCATAAAGGAGGCCCAACAGATATTTTATTTATTTATTGTAAAAAGAAAAAAGAAAGAAAGAAAGAAAAAGGCAGGCAGAATAGAGTAAGAATAACGCAGTGTTAATTTTATGCTCCTTCCTGGATTTTGTTCAATACAGGAAAAAGAACTGAAAGTTTCGGTTCTATTAGGAAAACAGCGAAGATTAGAGATTTTCGTCTGCAGGTAATTATTGTAATTATTCGATTATTTTATTGTTTTTGTTTTAATTTTATCATATTTAATAATTTATTCATGCAATTAGTTGCTCTCTGTTTTCTTCTATTTTGTTTTAGGATTGATTGTTTAGTTGCTTGGTTTTTATGACACTGTTCTTTGGCTTCAGATAATCAGGTCATATCCTTGCATCAATTAGGATGCGTGCATTTTGGAAATATGTGTATAATTTTCGATGAACAATTAGGACATTTTTTTTTAGAATAGTTAATTTATGTTCTTGCATTTGAGCTTTTAATATGTATACTTGGAAAATAATTTAATACTCTAAGGAAGTATTAATTTATTTTTATCTATAATTTTTTTTAAAAAAATAATTTCCATTAATATTAAAATAGTTATTGAATTTGATTATATATATATATATATATATATATATATTATTTTAGATTATTTCTGTTTCTTTGATCCACGAATATTTCTCTAAAATAAAGAATTTATGTATAAAGGAATATGTAGTATATTATATACATATATAATATTTGTGGCCCTTATATGTTTTTGGAACTTCCTACATTAGTAGATCATTTAGTTTTTGTTAAATCTATGATAAATTTATTAAATATTATTAGTAGTTATAATAAGTAAAAAGTATGATGAGTCTCTGTGTTCAATGGGTAATTGAGAACACAGATAAAAGTTTCTGAAGTTACACATTCTAAAGATTGGCTTTTGTTTGCTCCATGTTTTTAGTTCAAGATGAATATGAAGTTTTACACATAGAGCTTGCATTTTCTTTTGGCTGACAATTCCTTTTTTTCTTTTTTTTCTTTTTTTTTCTAAGGTATTCTTACTTGGATCTCCAAATACATCATACAGATTTGATTGGAATTGGAGCTGTTACTGCCTGTGGCTTTTTATTTTTTTTCATCTATTAAGCCAGCAAAGTTACAAAGAGAATAAAAGTACAGAATCATGGCTAATCTAGATCAGACAAAAAGGAGGGTGGCATTTGTGCTAATTGATGGATTGGGTGATGTATCATTGCCAAGGTTTGGATACAAAACCCCTTTGCAGGTAGCCAAAACTCCAAATTTAGATGCCATTGCTTCTGCTGGAGTCAATGGCCTAATGGATCCTGTAGAGGTGGGATTGGCTTGTGGAAGTGATACTGCTCATCTTTCATTACTGGGGTATGATCCTAGGGTATACTATCGGGGCCGGGGTGCATTCGAGTCTATGGGTGCTGGATTAGCTATGATTCCAGGGGATATCGCATTTAAAGTATGTTCTTACCATCATCTGTGTTCAATCAATTTATTTTTAATCCAGCTTGCTGTAGTATTTATGTCACTTTGAGTTTATAGTTTCAAATTTTATTACTGAGGTCTTACTTGCTTCAAATATGAAATAATGTGTTTTATATTTTTATATTTTAGACTTCTTTAAGTGCATGGTTGTGTCAATTGTGGTCAACAGAGCTGCATCGTCTAGTCTTTAAAAGAATCTTGCTATGAATGAAGTTTGACGTACAGAATGGGAGATATTTTCTTTACTAGTTACAACACTAGTGATTATATCATCCTTAGCAAATTTAAGTGCATTAATCCAATTTGATGTCTTACTTTAACTCATAATTTGATTTTCTTTCTATGTTTCCTCTTCCTTGATTAATTAAAAGTAGAAGTTATTCTCAGGGGTGGGGGGAAGGTGGTTGATTAGGCAAGCTTTTCTTTTCAATAGAATAAGCATGTTATTGCGGGTGCTCATTCCAGACATTTTTCCCCCCTTCTCATCTCTGACGAGGATTTCCATTGCTGTTTGGGCAGAATGCTTTCAATGGAAACTCTTTTGATTTTGCATTAACGAACATTTTAAGTTGAAGAATACAGTGGTTCTGTGTTTTATATGTCCGTGATCTGACTGCTTCTGAGCTGTGCCATCCTAACTTTTGTTCAGTCAAACTTCGCAACCCTGGATGAGAAAACTGGAATAGTGATTAGCAGGAGGGCTGATAGGCATTTTGAAGAGGAAGGACCTATTTTATGCGCTGCATTGAATGGACTAAAGCTTCCTTCATTCCCCCAATATGAAGTTAGTGTCAGGTTTACTTCTTGCTAAGATTATTTTTTAGCATATCCTGATTTTTGAATTGCATAACGTTTTCTCTGGAGTTTTTAGTTATTCGCCAGAATCAACTTTCTCTTGATCAGTGATAACATCACTGTGTTATATATGATCATTTTCTTAGGTCTAACCTGCATAACAAGAATGATCAAATTCTCAACAAGTCAATTTAGCTTCATAGTTTTGCTACTGACATAAAATTGGCTTGTATACTTCTCTTCTAGGTATGCCACAGAGCATAGATGTGGGGTAGTTGTGAAAGGGCCATATTTAAGTGGAAATATATCTGGGACAGACCCCTTGAAGGATAATCGCTCACTTTTAAAAGCTCAGGCTCTTGATGACACTGCTGAAGCAAAGCATACTGCTGCAGTTGTTAATGAGTTATCTAAAGAAATATCTCGTATCTTGGTTGGTCATCCATTAAATGCAAAAAGGGCTGCAGAAGGAAAAAACATTGCGAATGTTGTTCTTTTACGAGGTTGTGGTATTAGAATAGAGGTATGTCTATAGAAAATAGTTGTAAATAGCATAATCAGAACCTCTGTTTATGATCTTTTTTGCCTGAAATAACTATTTTAACTTTCTAATCTGCATATACTACAATTCAGGTCCCTCAGTTTGAAGAAATACATGGTCTTCGGCCTTGCATGGTAGCTCCCACCAAAATTATAGCTGGCTTGGGCTTATCCCTTGGCATTGACATTCTGGAGGCTCCAGGAGCCACAGGAGACTATCGAACCTTGTTGACTTCCAAAGCAACAGCGATTTCTAAGGCACTTGCAGCTCCTCTAGAGTCTTGCCCGAATGTATTTGTTCCCGGGGAGGATGAGCATAAACCTGGTCAAACAGATGGATATGATTTTGGGTTCCTTCACATTAAGGTGTTGACTTTATACTTTTTCCTTTTTCTCTATTGTTGTTCTTCTTCTAATTTGCTGCTAGTTACAAACTCCAGAACGTAATTGAGATACAATGTGAACCCCTTTTTCAACAGTTCCTGAAACCTGTATTTTTTGCTGACACTCTAGGCAATTGATGATGCTGGTCATGATAAAGCTAGCATTTTCAAAGTTAAAGGACTGGAAGCTGTTGATAGAGCTATAGGACAGCTGGCTAGGCTGCTCTGGCAAACAGAATCAACAGGGAAATTTCAATATTTCCTTTGTGTCACTGGAGACCATTCTACTCCAGTAGAATATGGAGACCACAGTTTTGAACCAGTTCCATTTACATTGTGTCAGTTAAAAGATTTTGTGGGTGCATTAGGTGGTGAGTCTGTGCTTTTAGAAACTTCCCTCGATCCTTTTCCACTTCCGACAATAAAGGCTGGTGAAGACATAACAGATGATTCTTTGATGCAAGATCCAAGAAATAAACAGTATAAGGCTTGTGCTGGAGATTCTGTTTGTGAGTTTCATGAGTTAGCAGCAACAAGAGGATGTCTTGGACGGTTTCCTGGAAGTGAAATGATTGGAATTATAAAGACATACATGAAACTCAAAAATAATGAGCTACTTTGACCAGGAATTTGGCAATTGTTTGCATTCCCAGGCAGAGAAATAAATAACAGTTGTTGCAAAATTCATGATTGCCTAATTGGGATCTTCCAATTTGAGCAACTGCCTGCTGAATCAAGAAAGTGGCTAACACCAGCAGTAATTCCCCCCCACCCCCCCTTTTTTTTTTTTTCTCCCCCAGAGTTCAGGTTCTTCTTGTGTTGTATTATTGTTGCTCAATAGATAACTCTAGAGGTCTCAATTACTGACTGGACATTCAATAATAATTTTACTCATTTTGGTGAAATAAAGGTATGTTTCAATTATGTAGTCTGGTATGCATTACTGTGGATAAATATTTCCCTACTTTCTTTCTAACATCACGACAGGAATTTGTTTTGGTAAAACAAAATGTAATTATTATTCAAAAGAAGAGCCTACTTTAAGCAGTACTTTTCAGGAGATAATGCATTGTAAAGAAAGTGGAAAATGACGCAAGAAATTCTACTTTCCACGTTCATACATATCATTTATAATCTTTACCATTGTTATCACGTTACAGGGAACACTCCATACTTAGTAAGTAAACCCTACTTAACAGTTACTTATTACTTGATTACTCAAGGTGCAGATATGTTTATCACAAGGCCACGTTCACTGTACAGAAACTTCCCAAGAACCCTCTTTGTGCAGCCATCATCTCAGGCTACTTATTCAGGTTATTTAGTTGTTACTGACGAGGAATCAGAAGAAATGGATACGTTTTGTTGTGGTATGTGCAGGAACAACAAAATCAGCAGATTGCCTTTTCCTCAAGACAGGATCTTGAAGGTTGTTCACACATCAGAACATCAAGAATCACATGTTACTAAGGTCTGGTTTCTACCTGTTCCTGGGCAGCCTCTTTCATCCCATCGGTATTTTGTCATTCAAGCCAAAGGCAGACACAAAGGGTATGATTCAATGATCCCTTTTTCCTTTCTTTTCTTTTCTCTCTGTTTGATTAAGCCAATGTGTGGTATAAATCTAATGCTGCAGGAAAGCATACACATGTTCTCGGGAGGCTGATATTGAGACCTGTTGCTTTAACAATGTCAGAGTAGATTTGGCACCAAAACCATTGGATCTAAGGGACATATATCAACAAATTGAGGTTCGAGCTTATCAAAATGGAACTTTCTATGCTCTGCCTGTTGCAGGAGATGGTTGCCCTCCAAAATTCCTCAGGAAAAAAGGGTGGGAAGTCTATACTACTCATTCCTTCAAACTTCATGTTAAAGAAACTCAAGGTTTCCATAACTGTTCTTTATCCCAACAACTCCCTGAATTAGATGTTCCTCTACTCCCCAAGCGTTCTACGCCAGTAATAATTGGCAGATGGTATTGCCCATTTGTATTCATAAAAGAGAGAATCAAAGTAAAAGAACAGATGGAAAAATCTCTCTTCTATGAATGGACTCTGAAGCAGTGGTGGGAAAAGATCTACTCAAGTGAAAATGATGGCAGCAGCAGTGTAGGTAATGTGGTGGTAATTAGTGCTTGCGTCAAAAGGTTAGTGACTTTAGTTTATGGAATGGAAGCAGAAAAAGATCAGAACAGAGATTTTGATGATGGATTTATATGGTTCAGAGCTAAAGATTCATACATGAGAAAAGCTCCTATTGTGGGTATAAATTTAGCAGTTTCTGAGAAACTAAGATGGCTGCAAGAAAAAAGAGGATGGGGTGATGATGATGATGATGTGAGAGTGGAGGGGACTAAAGAAATCAGTGACAGTGAAACTGGTTGGAGAAGATTTGGATGCTATATTTTGGTTGAGAGTTTTGTTTTGAGGAAATCAGATGGAAGTTTGGTGATTAATTTTAATTTCAAGAACACTGATAAGATTCAATGTATACTGGAGTGAACCTTAATTGATGATGACTCGTGTTTCATTCATTTTAACAAATTTTTGAATGGAATCACTAATATTATAATATTTACATAATATATGGACTAATTTTATAAATAAAATAGTTTGAGGATTATTTATGTCAATTTATATTTTTTATTAAATATATTAAAATAGTGTAATAACGTAATTTTTTTTATTATATGAACCTAAGGGATGTTTCAACGGAAGAAATCAATCTTACATATTTATATAAGTTAATTTAAAGATTAATTTTATAAAATATCTATAATTTACGGAATATTTTTTAAAAAAAAATCTTTTAAAAAATAAAATAAAGAATATATGAATATTTTTTAATTAGAAGACAGAAAAAAATTATGGGAAAACGAGATGGTGTGTAAATGCGACCTTGCTGCGAAAAAGCAGGGGTACAAAAGCGCCATTAGTCATTCAAAATTTTCAATTTACCGGCAAAGCTCTCCATCACGGAGCCTCCATGGGAGACAATTCTCGTCAACAGCAAGCCAAAGGTAATCTTTAACTCTCTCTTTCTGACTGTATTTCATCATGATGTAGATTTATGATTAGGAATTGGCTGAAAAGTTTCCGAATCTAGGGTTCCATATGGATTCTTCGGTTTCTGTTCCGTTCCGATCGAACTTTGGATTTTCGAGTATTTATGTTTCTTTTGCTTTTTATGTTTGATTATACTGATAGGAATTTTGTTTTGGAACTTCAGTTTCAGTAAACTTGCCAATTGAAGGCATGGAATCTGTGATATCCACGGTGACTGGTTACGTAGGCATCGAGCGATTCAATCTCATCAAACTTATAGCCAAGTCTGGCGCCAGTTATGTTGGTTCAATGAACCAATCGACTACACATTTGGTATGTTTGGGAGCTGAATCATTCAAACTTAGAGACCTTTTGTCTGAATTAGTTCGTGTTCATTTTTTTTTCCTCTGATATTGATTTTCTGTTCCCAATTTGATGGGCTAGGTGTGTTGGAAATATGAAGGTAGGAAATACGAACTTGCAAAAAGACTTAAGATCAAGATAGTTAATCATCAGTGGGTTGAGGATTGTATTAAGAAAGGAAGACGACTTCCAGAGTATCCTTATATGTCCCAATGGTAAGCATTAAAATAGTCATTCGAAAATTACCTGAGTTGCCCCTTTTCAGTCATAAAAAGTTAGAATTATTTCCTATCGTTAAAATAGCTTCTTATTTTCTTTTCCCAACTTCAGAAATGTGTAATACCCCATGCTTTAGACCAAAACTCGACAAGAGATATTTAATAACTTCAGTGACTGTAACTTAATGAGTCCAAGTGGGGTGTACTAGCTTTGATTTTTATGGATGTTATATCTTTGTTTTTGGAGGGTGATATTCTTACAATTTGAACTCCTATGATTGGATAACTTCTATTTCTTTTAACTCTATGCAGTGGGTGCAAAGTGGGGCCACTACTATTGAATATTTCATTAATTGCCAATAAGGTAAGAGATCAATCCTATGATGAGCATAAAGAACAAATGGTTGGCTTCATTATTTGAAAGCTCAACTCTGGTTGGACAGATTCTAATATATGATATGAAGGGCATTTGAAAATTTTCACTTTTACTTGAGTAAAGTTTAATGTTGTCAATAATTTCTAGTAGAAGTTAATTATCTTAGTTCATTTTCAGATTCAGAATGAACCCTAGCACATTATTCAACTTGAATGCTTTACTTTTGTAGCAAACTATTTCAAAATTTTGGACCAAAATCAATTGGTCATTGAATAATACAGAGTTTTGAAGCTATTATCTATTGTCCAAACTGGATACCTTGTGAGGAAAGGTACTGAAATTTGGAGAAGAGGGCAGCCTTGGTATTTTAGGAGATACAAATCAATCAGAATGAGAATATATGGAGCATACATCAACCAATCTATACCTTGTGTCAAGATTTTGGAGATTTTGCTTCTGAACTCATAAATGCATCTTCATCTTTGTTACCATAAAATTTTTTTGCTATGAGCTCTTCATGTAGTATCTTCTTCTTATTTATTTATTTTTACTTTTAAAGTTTTGCTTAAACAAGATGCACATACTGTTGGAGTATAATATCATGGTAACCTCCATGATGGTTATAATTGCAGTCTCAGCTGGAGATAAACAAATCTATCCCAAAGATAAAAACAAACAAAGGAAGTCCTAGATTGGATGAATCATTTGGCCACAAATTTAGTTTTGACGAGCCTCTTTCACCTGAATTTCGGAGGTTGGAGGTAATATAGAACTACTGTCATTTTATATTTGTTCCCTTCATCTCAGTCTAAAATGGGAAAACTATGCTGTTGCTGTCGTAGAAGTGGCAAGGCAGTGTTCCCCACCCCCACTCCCCCTCCCTTTTTTCTCTGGTTGTTGTTCAAGTTTCCTTTTCCCTTTATCTCTACTTGATCTTCCTCTGGGACCTCAATCTCTTAGCTGTTGGCTATTTGTATTTTCATGTTATTGAGTGTTAAATAACTAATACTTCTATTTAACATCCTCTTTATTCTTTGATGAAGATATATTTTTCTTTCGCAATCATCATTTTGTACATTTTTGGTCCCTGGACCTTTAGGCTTTTATCTTAGCATTCCTGCTCCCTGTATTTGGTTATTTCTTCATGCCTTCTTGTTAAGATAACTTCAGACATTGTATTATCCTGACCATGCAAGTTGTTGGCAGAAGAAAAGAAACTCTGCACCAATTCGATCTTCTTGCAGAGGCCGCAAACGTAGGCTAGTGAAAAAAGAGACGAAGGTGATTTTGGAGTTAAGTTCGGATTCTGAGCAAAAAGGCCACCCAGAATCTGATTCTCGGGAGCATGATGCTAGTACATATTTTCCTGAACAGTCAGATGTTGAGGGGCATGAAGACTTGTGCAACTCTAGCCTTGGAGAAAATAGGTCAAGTGGAGCGGAAGCTTTGAATGATTCCATGAAAAATGTGGATGTGGATGTCCTTGGTTGTGAAGAGAAGAGTCCACATCTGAAGGGTCCCACAACTCCTCATGTTAGAGATGTTGATACCAATTTAAATGGCAATGATGGTGCAGCCAGGTTACCTTTATCCGATAAGTTGTCTTGTGTTATATGCTGGACAGATTTTAGTTCCAGTAGGGGAGTGCTGCCATGTGGTCACCGATTTTGTTGTCCATGCATCAGAAGTTGGGCAGATCATATGGTATAAATCCCGCACTTAATCCTTGTATTTTCTAGTAATTACTTCATTCTTTAACCTCTTTGACTCAGCCATTTGTTTGTTGCAAAAGGGTTGGTGTTTTGTGAAGAAATATATTGGAAAGACAGGATAGGATGCTCTGTATTACAGTAGATTTATAATTCTCTCAGAAGTTCTATTAGCATTTGCTTTGAGATATGAGATGCATGATACAAAAGCCCTTTCTCTATCTGCATGCTTTGTATTACATTCTGCTGGGGTACAAGGTACTGCCCTGAATGATACCAATATAAGTTTCTGAAATGTAAAACCCATGGGTAAATGAATAAAGTAATGTCTTGAGGTTACAAATATGAGAGCTACCAGATTTCTTCTTGGGTTACTAGTAAACTATAGCATCAAGATTTCCTTAAGTAGTATAGCTTTGTTTAACTTCTTAAGAGTTGGCTGCAGTATTATCAATGTGAATAATCAAGAGTTTTTCTAGGTAATCTTTAGTCTTTCTTTGGTTTCTAAACTAATTTAAAAATATCTCAAAATGTTCTGATCACAGAATTCCAGTGGGAAGATTTCAACTTGTCCTTTGTGCAAGACCATTTTTGAGGAGATTATAGAGGTGGAAGATACTGTCTCTTCAGATCAAAAGATATATACGCAAACCATTCCTGATGCTGATGTAAGGATGGTCCATGTTGTTCCTGGTGTTGAAACACTACATACTCATTCCATTGTAAGTTGAGACATTCTAATTGCTTTGATATTTCAGAACTTTTTCCTCTAGGATCTTCTATCTGTTTTTGACATAATTCCCTTCTAGAATCTTGATGATTGCTAATTGCCTTATTGTATGTGATGGAAATAAGTTGTTTATGGTATAGCATTAGAAATCTGACAGCATTTTCAATCCAGCACATATAAAAAGAAAAAAAAAACTTGTGTTTCCTTCTATCATGTCCCTCTAGATTCTTTGATTATCCTTCAATGTTGTTTTTACTTTGTATCAGTATGGTTAACTAGCGAAATTCTCTTTTGACCTTAGAATTCTATGTCTTGTTGGATGAGATCGGTTGGCTTAAGCTTTGATGTTTCTGTGGACATTCCAAAATGGGTATCGTTTTCATTCATAATGTGAGTTTATGAGGATTATGTTTAGTAGGCTAAACCAACTTCTGCTGAGGTCCTCTCACTGTTAAAGAAAAACTTTCATGCTTCAAGCTTTGGAGCATATATGAGTCTCCATTGTTCTAGAGATTTTCATTTGCCTTTGTTTCGCTACCTTCCTCTCCCATCACCCTCTCTTGTTTTTTCCTGTAATTTTGCCTCAATATTTGATAGTTTAGACTTTAACAGGTGATCATAAAATCTAAACCCTCGGTTATCCCATAGCAAACTTTCGGTAGGTTGAACTACCCATACAGGCAAGAAGGGTGCTAAAGTAGCATGGTAGTGCAGGGTTCCCAAAATATGCTATCTACTCTTCATGAACTTATAACAATACTTTTCCTTGCCATCAGATTCTGAGGTTTATTATGTAAAACATGCAATATTAATTGGCTTTGGATTGGGGGAGGGGGGGTAAAGAATTCAATGTCATTCATACTGATTTTGAGTGTATTTGATATTTTTGATTGGTAAATTAATGGTCGTTTTCAACTTTTTCAAAATGGCACATGTAGCTGCAGGAACCTCAAGTCTGTTGTGTTCAATGCAATTGTCGAGAACCGGAGGATCTTCTTATTATTTGCCATATCTGCCAGAGACACTACATTCATAACTTTTGTTTGGATCCTCCAATGGATCCATGGGCTTGTTCTGATTGCAGGGGTCTTCGAAGGCTGTTATTGTCCAACTGATGAAGTGTCCTTTTATGTTGGAGCATTCAAATAGGATCCACTCATTTTTTTCTGTCACGAGTCAGTCTCTTAGCTTGAGATTTGTGGATGCCATAAATCATTCTCTTTTATGTATAGAGAGCGATATTAACATTCTTTTTTAGGGTGGGGGCCAGTGTACCCACCCTTGACAGTATCATGCTTCTTCTTTACCCCCATAATCAAAAAAAATTTCCTAGTCGACCGGGTATCTCCTTTAAACTCATAATCAAATTAACCTTTTCACATTTTCCTATTCACTAGTCACCAACATAGCTACTCCCTCTTTCCCTTTGTTGTACCTCTGATATAATAAATAAAGAGAAATTTTAATAACCCCAGCGTAAGTTAACTTGTAAAGAGTTCTTTTAGCTTAAAGTAAGGTTTATGGTTTGAATCATAATTCATGTATGTAGTGTTTAAAATTTGGAGTAAGACTTTAGGTATTAACTTTGCTTGAATGATGATTGGTTTGGATGTGAAGCTAGGAGGGGAAAAGGAAAATTACTTTAGGCCTAAAGCGTGATTTCTTATAAAATTCAATCACTTGTAAGGTAATTCGTATAATTATTGGCAAACATTGTATGTCAAAGAAGACCACTTGGTCAAAGGTAATGTCTTTTGAGTTCAGACATATGTGACCATTCTATTTCAAAACGGGAATCTCTCGCTGATAAGTAAAATGGTCGTCTTTTAAACTTCTTTTGCCTTTTTACCCTTCTGTTTTCCTTAGTAAAGAGAAAATTCCAGCTCTTTATTACCAATTGAGTCGATTTGGTCAACCTTTGATTGATAGTGTTTAGAAAGAAAGAATTACGGATGATTTGTCCTTACTCAGCACAGCTATAATTGTGGATATAACCGCCATATTTCATATTTCCTTAAACGAACGAAAAGAAAAGAAAATCCTCTTATCCCTTCATATCCCACACCCCACAAAAATTCCCAAGAACTGCCCGCCGACACACCGGCACAGATTTACAAAGCTTTAGCTAGGAGGGTTTTTCAGTTTCTCGCAGTAACCCTTTTGATTATTTGCTAAATTAGAATGTGATTTGCTTTAAATTCTGGATTTTTTTTTATTTTTTTTTTATTTTTGAAGAAAAAGAAAGGAAGAAGAAGAAGAAGATGACAAGCTGCAGTAGGCTTGTGCTTGGGTTTCTGAATGCTCTTGCTTTAACATTCTCAATTTTTCAAATAATATATTCACTGATAAATGATAATCATTCCGTGAATAATAAACAGTATTATTGCTACAGAAGCCCATCAGCCCGAGTGATTCTAATGATTTCATATTTCTTGCTAACAATGTCGTTGTTCGGGCTGATGTCTTCTTTCTGTAAATCCAACAACGCATTGCAGTTATTTTACTTATGGGTAGTTTTGATTTCGGCAATCGTCGCCATCACCGCCACCGTCTTCATGTTTGCAGTATTACCCAAAGGCTCTCCGATTGCTACTTGGCAGAAATCTCAGAGTCAGAACAGAAATTGGATCGATGAATTCTCTCCGTTGATACGCAGAGCTCTTGTAAGCGACGAGAAATGGATTGTCGTTCGATCATGTCTCGCTGAATCTGGATTGTGCGAAAGCTTTCGAAACCGTTCCATAAATCCGATTTGGAAGGAGAATTTACGTTTCCTCGAGGTTTCAACTTTCAATATTTCTTCCCCTCACTTTTTCAACAACAACAGATCACGAATTCTGTTTTTGCCCTAATTTTTGATTATTTATTATCTTCAATTCCATGAATTTTTTTTTTTCAGTTAGGTTGCTGCATTCCTCCAAAACGCTGCAGTTTTGTTCAAAAGAATGGAACCCTAGGGCAAAATCCCAAAAAACCTGGGATAATTTCTGTGAAGGAAGAAGACACTGAATGCAAACGATGGGAAGAAGAAAGCAAAGAAGGGAAATATTGCTACGATTGTGATTCGTGCAAAGCAGGTTACCTTTCAAAATTCCAGAGGGATTGGAAAACAGATAAAGGAATATACATCGGTGTAATTGTCATACTCATCGTTGCTGCATTCCTATCTTGTTATTCCTCCAACTTTGATCCAGAAGAAACAGATAATGGATCAATTTCCAAAGCTCATCACAGAATCGTTTAAATATATATATATATATATATATATATATATATATATATATATATATATTATATATATATATGCAAAACATGGAACAGAGAATAGTTTTCATTATCATTGTTGTGTTCTACAAAAAATCAAATTTATTGTTTGGTAAGAAATATATATGTATGGATTTAAGTATTATACATATATATATATATATATATATATTGGTATGTAATTAACTGTAAATTGATTTAATTAAGCCATGATTATATATATTTTTTATGTTAAAAAAAAAAAAAAAAGATTGTGGTCATGCATGAGTCATGACTCATTATTTGTCTCGGCTAATTTTAGAGCCAATATCAGGACAACCATTGAGTCATCATCATCGTTATTATTATTATTATTATATTTTCATGCTGGTTACAGACAAAAACAGAAAACTCTGTCGTCTCCAGTGAAGAAAAAGCTCTAACAAACAGGTTTTTCAGATACATCATCGTCTCTTTTTTTCTATTTTATTTTATTTTTTTCCATTCCATCAAGATCAATCAGGAGGGGGGGAAATGCTCAATAATTACTTAATATATATATATATATATAACTTTTCCTTTTGCCTGACAGAGAATCAGCTTGTAAGCATTGAATAAATTTTTTTTTTACGGACTCGGCTTGCGGCGTGTTGCAAAGTTCAACTCTTACTCGAGGTGTTAGAGTCTGATCCGGAACTTTTAACATGACGCTAACCACCCCAAGGGATTCGAATCCTCGACCATCCTTCTTGGAGGAAATATTAGAAGTCTGTTTACTAACTTTCCTAAGCTACCGAGTTAGCATTGAATAAGTTAACTATATATATATATATATATATATATATATTAATATGGAATTCTTGAATTTTCATGACTGGTTTATATATTTTCTGACTTAGGAAACAGACGATGAACATGAAATGATTTCAAGAATTCAACAGTAGTTTCTTTAATTTTCATTGGTGTTCGGAAACAATATTTCAAGTAGAACAATAATCGAAAATCAGTGTTTATTTTTTTTTTTTTTAAGTTTTATTTACTTAGAAGACTTTTCATCTTACATGGTTAGAACGCTACAACTTTTCGTGATTATAAACGAAATGTTATTATAAGAGTAATTACAAATTGTGGTCATTTGTGAAATTACAACTATAAGAACAATTTTATTTTATTTTATTTTTTGTCATCCAAATTATAACATTTTTCGATCATATGTGAAATTGCAGTTTTTTGAGAGTAATCACTTCTTATCATCTAAAACTATAAATTATAAACTTTCATTAAGAGCAATAATTTCTTGTCATAAATAATAATAATAAAAAAAAAAAAATTGAAAAGGGAAGGCAACCCAACCTAACCCGACACAACACATAAGGCCATAGATCTGTTGCAAAAAGCTACTAGCATTAGCATTTCCTGCACTGCCAATCCTAATTTAAAGAAAAAAAGAAAAACAAATCTCATTCTCAGCAAACACAAATCTAATTCAACAACACGGAAAAAGCAGAAGAAAAAAAAAAAAAAAAAGACACAGAAAAAAGCTTAACCAAAACAAAATAATATACAATTCTTCCCCGTTTACAACACTAACACGATTTTAATATATATATATATATATATAAATTAATGGAAGGGAAGAAGAAAAAATCAGAAAGCAAAATTCTTTCTCCTTGTGGTAGAGTTTGGAGAATCAGCAATCTTGAGAGTTTTCTCAATGAGTTTACGAGCTTTTCTGCTCCTTATTTCCACTCTCATGCTGTCGCTTTTCTCAATCTTATCATAAACTTGTTTCTTCAATTTCAGTGACTTTTTCACTCTGCACTTCAACTTCTCCATCAACTTCTCTAAACCCATCATCATCATCATCATCTCCTCTCCTCCTCCGCCGCCCACCACCTACAATAATAAAGTTAATTAATTTACGATCAAACAAACAAACAAACAAAAGCCCATAAAAATTAAAGAAAAAAGAAAAAAAGAGAAACCTGATTATAATTTTTCTCTTTCTCTGTCTGTCTTTAATGAAGGGGGTTTTTTTTTTTTTTTTTTTGGTTAAGTGTTTCTTCAGTTACAGAAAGCCAGAGATGGAGACTTCGCTAAGAACCACTTTGAAGACGTGGCTTTCTTCTTGAGACTCCTCATGAAAAGAAAGAGAGAGAGATATGGTCATATGGGGAATGGAAGTTAGAATTTTAGAACCACGACTCTTTCCAATTTTACCCTTACCCCCCAAACAAAAAGAAAAGGCTTGGGTGGGACATAATTAATTTGTTGTAACATTCGGTGTAATATTTTGTATATATAAAAAAAACAATTATAATTTTCACGTTGATTGAGCTTACTGATTTTTTTAGGTAAGCGATATAACTCTTTTAGGCATAATACTTTTCATTGTACTCATAATGTGTTATAAACAATTTTATATTTTAGTCTGTTTTAATTTACTTTAAGCGAGTCACACGAATTTAAAAAGGCATCAATTGAGCAAAGTTTTGAGACCTCTATACTTAATAACCGCTCAATAATCTTTTAGACGAGCGATATCAAATTTCAAGTCACAACAAAATTATTATTTAGTATTAAAATACTATATATATATATATATAATATATATATATATATATATATATATAAAAGAAATTCTATAATATTTAATTAATTTTTTATTTAATATGACTGACTATCCTTTTCTTTGAAAAGGATAGTCAGATAAATACGATACACATATCAGATTTCATTTCAAAAGAAAAATAAATAAATAAATTTGGAGAGAATAATACGAAAAAAAAATATATATATATACATTTAATGAGAGAGAGAGAGAGAAAAGTAATAAATGTGCATTAACTATTTTACAACGAACTAACTAAGAAAATAAAGTAATTGTGAAAATAATATCTATTTTTCCTTAAAATTATCCAAGAATTAAAATGTATTGACTTTTCCTCTCCTCTTTCTTTTTTTTAACGAGTTATTGGTTTGCATATTCATTCTCATATTTTTAAGGCCCAGTAGGCCCATATTCAGCCCCAACCCACCCTTCCGTTTCTGTAATTTCCTATGGTTATATGAGTTCGACAAACGGAAGCCCATCTAATGTTCATTAGTTTGGGCTAAGCCCAATGTCAAGTATTTAATATTATTTTTTTTTTTTTTTATCGCACGAGTGTCTTGGGTGGGTCTAGACTAACCTTACTCGCTAATAAATGACCAGAAAATTTAACATTTTTCCATACTCAAACCAGGATTTGAAACCTGGATTATTGGTTAAAGGATGAAGGAGCCCCTACCGCTCCACCACGTGCCTCTGGTTAAGTATTTAATATTATTAAATTGTTTATAATAAGGATAAATTGTTGGTTCAAGTGTTAAATGACTTGATTCCGCTTAAGCAAGTCTCGAATTCGAGGCCTTGTGAATGCAGAAAATTCCCCACTAGGAGACTTACCCACCATAGCCAAGTGTTTGATAAATATTTTTATAAATTTTAATAATAGTAACTGATTTTTTAATTTTATTAAGCCTAACCAAATTTTCATATATATATATATTTGTGTGTGTGTTAATTTTTTGATAGGAAGTGAAAAGGTATGTTGGCACATGTAGTTTCCTTTCTTAGCGGAAATGCTTGTGGAATTAATCTCCATCTTTCTTTTTTTAATACTCAGCACAACTTCATGTTCATTTTACTCTTTTCCTATGTCTACAAAATTATTTCTACGACCTGTTCAAAATAGCATATATATATATATATATATATATATATATATATATATTATATATATATATATATATTGTTATAAAACTATTGTTACTAAATTGTTACTAAAAGAAATATAGAACACAACTAAAAGAAATATAGCACAAAATGTAAGATTGAGATTAAAGGGAAGATAAGCTTTCTTGAGAGAAGCTTTCTTGTATATTTCATATATATTCTTGTGTGTTCAAAACTACACATTTTCACCTCTATTTATAGGGATGAAAAAGTAGTAGAGATAAAATAAATAATGTAAATAATAACAATAATGGATGAAGATAGTGAAAGTAATTAGGTAGAAGATAGTGAAAGTAATTGAGATAATTTAGGTATGGAGATAGTGAAGGTATTGAGATAATTTGGTATGGAGATAGGAAGGTAATTGACATACAAATATTCATAATACTCCCCCTTTTTTGTATGTCCATTGTAAATAAATATGTCTCATGAAAACCTTATCACTTCCATTCAATGTGATGAATCTTCAGGGGTTCACTTCTCCTTGGATATCCATTACATAAAGAATATGCCTCGTTAAAAACCTTATCGAAAAAAAACCCAGGTGGGAAATCTTTTCATCGGTTGTCCCTTGGTTTTCATCATGATCTTCCGGATCATTTAATCCTCTTTTCTTTCGAGGATTTTTATTTTTTAGAACCAAGGGGTCGGCCACGCTTCGGGCGTGCCTTTGATTCAACGAATATATAGGATTTCCTGTTTGTTCTTCAGAAACTATTCGTATAGGAGCATCTATAGCTTGGAATATGCGATTTAGTGACTCTTCCGGGAGTCGACAAAAGAATCTGGCAGTTGATTTGCAATTTGTTGCAAATGAATTATCTTTTGAACTTCCAGTTCACTCACATTTGTGCGTGGATCTAAATGATTCAATGATGTTCTCCACGCAAGTTCAATTTTATGCCATTTATTCTCTCCCCCTAATTTGGGAAACAAATTCTCATCAAAATGGCAATCAAGCAAATCTTGTCAGAAAAACGTCCCCCGTGAAAGGTTCAAGATACCTTATAATAGACGGGGAGTCATACCCAACATATATCCTCAATCTTCTTTGGGGACCCATTTTTGTTCTTTGGGTTGGTTCAATAGGAACATATACAAGACACCCAAAAATTCTCAAATAAGAAATAGTAGGCTCTAACCAAAAGCCAATCGGTAGTGGAGAAAATTTATGACAACTCGATGGCCTTAAACGCACAAGTCTGCGGCAGATGTAAAATAGCATGCCCCCCCAGTCTGTGTAGGGAGATTTGTTTTCATCAATAACGGTCTAGCAATTAACCGTAGCCTTTTGATAAATGATTCGCTAGACCATTTTGTGTGTGAACATGAGCTACAGGATGTTCCACAATTATGCCAATCGACATGCAATAAGAATCAAATGCATGCGAAGAAAATTCACCAAAGATTATCTAGGCAGATTCGTTTAATAGGATAATCAGGAAATTGCGCCTCTCAAGCGAATTATTAGGGCAAGTAATCTCGCAAACGCCAGGTTGCGAGTAGATAATAAACAAACATGCGACCATCGGGTCGATGCATCAATCAAAACCATAAAATATCGAATCGCCCACAAAGTGGACTAATCGGTCCACATATATCTCCATGAATCCGTTCTAGAAATGTAGGACTTTCAACTCCTACCTTTAATAGTGATGGCCTTATAATCAATTTCCCTTTGGAACATGCGGCACATGAAAGCTTATTAGCAGTCAAAACCCTTTGATTTTTCAAAGGATGACCGTGCGTTGTCTCGATAATTTTTCGCATCATAATTGATCCCGGATGACCCAAACGATCATGCCAAATTTTAAAAATAACGGGATTAGTAAACTCTGGTTTACTAAATGATGCGCCTCAATGTTATTAATTTTAGCATAATATAGGCCAGAGGATAAAGATGGTAGCTTTTCCAACAAATGTTTATTACTGGAGGTCATTTTCGTAATAGCCAAATATTCATGACCGTTATCTTCCATAGTCTCAATATGATATCCATTATGTCGGATATCCTTAAAACTCAATAGATTTCTTCGAGACTTCGAGGAAAATAGTGCTTTATCAATAACAATCATAGTTCCTCCCGGTAATATTATATTAGCTCTTCCGGAGCCTTCAATAAGTTTTACACTACCATTTATTGTGGTAACACTTGTTTCTCCCACATTCAAATGAGAAAAATATTTCTCGTATTTCCAGATATGGTGTGCGTCGTTCCACGTCAATTAGACACACACTTTCAATGTCATCATTTAACCCATAAAAAGGGGACTATAGCCATTTGGTAATCTCACAAACTTCAGGGTTGTGAGTTAATAATATTCAATGTAAATAATCTCACAAACTTCTAGTTGTGATTTAAGCAAATAATCTCACAAACTTCCGGTAGTGAATTAAACAAATAATCTCACAAACTTCAGGCTGAATATGCTTCAAATAAACTCGGTAGTAGAGCTTCGTGCTAGTCTCAGTTGGTTAGAGACTCGTGCTGATAACGTGTTATTAAACTATTGTTACTAAATTGTTACTAAAAGAAATATAGAACACAACTAAAAGAAATATAGCACAAAAAGGTAAGATTGAGATTAAAGGGAAGATACGCTTTCTTGAGAGAAGCTTTCTTGTATATTTCATATATATTCTTGTGTGTTCAAAACTACACATTTTCACCTCTATTTATAGGGATGAAAAAGTAGTAGAGATAAAATAAATAATGTAAATAATAACAATAATGGATGAAGATAGTGAAAGTAATTAGGTAGAAGATAGTGAAAGTAATTGAGATAATTTAGGTATGGAGATAGTGAAGGTAATTGAGATAATTTAGGTATGGAGATAATGAAGGTAATTCACATACAAATATTCATAATATATATATACTATTTTAAGAAAATTAATAAAATATTTGGTCAAACGTAAAATATGATTATATTATTTCATTGTCAATCAATATAATCAGCAACATATAAAATTTGTGTCCGTAAACATAAAATAAACATGAAATAAGACACAAAGTTTTATTATTTTAAATATTTCATCATATAATTCAAATATATATATATATATATATATATGTATATATAAATATGTATGTATGTATATATTTACGTATATGGTGTGTTTCTTTACTATATATATATATATAAAGAGAGAACCATAGCTTCTGTTTCTGAACTGACCGCATCATGCGTTTCTTTCTCTGGTTTTCTCTCTCGATCGTTTCTGTTCTTTTTTTCCCTTCTTCTTCTTCCTCCTCGATATTTTTTTTGTTTTTTCTTCTTCTCCTATTTTTTCTCTCAGATAATTTATTAATTTTAATTTTACCTCTCCTCAATGAAGCTCCAATCTACAGATCATACCTTCGGGAAACAACAATCCCGAAGAAAATCTCCGAAAATATTCCCTCTTATTATTCTTACTTTGTTTTTAACCATTATTACCATATATTATCCTTCCTTAACTTACCATACCATTTATCCAAAGAAAGTTTCCGACTTTACGTCTTCCAATAACAATTTTAATCCTTCCATAAAACCGGCGCCACACGACACGGCCACTTCCGGCGATGACCCCAAAATATCACAAAATGAAGCCCCTTCAACAAACCTAGAAATTAATATAGTTGAAGAAAAGAAAACAGAAAACCCACAGAGGAATCATAATAATAATAAACGGCGCGGAAGACGGCGACGGCGACGTGATAACTCGAAAGCGCCGGCGGAAGACGACGGTGGCGGTGGTAGTAATAATAGGTTGGTGGAATCGTGGGAATTGATGGATAAAGAAGAGTGTAATTTGTTTTCAGGGGAATGGGTACGGAATTTGGAAGCTCCGTATTATACAAACCAGACGTGTTTTGCAATTCAAGAACATCAGAATTGCATGAAATTCGGCCGGCCGGATTCGGAGTTTCTGAAATGGAAGTGGAAACCTGATGGTTGTGATTTACAAGTGTTCGACCCGCATCGATTCTTGAAACTTGTTACTGGAAAATCGCTCGCTTTCGTTGGAGATTCCGTCGCAAGAAATCACATGCAGTCGTTGATATGTCTCTTGTCTACAGTACGTATAATTAACCTAATTCCATTCAACATTTTTTTTTTTACTTACTATTGATTTGTTTGGAGAGGGGGTTAGGTTTAGTATAAACTTGAAATCAAATGGTTTTCATTATTTTTATTTTTTTCTTCCCCAATTGACTTTATTTTAAATTGATTTATTCTTTTGCAACTCTAGCAAGCAATTGCTGGGGTGGACAAAATATTATTCTTATGTAAAAGGGTAACGAATTGATTCAGATTTCATTATAATAACATTTTTGGTAAACATATATATTATTAAAATTTGTGTTCAAATTTTATTTATATATAAGAGTATATATAGTTTTTGAAATAGATAATTCATCAATTTTATATTCCTGCAATTTAGTTCTTAAATAAAATAAGAATTAATTACACTTAAATTTAATGAAGAATCATGATAAAAATGAGCCAATTTTTACCATTCTGAATGTGAATGAATATACCTGTTTCATATGTAAGAAAAAAAGGTTTAGTAAAAAAACACGTGATTTCAGTTTTAATTAATTAATTAACATTAATTTATTATAATCTCGGTTGTAATAACAAACTGTGTAGTACTTCGTTAGTTTAATGAAGTTAATTAACTAACGTTATTAATTTCTATTCATGTCTTCTTTTTTTTTTCCGCAGGTTGCAGTTCCTGTGACTGTTTCAAGTCCATTTGACCAAAACCAACGGCACGAATACCGAGATTTCAATTTCACAATGTCCATTTTTTGGGCGCCTTATTTGGTAAGAGTCGAAAAAACCGACGCAGAAAACGTGAACCTCCCATTCAATCTGTACCTCGACGAATTCGACGAAGACTGGAGAAGCCAGATTCCGGACTACGATTACGTCATCATCTCCGGCGGTCAGTGGTTCTTCCGTCCGACTAATTTCTTCTTAAACCGTCGTTTCGTCGGCTGTCTATACTGTTCGGAGGAAAACGTGACGCACTACGGATCAGCTGCGTTCAGTTACCGGAGGGCATTCAGGACAGCACTGAGAGCAATCTACAGCGCGGAGAATTTCAAAGGTCTGACGGTGTTGAGGACTTACGCGACGTCGCATTTCGAAAATGGCCGGTGGGATGCGGGGGGAGATTGTGCGAGAACGGAGCCGTATAAGAGGAATGAAGCTCCAGCAATGGAAGATTACAGCGTGGAAATGTATAGTATTCAATTGCAGGAGTTTCAAATTGCTGAGAGAGAAGCGAAGAAAAGAGGACTTAGGTTTAGATTGTTCGATGCGACGAAACCTATGTTTCTTAGACCGGACGGACATCCTAGTAAGTACGGACATTGGCCTCCTAAAGAGAACGTGACAATGGCTAATGACTGCGTGCATTGGTGCTTGCCTGGTCCAATTGATACCTTGAATGATTTCTTGCTTGAATTGATGAGAAGGGAGGAAGTGAAGGATACTTCCGTTCGATAGTGCAAAAGAATTGGGGAGAATTAATGTAGAGATTTTTTTTTACAAAGTACTCAAAAAGTACAAAAGAATAGGTTTTTTTTTTTTTTTTTTTTTTTTTTTTAAAGAATTTGATTGGCCCGGTATTTAGTCAAAGGGACTGAAATATGTATGTTTTATAGTGATGTGAATATACAAGTGGAAAATATATTAAATCAATATATTGTTTATATTTTCTTTTACCAATATATATATATATATATATATATATGTATTATTTGTATTTTCTAATATTTATACTCAATTTTATATGTACAAGCACAATTAGGTATATCTTTTCTTGATGCTAAAATTACGATTGATCAGTAATTTAATATGTGGCTCAAATTCAACATAATCAAAACTGATCAGAATAAAATATAGAGAATTATTTATTAGTTGAAATGTAAAGATTCAAGAAGATTAGTATTAGAATATGAATAAAATATATGAAGATTAAAAGTATTTTCTGAGATTAAGAAAAAAAAATTAATTTTAATTGCATCCTTTTTTTAAGATTGATTTTTATATAGTACTATTATTGAACTAAATAAATAAATAAAAATAAAGATATTGGATTGAATGTGGCCACTAGTGATAGCCCATTTATTCTATAATTGGGCTGGAGTTTTGGGTTATAAAAGGAATTAAAAATAAATAAAAATCAATTATATAAAAAATTGATGTAATTATTTTTTTTTTCTTAGCACGGATATCCTAGATGAGTCTCAAACTATGAGATAATATCTTTAAACCAAATTCACATCTAGATTAATCCCGATTCAAGTCGGGTTGGTTCTTTATGGGAGGAAGCTCTACCCCAAATTTTAAACAGTTACATACATGAGGTTAAAAAAATTTCTCAAACTTAAGTTAGATCGAAAATTCAAATTTTAACTCATGTATGCATTTATTTAAAATTTGAGATTAAAACTTTTTTCTGCAACCAACAAGATTCGAATAAGAATTAGTTATATGAATTGGATTTCTTGTTTAAAGGAAAAAAAAAAACTGATATAATTATAGTGGGCCAGACCCAATTTGAATACAATATATATTTAAATTTTGGGGGTGGGGCAAAACACTTTTGAATAAAATATAGATATTTAAATTATAGTGGGCCAGGCCCAATTTGATGAAAACAATTTATACAAAGCCACAAACACACAATTACTTATCTATTTATCCATCTTGGTTGGTTGGGTGAGAGAACAAAACATTATCGAAGAAGTTTGGGAAATATTAGGGTAAAATATTCCTCTTCCTTAATTCAGCGCTCATTTCAATTTCTCTCTCCCCATTTCCAAAAATTCCGATAGAGTTCAACCGCCGTGAATCATCAATTCCGAACTTCAACAATTTGGTCTCCTCCGAAAAGCCTACAATCGGAAATAGTATTTGTCATTATTCATTAGTAAGTGAAAATTGCTGTTCCTGATTCTGCTGTTCCCATAATTTTTGATGGTAAGAACTTAAAAAGCTGATATGGAAGTAAATACCTGCTTAGATTTTTTTTTTTTTTTTTTTTTGTGGGTGAAGAATCAGATTCAAATACTTTATATATATATTTAGATTTTTTTTAATTTTTTTTTTATGGGTGAAGAATCAGATTCAAATCCTTTATATATATATATTTAGATTTTTTTATTTTGTTTTATGGGTGAAGAATCAGATTCAAATCCTTTATATATATATATATTTAGATTTTTTTATTTATTTATTTTTTTATGGGTGAAGAATCAGATTCAAATCCTTTATATATATATATATATATATATATATAATATATATATATATGACAAATCATTAGGTAAAGTATTCATCAATAAATATTCTTCTGTGATCCAAAACTAGAAAAAATAGAGCACTATCATATATTATTTAATTAATGCAATAAATCAAATAAGTACTCAACAAGAAATCTATGTTTAAATGTTTTCTTTAAATGATTACGGATTTCCTTCCTTTTATATATATATATATATATATATATTTATATATATCTTATATATTAGCAGAGATCGAAAGAAGTTTTCTCTGGGAATTATTTGATGAATCAGTAAATATTTTTGAATTTACAATAAAACTTCATTATTTTCTACCTATTTTCAGCTAATTCACTTCTTCCCTGTCTTCTTATCTGATCGATCTTACACCCAACCTTAATTATTCCTTAACTTTTTCAACTAAACTCTCAAAAAATAATAATAATATAAATTTCTAATAGTGCATTAGGTCATAGATATCGCTAACTGCATTAGTTAATTTGTTTGTTTGGTCAACTAATTCAGACTCCAAAGAAAAAAAAAAATGTACACATTAATTTTTATATTTTCTTAAAAGAGTGTATTTTATTGTATATAATAAGTAAAAAAGAGAAGAAGTAATAAATACTACATTAATACGGAAAATATTTTATAAAAAAAAAAAATTGAAATATAATTTTTTCTTAAAGAGGTGAAGAAGTTATTGTGACAAGACAGTCCATAAATTCCTTACAAGAAAAAAGAAAGTCTACTACAAAAGCCAACTTTAGGGTAAAATTATTTACTACAACCATTACTATATAAATTAACGTCCTCTTTTTTTACTTATTATTACACCAACAAATATGTATGTCTTTTTGTCTTGTTTTTCAAACATACAGCAACTTTTTGACATGCCGAGAGTGGTACTAATAATTATTAACTAATTAATTAATACTTGAAGATAAAGCAAATTATTGAAAAAAAAAGAACAAAAAAAAAGTGTAGTATAGTTGAAAGTTGAAACCCACCATTGCTTTTTATACCTCTCATAATTCTTTTTTTTTTTTTTTGCTGGGAAACCTATTATAATTCTTGAAAATGTAGTATACTTTTTCTTTAATTAGTTTCTTGATCGATGAAGAAGCTTCTCCAAGAAATGGGGCTTCCATTTAGGAAAAGCTACTATGGTATACTGAAGAAGAGCATTCCAATGGTTGGTTTTGTTATGGTTTTCGCATTTCTTATTCTCACAGTTCGTTATCCTTCGGCAAGATTAATATTGAGATACACATCTGGGACGACGAGGACGATGTCGTCGGTAAGGGTTGCAGCAGCAGCAGCCGCAGGTGACGGCGGCGGTCTTGAAAAATGTGATCTTTTCACCGGAGAATGGGTTCCGAATCCAGAAGCACCTTACTATACGAACCGTACTTGTTGGGCAATTTTCGAACCCCTGAACTGCATGAAGTATGGAAGGTCTGATTCAGAATATATGAAATGGCGTTGGAAGCCCGACGGCTGTGATTTACCTGTTCTTGATCCATTTGAATTCTTAGAACTCGTTAGAGGTAAATCCATGGCGTTTGTTGGAGACTCCGTTGCCAGAAATCATATGCAGTCCTTGGTGTGCCTCTTATCAAGGGTACTTGTATATATATATATATATTCTACATTTTCTTTTTTAAATTCAAGCCTTATATTCATTCATATATATATATATATATCGTCATGCCTTCAATTTTACGTATATATATTTTTTTAGAATTAAAACGATGCATATATATATATACATCATAAATTAGTCGGATCAAATTTGTGTCAAATATAACATTTTCCATCAACTTAAAATACATTTGCTTATAGTGACAGTTTCTCAAGCCAAATCTTTGCCGGTCGGCGAAGAAGTAAAGATTACTCCAACACTAAGAGTTCTTAACTTTTCAGGAAAAGCCATTTCGGTCCATTTTTTTTAATTAATTATCATATATATATATATATATATATATATATATATATATAATATGGCATCTTTAGAAAATTTAAATAGGGGCACATGACACCTTCTTGTGGCATCTAGATCTATGATGCTATTTTTTCATACAAATTAACTCATCTTATTCAGAAATTATATATCAGAAATTGTCAGATTACAAGTTTCAATGTGAGGAATAAGTTGTCAAAATCAAGGTTGGAAATTTGGAAAAGGAAAATTAAATTATGAACATGCATGTGACTGTTGCATTATTCTATGATTTCTTGATAAATTTAATAAATCAAGATTTTAATATTATTATCATTAACAGGTGGAATTTCCAATTGATGCCTCATACATACCGGACGGTTATTTCAAACGGTGGAATTTCTCGACGTATAATTTCACCATCGCAGCTTTTTGGTCACCATTTCTGGTTAAAGTTGAAGATGCCGCCGGCCCACTGTACAAGCTATACCTAGACGAATTCGACGAGAAATGGACGACCCAGATCGAGGAATTCGATTACGTGATCATCAGCGCCGGTCACTGGTTCAGCCGTCAGGGAATCTACTACGAGAATGGCCGGATTGTTGGGTGTCAATTTTGCCATATTAACAACATCACCAACCTCCCAAAATCTTACGGCTACCGGAAAGCTTTTAGGACATGCTATAAAGCTTTGAATGGGTTAAAAAACTATAAGGGAATAACGTTTCTGAGAACTTTCTCTCCGGCCCACTTTGAGAATGGAGAATACAATAAGGGCGGAGATTGTGTTAGAAAATCGCCGTTCAATAGGAACCAGATTGTTTTGGAAGGTAATGATTTGGAGTATTATAAGGCCCAAGTTGAAGAATTTCGGGTTGCAGAGAGGTTGGGGAAGATGAAAGGATTGAAGTTTCGGTTAATAGATACAACTCGGGCCATGTTACTTAGGCCCGATGGTCACCCGAGTAGATTTGGACATTGGCCCAATGCAAACGTGACCATGTATAATGATTGCGTGCACTGGTGCTTGCCAGGGCCCGTTGATGCTTGGAGCGATTTCTTGCTTCAAATGTTGAAGATGGAAGGATGAACATCATCTATATCATATCAGCTCCAAAAAAAAAAAATTAAATAAATAAAATTAATGTAAATTCTTCCATTTCAAAAAGTTCTTAATAATTTTAAAATAAAGCTTTAGCTTAGCAAAAGGAGGTAAAAGTATTTGTGAATATTATACAAGATTACGAGTTTGATATTTTTTGTGATAAGAATTTGAGTGAAATATTAGTTTAATTGGTTCAACTTATCTCGTTTTTGGAGTCATCATGACTCTGACTAATCTAGATTTGTCCCGAGTTACATCTACATAGTTCAACTCTTGTTCGGAAGAAAACATCATCGTGAGTGTCAAACCCCCGAAGGTGTGGTTGGGGAAATGGTCTCTTGCCACTCAGCCACACAATCTCGGACTTGTTTATATTTTCTTTTACCAATATATATGTATTATTTGTATTTTCTAATATTTATACTCAATTTTATATGTACAAGGACAATAAGGTATATCTTTCCTTGACGCTAAAATTACAATTGACCAGTAATTTAATATGTGGCTCGAATTCAACTTAACCAAAACTTATCAAAATAAAATATACAGAATTATTTGTTAGTTTAAGTGTAAAGATTCAAGGAAGTTTCCTCTTAAACAAGATTAGTATTAGTATATGAATAAAATATATGAATAAAATATTGAAATTAAAAGTATTTTCTGAGATTAAGAAAAAAAAATTAATTTTAATTGCATCCCTATTTGAAGATTGATTTTTATATAATACTATTATTGAACTAAATAAATAAATAAATAAAAATAAAGATATTGGATTGAATGTGGCCACTAGTGATAGCCCATTTATTCTATAATTGGGCTGGAGTTTTGTGTTATAAAAGGAATTAAAAATAAATAAAAATCAATTATATCAAAAATTGTTGTAATTATTTTTTTTTCTTAGCACGGGTGTCATAGATGAGTCTCAAACTATGAGAAAACATCTTGAAGCCAAATTCACAACTAGACTAATCCACATTCGAGCTTAGTTGGTCTTTTACGGGAGGAAACTCCGACTCCAAATTTTAAACAGTTACATACATGAGGTTAAAATTTTCTTATTACTTAAGTTAGATCGATAGTTCGAATTTCAACTCATGTATGCATTTATTTAAAATTTGAGGTTAGAACTTTTTTCTGCAATGGACCAACCCGACTCGAATATGAATTAGTCGTGGATTGGATCTCTTTCCCTAAAGAAAAATGAAAAAAAAAAACTGATATAATTATAATGGGCCAGACCCAATGTGAATAAAATATATATTTAAATTTTGGGGGTGGGGCGATAGACACTTTTGAATAAAATATAGATATTTAAATTATAGTGGGCCAGGCCCAATTTTTATGAAAACAACTTATACAAAGCCACAAACACACAATTACTTATCTATTTATCCATCTTGGTTGGGTGAGAGAACAAAACATTATCGACGAAGTTTGGGAAATATTAGGGTAAAAAATTCCTCTTCCTTAATTCAGCGCTCATTTCAATTTCTCTCTCCCCATTTCCAAAAATTCCGATAAAGTTCAACCGCCGTGAATCATCAATTCCGAACTTCAACAATTTGGTCTCCTCCGAAAAGCCTACAATCGGAAATAGTATTTGTCATTATTCATTAGTAAGTGAAAATTGCTGTTCCTGATTCTGCTGTTCCCATAATTTTTTATGGTAAGAACTTAAAAAACTGATATGGAAATAAATACCTGCTTAGATTTTTTTTTTTTTATTTTATGGGTGAAGAATCAGATTCAAATCCTTTATATATATATATATAATGACAAATCATTAGGTTAAAAGTATTCATCAATAAATACTCTTCTGTGATCCAAAACTAGAAAAAATAGAGCACTCTCATATATTATTAATGCAATAAATCAAATAAGTACTCAACAAGAAATCTATGTTTAAATGTTTTCTATAAATGATTACGGATTTCCTTCCTTTTATATATATATATATTATCATTAGAGACATCGAAAGTTTTCTCTGGGAATTATTTGATGAATCAGTGAATATTTTTGAATTTACAATAAAACTTCATTATTTTCTGCCTATTTTCAGCTAATTCACTTCTTCCCTGTCTTATCTGATCGATCTAATTATTCCTTAACTTTTTCAACTAAACTCACAGAAAATAATAATAATATAAATTTCTAATAGTGCATTAGGTCATAGATATCGCTAACTGCATTAGTTAATTTGTTTGTTTGGTCAACTAATTCAGACCCCAAAGAAAAAAAAAAAATTTACACATTAATTTTTATATTTTCTTAAAAGAGTGTATTTTATTATTTTCTTAAAAGGGTATTTTAAATTGTATATAATAAGTAAAAAGAAGAGAAGAAGTAATAAATACTAAATTAATACGGAAAATATTTTATAAAAAAAAAAAAAAATTGAAATATAATTTTTTCTTAAAGAGGTGAAAAGACAGTCCATAAATTTCTTACAAAGAAAAAAGAAAGTCTACTACAAAAGCCAACTTTAGGGTAAAATTATTTACTACAACCATTACTATATAAGTTTTTTTTTTTTTTGGGTAAGTAACGTCCTCTTTTTTTACTTATTATTACACCAACAAATATGTATGTCTTTTTGTCTTGTTTTTCAAACATACAGCAACTTTTTGACATGCCGAGAGGAGTACTAATAATTATTAACTAATTAATTAATACTTGAAGATAAAGCAAATTATTGAAAAAAAAACAAAAAAAAAAGTGTAGTATACTTGAAACCCGCCATTGCTATTTATACCTCTTATAAATCTTGAAACTGTAGTATACTTTTCTTTAATTAGTTTCTTGATCGATGAAGAAGCTTCTCCAAGAAATGGAGCTTCCATTTAGGAAAAGCTACTATGGTATACTGCAGAAGAACATTCCAATGGTTGGTTTTGTTATGGTTTTCGCGTTTCTTATTCTCACCGTTCGTTATCCTTCGGCTAGATTAATATTGAGATACACATCTGGGACGACGAGGACGACGTCGTCGGTAAGGGTTGCAGCAGCAGCAGCCGCAGGTGGCGGCGGCGGTCTTGAAAAATGTGATCTTTTCACCGGAGAATGGGTTCCGAATCCAGAAGCACCTTACTATACGAACCGTACTTGTTGGGCAATTCACGAACACCAGAACTGCATGAAGTATGGAAGGTCTGATTCAGGGTTTATGAAATGGCGTTGGAAGCCCGACGGCTGTGATTTACCTGTTCTTGATCCATTTGAATTCTTGGAACTCGTTAGAGGTAAATCCATGGCGTTTGTTGGAGACTCCGTTGCCAGAAATCATATGCAGTCCTTGGTGTGCCTCTTATCAAGGGTACTTGTATATATATATATTCTACATTTTCTTTTTTAAATTCAAGTCTTATGTTCATATATATATATAATATATATCCATATCGTCATGCCTTCAATTTTACGTATATATATATTTTTAGAATTAAAACGATGCATATATATATACATTATAAATTAGTCGGATCAAATTTGTGTCAAATATAACATTTTCCATCAACTTAAAATACATTTGCTTATAGTGACAGTTTCTCAAGCCAAATCTTTGCCTGTCAGCGAAGAAGTAAAGATTACTCCAACACTAAGAGTTCTTAACTTTTTCATTTCAGGAAAAGCCATTTCGGTCCATTTTTTTAATAATAATGAAGCAGAGTTTGATTAATTATCATATATATATATATATAATATGGCATCTTTAGAAAATTTAAATAGGGGCACATGACACCTTCTTGTGGCATCTAGATCTATGATGATATTTTTTCATACAAAATTATATATATATTAACTCATAATCGTCTTATTCAATTATATATCAGAAATTGTCAGATTACAAGTATCAATGTCAGGAATAAGTTGTTAAAATCAAGGTTGGAAATTTGGAAAGGGAAAATTAAATTATGAACATGCATGTGACTGTTGCATTATTCTATGATTTCTTGATGAATTTAATAAATCAAGATTTTAATATTATTATCATTAACAGGTGGAATTTCCAATTGATGCCTCATACATACCGGACGATTATTTCAGACGGTGGAATTACTCGAAGTATAATTTCACCCTCGCAGCTTTTTGGTCACCATTTCTGGTTAAAGTTGAAGATGCCGCCGGCCCACTTTACAAGCTATACCTAGACGAATTCGACGAGAAATGGACGACCCAGATCGAGGAATTCGATTACGTGATCATCAGCGCCGGTCACTGGTTCAGCCGTCCGGGAATCTACTACGAGAATGGCCGGATTGTTGGGTGTCAATTTTGCCATATTAACAACATCACCAACCTCCCAAAATCTTACGGCTACCGGAAAGCTTTTATGACAAGCTTTAAAGCTTTGAATGGGTTAAAAAACTATAAGGGAATAACGTTTCTGAGAACTTTCGCTCCGGCCCATTTTGAGAATGGAGAATACAATAAGGGCGGAGATTGTGTTAGGAAATCGCCGTTCAAGAGGAACCAGATTGTTTTGGAAGGTAATGATTTGGAGTATTATAAGGCCCAAGTTGAAGAATTTCGGGTTGCAGAGAAGTTGGGGAAGATGAAAGGATTGAAGTTTCGGTTAATAGATACAACTCGGGCCATGTTACTTAGGCCCGATGGTCACCCGAGTAGATTTGGACATTGGCCCAATGCGAACGTGACGATGTATAATGATTGTGTGCACTGGTGCTTGCCAGGGCCCGTTGATGCTTGGAGCGATTTCTTGCTTCAAATGTTGAAGATGGAAGGATGAACATCATCTAATATCATATCAGCTCCAAAAAAAAAAAAAAAAAAAAAAAATTTAATGTAAATTCTTCCATTTCAAAAAGTTCTTAATAATTTTAAAATAAAGCTTTAGCTTAGCAAAAGTAGGTAAAAAGACTTGTGAATATTATACAAGATCACGAGTTTGATATTTTTTGTGATAAGAATTTGAGTGAAGAATTAGTTTAATTGGTTCAACCATTTGGTTTCTGGAGTCTTCACGGCTTCAACTAATCCAGATTTGTTCCGAGTTGTGCCTACATAGTTCAACTCTTACTCGGAGGAAGACTTCACTGTAGCTCTTACACCGCCCTCACCATGAGTGTCAAACTCTCAATTTTATGTAATATTTACAATGTATTTTTTTATTGTGTCAAGTCAAAAACTTAATAATACTATTTTTTATCCATTAAATTTGCAACAATCTTGGCCTAGGGAAGCAAGGAGGTAATCATTTTCTGCTTTTCTCCAACTAATGCTTTTAAAAACAATGGTTGAATTGTCATCATCAATACAATAGGATTCTATGATAACATTTAAAAATTGAAAAAGAAACAAATTCTTTTAAGGAATTTTTCCTTTTGAACAAATTATATAGGGAGTACTTAAAAGATACATAATTTGCTTATTATTGGTTATATATATATATATTGCTTCAAAAGATTTGCTATGTAATTATATTCATTGTTCATCATTTGAGTTTGAGTTTGACATTATTTCATTTGTGTGTTGGGTTCATATTCTACCTAATAATTTTTAATTAATTTTGTAAGAAAATAGCTTAATAATAATATCCGTTGTTGTTGTTTTTTTTTTTTTTAAAAAATAATATCCGTTTTAATACATTTTATAAAAACGTTATTGAATAAAGGGCTTCAATATCTTTTTAATAATTTATCAATTATTTCTTAAGTTATCAATGTAAGACACTTTATTCATGATAAAAATATATTTATTGATATTTTTTATTTATAAATATAATCTATTTTTTTTTAAAGAATAGACAACGTAAAAAGATTTTGAAAGATTCATTTTTTTTGTGATAAATTATAACGTTTTGTGTGTCTAGAATTCATGACCTCGAGATGATGCGAGTTGATACCAACTCACTTCTTGAAATATTCTTATTATAATAAGGGAAAAAAAATTAATATTTTTTGTCAAATGAAACACTCATCCAACCAATTACAAATCATTTGTTAAATTTTAGGAAATTAGTTTATTTCAGGAGGAATAAATTATTAATATAACAATCTTTCTTATAAAATTATAAAAAATTAAAAAAGGAATATAAAGGTTGAAGAGGGATCAAGAAATGTTTGCTTTCTTCTCCCTTTAAAAAAAAAAAAAAAAAAAAAAAAAAAAAAGAAAAAGAAATTTCGTCTTTCTCTTAGCGTAAGTCAGACAATCAAAAATTAAAAATATTTTTTAAAAAAGAAAGAAAGAAAGAAATGAAATAATAGAGACAGAAAGGCTAAACGCGAAGGAAATGTCTCTGTTCAGACACCAATAAAATGGCCGAATTCTCCCCATAGAGAGAGAAAGAGAGAAAGAGAGAAAGAGAGAGAGGCTCGCCCTCCACAGTTTTTAATGAAGAACAAAGCAATGGAGGCTTCCTTCACGAAAAAATGCGTATTGCACAAGATTCCATTGATCGTTACCCTACTCGTTGTGACATTAATCGTTCTCTCCGTCGCCCCATTCCACTACCCTTCTGTTGTCAGAGATCCACCATTAACGAAGAGTTCTCCTTCTTTTTCGGAACCGTCGGAACCAAAAGCTAGGGAGGAGGAAGTCATAAAAATAGTAAACGACGAAGACAAGTGTGACGTCTTCACCGGTGAATGGATTCCTAATCCGAACGCACCTTACTACACCAACACTAGTTGTTGGGCAATCCATGAACATCAAAATTGTATGAAATATGGAAAGCCTAATACTGGATATTTGAATTGGAGGTGGAAACCCGACGGTTGCGACTTGTCTATCTTCAACCCTTACCAATTCCTTGACATTGTTAGGGGCAAATCCATGGCGATTGTCGGAGACTCTCTGGGCAGAAACCAGTTGCAATCCATGATATGCCTTTTATCCCGAGTAAGTTTCAATCATTCTACTTTACATTACATAATGGATGAATACTGCAATTTTCAATCCTCGGCCGGCATGCTAGTATTTTCATTTTGCAGTTGGTCACCGGAAATGCTTGATAGATAACCAATAATATATATAATGTCAAATTTCAATTTGATTACTCTAATGCATTAATTCTCTTTCATTACTGAGATAGAGATTGGATTTGCTAGGTCATTCCTACTTCAATTTTGAGATTGGGGATCTGAAATTAGTAAATGACTTCTCATCTTTGTCGACTAGTTCACTTAATGTGAGGATTAGGTTAGCGACTTTTGACTCTTCAGATGTTGAATTTAGCATACCAATAATTATAAAGAATTTTCAAGTAGTAATTTCTGAGAACAGTAGTACTCAGTAAATATAGGCACTATTAGTAGGATTTCACTCTCTGTAAATTGCAAATGAGGGAATTTCCAACCCTAGAATATAAGAAAATTACAAAAAGGAATACATAAAATGGTTCAAGCAAGGAATCAATCACAGTAGGGACTCGTGAGTCGTGACCGCCTACTTTATTGGCCATTTATATTGGATCCAAGATCTATCTACAAAAGAAGAGCCCCAAACCCTACATTGGAACTCATAATCATAAAAAAAAAAAAGAAGGTTTGCCTTCTGTCTGGTCACTGTCCTGTTTCAAAATTTTAATGAAATAAAATAATAATAATACTACTACTGTCGACCGAGTCATGTTTTGTAGGCGATGTTGTCGGGGATAATTTGATATTCTAAAGTAATGAAGCTACGTAGTTCTTCTGAGTTCTGTACTTAGTACCACCGACGCAGTAACAAAAGTTAAATACCTTGTACAGGGTAAATCACAGTTCACTTCTATTTAGGATTTTCCATTCTCACGGACAGGAAGATTTACTCTGTTTTTTCTTCTCTGTGATCTCTTTTGCTCCTATATATAAAATAGTATATAAAAATGAATTTAAATATTTATTGTCAATTTAAAATAATTTTTTGATAAATTAAAAATAATGTCAAATAGTTAATATAGATATTGTCAAGTCGTTGTTCGCAGCAAGATCCTGATATTTTAGTTTTTTTAATGATAACATAATAAATATGTTGGTTTGTGGGAATTATTGTGCATTGTTTGTTGACTGTGACCCATGCGTGATTTAAGGTAGAGTCTACTGACTTATATTGAATTTCCCTGTAATTTTCAGGTAGAATATCCAGTTGACGTTTCCTACACGCCAGACGAAAACTTTAAGCGCTGGAAGTACTTGAGTTACAACTTCACCCTTGCATTTTTTAGCTCACCTTTTTTGGTGAAGACAGAAGAAGGTGATAATGGACTTTTCAATCTCTACCTCGATGAATTTGATGAGAAATGGACTGATCATATTCATGAATTTGATTACGTGATCATCAACTCGGCTCACTGGTTTGCCCGCCGGGGCATCTATTATGAAAAGCGCCAGATTGTGGGTTGCCGTTTCTGTCAACTAGAAAACATAGTGGATCTTCCAGGAATCTTTGGTTACAGGAAGGCATTCAGGACAGCCTTCAGGGCACTAAACAGCATAAAAGGTTACAAGGGAATAACATTCCTGAGGACATTTGCACCTACACATTTTGAGAATGGGGAATGGGACAATGGGGGTGATTGTCCAAGGACAAAGCCATTCAAGAACAATGAGACCAGTTTAGAAGGGTATGATTTCGAGCTGTACATGACCCAGGTAGAGGAATTCAGAGCTGCAGAAAGAGAAGGGAAGAAGAAAGGATTGAGATTTCGGTTACTGGACACAACACAAGCTATGCTAATGAGACCAGATGGTCATCCTGGTAAATACGGATACAAGCCACCAGCACAAGGCAATCAGACCACTCAGCACAATGACTGCACCATTTGGTGCTTACCTGGCCCCATCGATTCTTGGAGCGATTTCTTGCTTCACATGTTGAAGATGGAGGGTAAGAGATCACATGAAGAGTTGCTTCAATTGAGAAGAATTAACAAAGAAGTAAGGTAAACCTATTTCTTCTTCTTATTATTATTTTTTCATAAATAGGGCAAGAATCCGGCATCCTTCTATAATTTCCAACTTTATGTTGGGGTGGTTCATATGTGAATATGTATGTGGGTTGAGTGAGAAAACTATATAAACATGCCAGGGTGCAATATATTTCCCCCCTTTATTTATTTATTTATTTTTAAACTATTCAATGTTCATTTTGCAACAAAAATTGTCCTGTCTTGACCCATGATTAAAAATACTTGTCCAATTTTGATAATAACATAAGGTAGCCAAAAAATGACTCTCTTGAAAGAATAAACTAAAAAAAAAGAATTTTACTCAAGTGAAAGAAGAATGATGAATGATTAAGTGGGGTGGGTGGACTAGCTAGCTAGCTAGCTAGCGAGGGCACTTCCATCTTCAACATATGAAGTAAAAGCTCGTTCAAAGTGTCAACCGGGCCGGGCAAGCACCAATGTACACAATCGGCTATGGTGGTGTTGGGATCAGGCGGGCGTCTGTAATTATTAGGATGACCATCGGGTCTCATCGACATCATCTCCGTGACATCCAATACCCTAAACTTCAACCCTTTCTTCTTCCCTTCAATCTCAGCTGCTCTTAATTCCTGCACTTGATTCAAATACAACTTCATAAAATATTCACCTATTTCACCTTCTTCCTTAGCCAAAAACGGCTTTCTCCTCAAACAATTCCCGCCTCGATTCCACTCTCCGTTCTCGTAATGCTGCGGCGTAAACGTCCTCAAAAACGTGATCCCATTAAACCTCGTAAGATTCAGGAGCGTTCTAAAAGACGTCCTGAATGCCATTTTTACACCATAGTCTTTACTAAGATCAGTCACATTCTTATCATTGCAGATGTAACACCCAACAAGCTTTCTCTTCTCGTAGTACATTAGTGGCCTCAGAAACCACTGAGCCCCCGAGATGATAACGTAATCAAAATTCTCAATGTGATTTGCCCAGAACTCATCAACTTCGTCCAAATATATGTTCATGGTCAATGGTGCAAATTTCGGGCCTGCATCTTCTGATCTCACCAAATGAATTGACCAGAAAGCAACCAACGTAAAATTCTGCTCTGCAAATTCCCACCTCGTCATTCTTTTATCCAGTATGTTCGTTACGTTTGAAGGCTCAGCCACCTGAAAAAAGAAAAAAAAAATTTCAACGTCACTGGGTAATTAATCCACGTCAGCCATGTCTACTTATATAAAATAATTACAGCTGGACTAGTTATATAAAGGAGTTGGTTGCCGACAACTTTTTGACCGAACAATAATTAAGGAAGTTACAGTAACGAAAACCGTTGTCCTTTTGCGATAATTATAACTAATTTAATTTGACTGCTACCACCAGTCCAAACTCCAGCTGGAATTATGGTTTCCACATTTCCTAACTTGTGTATGCTTTTCTAGCTTCCATCGAAATCAGATTTCATGTTTCTCTTCCAAACACTAAACAAAAAGGGAAAAAAGAAAAAAAAAAAACTTAATTCCCTTAATACTGGCACAACCCGAACCTGAACTCCTAATAGTATCTATCATTTTGACTATAGTAAAAAAATATATGGTATTGATTATAAGTGAGACTCACTAAAAGATTTACCTTGTTTTGTTTCGTAGAAATTGAGTATTCTATAAATATACTTGTATTGAATTAGTAGATAAACATGTGGGATTACCGAAAATGATGATAATAATACTAGTAGAAGTACATGTAATTAAGGTACGTACACTGGCTAACATGCAGACTAAGGACTCAATTTGGTTTCTTGAAAGAGAGTCACCGACGAACGCCATGGACTTTCCTTTGACAAGCTCCAAGAACTGAGCTCCGTCGAACCTAGGCAGTTCACAACCGTCAGGTTTCCACCTCCATTTCAAGAAATCCCTGTCCTGTCTTCCGTACTTGAGGCAGTTCTGTCGGTCATCGATTACGCAATTAGTCGCATTGGTATAGTAAGGCAAAAAAGCGTTCTCCTCAGCCGCAGCAGCAGCAGGAACCCAGTTCCCAGTAAACATATTGCACTGCCGCCGTCGCACTGATCCCGATGCAGTAGTACTGTCGGGAGCCGACAAGTTACCATAATTTACAAACCTTAGATCCCACGATGATGAAGAAAAGAAATTGGTGAACAACAAGAGAAGGACTGTACAAAAGAGAAGAAACGAGATAATCACAGAACTCAGCCTTTCTGAGTAGTTTTCGTCTGAGGTCTTCTTCATTTGGATTTATAACTGAGTTGAATTCAATCATGAAATAAAAAAACTCAGGTTTTTCATTTCATTTTTCTGGCACATATTTCTGAGTAGACCCCAGAAACCATAATTACGTATGGATTGATTGGTTTCAATATGCATACAGTACTATTTTTGGTAATTATATATATATATATATAAGCTGGGGTGGAAGAAATGACACGTGTCGGGAACCAAAGTGACTGTGCTATCGTTTTGGACCACATCCAGCAATACAATTATTCAATATCAAATTTGTCCATTGGAGAAGATGACTGATGAGGTGGTTTTATACAGTGGTTTCCAGGCGCGATTATCTTGTCCATTTTTGTAATGTCGTTTTTCTTTAATGTTCCATCACTTTTGGCCTTAATAAGTATGGTGTTTCTTTTATTTTACTTCATGATTACAACTCTTATCCCTTCAATTTGGCACAATTATTAAACAATTTATCAGTGTTTCATAAGATTCTAATCAGTTCAACTTTTGCATGAACATCGTTGTCATAATTTATTCTAAAACGTTTAAGTTGATAGGAAGTGTCACATGTGACCTAATCACAAATTTTGTTAATAAAGCTGAACATATGCATAACAATCAACAAATGAACGGTAATAGCTGAAATTCAAATTCAAAATCTTTAACTATAATACTATGTTAAATTGAAATCAATTTTTACATGTTTTACACATGGTAAGAGATTTTTTTGTGAACCTTAGACTCAAATCGAAGACAAAATTAATCAAAATAGTAATAAAAAAATAGAAAAGAAGAGAAGTTTGTTTTATTAGAGAGTAAAAACATGTGGGTGTGTTCATAAACTATTGAATGGTCTGACTCAAATTTGGAGATTCTTCTTCTTCTTCTTCAGGAAATGTTGCGTTCCAGCAATGCCCATATGATTTTGTTATAAACAAAATAATATTAGTTGTAAAGAAGTATGATTTGATTATTTGTTGTAAAAAACTTCAGAATGGATCATATGTACTCCTAAAATACGACATTCATAAACCTACCCTTTAATAGGAATTATTTCTTTAATAAAGGTAGACTACACTACTTTCTAGGCAAGTTAAGTATTTTCTAAAATTATAAAAAAGGAAAGAGTAATTTATGTATTTTATAAGTTAAAAAGATATTAAAAGATATTTTTACTATAATAAGTATGGATTGTCTGTTTTGGGATTAAGCCCTCACGAGTTTGTTCTTGGGACTTTCTCAAAAAGTCTCATACTAATGGAGTAGATGAAACTCCTTATATACTAGATAACTCTTGTCTAATCTTTTGATGTGGGACTTGGGTTGACACACCAACCACAAAATTGAGATTCATTAATAGGTAAGAAAATTAAGTTTTTTTTTTTTTTTTTGATATAATGAGAAAACACATTATGAATGCTACACTCATGAAGTTAAGAGTTCGAGACTCGCTGTGAGCGTCATGTAAGAGCGAGAGCAGAGCCGTGTAGAGCCTAAGGCGGCTTAGGCGACCGCTTTAGGCCCCGCATCGGCAAGAGGCCCCAAATCACTAAAAAAATTTATTTTAATTAGTTTTTTTTTTAAGAAAATAACTATTATCTAAAGTTATCAATGTTATTTATTAAAAGGCAAATTGGTCAAAAAGGTCCCTTACATTATAAATGTTTTGCGATTTCATCCATTTTCTTTTTTTTTTGGAAAATTTCATCCCTTATCTTATAAATTTTGGCCAATTTCATCCTTTCCGTTAATTTTTTTTAGTCAACTGTTATATTTTAAAAAATTATTTTTTCAGGGGTAAAAATATCATTTTACTATTTTTTTAAAAAAAAAAAACCCCAAAACCCCCAATTCCATATCCCCTCCTCCATCTTCCATGGATCCAATTCTCAAATTCCAAAAATCAAACATAAGTCATTTTTATTTTTGGGGGGTTTGTAAATTGTAGCTGAAAAGTCTTGGGCTTCCGTTAGTCCCACCGTACGTTGAGGGAGAAGATGAAAGGAGGAAAGAATTCCGTGAAGGTGTGAATTTCGGATAGTGGGAGCTACATCACTCGATGTTTCCTTTTACAGAGAAAGGGGAATTTATTTTGGATTCACGAATGTTTCTTTGGATACCGAATTGCAGTGGTTCAAAGAAATGATGGTGTCGTTCTGCAGCCATCCTCGGGTAATTGATTCATTTTTTTATTTAAAAAAGAAGAAGAAGAAGAAGAAGAATACTGCAGTAGAAGAACAAAATTTTTTTTTTCTTTTTTAACAAACCAGTTGCACGTTTCGTTTTCGATTATGTGATTATGTTCGTTATGGTCAGAAAACTGCAAGGAATATCTTCGGAGTTGTCTAATTATAATGGGAGGAATTGGAGGTAACGATTATTACAATGCATTGATGGATGAGAGGTCGGTTGAAGAGGTTCGGACACTCGTTCCAACAGTTGTGGACTCGCATCGATTCGACTATCAATGTAAAATACTCTATTAATTTCTTATCCGAACTTATACTGAATGTGAAAAAAAAAAAAACTTATATAAACATTTTGGAGGAAGAGGGATGTGAAAGATGGTTGGAGATGGTGGAGAAGAGTAAGGATGATGAAGATGGTTGGGAGACGTTGAAAGCTTATGTTTGATTTCCGGAATTTGAGAATTGGATCGATGGAAGATGGAGGAGGGGATATGGAATTGGGGGGTTTTGGGTTTTTTTTATTTTTTTATTTTTAAAACAGTAAAATGACATTTTTACCCCTGAAAAATTAATTTTTAAAAAATATAACAATTGACTAACGGTTGACCAAAAAAAATTAACGGAAAGGATGAAATTGGCCAAAATTTAGAATATAAGAGATGAAATTTTCCAAAAAAAAAGAAAAGGGATGAAATCGCAAAAAAATTATAATGTAAGGGATCTTTTTGGCCAATTTGCCTTTATTAAAAATAGGCCTATTTAATATATTTTCAAGAAAGATAAAAACTTAAAAAATTCTCTCTCCTTATTAATATTCTTTTACCTTTCACATCTTATAACAACTACATTATAAATCGTTGGTATTTTTTAAATTTTTTTTTATTATACATAAAGAGTCTTTATCTTATTATATTTCCAATGAACATAAAAATATGAAAAATTCTCTCTCCTTATTAATATTATTTTACCTTTCCTATCTTATAACAACTACATTATAAATCATTAGTATTTTTTAAAAAAAATAAAAAATTTATTATATATAGAGAGTCTTTATATGGAATAAAAAATAATATAACCTTTTCAATTACTTTCAAAAAATACAAACAACTCTTGAGTACTTTTAAATAATTTAAATATTGAGTATATCTTCTAAAATCGAACAAAAATATATATTATCCTTGATATTCCAAAACCAACTTCCACATATTTAGTAGATCGATTATTCAATCTTGAATTTCAAATCTAAAAGCAAAAAGGCATTATCTCCGGAAAAAAAAGTCTTATCTTCAAGTTTAAACAGATTTTATCTTTTTTATTTTTATAGAATATATTATTATTTTGTTAATTTTGTTTGTTATTGATTGATATTGGATTCTCTTCCACTCGTTTTATTTTTATTTTTTTGTATTTTTTTGTTTAGTTTTTTTAAGTGTGTGTTAAAACTTTTTATTATTTAGTTTTTATCTATAATATCAAATAAAAAAAATGATTCCGGTTATGAAAAATTAAAAAAACAAAGAAGAATTGATAAACTCATATAATCAAGGTAGAACATGAATTAAAAAATAATATTGATTTATTAGATAATAATAATAATAATAATGAGAGAGAAAGGCAAAAATATATTCACTTGAAACTAGATTTGAACACTTATTAGAATATGAAAATATTTTTGGTTTTTTATTTGATTTACAAAAATTCAAAACTATGAATAAAGAAACATTAAAAAATATTGTATTAATTTTGAAAGTCATTCAAAATTCAATACTTGTAGCTATTGCTACGCCGAAAGAAGTTTTTCTTAATTAAATTTAATCAAATCCTATTTAAGATCAACCATGACAAAATAGATTAAATGAATTAACTATTTTATCTATTGAAAATGAAATGTTAGAATATATTGATGGTAAAGATATAATAAATGATTTTGTATCTCTAAAGGCTAAAAAAAAAAAAAAAACAAAAAAAGGCCCCCCAAAATTTTCGTCTTATGCCCCAAAAACCCTCTCTACAGCTCGAGAGTGAGAGTTTTCCCCAAATAAGAGTTCCATTTAGTGCCAGAAATGTGGGGTTAAAGTACATAATTGTATTAAAATTACAATTATGTACTTTAACCCCACATTTCTGGCACTAAATGGAACTCTTATTTGGGGAAAACTCTCACTCTCGCTCAAAATTGTTTATAAAAAAAAAAAAATTGAGATTGAAAATTTCCTTTATTTTATTATGAAGAGAAAAACGGAAGAGTGAAGTTGATTGAGATTTTAGAGTAACATATAGGCCGAGCCAGTCACGCAACGAACAACGCATGTTTGTTGGAAAAAAGATCCAAAAACTCCGAGAATTTCCAGTCCCATGTCAATACGTCCCTAAAAATTATTCCTCTACCTTTGTTTTTTTTTTTTTTTAATTGTCATATGTTTCACATCGAAATGATAAGTGAATGTATAATAACATATAAGAATGAGTTTAAGTACTCATAATCAACTTGATATATTCTTTTAGAACTATAGTTGTAGCATGGACTTACGGGGTCCTGACACATGTGAAAGGAATAGATTTTTTTTTTTTTTAAAATATTTGTTACATTAAGAAATTAAAATATATTTATTGATAATTAATGTTTTATAATTCATAATTATTAATTAATTTTATGAACAAAACAAAATTAAATAACATTTTAATTCTTTTAACTACAAATATTTTCTTAAAATATTACTTTTTATTAGCAGAAAAACAAAAAGTGTATTAAAATATCATGTAATAACATATAATTTATTAATATATTTATTTCAATACCCTTTAATTAATTTTTTAAGTTAATATTCATTTATTATTTTTCATCTAATATTGAAATTAAAAAATATTTTAGTATTTTGACTTAAATATTATTCTTGTGACCTAAAATCTCACGTCATGAGATCCACCATGTAGTTATTAGATAAATGTCTAAAACTCTTTAGTCAGTGACGCATTTTGAACTATAAGACCCCATTTGAAATATGACAAATCCGATAATATCAATTGAACTATTTATAATAGATATTAAAAAAAGAAAAAAATGTACTTTTATTATTAGAAAGAAAATGTATCAAAAGGTTATTACAAACCCAACAAAAAAAAGAAAAAAAAAGGGGGGGGGGGGGGGGGGGGGGGGGGGGGGGGGGGGGGGGGGGGAAGGGGGGGGGGGAGGGCCGCCCCCCGGGGGGGGGGGGGGGGGGGGGGGGGGGGGGGCGGGGCGGGGGGGGGGGGGGGGGGGGGGGGGGGGGGGTGGGGGGGGGGGGTTAAAAAAAAAAAAGATGTTATTACATGACCTCTAATATAAATAATATAAATAATATATATGTCAAATGAATTGTGGTCGAGTGGTCAGGCGCCATGCCCCCTAAAGGTTGGAGTTTTTCGGACGCAATTCTTAGAGGGCGGCGATTCTATTTCAAAAAAAAAAAAAAAAATATAAATAATATATATATATATATCTGCCTCCTATAAAGATTTACGGCTACGATTCCATCCTCAACATTTGAAGCAAAATCTCATTCCACGTATCAACCGGTCCAGGCAAACACCAATGTACACAATCCGCAATCGTAGCATTCCCGTTCGGACCCCGGCCGTAGTGATTCGGGTGCCCGTCCGCTCTCGTTGACATAATTTCCGTCGCATCCAAAAGTTTAAACTTTAATCCCCTTTTTTTCCCTTTAATCTCCGCCGCCCTCAATTCCTGCACTTGATTCAAATACAATTCCCAATAATATTCATCCATTCTCGTTTCTTCTTTTCTCAACGGCGTTTTTCTCAAGCAATTCCCACCTCTGTTCCATTCTCCGTTCTCGTAATGCTGCGGAGAAAATGTCCTCAGAAATGTAATTCCGGTGAATTTTTTGTTACTCAGAAGTGTCCTGAAGGATGTTCTGAATGCCATTTTGTGACCGTAGTTTCTGCTAAGGTCGGTGATGTTTTTTTCCTTGCAGAAGTAACATCCGACAACCTTGCGATTCTCGTAGTACATGAGTGGTCGGAGAAACCATTGTCCGGCGGAGATGACGACGTAGTCGAAATTTTCGATTTTGTTTGCCCAAATGTCGTCGACTTCGTCTAAGTAAAGATTCATTAGACTCGTCATGGTCTGGAATTTTGTGTCGGCGTCTTCTGATCTTACCAAGTGTGTGGACCAGAATGCAGCTAATGTGAAGTTGTATTTTGGGTAAAACCATCGCCCGAATCTTGTATCTTTTACGTCCGATACGTCTAAAGGTTCATCCACCTGATTGATGATACATAACACATCACCACCAACCCAACACGAGAACAATAATCAATAAATGTAGGACTTGAACCCTTATTTTTTATTAAAAATCGAGTTAAATTGTTACTATTATAAAATTATGAACAAAATATAAATAAATTTTACCTAGTAAGTGGCAGTACAAATTTTTTGGATTAATCAATAACAAAATTCGAGTCACAATCTCTAACCATTACTTATTTTTAAAAAACATATATTAAAATTTAACCATTTAACATTTAACACATTCTCAATTGATAAATTGAATACAAATTTTCATAATTAGATGAACAACAACGTGTTATATATATATATATATATATATTAGAACATATGCATATAATGTTAGATACTTACACTGGCTAACAGGCAGACCAAAGACTGCATTTGGTTCCTTGCAAGGGAATCGCCGACGAACGCCATGGATTTTCCTTTCACAACCTCCAAGAACAGAGCACTGTCGAACAACGGTAGTTCGCAGTCGTCGGGTTTCCATCTCCATCTCAAGAACTCAGTGTCTGGTCTTCCAAACTCCATGCAGTTTTGGCGATCGTCAATCGGACAATTAGTAGCATTAGTATAGTAAGGCGTCGAACGTTGCCCATCATCATCTGCCGGAATAATCCAATTCCCACTAAATAAATTGCATTTCTGTACTACCACCTTTTTTCTGCTTCTAGTGATTTGATCTTCACGAATTGTGGGTGGTGGTGACCATGAATTAAAGAAATTACTTGTACACAGGAAAAGAATAGCTGTGCTGCTGACTATAACAAATGATAAGATCAGAGAAATCAGCAGCCTTCTTGAGTTGTCAGGGGAAATGATGTAATAACCCTTCATTTTCATTATGGGATTATGAAACAATAAAAACTACGGCTTTCATTATATATATATATACATATATGCAGCGGAAGAAAAGTATGCAACTAAAAGATTTCTGGGGTTTTGATTTTTTTTTTGTTCCTTTGGATCAAAAACAGGGGAATTGATTATTGGAGTTGAAGTAGACCCCGGAAACAATAATTAGGAATGAATTGCACAAAACTTATAATTGAAGTTTTTTTTTTTTTTCGAAGATCAGTTGCACCTATTTAGATATATGCTTGTAATGGAAGATTAGTGAACCTTTTTTCTCTTTGATTCATACAGAAGAGAAAGCGCACAAATGGCGCCACCTTAAGATTAGACAATTGAACAAGTTGGATCCAAACTTTTGTTAAAGATGAAATGTTAGTAGTAATAAATTATATACAGTAGTACTAGTAGTAGTAAACTATAATTTTCAGACAGGAGAATGTTCGAACGGAAAAGAAAAAGGCAATGATTAAGTACTTGGAATGTAAGCTACTCGAACGGAAAAGTTGTTCCCTCTTTTTGCACTACAACTACCAGTAAGATTTTGTCCATGGGAGATCATGATGCTATTGTTAGGACACCAATTAACGTTGTACTCATGGCTACCGGCATCGGCACCGTTACATTCCTCAGATATTGGTTCAGACAATCTTATAGTTTTAATCACAAAAATGTACAATTCTATGCAGAAGTCAGCAGTCATCGTGCACCTTTGTTACACAACCTTATTAAAAATGAGCTTAAATACATATTATATACTTTGAGCCGGAAGCTCAAGCACTAGTTCTTTATTTATAAAATTCAAACACTAACTCGAGACTTTATTTAAAGAGAAACTCTACAATATGATTGGAAAAGACAGATCATCGAGAGTGAAATATACAGGAAAAATCTTTACAATGTGAGGTTAATGTGATGAGGTTTGTCAAACATATGGTTACAAAGGGATATATTCAGAACGAAATCTTGATGAATACTAAGATATGGAGAGCTAAAATGTACAGTACAAGTGCGGACCTAAGAAACATAAGCCTCTGTAAATTCTCTGGTATGCCAATTGATTGAGTTTTGTTGTCATGGGGATCGATAATGTAATAATCTGAAGACAAAGAACCCCTGAAAGAGTTGTTTCTGCCAAAGCGGTTTCTAGCAGCATTTGCATCTGCACTGTTCATCTCTACCTTCTTAGCCAACCCATTTATTCTCTCCAATTCCATCTCTTTCACGTGAATTTCGCCAATAAGTCGTTCTGCCTGAGCCTAGAACCAAGGTAAAGGGACAAAAGACATAGCAATTTAGTCATATTGTAAGAGGCAAAATAATGATGATTATGTATATAAACCATTGAAGCCACCATATTTTACCTGCTTTGCCTCCAGTTGTTCAATAAGGCTATGAAGCTGTTTATCCAATATTTTCTCACGCTGAGCTGAAAGCAACAAAGCAAAGATTCAAATGACAAAAATACAGTTCCCATAAAAGAATGAAATTCGGGACAAGCACTTTTGGAGGCATCAGCTAGAATTAGAGCCATATGCAAGAATCACAGATTTATTTGGGACAAGGTTGCAAATTTGATCAGAGTGAAGAAAGAAACTGAACGGAAATATGCATGTGCAGCACAGTCAAGCATATCTGCACCTAGAATCAATCAGTTTTATCTTCTGAAAGGTCTAAAGCACTAAAGCATAATCGATTTGTATAAATCAAATTCATGCCCATCAAGCAATAAGATAATATCCAAGAATGGAGACTCAATCAAGAATAGTCATAGTACCTAATTTCATGACAAAATGGGAACAAGAATTTTACCTGAAGAAGGTTGCCTTAGAGCATTATCTTGAACCTCAGCCCACATTTTCTCCAAGTCTTGAACACTTGCTTCAATTGAAGCCTAAAGAAATTTGATCAAGTGACTAAACGTTTTAATTGAGAGAAGATAAAAAGATGACCATCATCATTACAAAAAATCCATAGAACAACCTACCAGTTCTTTTTTCTTGTACTCTAACTTATCCTGCAGTGCAAATGTAGCATCTTCAGTGTCAACTTGTTCTCCATTAGGGGTTAGGGATTCAGTAGATGATTTATTGGAATGCTCTAATTGGCTAGCCAGTAAAGCAGCTTGGGCATTTTCTAACTCAATTTGAAGACTCTTTTCAGTCATGTCTAATTCCTGCAAAGCCAAGATAATTTGCATGAGATTTTTTATTGTGACAATGGCATGAATAAAGGTAGGCTCCAAAGCAGTTAAATGGTTAAGGTCGACAATTCCAAGAAACAGACAAATTCAAATGGATATCAAGAATCTTGGTTTTGAATATCAAATTGTATAATTTACATTTGAATAAAAGATGCAATATGCTACAAACCTTAAGAAAAGAGATTACCAATTAAAAGCTGATAATAAGATTCACATAACCATGTCCTAATATAAAATAACAATATCAAAGATCCAAAAGCAGTGGAATACAATTGCTAAGCACACAGCAAAGGCAACTTAAGTACCACAAATTCTCCATCCTATGACCATTATCTTGCTCTAGAACTTCCCTTCAATGTCTCAAATATCATAATATTTATGCAAAAATTTGAGAACTCAGATCAGGTGAATAATTTGATAACAAATCAATTTGGCTAAGCTACCAGCTTCTGAATAGTATACTTTTCTGAAAAAATTAATCTTTAATCCTTAACAATAGGTTATTCTTTCTTTGTGGGTAGTTCTATCAAATTAAAATAATACAAGAAAATGAACTGTCACTTAAAACCCACAGACTAAGTTATGGATGAATCTGACCTTCAGCTTACTCTGAAGCAGGCCAGCTTCCTGTAACCTCTCTTGTATCTTGATCTCACAATTGGATATGGCTTTCTCATATTCAACATTTTCTTCTTGCAATGTGATTTCTCTCAATTGCGCCTGTCATGGCATTAACAAGAAAATTCTCTTCAAAAAAATAATAATTTGATAATCTGACAATAATCTTTTCCTCGTAAAATTTTTCAAGAACTAGTAAAAATGGACACAAAAAAAAAAGACAGAAAAGGAACAAAAAGGGTTTGGGGGAAGGAAAAAAAAAAAAAAGGACCTGTTCTTTGGTGGCAGAGTGGGCGTTCAATTGAAGAGCGAGGTCGGCATTGGAAGCTAGGGAGTGAGCATGGAGGTGGGGAAGGCGTTGAGAGATGTCAGGAGGGGGCAATCTTGAGCGTAGATCTTGGATCGAACGTTTAAGGGAAGCTGCTTTAGAATCCAGTTCCTGGGCATAACTCAATTGTTCGGGAGAGAAGATCAAAGGGATCGAATTGGGATCATTATCATCGCTGATATAACCTCCAGAAGCTCCTCCTACCACATCCGCAGCCCATGCTAGTAGCCCCGCCATTGTTGTCTCTTACCACTGCTCGGAAACTCTTTTGGGGCTTTTACTATTAGACTGTGTTTGGATTAAAGTAAAATATTCGTGAAAATACGATAAGAAGTTTAGGCAAAATTTTCATTTTTATTTATTTTTTTTAAAGAAGTGGAACTTTATTATATCTTTTATTTTTAATAAGCCTACCTGAGTTTTTTCTTCTTCTATAACTTTTAGAATATAATAAATATAAAATTACTTGGGACCTAATTCACAATACACCTCCATCACATCACAACCATAATGATCATAAAACGTAAGGGTATTGTCTGTTTTGACCCACTTCAGATATGGTTATCTCCAGTTTGAAGGTTTCCAAGATACGAGATAAAAATAAAAAATGACGCTAATTCGGTTTGACTCGTCCGAGTCAACACTAAATCATTTTAAAAAATAAAAAAAAAAAAGCAATGATTGACAACTGATTCCCAAATAGACCTCACGTGTTAAAAATGTGTCATTAAAGTAAAAAATTTAGCTCATTTAATAATCGATCAATAATCTCATAAACGAGTAAAGTTAAGACTCAAATTCACAATAATGTATCAAAATAAAGTATTTTCTACTAATAAAATTATAATCTTTAAAAAGATAAGGTTCAATCTTCAAATGTTTGTTCCAAACGGAATTGAAAATATGCAAACACGAATTGCCCAAAAAAATATTACGTTTTTGTTAGCTCAATACTACAAACCCTTACCATATACGGGAGCTTATCATGAATTTGTTGATTTCGTGTAATATATATATATATATCTAATTATCCTTAAAAATTTGTCAAGTAGTATGTTATCAGACAGAATTTTAATTAAATGTAATAAAAGTAAAAGAGAATTGTATATTCCCTTTTTTCTACCTTGTTGATGGATCATTCAGAAAATCCATTACTTGACCCTCTCAAATTCCTGCACCAAAATCCAAACTCCAAGTCTCTAAAATCTTGCAGTTGCCACAATGTCCTCTTACACGTTACCATTTTTTAGCATGCAAACTAACTACTTCACTTGCAATCCCAGTTTTCTATCTTCTTCCATATCTAATTTTTCATTGCGTCAATTTATCAAACACATAATCTGCCTGCATCTCTCCTGTACCTTTACATGTCAATTTCACTAAAATAATGGTTTTTTTGTAGTGCCCTCTTGCAGATATATAATGAAAGTTGCTGTTTTTTCCCTCCAACGTGTAAGCAATTCTTGTTCTTTAGGTTCTTTAATGGTAGTAATTTGCTTTCTTTTGGGGTGATTGAATGATTTATTATTTAATGCTATTAATTATTTTGACTGAATCAACAGACTCCATAGTTTACGCGGTTAAGTTTTAAAGAAGCATATAAAAAGGACCAACTGTGATCAGCCATGTTGAAGAAGCTCAAAAGAAAGTTGACGATCGTAATCACAAAGCCCTTCAAGAAACCTAAAAGGCGTCGTCCAACAGAGCCGCCTTCTCCTCCTCCTCCTGCTCCTGCTCCAATTTCTTCTCCGGAATCACCCACAGTTTCGTCACCGGAGCCGCGGCTGCCAAAGATGCCTAGGGGACAGAATCAGACGTTCCTTTTTCCGCAAACCCATTCCACAGTTCTTCCTGACCCTTCACGCTTCTTCGCCCCGCATCTCCTTTCTTCACCACTTCCGACCAATTCTTTCTTTCAGAACTTTGTTGTCAAGAATGGCGATCAACCCGAGTACATCCATCCTTATCTCATCAAATCATCAACTTCCAGTCTTTCTATTTGTTACCCATCTCAATTCCACAACTCTGCATTTATTTACCAGATTTTCAACCCTGACATCACCATCTCCGTCTTGAACAACCCGAACCCGAATGCACCCCACATCATATCTTCATTCAATGATCTCAGTGTCACATTGGATCATCCTTCGAGCAATTTAAGATTCTTTCTTGCAAGGGGCAGCCCTTTCTTGACATGTAATGCTATGTCCAGGGTCGCTCTTTCATTTTCAACCATTCATGCTATTCTTCAATTATCTTCCAATTCTTCGCTCACTAAACACGTCGTCAAGTTCAATAACAACCAGACCTGGATCATATACGCTTCCTCGCCAATTAATTTGACCCATGACATTTCTTCGATCACTTCGAATGCATTTATGGGTATAATCAGGATAGCTGCTTTGCCAGATTCTGACCCGACGAATGAAGAAATTCTCGATCGTTTTAGTCCCTGCTACCCTGTTTCTGGTGAAGCTGTCTTTACTGGACCGTTCTGTTTGGAATACAGATGGGAAAAGATGGGTTGGGGACATCTGTTGATGCTTGCCCATCCTCTGCATCTTAAACTTCTTTCTCAGAATGATTGCTCTGTTACTATTTTGGAGAATTTCAAGTACCAAAGCATTGATGGGGAGCTTGTAGGTGTTATTGGAGATTCGTGGGTTTTGAAAAGCGATCCGATTTCTGTGACTTGGCATTCGATTAAAGGTGTTAAGGAAGAAGCATATGATGAGGTAGTGGATGCTCTGGTCAAGGATGTCGGTGCCCTTGATTCTCGTGCGATATCCACAAATTCGTCTTATTTTTACGGGAAATTGATTGCTAGAGCTGCAAGATTGGCACTTATTGCTGAAGAAGTATGTTACCCAGAAGTTTTACCAGCAATAAGGAAGTTCTTGAAGGATACAGTTGAGCCATGGCTGGATGGAACATTTGGCCCTAATGGCTTTTTGTATGATTCCAAATGGGGTGGAATTGTGACTAAGCAAGGATCGGCAGATTCCGGAGCTGATTTTGGTTTTGGGGTGTACAATGATCACCATTACCATATTGGCTATTTTCTTTATGCAATTGCAGTGCTTGCAAAGATTGATCCTTTATGGGGCAGGAAGTATAGGCCACTAGCTTATGCACTGATGGCAGATTTCATGAACTTAAGCAGGCGCCCAGATTCTAAATACACTCGTTTGAGGTGTTTTGACTTGTGGAAATTGCATTCTTGGGCTTCTGGATTGACAGAATTTGCAGATGGACGGAACCAGGAGAGTACAAGTGAGGCCGTGAATGCTTACTACTCGGCAGCTTTAATGGGGTTAGCATACGGAGATACACATCTTGCTGCCGTCGGTTCAACTCTGTCGGCACTGGAAATTCACTCTGCACAAACTTGGTGGCACGTGAGGGAAGATGACAAACTGTACTCAGCAGAATTCACTAGAGAAAACAGAGTGGTGGGTGTTTTATGGACTAACAAACGGGACAGTGGACTTTGGTTTGCTCCGCCTGAATGGAGAGAATGCCGACTTGGAATTCAGTTGCTTCCGTTACTTCCCATTACTGAAACTTTATTCTCAGAGGTGGTGTTTGCTAGACAACTGGTTACATGGACATTGCCTGCTCTTGCAAGGGAAGGAGTTGGAGAAGGATGGAAAGGGTTTTTATATGCTTTGGAAGGAATTTATGACAAAGAAAGTGCTTTAAGTAAGATCAAGAACTTGAATGGACATGATGATGGAAACTCGCTCACAAATCTTTTGTGGTGGATTCACAGTAGAGACGATGTTCATGAAGAAGAACATGATAAGGGTGGGAAATTCTGCTGGTTCCGTCACTACCATTGAATATTTGTCTGAAAAACTCTTTTATGTTATGTGTGTAGCTGCTATATAGCTGAAATAATGTTTCGTGTTTCTTAGAAAGAATTTCTGGTATATAAAATAATCTTCTCCAATGTGTATGTATGCTTGTTTTTGTTTTCATCATTTACTATGGAATTGGATGCAGTTCCATACAACATACATACTATAAGGCTTTTCTGCACTTATTTTTTTTGCTGTTTTACCATATCTTGAAGATTAAAAAGATCTGCATTCTTTAATTAGCTCAACCAAATCCATTTGGTTAGTTAAGAATTTGTGTAAGAAAACTTTGTTTAGGGGTTACCACAAAAGTCGCAAAGCAAAAAAGTACTAGGAAAAAAAAAAAAGGGAAACTTCTGCTGCTCGTCTTTTGTTGTCCTAAAAGAACATTTCAGCTTTTTCCACCCTTTAGTTTCCTTTATTATTATTATTATTATATGCAGGAGATAGGGAAGAAGAAAAAGACAACTCAGATGGGACACGTTCTCTGTAATTACATCCCACATGCTTTTTTTATATTTTAGGGAGAGATTATTGAAGAATTATTCAGCACTAAATATTGAATATGTTAAATTAGCAAATGGATTCTGCAAATCCCAAACAAAATATGGTAGCAAACAAACTACTGATAGTGGCACCAATAATAATTAGTTCTTGAAACTAATTTGAATTTTTTTTTTTGCAAAAAGAAAAAAGATTGAAAATCTGTAAATTCCTAAGGAAATATATACAACAAATTCATTTTTTGTTTGCCCGAAAAATCTGTAAAAGAATATCAGGCCATGCGGGGAGAGAGAGAGAGAGGAACGCACGGATAAGAAAATATTGAAGATGAACATGGGGTTCATGATGTTTTTCTTTGACTTGGATTCTTGATAATGAATTCTTTCACATCCCCATCTATATTGAATACCACTACACTACACTACACACTATTTCCAATTTTTTAATGTGTATATATATATATATCATATATATATATAATAGAATTTAGAAACAGCTAACTTCCCTCTGATGATGATGATGATGATGATGTGATCTTTGAGCATGTTGGGTGACTTGTTATTCCATCTCGATTCTCTGTCAAGTTTTGGCTAACTATTTCGAGGTCGCACCCACGTTTTCTTTGCACATTTCGTGGCTACGTCAATCTTTTTACCATATTTGGTTGAATGAAGTTTCTTCGTTTTTGATGAAAGTTGAAGTTCCAACCTGTAAACGAGTCGACTGGGGAAGTAGGTTGATTGAAGTCAGTGAGCTTTGTCTCCGTTCACCATTTTCTGATCTGCTTGCTCTGCATTTGTTAACAGAATTTTGGGTTTTGCATAGATTTTTTATTTTTTGAATTTTTGAAATTGTTGTGATCTGGTTTTCCGCTCACATTAGGGTTTTCTCAACTGGGTTTTGGCTTCAATTTCGCTAATTTATTGAGTGATTGATAACGTTGAAAGGTTTTCAGTAATTGTGCTTTAGGAAACTTGGAAACTCCCATCATGCGAGGATGCCTTGGAAGGGTTTGCCCATTTTGAGGATTGGCGGCCAATTTTTTTGAAAATTGTCGCCGGAGGACGGACGGAAGTTTAGGAGACAATGCAGCAGCATTGCCTTAAGAGGAGGAGGAGTACTTTAGGGGATTAACCAACGCTGATTTTTTGTTTTTCTTTTCTTGTTCAGCGTAGATTCAAATTTTGTAGTGAAAATGGCTTCAGTTTTGTCTCCTCCAGATTCTTCTTCTAGTGCAATCCCACCAGCTTTGCCTTCAAATGGTTCAGTGATTAATCCTCCTCTTGGCGGATCGCAGCCTAATCAAACCTCTGACGCGCCACCTCCTTCAACTTCGATAAGTTCTTCAGCTCCACCTCCTCAATCTCCTCCTCCCATTGCTTCTCCGCCTCCATCCCCACCACCGCCTTCTTCTTCTCCTCCTCCTCCTCCGTCTCCTCCAGCATCTCCACCTCCTTCTCCTGCACCACCGCCACCAGAACCTACTGGTACCCCTCCTCCAGCTGCAAACTCACCGCCACCTCCAATTTTGTCTCCACCTCCTCCATCATCAAATGACTCTCCTCCTCCACAACCATCTCCTGCAATTCCTGTACCAATTTCGTCTCCACCTCCTCCTCCTCCTGCTGTTTCGCCCTCTTCTTCCCCTCCTGTGAGTGTCTCTTCTCCCCCACCCCTAATTAGCTCGCCTCCTCCTGTTTTGAAGCCACCAGAAAGTGCTCCTCCACCTCCTACTGTACCTCCCCCTACAGCTGTTTCTTTCCCACCTCCGCCCTCAATGTTACCCCCTCCAGCACCTACTGCGTCAACTCCCCCTGCCAATCCCAATTCTCCTTTGTCGCCTCCTGCTCCTCAAAGTAATGCAACTCTAGGTAAGACTTCGACTTCACCGCCACCATTACCGGTGATTCCCTCTGAGAAACCAACTGCAAGATCTACAACACCCAATACGAATATAACTGCCGGAGAACCATCAAGAAATGATAGGGACATGAAGGGCGGAACTGTGGTGGCAGTTGGCGTTGTTGGTTTTTTGGCAATTAGTCTTGTGGTGCTCGCTGTTTGGTTTGCAAAGAAACGAAAGAAGAGGGAAGCTGCATCAAAGATTGGGTATATCTTGCCTTCTCCATTTGCCTCCTCCCAACATTCAGGTTTGCTTTTGACTATGAGGTTTATCCATTGTTGTTTTCTATCTCCTGAAGTCTCCAAATTGCTGTCACTGTTCATGGATGCAGTAAAACCGTGAATTGTTTGGTACAGTGAGATATTCATTTATTGGGTTATTTGGCAAAATAGTTGTATATCACCCAACTTGTTAAGATCGGTGATATTCTGTCTGGAATTATAAAATCTTCTGTTGTCTGGAGTTACATAGTATAGCCTCTTTTCTCAGTGGCTGAAACTTTTCTCAATTTGTTAAAAACAAAAACAAAGTTTTTTCTTTTTCAAATTTTTAATTTTCAAATTTATCAACAAGCACTTGCTTTTTTAGAAAAAGCACCTTGGGTGTTGCTTATCTGATATAATTCTTAGGCTCAGTTTTTCGAAGTTAAATTAGAAGCTGACAATCGGAGAATAGCCAATAATAGATAAAAAGTGGGGGAAACAACGCTTGAAGAATCTTACTTTAAGCAATTGTCGATAGTGCCACAGTAGTTTGGTTTCCAAATTTAGTTCTATTTTGTTGAAGCAGTCTTGTCAATTATTTCATGTTGGAATTAGCAGTTACATTAGACTGGTCATCTAAAGAGGCTTACCATGTCTAACTAGTGTGTTTATATATTTGTACAAAGGTGCTTATCATGCTTAACTAGTGTGTTTGGATATATTTGTACAGAAACTTGGGTAACATTTATTCTGGTTTATTTTCCAGATTCATCATTCCTAAGGTACCAGTATTCAGTTCGTTCAGCTCATCATTCAGCTCAGCTAGGTGGAAGCAATTCAGGGAGCAATTTCATCTACTCTCCTGAAGCTGGGGGCATTGGCAATTCAAGATCATGGTTCACATATGAAGAACTAGCTATAGCAACAAATAGTTTTTCAGCAAACAATCTTCTTGGTGAAGGTGGTTTTGGTTGTGTCTATAAAGGAGTTATGCCTGATGGTAGAGAAGTTGCTGTTAAACAGTTAAAGGCAGGGGGAGGACAGGGAGAACGTGAGTTTAGAGCAGAAGTTGAGATTATCAGCAGAATACACCATCGCCATTTAGTTTCACTTGTTGGTTATTGTATATCTGAGTATCAAAGAATACTCGTATATGACTATGTGCCAAATAACACTCTTCATTATCATCTTCATGGTAAGAACTACATTAATAAATTCAGATTTCTTTTATATTCAGGATTCCAGTTCTTTGTTGATACGGTCAACACACACAAGAATGATATAAATTGGGTCTAGTTTTAGTATAACAAATTATTGACATGTCTTCATTTTCTCTCTTGCTTGGATTTCTGTTTGTGGTAACATGGAAGGTTCCACTTATGTTACTAGTGCTGTCATTTTACAAAATCAATAGCTGACTACTTGACATGCATGTACCAGTGTAATTTCTTATGAATTTCATGTATGACACTTTCATTTCATCTGGTCTGCATATATAGATGAAGGAAGGCCAGTTATGGATTGGGCAACTCGAATCAAAGTTGCAGCTGGTTCAGCTCGTGGAATTACTTATCTGCATGAAGATTGTAAGTACATTCTTACTGTTGAATGACTTGCTCAATTGTCTATGGTGCTGATGGTTCTCCAAGAATCTTTTGAGTTTCATCTTGTACATGACATGCATATTTTTCTTTCATTGCTCTAATCATAAATTAATTCTGCCTGTCTATGTCATGCTGCGTCATTTGCATTGCTATTTTCTAATTAAAATGTTCTAACTTTCCTATACAATTTACGTATTTGTCAGGTAATCCTCGGATTATACACAGGGATATCAAATCTGCAAACATTCTCTTGGATAACAACTTTGAAGCCCAGGTATGGTAATTTTTGTTGTCTATATCAGAACAACTTAAGATGTCTGAATTAGCTTGCATTAACATGCTAGTAATTTCTGTTTTATAAAGCAGCTGAATATCACAAGTGAAACAGCAGGAATATTTTTTGATAACTATCTTTTAGTACATTGTCAAGGGTAGTCTCTACTAAATCAGTAATATTATTCCCATCTGGTTCACCTTTTCATGCAGTACTAAAGATATACTTGGATTGAGGAATATTACATTATTTTTAAAACCTTGAGTAGTGGTGTTCCCGTGTTTTAACCTATCCATGTATTGTGGAGATTCTACACGTTTTTACCTTTTTTTTTTCAAGGAAGATTTCTTCAAGGGATTTGAGCATTAAGTAGATACATGAAGTAGTGTCACAAAGGGAGAGTCTGCTGGGCAATGTATTATAAGATCTGTAGCTATATTTTTATGGTTCCTCCTGTAATCAATCTCTCTTTTGGTTTGCACGTGCTCTGTAATTGACAGGTTGCTGATTTTGGGCTTGCAAAGATAGCAATGGAATTGGATGCACATACACATATATCAACGCGTGTCATGGGAACTTTTGGGTAGGTCATCTGGATAACAGTTATCTCATCTGCTGCATAGTGTTACATGTAATTTTTGTAAGATAGATAACCTTGTGGGCTTTGCAATTAAAGTAATAGAAATATTGCATGTTGCCACCTCCTATGAAGAGACACATTTGGATGGTAGTCTGCTACCCTTGAAGGCTAGTAGGTCCAATGTTTTCAACCTTCAGCTCAGGGGCAGGCCTCCAAATTGAGATCTCAAACTGACTTAGTAGTGAAATTGTTTATTGACAATTTTTACAATTTGGTGAAGGCTCATGCTATGCTCTAGCCTTGGCCTATTTTAACAAGGCGAAGGCATTTAAAATACTCTTTCATTTGCAAGGCATTTATTATAAACTATTTCATTTGCTTATCTAAATCTCCTCGGATGATTTTCAGTTATATGGCTCCAGAGTATGCAACCACTGGTAAACTGACTGAAAAGTCTGATGTGTTCTCATTTGGGGTTGTGCTTTTAGAGCTCATTACTGGTCGTAAATCTGTTGACTCATCCCAGCCCTTGGGTGATGAAAGCCTGGCTGAATGGGTACGTATTGCTCATTTGAAGTTTACTGCCAATTCCTTTTGATGTAATCTTTCTAACCTAGCAATAATAATAATAATAATAATAGTTGTTCTCTACCTTGTTTGTGCTTATTCAACTTGTTTATTGAATCCTATAAAAAATTGTGAAGACTGTTATGCATCTTATGTCATATTTCAGTTTAAAATTAATGTAGCACTAGAAAATCCATTAACTCAGATATGTGAATCAATTTCTTGCTGTTGTCAACTTTTCTTTGCCTGAAGGAACAGAAGAAAGTAATTTCCTTATTCTCTAGTAGGAAAGCCATGTCCTTAGCAACATTGAGAATGTTCCAATTTGTAAAAAATTGAAATCTTGAACATCTTTCTTGTTCTATAGCAATTTGATTTTGAAAATATCCATTTTTTTATTTTTTATTTTGGTTTGAAACCGGGATCTATATTAAAAAGGGAATGAAAACAAGACAGGAGAGCCTGTACAATAAGCCTAAGAAAGTATAACTGCTAGGGAGAGGCCTCAGGCTCCCAAGCAGAAAATTTCCATCTTTACATTCACATAATGCAAACTTTAGCATATTCTTGTGACTTCTAGTCTTATGAGATGGCACTGAACCTAATTCTTCCTGGTATTGCAGGCACGGCCTTTACTCACGCAAGCTCTTGAGGATGAAAATTTTGACGAGTTGGTAGATCCTAGACTTGGGACGAACTATGTCAAAAATGAAATGTTCCGGATGATTGAAGCAGCTGCAGCATGTATTCGGCATTTAGCATCAAAGAGACCACGGATGAGCCAGGTAACATTTGCAACTGCTTGAATACATAGAGTCATCATCTCTTGTTTAGGCTGACCACTAAAACAGAGTATTTTCATGTATGCTTTCCAAATTAATAGGTAGTAAGAGCTCTAGATTCTCTAGACGAGATAGGGGATATCACAAACGGAATAAAACCTGGACAAAGTCAAATATATGATTCAAGACAACAATCTGCACAAATCAGAATGTTTCAGAGGATGGCATTTGGAAGTCAAGATTACAATTCAGATTTCTTCGACAATTCTCAAAGCAACAACAGCTGGAGGAGTTGAAAGGATCCCTTCACATGTATCGTACATATTATAACAAGGATCCGGGCAAAAGAAAAAGAAAGAAAGCTAAGACATCGTCTGAGCAGAGAAATCCTGGTGAGTTTCATTCCATTCAATGAAGGTCATTCCACATACCAAAATACCACCACCTACTTAACCTGATAATTGCACAATTTTGTCATCAGAGTTATTTGATCCTGTAACGAGTAACAACCCTTTGGTTCTCTTATTATATATGGTATTTCTTTTTTGGTAATTCAATTCATTATTTTGTTGCCATAGCTAACATGAATGTATAATATTGCCTTTATGTATCACACAGATGCACAATTGTTAATTGAATTATACAGTATTGTGGATAGAAATCTTTGTGACTCCAAGAATTATACAGCATCTTTTACTTCTTCCCATTATCCCATAGACCAATATGAATGCAACAAGTACAACGCTCCTTGTGGGAGATTTATTTTCTTTACCTTTTGGAATTCCATCAGTATTGTTAGTAGGGCATTGGACATATTTGTTGACTAGAATGAGTTAAATCATCACAGACATTGGTATTCCTACTCAGGCCACTGGACCGCCGCCTATTGGCTACAACCTACCATGGTATTAAGATTTCAATGCTTTTAGTTTATTTGTTGGCTATCAATTTTTTAGGTGTATCGAAAGACCTAAATCTAAGACAAAAAATTGAAAAGTTTATTACCCCCTTCTCTACTTCTTGACTTTAAGACAAAGTCGTTTATTAGCAATCACATCGTACACCTTCCCATGAGTTTTTTATTTTTTATTCATAAACTATCATTTTTCAGTAATTTATTTATTCAAACAACTCTGTAGAGGAAGTGTTCCAAAGTATTATATTCTTCTAGAATATGTATGTATTTAGCTTACAAAATCAAATTGAAGATATTTATTAATCTTTAAATTAATATAAATTCAACATTATATATATATATATATATATATATGTTGGACGAAATAGATTAGTATTGAAAAGATTGCGCTTATATGCTAATGTAAATAATTCTGTTCAGTTCAAATTTTCTTTTATGTCTTTTTTATCTATGATTTTGTTCTCACTAAACAATCCCTTAGTTTAAGTAAATTCTGAAATTTTAATTTTGTGTAGAGAACAAATAAAGAAATTATTCCTAACAAGTAGTTTTTGGCTCAAGCGTATCTAACCCGTCCTTAAACGTCTTTCTACAAGAAAAAAGCACGGTTCCCTAAATTATAAAAATGTCAAACACTTGTATCTTTGGCTAAAAGGATAATAATTTTATTTGTAAAACGTTGGTAATTTTGTTTCCTCGTGGAATCAACTCTTTTCACACTTAAGTTGAACTCAGAAGAATTACGTTGGTCTTGATTGTACTTAAAGATTCCAAATAAATAGCTGATTCCTGTGCTAGTAAGATCGGCCGTGGACAGTAAGTAGTACCTCTTGGTTTAATAAACCTCTCTAGTTAGCTGGACGGCGAGGCAGAAACCTCCGCCCCTAGGAAGGAGGAAAGAAAGCTCTTCAAACATCAATGGCGACGGAATGCTGCAGAGAGTTTGCATTTCCATCCTTAACTTTGATGGATGATCATCCTGCACACTGTTTCGGTAGGAATTTTTCCGGAAGCTTGCATTCCGTAGAACGAAAAATCGTATGCATTACTAGCGGGAATTCGTACCTTGGTGCTCACCTGGCCAAGAAGCTGTTAGCTCGTGGCTATCTTGTTCGCGTTACAATTCAAACTCCAGGTACAGATTTCGATTTCAATTTTTATTTTATTTATTCCTCTCTGTATGATCGATCAGCTTCTTGGTTATGGTGAGTAGGGCAATTTGAGAACATGATGGAGCTTATGAGAGAAGATGAAATCAGGCAACTGGAGAGTGTGGTGGTGGCTAGAATGGTAGATTTACAGAGTCTGTGCGATGCTTTTAGGGGTTGCCATGCTATTTTCCATACCTCTGCTTTCATTGATCCAAGCGGAATTTCTGGATATACAGTAATTCAAAATTCTTTTCCCCCAAATTTTAAATTCTAATATTTTTCTTTCGATCTTCTTATTTATCACTCTGAATTGAATTTGATCAGGAGCGGATGGCATTTCTCGAGACTGAAGGCGCAAAAAACGTGATAGAAGCTTGTGGTCGGTCTGCTTACATGAAAAGATGCATTTTCACGTCTTCTCTGCTTGCATCAATCTGGAAAGGCGAAAACGTGGAACAGGTGATGATGGATGAGACCAGTTGGAGCGACGAAGAATTCTGCCGACAGAACAAGGCAATTTAATTTAACTATGTACAATTAATTTCAATTCAATTATGATTAATCTTCTGTAAAAGATTGCATCTTAATTAATTAATTAATTAAGAAAGTTTTTGCCATACAAACAACAGCTTTGGCTTGCCCTAGGTAAAACAAGAGCAGAAAAGGTTGCTTGGAGAAGAGCAACCGAACTAAAAGTTAATCTCGTCACTATCTGCCCAGGTCTCCTCATGGCTCCGACATTCCCAAATGCTCATCCAGAAACATCAATTCCTTACCTTAAAGGTGGACGAAATATGCTACAGAAAGGCGTATTGGCAACAGAAGATGCAAGTAAAGTAGCAGAAGCACACGTCCGTGTTTACGAAGACATGGATTACGGTGCTTGTGGAAGGTATATCTGCTACGGACGAATAATCAAAAGATTAGAAGAAGCTATTCAAATCGAGAACGAGCTAAAACTGCCTGGTCTGCTTTCTGGAGAAGAAACCAACAACGCTATTATTGATTTGTCCAGAAGGGTAACGGAAATGCACTACTCGCCCACCAATAACGTTATAAGTAACACCAGGCTAACTAAATTACTGGCCCGGGCATCCCGCCATGTACCTTGCAGATATTCCTAGTCGTCTCTTCAATTCATGATTTTTCGTATTCATTGTTGAGATTGATACTAATTTTATATATTTTCCACTTTATAACACTTTATGTGGATAGTCGAATTCCTAAGCAAGCCATAATATTTTAATATTTTTCAATATATCAATTTTTTAAAATCGCAATCACAGATAGAAAAACGACGTCGTTGTGAAAGGGAAAACACTAGCGGTAACTAGTAATTACTCTTTACCTTACAATTACTAAATACTGTATGTGGGAAAAAATTGAACTGTAAAAGTTAACGCCCCAGCGAACAGAGGACGCGTAGTAATTCCGTCAGGGGGTCACTATTCGTTTCTTTTTGTTAGAGAGAAAGAGAGAGAGAGAGAGAGAAGGAAAAAGAGAAAACAAAAGGTAGAGATGGGAGAAGGGGACGATCCACAGAAGTTGAAGAGGATAGCGGCGGCGGCCTACGACTACGACAACGATCCAAGATGGGCGGAATATTGGTCCAACGTACTCATTCCCCCTCATATGGTTTCTCGTTCCGAAGTCGTCGATCACTTCAAACGCAAGTTCTACCAGCGTTACATCGTAAGTAACCTAAAAACCCCAAACCGCCGCGTCTTTTTTTTTTTTTTTTAATACTTTACTTTCTTCGTTCAATTGAAGTTTGTAATTTACTCGCTACTCTATAAACTTGTTACCGTGAATGTGGTTTATGCTCTGATCAGATTAACTTTGCTTATTGGTTTTGATGATTTTTGGGTTTTGGAATTCTTGCCTTTGGTTTCCCTTGCATTTTGAAGCGTTTTGATTTCCGAGTTTTGTAAAGGATGCTTATATTTTTGGGGTTTTTTTTTTTGTCCCGACTACCGAGTTCTATTTTCAATCTACCAAGATTAACACTATCAATGGTCAAAAAAAAAGAAAAAGAAAAAAAGATTAACACTATCAATGGAGTTGGCCACGATAGATTTGAGTTTTGAAAATTAGATTTCTTAATCAAATGCTCTCGTTATTGAGTTGCTAAAAATAGAACTAAGTTTGTAATAATTCTTTAGAAGTTTTATTTATATAATCTGATGATTATATTTCAACGGGCTGGCATGACATTGTTAAGTTTCTTTTTAGCTGTATCAATTATCATGGACTTTTTAATATTATAAGGTGGGAAAGCTTTCTATTTAGTTTTTGTTTTCATACTTTTCTCATTCAATATCTATGGAAGCCTAATCCAACTGAATTTACTTTTAATAAAGTACAATAAAATAGTTCAACTGTATGTTTCCTCTTGAATGTTGATCTTGTTCTTATGTACCAACAGCTGATTCCACATAGTTTATCGTGATGCATTTTCCACTTTCCATGATGGGCTTGTATATATTGGACCACATTAACTATTCTTGAACAATTTATATACTTCAAAATGATAGACGAAAACCAGTGACAATTTTATTTTATTTTCTTTCGGAAACAGAAGCCAGTTGTAATGTTTCCATCTTTCAAGGGTTTTCTGGGTATTTGTCCAGTGTCTGCAAAACGCATCAATTGATGTTTGAGTTATAATTGAAGATTCTGATATTCACTTCATATTTTGTTGGTTGAAGAGCCATCTTTACTGCCTGGGCAGCATCAAGTTAAATTGTAGCATTCTATTGTGCTTGATCATTCACTTGTTATGTGCAAATCTCCATTTGATGGATTTATAAAATGGTTTCGTCTCTGTGTTTGTTTTCTTATTAGCTATATAACATGTGTCATTAGTGCTAGGGCAGCTATGTGGTGTTGCTAATATATAGTTTTGCATCCAGGATCCCAATCTGGTTGTTGAACCAATGTCTACTAGCAGTTCTTCTCAGGCTAGATCGTCTGCAAGACAAGCTCCATCATCATCGGCTTCAAATGATCAATCACGACCAAATAATGGAGGTTTTAATTGTTTGTGTTTGGAACAAAACTTCAAAAATACAAAATACCATAAATAGTCTCCTAAAAGTCTTGAAATGAGTTGTAGGCAACTTTATTTTCTGTTATACTTGGATATACATGTAGTTGAAGCCTGTTCCAAATTCTTGGATGTCTGTTTTAAATTCATCTTTTTGAATCATTTACAGGGTCAAGTGGTAGAACATCAGGGCCATCTACAACTACAGCTCCTAGTTCAACGTCTCTGCTATGGGATCAACAAACTATACAATTTGCAGTCCATGCTTGGGTAGTGAACTACATGGAAAATAAACATATTTTTTTAATAAGTTCAAAGAGTTAAGGAACTAAGATCAACAGAAACTTAATAAATTAGTTATTAACTCAAAATTTGCATAACCCTAACTACTTGTAAATGACCTTTTATGTCTTCCTCATCAATTTTCTAAAGTACATTGCTTTTTGTTATTCCCTGTTAAAGGAGCACTATGCTACAAGTAGCTTACGCAATTGCTTTTATGTTTGTTTGACAATATTTTAAGATCGCTGTTCTGTTAACTTTCTTCTGCCAGGTGTTTGTTGTGGCTATTCTTGCTACCTTTCCACTTCTACCAAGGAATCTGTCCATGAAAGCATTTAGGCTATCCTTAAGTGGAACTGCCGCTGCCTCTTTGTATTCTCTATTCACATTATATGGGGTAACTTCAGCAGTTTTTGTTCGTTTTGTCCAATTAATGCTCTGTTCTACAACTTTGGCTGTTTCTTACTAGTCTCACATGCAGAAACCAAGGGCGTGGAATCTTCAGGCCTTGCAAGAGTGGCTTCAGATAGTACTGATCTCCAAGGATTTTATCTACTTCAGTTACTGCCTTATTTTTGTTTCCTCAAATCTTCACCTCAAATGTAACTCCCGTTTTTAATCTTATTTATTTATTTATTTATTTTTTTAAAAAAACTCCTTTTATTTGCTATTTACTAATTTGTTGGAGCCTTTTTATTTTCCACCCAGTTGCTCTGATTCCCATATTGTGCCGAGCTGCTGAACATGTTGCGAAGTTCCTAAGAAGAAATTTTAGCAGGTCTTCTCTTTACAGGTATGGAACTCTTGCCTGCTGTCCTTACTAGCACTCCCAGGAACGCAAGTAATCAAGGTAGCGGTAGTAACTCGATGACTAACAAAGGAAATTAAAAAGTGAAGCAATGAAAAGCTATTTGCTCATCTGACTTCTTTGAAAGGGAATCTGTGAGAAATTGGATAATTAAATTTCATGAAAATTTTCTGCGAATTAATCACAAACTGTTTACTGTGTCTTTACCTGTCTGCTGTTTGGAGTTAATTATGGATGACCATCAATCTTACTTCATCTTAGTTAAATATCACTTGTTTATCCATGAAACTGACCTAATCATCTGGGGATGTCATCAGAAAGTACTTGGAAGAGGCATGTGTCTGGGTAGAGTCCAACACAACGACCCTTAATATACTCTCCTCACAAGCTGAGATTGGAAATGGTTTTATTCTTATCATTGCTCTTTTCTCGTGAGTATCTCCGCAAATTTGCATTCCATTAGCCTTTCCTTTTGATCTGGTTGAGTTGAATATCCGTTTCTGTTGCTGAATTTTTCAATTTGGACATGCAGGTGGCAGCGCATCATAATGCAAACACTCTTTTACTGGCTGGTTTGTCTTATTTATCTATTGTTTACAGTTCCTTTTGGTTTTATAGCTTCTGTCGGACAAACATTGTTAACCTGGTCTATCAATCCATTACCCCAACCCACCCACAAAACAAAAGGAAAAAGAAAAACAGAGCCATTTCCCGACTGGCAAATTTCAACTAGTCACTGTTGTATTGTGCATTCTGCTGCAATTGGGTTTTTGGCCAGCATAATTTTTTGCAAAAAAAAAAATTTAATGAAGAGTTTTGCCCAAGAGTATGTTGTTTTTAATGGTTAAACCTAAATTCATTACTTATGGATGTCTTGCAGCTTTTGAAGCTTATGTATAATGCTACTCCTACCGGCAGTTATCATCGAAGTACGTGGGCTAGGATTGATAGGACAGTTAATCCACTTATACAGCAGTATGCTCCATTCTTGAACGGTCCTCTTTCAGCAATTCAAAGGTGGTGGCTCAGGTGAAAGTCTGGAGATCAGAAGAAAAATCCAATACAATATCTGGTGAAATTCTCTGAAGAACCATTTCTATTCCTTGTTAAAGATATGCTCGATTAAAACATAAGTCTTTTTTTTCTCTTTTTTTTGGTAGAGAGGGGGTGGCGCGGCGGTAGGTGGTCCTATATAATTATTGGTGTAATCTTTAGCTATGGTTTTACTTAGGTGCAGATTTAATATTACTTTCTCAATAAGGAAAAACTCCACAATCAAGACTATGATTTACAATTTTACCACTCCCCACCTCCTTTTGTTAGCCAATTTCTGCGTTTTAAAAAATTAGGGGACTAAACACATAAATGTACCACAGGCTGAAGTCCAATATAACTCTTAGTTTGATTTGTACTGTTTTCTTTCTGTCTCAATGAAAATTTCCTGTAACTAATGGGCAGTAAGACTTATTTGATGCTGTTCTAAGTTTGTGATGTGTTTGTTTACTTGCTGCACTTTGAGTTGTTCAAGTTTGACTATTTTTGACGGTGTTTTTGGACCATTTTATTCTTCCGGGAAGCAAAAGGCTATCCAACAAAAATAGAAACGGTGATCTGTGAGTTCATTGTTGGGACCGGCCCAGCCATCTGGTCACTGTTCAGGTTGATCCGATCAATCACCTCGGTGTCAGTTATCTCTCTTTTCCAACAAGTACAGTCACGGTTAGCACCACATTGCCAGCGCTTTCCGAATCAGTACAGCTATCATAGCATTGGCAATATTATCCCAACTTTGGTACTTATCTTTTGGTAAAGTATACAGAACGCTCTAGTGTTTTATTCATAACGATTGATCATTTCACTGCAGGATTATCCCGCCACCCTCCCTGCGTATGTGGGGCAATTGGCATCATATCTTTCCAGAAAAAAACTAGCCTTCTATAAATTATTATTTGGCTAGAAAATTATCCCTCGAAATTAAATACTACAAAGAGGGAAAAGAAAAAAAAAAAGAAAAAGAAAAGAGTAACACGGATTCCAGTAATGAAGGAAAAAAAAGAGCAAGTAGGAATTTGTTAGAAACGAATTAGGCAAAACCGCCTAACCCGGTTGATTCCGAACAGCAAGTTTGGGAAGCGGTTATTGACTGCCCACATTGCATAAAAATTGAGGAAGAGGATCAAATGTCAATGGGTTTTTTTGTTTTTTTTTTATGCTGCTGCCAGATTTTGTCAAATAAGGTATAAATACACTATTATCTTTCATAACAAATATAATTATAAGAAATTTAATCATATTATTAAAAGCCTATTTATATAATCTTCAAATAATTCATATATTCGTTTATAAAAAGTTAAAAAAAAATTCATATATTCCTTTTGTTTTTTTTGGTAAGCATATATTCCTTTTTCTTTAAACGGTGCAATTTGGTCAAATTTATAGTACTCAAAGTTTGATGTGGTGTCAAGAGATAGTAGAAGTAAAGCAGGTTTTTACGAAAAGATAGGTGGTACAATTATCTCGAGAGGTCGAATCGTGTTTTTTTTCTTTTTTCTTTTTTTTTTTTTTCCGTTTTCAAAGTGACCGTTGTATTAGCAAAGGTCGAAATAACGCCAAAGCGCCACGTGATTTCCCTTCCCCCCTCTCTCGATCAGTTGCCTTCTTTTTAACCTCGGAAGAAGAAGAATAGCGCGACCGAACAAGCTAAAACCAGCGTTGATTTGAGCAATCAATGCCGGAATAAAGAACGCCGGCACCGCCCGCAGGGCTTGACAATCCTCATTTCACCGCATGATTTGTCATTCTGACTCAAGAACTCGTTCTCGTACACGCTACTCTCATTATTTTAGCCTGTTATTTATTTATTTATTTATTTTTGCTGGTTCCGTCTATAATTGGAAGAATCTGATTTCCAGATCCAGAGAAACTAGCACGCCACGTGAATTCATAGTTATTATATAAGGAATTCCAGGAAATGGAAACACCGATGGCGGCGAGTCTTCATTTAAGCAAGTCTTCTGATGACGTGAAGAGGACGGAGGAAGAACACCTCCTCTTGGCTTCGACCTTTCCTAAAATCACTAGTGACCAAAAACACCAGCCGAGAAGGAGACCGATTAAGAAGACCGTGTCCGCGCCGCCGATAAGGCAGCAGTCGTTTAGTAGTGATGTCTGTCATGCTGCCGCTGAAACTTACTTGGTTACCAGCCTTAGTTTCAAGCTTCTTAGTTACCTCGGGTAAATATTACTGTTCTATTCCTCATCATAACATGTTGCATTTAATGTTTTTTTCTCCTCATCATTGTTTCACGTGACTATAATGTCCTCCTGTATTCTGAAGAAATGATTTTTTTGATACGAATCTGATTACAAAATTAATCCACCATCTCATTAATTTCAAAGAGTATTTACTTTTTATTTTGGTAACTTTTCATATTTGATTCGTTTTTCTGAATCTGCTTTCCAATCATTGCTCTTATTCAGGGTTGGCTACCGGTGGATCACAAGACTTATGGCTCTTGGGTTGTATACTATGTTTCTCATGCCTGGCTTTCTCCAGGGTAGCTATAATAATAACTCCCTTGTATAACTTTGTGTAGCTAGAGATTGGAATGGAGAACGGTTATAGATGGTCTTACAGCTATAGTTTTCCGAGACTTTCTCTAACTTGAGCAATTGAAACACCATTTTGCTTTTCTAACATTATTAAGGAGTAGTGACCAACTTAATGAAGTGCAACTGTCTATTCCTTGCAGTTGCATTTTCTTATTTTTTCTCAAGTCAAGTACTTCGAAGTCTTGTTTATGGAGAACAGCCACGCAACAGGTACTGCTCTTATTCAGCTCCCGTTTTCCTAACTTTTATTTTTTTATTTTTGGTCTAAAAAAATTGTTTCCAGGTTGGATTTGTATTTTCCATCAAGCAACGGTAGACCGAAACCAGTTGTAATTTTTGTAACAGGCGGAGCTTGGATTATTGGGTAAGTAAAAATTTCAAAAACCATTCAATATGTATTTTTATTTATTCCTTTCTTTTTTTCTCTATGTTTTTCCCTTTCCTCTTTTGTGCTGGAAAGTCTATTTTTATTATTAATTTTGATAGAGATAATATTGTTTAACTTGATATGCTATATACATTATTTTATTATCTGTCAAGATAATAGATCTTATGGTAGTGGTTGAGGTATGGTCTCCATGCATAAAAACATATAAAACTTTTCCTTTATGCTTGAAACAACAGAGCTAATCAAGAACCTTCTTTAGGATAAAAGTTCAAGCAGAGGTCCTTGTTTACTTTCTTGATCATGCATATATGTTTCTCTGGGAAAAGATAAAAGAGGGAAATATAAAATAATACTTGGTGGTCATGGTAGCTCTTACATATGACTTCTCATATCTTTGTGTCTAGAGGAGCTCTGGAAGTCCTCATTAATGAGGGTCAAATGACCAAATTTTTCTCCAATTTCCCTCTATAGGAGTTTACTAGGCTTTCAGACTTCCTTCCTCTCCCAGGTCTTAGAAGGAAGTCAATTAGGCACATAAAGGAAAATTTCTCCTGGAAATGAAGCATTTTCTAATACTTCATGATATCTATCTGTTATGCAGGTACAAAGCTTGGGGTTCCTTCCTTGGTATGCAATTAGCAGAAAGAGACATCATAGTGGCATGTCTAGATTATAGGTAATGCTGTTGTAACTGTAGCATGTCCAGATATAGTCTGGGGTTCATTTATCACATGTTTTCTTAATTATCATGGTTATTAGTTAGTTACTTATCGAAATACTAAACTGCAACAATGATCCAGTAGCAGTTGTTCTACCTTCCCCAAAAGTTTACATTTGCTAAGCGAAAAATGATATTTCTAAAATTAACTAATATATGCAATTTTTGGCACAAGAACATTCAAAAAGAAAAAGGAAGGTGGTCAGTTGGAGAGAGAGAAGATATTTTTAAAATGGAGGTTTATCAGTTAGAATGGGGAAGATTCTTGAGAATTTGTGGACAGGTTCCTCAGGAAGGGGGGACAAAAGCATAATTATCTAAACACATAAATATGTTAGAGCAGCATGAGCTTAGCCTTCATCATAGGATATCCTTTTAAATCTTATCACAAACTTCAGTTTCTTTGTTCTTTCTATACCAAGCTGCTCATAGTATTTGATTGTTCACTTTACAGAAAATGGGTGAGTTACCCAGAGAGTTGAATAACTTTTAATTATCAAGAGCTAATATTTATTTGTTAGACATCCTAAATTATTGGAAATATGTTCACACCAAAGATCCTCAATTCTGTTTTTACAATTAGATCTTCAGTAGCTAATGGTTGTGCCATTTTTATTAGTTCCAGTACAATGTTTTACGTCAGAAAGTTCTGGAGAATTTCGGAGTTTGTGAAATTGGAATTTGCAGACTCTTCCAAACACTCTCTTTTACTAACATGTATAGTGAGTGATCTTATGCATTTGATTTACCACTTTCTGCTCTCTTGAGAAGTTTCTGAGTCCTCCAAAGGTTTTGGTGTCTTGTTTGCATCTGTTTCTTTATCACTCACTCTATGCAACATATACAAGCTATATATCGCCATGTTCACACATCTTGTTAGCCATCTATTATTTGGTTTTTTCACGCTTCACTCTCTCAATGCTACCTTCTATGCAGGAATTTTCCACAGGGGACAATTAGTGATATGGTTAATGATGTTTCCCAAGGGATTGCATTTGTTTGCAGCAATATCATTCACTATGGAGGTGACCCAGACAGGTAAATGATTTTTTAGTTTACAAATACTTATTTTCTTCAACAAGTTTACTATCTATTTGCATGTGTGAAGTAGTTAAAATGGCATCATTTAAAAGAAGCTATGAAGAAGAGTAGTATGAAGAAGAGTAGCTTGATAACTATTTGCTAAACGGACAGGTAAAAGGAAAATTTTAATCAAGGGAGGAGAACTAGCTATATATTTTTCTTGAAAACTGGTCTTCCACAAATATCTTCAAGCTTAGTTCCAAATTTCATTTTAATTTATTGGGAACTATTGTTATATTAATGTTCAAATTTTCATTTTCTGTTACTATGAACCACTCTAAAGATATCTCTGCTCCGCAAAACTTTACCAGTTAGGTTCTTTCATGAAAAGTCTCCCAGTTGTCTGGTGTAGTTGAAAATCGTGGGAGATTGCAGTGGTAAAATCATGTACTTCATATGAAAAAAGTTATGGGAAACTGAGGATTGCAGTGGTACATATTAACAGGAGGGTTATCAGTATGTATTTTGTGGATAAATTGTCTAATCCAACAGCAGGTTGAATTATCTCAGAGACAAACCCTTTTCTATTTAATTTAGTTCTCTCCTCCTAAGGTTCAACATGGTTCTGCCTATGGGACCTAGATTTGCTCAAAGACTGAAGCAAAAAGCTGGATTTTTATGGCTTATCTGTTTTTCAGTTCATTGGGAGTTCATGTCCAAATATGTCCTAATTTTAACATGTGCATATTGTTGTGCTCAGAATTTATTTGATGGGCCAATCAGCTGGTGCACACATTTCTGCCTGTGTTCTTGTGCAGCAGGCGATTAAAGAAACTAGAGGAGAGAGCATTTCTTGGTCTATCTCTCAGATCAAAGCTTATTTTGGGTTATCAGGGGGGTAAGTGTCATTCAGTAAAGCACTCACTTTTTCAGGGGCCAAATAAATTTGGACTTTTCTCATATTCCCCTGCTATAAGCTTACATGCTGAACTTCTCATTTGTGCTTCTTTTTTTTTTTTTTATTTCTCATTGTGTCCTTGGGTATATATTTGCTCCATGATTTATCTTTTTCTGTCCTTTTTCCCTGCAGATATACAGTTGTTGTAATTACTCTGATAACATTTAACCACTTTTCTGGCAGGTACAATTTGCCAAGCTTAGTTGATCATTTCCATGCTCGAGGCTTGTACCGCTCCATCTTTTTAAGGTTCTTTGACATGAAGCGTTCCAAATGATAACATATGTAGTTGCTAACTCACTACAATTTTCTTGTGTTATTTATCTAACAAGCTCATTTTTTTAATCCACAATTTACAGTATAATGGAAGGGGAGGAATCCTTGAAGAAGTTTTCACCAGAAATCCTTGTACAAGGCCTGAGTTCTGAAAATTCTGCCCCTTTGCTACCACACGTGATTCTTTTCCATGGCACTTCTGATAGTTCCATGCCATCTGATGCAAGGTTTGTCAGATTTATCTTTTAGAAGTAATTATATTTGCTTTGATTTTTGTGCAAAGTTTGTCCTCCTCAGAGTTTTTGTTTTTAAGTCAGATATGGTGCATGTTTGCAAGCAGAATTTGAGTAATCTTCTAGTTTGATAGTCCTTTAAATTGCAAGTTTAAGTTAAATTTTTGTTCTAATTTTAACCAATGATTTTATATACTAAAGATGCTGATTGGTATTTCCAAAGATGTTTTGTTTTTTGGTTGTTTCTTAATTTTTGACTTTGGGGTCCAAAATGTGCTTCTTAGCTACCTCATTAAGATAATAAAATTTATTAGGCATATATTTGACTGTTGAAAGTTTGATGACTCACTGATATGAACTGTGAGACAAATGCAAGTTGAGAAAATTCCTAGAATTGATCTTCTAGATTATTATTCGTCCAAATTGGGCCTGTTTGATTGTGGAAGTAACAGATGACTAATAACAAGGCTAGAAAGTAAGCACACTAAACAAATTAGATAAACTGCATCGTGACATTCAAAGACAAAACTGGATCTGAAAAGAGGAAGATGTTTATGCATTGAGGCACTAACTCTATTGCAGTGTCAGCTCTTGAAGTGTTGTTAAATGAAGCATTATGGAAGTTATCTATATGCTATTTATTTAATACATATAAAAAACTTAAAGCAAGAGATGATTACCCGTTCTTCCAAAACTTTCACCTTCAGAACCATTCTTCCATGGGTATTACCTTATGAAATGATTCTTCCCTCCACCCAAGTGACTGTTTTCTTGGAGGCCAGGCTGACAAGTAGTCTTGGTCAACCATGTTGCTAGGGAAATAACACTTGATACCATGATAATTGCATGTGGACCCATTGGCAAACTTTAGACACCCATACACTGTTTTTATTTATTTATTTATTTTGTTGAGAGGGAAGGAAGATGGTAGGCCAATTCTTAACTTTGCTCTCATCCTTGTTTGTTTAACAAGTTGGTGTTGTGGTATATGACATTGGCAGAGATGTATGAAACAGAATTATTAATATTGGACAATAATTGCACTTGTCAAGCTGATAAGTTTAATGATGGTTTTTTAAATATTGTTTATTACCTCCGTATGACCATCATTAATTTTTTCTTTTAATTTTATTTTTTTGGTCATTGCAGTAAAGAATTTGTGGACACCCTCCGGAGAATTGGGGCTCAAGCTGAGCTAGTTTTGTTTGATGGAAAAACCCATACAGATTTATTTCTCCAAGTAAGCAGTACTGATTTTCTGGTGCATATCCAACCCAATTGCATTAATAATATTCAGAGCATTGCATGATCCAGATCTCTTAGGATTAGACTTCATTTGCTATTAGTCCAATAGTGCCTTAATGACAACTTAAATAAAATTGTGCTATTGGATATTAAAAAAACATTTCCTTCAACCAAGGGACGTAAATTTTATATCTTGTGCAGGATCCTCTAAGAGGTGGCAAAGATGAACTATTTGATCATATAGTCGCATTCATACATGCTGGTGACGAAGAAGCTCTAGCTAAGGATGCCATGGCACCTCCTAGAAGACGGCTTGTTCCTGAAATTTTGCTGATGTTGGCTGGTAGAGTCAGTCCCTTTTAGCATTTGCTCGAATTGAGTGTTAGTTCATTTTTTTTTTAAACGAATCTTATAGATAGAATGTCACATGTCCTAAGAATGTTATTTATTTAGGTTCTCCAGTATGCTACATTTAATTGTTGGAAATTGTCACCAAGTCTTAGGATGACAGTGAATAGTGATTGTCTTGTTTTATGGGATTGTGTATATTCTTAAGCTTTTGTTTATTTTATGTATTTCAACATGTCCTTTAGGTATTGCCCATTTACATTTTCAATAAAAGGGGAAAAATGTTCGTAAATAGAGAGAGAACTTTCTGATTTTTTAAATCCTTTCCAAACTATATACTACAAATTTAAACAAAATATACCATTTCTTTTTTCTTTTTCTTTCACCAAATTCCCTTTTTATGCCAATTAAACAATAAAATTTAAAGCTCAATTCATACATACCTGTCTATATATATATATATATATTCAAAACTAAAGCAAACATTTTTATCCAATTATTATTTTCTGTGCATTTGAACTGTCACTAGATTGATTTGGATGATCTGATTCGGATCCCCTAAACCTTTTTAGTTATTTATTTTTTTAGCCTTTTGAGATGCAAAATTAATTGCGCTAGCAACCGTTACAGGTATTGTGTTAATAATATTCTATATGCAATATATGTATTTGGAAAACAATCTAATACTTTAACATAATTTAATATATCTATAGGACTATTAATTTCTTTTGTTAAAACTTCTTTCAATATTTTTAATTCCGAAAATAAATCAAATCCATCAATATCGGAATAATCATTAAATTTTAAATGACTTTCAAGATTAATACAACATTTTTTTAATGTTTCTTCATTCAAAGTTTTGAATTTTTGTAAATCAAATAAAAAACCAAAAATATTTTCATATTCTAACAAGTGTTCAAATCTAGTTTCAAGTGAACATATTGATTTATCAAAAATATATAAAAAATATTCAATGCATAGTCTCATTATTATTATTATTATCATCAAATTGTTTTTTTTTTTGTAAATTATGCGTTTTTCACGAAATTTAGGTTCAATATCCATTTCAATAGTCATTGATTTAGCAGATTCCAAAGCAGATTCAAAACCATTCTCCCTATAATTTTTAAAATAACTAATTAGACCTTTTAGTTGATCTATAGCTACATCTATATACATTTCTTTAGATTGTAAACTTTTACTCACAATATTAACAGCAAATAATATGTCATATCAAATATTCATTCCTAACAAAAATTCAAAATTCTCAATCTCATAAGTTGCTAAACACATAACTTCACTTTTTATTTTAGGATCTTCACTACTATTTGATAATTGAAACAAAACATCTCTTATTTTAGGAGCTTGAAATTTAATGGTCTTAACACTTTCAATTCTACTTTCCCACCGTGTTTGAGATAAAGATTTAATGGATAATTTACATGCATTATCTTGAAAAATTTTCCACCTTTTAGTTGAAGAAGCAATAAATAAAGAATAAATCCTTTGAAGTACTCCAAAAAAAGTAATAGCTCTAGGACATGAATTAGCCATATCACATAAAACTAAATTTAAGTTATGACAACCACATGGTGTATAAAAAGCTCTAGGATTTATGTCTAATAATCTTTTTTGTACTCCTTGATTCTTACCTTTCATATTAGATCCATTATCATAACTTTGATCTCTTATATCATTAACATTAAGTTCATACTTTTTAAAAATATAAATAAGTTCATTAAAAATACATTTACCAGTTGTATCATCAATTTTTATAAACTCTATAAAATACTCATTGATTTTTATAGGACTAACTAAAACATCAACACACCTTAAAATAAATGTCATTTGTTCTTGGTGACTTATATCGGGGGTGCAATCAAGAATTATAGAAAAATATTTGACATTCTTCTTTTTCTTTTTTAATTTTTCATAACCAGAATCGTATTTTCTATTTGACATTATAGATAAAAACTAAACAATAAAAAGTTTTAACACACTTTAAAAAAATAGAAAATCAAAAAAAAAAAAAAACGAGTGGAAGAGAGTCCAATCTCAATCAATAACAAACAAAAATAACAAAATAGTAATATATTCTATAAAAATAAAAAAGATAAAATCTGTTTAAACTTGAAGATAAGACTTCTTTTCCGGAGATAATGCCTTTTTGCTTTTAGATTTGAAATTCAAGATCGAATAATCAATCTACTAAATATTTGGAAGGCTCGTTTTTGGTAGATCAGGAATTCATGATAATATATATTTTTGTTGATTTTGGAAGATCTCCATAGTATATTTTTGGAAGATATACTCAATATTTAGAAGATTTAAAAGTACTCAAGAATTTGTTTGTATTCTTCGAAAGTAATTGAAGATTAGAATATTTCTTATTCAAGATAAAGACTCTCTATATATAATAAATTTTTTATTTACCAAAAAATAATAATAATAATAAATATTTTTTTTTAAAAAAAAAGACCAACGGTTCTCAAACATTTTTAAAAAATTCCAACGGTTCTATTTCTCAAAAATTCCAACGGTTATAAAAAAATTAATTTTTGGAGCCTCTGCCGATGTGGGGCGCGACCACCTAACTCGCCTTAGGCTCTACACGGCCCTGACGTGGCCCAATGGCCTGAGCAGTTTCTTTTTTTTTTTTTTGGGCGCCATTTTACTAGCGGTTGATGACAGTTGCTACGCTTCCCCGCAGTTTAAACTTCAGGCTCAGAACGCCCGTTTGGTCCTTGTGGTTTGTAAACAATGGTCCTGCACGTTAAACTTCGAGGATCTCTGCTAACTGTTCTGTTCATTGGATTAGCAACTTCTTTATCCAACATTCAATTCCAAAACTTACCATCTCGACCACATTCCTTTTCTGGTAATCTCTCTATTCCTTTTGTATATTTGTAACAAATTGTTTTTTTTTTTTTTTTTTTTTTTTTTTTTTTTTGTGTTGTAATAATTCTTGGGTCAGTGGAAACTCCCTCCAGGGCTAGTGCTGCTATCCGGCTGGCCAAACCATTGATTGGAGAAGACGGGAGAATTTATATCTGTTCACAGAAAAACTTATTTGCTTTTGAGAAAAATGGTTCCGTTGCTTGGAAAATTACCCTCAATTATGCTTGCAATACCAATATTTCTCCCGTGCATGGTGGTTCGAGAAAGGTAAGCCATCTTCACGCTGAATCTCTTTTGTTTATAAAGCTGTGAAGATTGATAAGCAGCAACCTTTTTTTTTATATTTTTCTTTTGCTTTTATTTTGTGTGTTGAATGTTGATATTGTAAAAACTGTTCGTGAGCAGTTACCTCTTGCAATGATATGTGTTTTTGCAGATATATTTGGTTGCAGAAAATCGAATCTTAAGAGTTAATCCTTCAAACATTTCTTCTGTAGAAGTGTTCTTTGGTCCTGAGGCTGGGGAAATTATTGGCCTAGATGTAAGCATATCTAGTTCATGTGTGATCATCAATGTCAAAAACTGGGGACTCTTTGCATTTAGATTGCATGGAAGATTACTCTGGAGTTCTGGTTCTGTGCTCTATCGGCATGGATATCGTCAAGGTTGTGCGAAAAATGTAACCGATTGTCATTTTTCGTCTGTTCCCGTCATAGATCATTGCGAAGCTGCCGTTTATGTAAGATCTGTTAATTCTAGCTATCTTTCTCCGTTTACCCACTCTTTGCAGTTAAAATTAAGACTTAGATTTTATTTTTTGTTCCCAGAGTAATTTGTTAAGGAATTTTGGGGAACTTGAGGACTGAAAGTTCTGATTTCAATGAGATTTCTATAGGACACTTCATCCAGAAAGTAGTAGAAGTAAACAATCTGACCCTTGATATCACTTCCCTTTCTATGTTAGGGTGGATATATTTTTCTATATTTGTTCATAAGGATGTTTTATTAGATTTACTTTTCATGATTATAAGTTACTGAACAGGTCTCAGAATATACTATGTCCATGGATTCTCATCTAGGTCAAAAGTAACTAAGTTTTCCCTTGCAGATCTCAAATAATAAAGGAGAACTCTATTCATTGTCGATTCGTAATCCCCATTTCAAATGGATCCAGGATCTTAGTTCTTTTGACAACAAGTATATAGTTACTCCTGCAAACAATGGCATATTATATGTTACACTGCCAACTCAAGCTCTCCTGCTGGCACTGGATGTCTATACTGGAAACATTCTGTGGCAGGGAAGAACTGGACCCTTGAGCTCAGAGGACTATGCGCCAGCTGTTCAATCAAATGGTAAAGAAATGGTATTTATCAAAGAAAATTGTGTTTCAGGAGGTGAAATATGCAATTTGTATAAACACACTGGGGTACTAACAATGTTATTTATTCTGTATCTCTCAAGGTTGGATATCCATTGGGTCACTTGATGGTTCTCTATATTCATTTTCACCATCAGGGATTCTAAAGAAATTCCCCAGAGTTGCTGATCCGAAATCTGTCATCCTAGTTAGTCCTGTTCTTGATTGCTCGGGGTTTGCAGTATACATTTCTCAGACGGAGATGGAGGGAAAAGTTGTGCACATATCTGGAGATTACAATTTTGTTTCAGCATTGAAGCCTAGGAGTATCTTGTTCAAATTGCTGGTTCCCGCAACTGGATCCATCTACTGGTCAGAAAGTTATCCACCTGGTACTTGATTGTTTTTCTTCTCAATCCCCTTCAGCCATACAGTTATTCCCATTGATCTAATAGTAACAAATCACAATAGCTTTTAAGGATGTCTCTCTCAGAAGATCTCTATTGCATCTTAATCCAGACAATGTGTAACCAATTCAGATTTGAAGTTGGACTTTTGCCTAAAGAGTAGTTCTGATTTCTTCTGATATTCTTTGGTGATTGTAGGTCAATATCTGTCCAACCTATCGCAGAGTGATCTTAAATATTTCAATTTTGATGAGACCGTGCTTCTTCATTTCTTGGCAGCTTCAAGTGAGTTTCATGCATTTAGTTTTGATTATTTTCATGGCTGCATCAGATTCAAGTGCTCAACCTTAATAGTTGGGGTAACGAAAAATTTGAGGACTGAATTTATCTTCATCCTACACCCAAGACTCTTGGGAGGGAGAAAGGGAGGCACTGGCTCCTCAAATGTGCATTACATTGTGATTGTTCTCATTTTTCTCTATTTCTGTTATTATGCAGGTATAGGCAGCCCATTACCATGTCGAAGCACACGTAATGATCTCTGTTCTCTATTAACGTGTCCTCCATACAGCTGAAATAATAGACCAATTAGTAGTTTTTTATTTTCTTGAAATTATACAGGTCAAAAGTATGCCTACAGCTGCTCACAAAATAGATCCAAGAGTATTAGTCCCCCCAGAGGAGGTAATGGTTATTTTGTTGTTTCATAATATTGCATCATTTTAAACAGCAACAACTACTTTAGGACTTCCCTCTTTCAGGTGATGAGAAGATAATTCTACTACTTTTGTTGATTGAATCTACATTAATGATAATACTAGCAGCTCTAGTATGTTATTGTCGCATATTTTGGAAGAAAAAAAAGCTTCAGAGCGAAGGGCTTGGAAAGTTTCTAGAAAAGAGAGTAAGAAATTGCCAGGTTCATTAAAAGTTTGCAGCATTGAACTGTGGTATGCTTATTTCTTTTGAGTATTTCATTCTCTTAACCTCTTTCCTGCAGCAATCTCTACGGCTCCAGAAGAAAGCATTTGATAGGACAATTTCAGAGCTAGAGCATAAAGCTACCGAGGAGGAAGTACTGGAAAAACTGGGGAAATATGTTAGAGAAAGAGAAGGAATAGAAAGAAAGCTCGCAACAACATATAGCCTTGGAAGGGATGGTGCTGGTCTAAAGCCAAAATCCCTCCTGCCACTGTATGATGGGAAAACAAGGAGCTATTCCTTTCAAGGGGCAAAAAGAGAGACCGTGACTATCTTTCACACACTAAGCAATACAGATACAGATATTGATTCAGATTCATCATCACCTTACGAAAGCAGTTCAGAATACGACGACAAAGATTTGCAAGAAAACAATGAAACAACCTCCAAGGCTAAGGGAAAGGCACCTACGGAAGTATGGAGTTCTTCTTCTTCTTCTAGTGATGATGAAAAAGAGACTTTTGAAAACAAATGCCGGGTTAGTGCATCAAACTCAGCTTCAACTTCAAGCTCAAGAGGACTTATCAGTCCCTTATATTTGGAACATCAATTTGATGAAAGAGAGAAAGGGAGAAGAAATTATGAAGGATTGGGGAAGGAAAATATGCTCACAAGGAGGAGGGCACTGTCTTCTACAAACTGACTGACCAGAAACTGCATCCTTTCTGCTGGGAGAAAAACAATGTTATGAAACTATTGTCTTCTTGGTGATGAAAAAGCTCAACTTTGAGCTTCTTTTTTTTTTTTTTTTTGTGGGTTCATAAAGATGAAAAATTTTAACGTTAAAATGGACCTTTAGGAAAATAGAATAAAAGAGGGAATACAATTCAATTTCAACAATAAATTAATAATCACCATATGATTTTATTACCTCCAGTCTTGATACTTGATTTTGTCAATCTCAATGCCATATATTTTATTCTTCTGAAGATCAGATTTTGTTCCTAATTTTTTTTTCCCTTTTTAATTTTAATATTTTTTAAAATTATGTAAAAATTAATATGTTAATATTTTTTTTTTTTAAAAAAATGTCAATTTAGTAAATAATGCAATTTCTATCTACTAAAGTTATATTTTAAAATTTTTTATTACATTAATTTAATTTATATTTTAATATCATTCAAACTGTAGAGAAACCATATGCATCAAAGGAATTATTTAAATAAAATTCAGTATCTAATCCAAATCCAAATATATGTGTAACTTTATATCTTTAAGCTGCCTTCCCGGCTCGGGTTTGAGATCTCTTTATCTAACTTCGCGAAGGGACTCTGCTCTTTCCCCTCAAACGCTCTCTGTGGATTGAGGACGCTTTCTGACTTCCGAGGACCCTCAGCTGCCGTCGTCCGTCGGGTAATCTGAAACCCTAACAATTCATTCTGTGCTCATCTTCATTTTGCTCTCTCTCTTTTTTTTTTTTTTTTGAAGTTGAAAAGTTACAGGTGCTTCTCTTAGGGTTTAAGTTGCTTTTATGCCTAGGGACTGGATTAGCAGGATTGCGCTAGCTTTTTCTGATGTTTTTGAAAAGTTTTTAGAATTTTGAGGGATGAGCACGAATAAAGGAAATTTAACCAGCATTTATATGTTATTCGAGACTTTGATAAATGTTTTTGTGGATTTGACGTGTGATTGATTGAACAATTTTTATTATATATCCCTAGGAAGAAAATAATCGTGAGGTGAAGTGAATAACCTTTTTGTGGGAGCGTACTTTGTGAACGCTTATTTCTGGTGAGAGTTTGTGGCTTGAAGTTGTGGAGTTTTTAACTGATGAGGCTTGCCTTGTTACTTTTATGTTTTTGTATTTGCAATTGATCTTCACTTATGCATTCATCTGAGTTTCTTTTAAAATTATCATGTATCCTTAATTTGACTTTTAGGATTTATTGAGGATCTCGAGATGGAAATGGAGATGGACATGGATATTGAGGACGATATCAGCCTTCCGGCTCCTAGTAGCGCTGCCAATGGAAGTGGCAATGCTGAGATAAATGGTTTGGGCTGTCAGCTCAGTGAAGTAAGTTCTCAATCTTTAGATGTTCAAGAAATCAATGTAAAGAGGATCCGCAGGAGCTCAGGTGATGTTGCAGGTGAAGAGAACCAACTTCTGCTGCCAGCTGATAATCATGCGGTTGAGAACCAACATTTATCGGAAGTTAGCACGGAGACTGGACTTCTGCAAGGCGTAAACAGTCTTCCCTATCATACCTCGAATGGATTTCTAGTTAGCACTGAGGAGACTAATACAAATTGTATCCTGATCATTCATTTTTCTCTTCAACAGTTGCAAACGTCACTATTTCTATCTGGAAAAGAATTAAAATTTAAATTCTAAATCACTTATTTACTATGCTAACTCCCTCTTGTATGCAAACCACTTTTATCCTTGTTACATGTTTCCCCTAATTTTATCTGCCAGCCTTATCAGCTGAGAAGAGACTGCGACTGGCTGCTGATGAACAACAACCATCTATACAAGTTATTTATAAGTATCTTACAAGGTTGCTAATAATAAACTCATCTTGGCAAATGTTTTCCTATCTAATATTAATTTGTGTTAATGGAACGCATGAGTAATGTACAAAATCCACCAATATGTGAAATCAAATTCCTTAAATTTTTTATTTGCTTTTGCTTTTTACAGAGACAGTAAAAGAAAGCTTGAGGAGCTGTTGCAAAACTGGTCACAATGGCATGCCAAGAATTGTTCATCATCATATGTAAATTTCTTCCAACTAAGCGTTTACAGTGATTTATTTCTTCTTCGTTTTTTTCCCCCCATTTTCTGGTGCCTATGTTTGTGGTCCTTCCTGCTAGCAAGTGAAACCTTTTTATGGTTTTAAGGAAAATTTGTAAATGTTGAAAATTTGTCTTGTCTTTGACATTATCATTCTCTCTGAGGCATGAGGTTTTACCTAATTTAAAATAGAAATAAAAATTGTGAAATCTCTATCCAGAATATTGGACAATGAGTTAGGGAACTAGAGTCCCCTGAATAATGAGAATCACTCTCTACCTATCATAGATGTGGCCCCCATCAACTGTTTGATCATCTCTAAGTTGTTATGCATGGCTGAAAGGCAACTCAGCCTGCTTTGTTGACAGCTGTGGTCAATGGAAAAAGTATGTTTCTCACTTGTCTGTTCAGTATCCATTCCTGTGTCAATCTTTCCTTTCTGGTCCTTTCTCATTCTGCTTTCTGCTGCTTCTTTTTTTTTTTTTTTTTTTGTGTGTGTGTGTGTGTGTGTGTGTTTGTGTGTTCTTGTGTTATTATCTATGACTGTCACTAAGGCTATTGCTTATTTAGTCTCCACTTTCTGATAACATATATTGGAATTTGGTTTTGATCATATGTTTGAAATCATGTTGCGTTTTCATTTAACATAGGATTCTGGCAGCATAATAGAATCTGGTCAAGAGACATACTTCCCAGCTCTCCGAGTTGGTCAAGATAAGACTTCTGCTATGGTATGTTTTTTCTTTTATTACTCTTGTAGATGTTGTTTTTGTTTGTTTCCATTTAAGATTTTTGTGATCAATGGGATCTACCTGAAACCTTCTTTTTTTTTTCTTTTTGTTTTTGTGTGTGTATACATTTGATAAAGACAAAAATTAAGGTCCTATTGACCCATTATCATAGTTTTGGATTATTCAGAATAATACTTCTAGTGGTTTCTAATTTAGGTTCTAAATTGAAGAATCTTAGAGTCCATTTGGACATAAATTTTTTACCTGAAAAGTTGTATTAAAGTTTTGGAAGGATACAAGAATTGATATACTTGAACATTTAAATTTAGAGTATCTATAGTTAAATATTAGAAATGTAATCAACACACCAAATGTTTTACCGTTTCAATAGGTTAAACAGCTAGTCAAAGTTTCATGAAATAATTTTTTTGAAAAAAAAAAATGAGATCGAAAAATGAACCCTTAGCTCTCTTATTTATTCATAATCTTGAAGTGTAGTTCTAATGATTTTTAGGATTTTTTTTTAAATCCTATGGATAGAGGGTTTCTCTATTCATTGTATATATGCTACCTTCTTCAGTTAATAAGAATTTATAGATTTTTCTATATCTCGGTTTTGTGATGCCATCAAACCCTTAGGCGTGGCTCCTTATGGAGCTAGGTTTGATGCCTAGTTTAGTTCTGGCTTAGAAAGGAGCTCATATGGCAAGTTGGTAGGATGATAAGTTTCTGTTGGGTCAAATGAGAAGTTGCACGTGAGTGCGAGAGAACTTTTACAATTTGACTCTTCCCCTGGGCATCTCGTTTCTTTCCTCCAATTGTAATTCTATGATTAAGAAAACCTTTGAATCCAATGAAATTGTTGTCCTATATACTTCTTTTTTCTTCTAAAATTTCTTTTGGAAAATTCATAGGTAACCTGTTTTTCAAACAAATGCAATAAGAAATTATGTGAAATTCATTTTACAACTTCTTTAAGCATATGGTCCAGTGTTTGTCTAGGAATTTTTCCTATTTTTCCTTCATTTGTGTGTGTTGGTGGTGGGGGGAAAGCGTTGTATTACATTAAACTGTGCAAGTTTAAGAATATCTTTCTCAAGTGAGAGAAAAAGAAAGAACTCCTAGTTGCTCACTAGTCTTTAAATGCTTGCAGAATTTCCTTCTGCCTTGTCTAGGCTTCTTCTTGTGTATGATTTTGCATTGCACCTGAGAATTTTCCTTGAACTTTATGTTCTGACAATAAAAAGTGCTCTTTATAGATATTTATACATGTAAACTTGTAGATGGTAATGCAGCACTTTCATCCTTGAATTCTTCTAATCCTTTTTCCAAAATTTTTCTTTGGAGTGTAGACTTTTCGGATGGAGAATGAAATGAGGATTGGGCAAAACAAGGACTCTGTAAGATTCGATGGAAACTCTGTGCCCCTCTATGATCGTGGATACTCATTGGCTTTAACTTCTACAGATGACTCAAATAGCTTGGATGGGTACAATTTAAAGTTTCTGTTTTATGATTTATTGACATTTTGAGGATTAAGTGGCCATTTATCCTTCTGTCTCCTTTTTAGTTATTCTTTAGTAAGGAGTTCATTTCTTTTCATGCAATATGTCTTTACATTTTTAATATATAGTTTTAAACTCGTCCTTTTTTTCTATTGTGGGTGGTTGGGGGATTCTATTCTTAAAAAAATATTATATTTATACTGTATGTTAAGAGAACATGCTTTTATACGTTTCATCTTTCATGATAATTCTAATATCTTCACCTCTTGCATTCTCAATGAAAACAAATTATTGGGGTAGTAATTATATGGTGCTCAAAGTTGAACTAAATATTATTAGCTCTGCATCTCCTAAACATGTAAAGTATATATAAGATATATATATATATATATATATATATATATATATAATAAAAAAGGAGAGAGAGAGAGAGAGAGAGAGAGACGGTTTAACAATGTTAAGTAAAGAAAAGCTGTCGTAAAAAAGAAAACTCAGGATCTGAGAGATTTAGTTTAAAAATATTTTCTTTCTATATGCCTATTCTAAAAGATACTGTTCCCTCTTATTTTCTCCCAAATTTTAACCTGAGAACATGCTTTTCTCTAGAGTTGCTTGGTAGGCGGTTTGCAATTTTATCCATTTCCATGAGATGGCACTTTTTATCATGCATATGGTATTTTCCATGCTTTCTGACTGAATCTCATGCTGCAAGAAGAGGCTTTTTTTTTTTTTTCCTTTTCTCTTTCTAGGTTGGTGTGAGGAGGTTTGCAATATTGTCTGTTTCCATGAGATAACATAGTTTATCTGTGCAAGTGCATTTACTTTAATTTAAATTTCAGTATAGCTCTTGTATTACTGATTTTGTTTCCTTAATGCTATGGCTTGTTTAAGCAAGTAAATTACTTTTCCTTTCAAGTCCACTCTTCTGGTCGAAGTCACTTAAGCTTCCCACTTCATTTTTTTAATTCATTTTGGATCAGGAATTCATATTTCTTAAGTAGGCCTTAACAAATTCTGTTCAGGATTTCTCAACTTATTTGTATGTCCATTGTTTTACAAATGCTTTTTTTTTTTTTTTTAAATCTTCTTGTACAACATCTTTGGCCCTATAAATTATTTATTGCTTCACTAATTCCAATGAAACCTTTGGTATACTTGCTCACTGCTTCCAGACTTACTTGCTCTTTGAAGGAATATGGTTGCAATTAAAATTAATTTTGGCTTTCAATACTGCAAAGAAAAGCATTTTTTACCTTCAGAATGCTCTGTCATTCAAAACCTGATGTCTTTTCATATGGCATTTACAGGGAAGTAGTAGGGGATTCTCGTTGTTTCAATTGTGCTTCATATAACCATTCCCTAAAGGATTGCCCCAAGCCACGTGATAACGTTGCTGTCAATAATGCTCGCAAGCAACATAAATTTAAGCGTAATCAGAATGCAGCTTCTCGGAATCCAACTAGATATTATCAAAATACTCCTCGGGGGAAGTATGATGGTTTAAAGCCAGGTGCCCTAGATCCTGAAACACGCAAAATTTTAGGTCTTGGTGTAAGATTGCTCAAACTTCTAAATGCTTCTCTTCATGAAATCTTATTTTTAGGCTTCCTTGAATTAAGTTGAGTTGGATTTACATTTTAGATTTTCTTTTCTTGGGTCCACTAGGCAGTGTATGTTGTGAACCTGAATATAAGGGTGAAGGTGAAAAGTTTTGATTCTCATCAGTTTTCCCTTTATTGTAGGACCTTGATCCACCTCCATGGCTTAACAGAATGCGAGAAATTGGATATCCACCTGGTTATCTAGGTAATTAGTAATTACACATTTTCTACTGAAGACTAGATTGGCTTTCCTAGGTTTAATTCCAAATCTCTTTTTTTCTCTTTTCCTCACACTTCTTTTAGGCTTATAAACTGATTCCTAAATCTCAGTTCCATTGTAGTGTGGTTGTCATGACTTGATGTTTTCCATTGAAAGGTTCCTAATTGTTTCTTGTAGCAGTTTACTTTTCCTGCTACCTAATTATCTGCATCAATTCACCTTTTTACACATTTGTTCCCGTTACACACCCTTTCACATCCTTAATCGGTTCTCCCCTACTGACTTCTAGGTCCAAGAACCTTGTCATCTGAAGTTTCATGTTGCTTCCTTTTTTAATTGAATCAGTCTCATGTGTTAGCTATTTCTTTGAATTCAGAGGTTGATGATGAGCCATCAGGACTCACAATATTTGGTTCAGAGGAAAGTAGGGATGAAACAGAGGAAGGGGAGATTCTTGAGGTGAGCTGTAGTGAGGCATCTAAGAAAAAGAGTGTTGAGTTTCCAGGAGTAAATGCTCCTATTCCAGAAAATGCAGATGAGGAACGTTGGACAGCTAGGTCTTCAGATTCACTATTCTCGAGAAATCATTCTTCCAGTAGATACAATCGTCCTGCAGAACCCATCAACCGTGGTCATTATCATGACCAAAGATGGACTAGGGATTTCGATGGTGATGAGCCTCTTCCTCCTGGATGTGAACCTGATATCTCCTATCCATCAAGGTATTCTCACAGATATGGTGGCTTTGAGTCTGATTACAGTTACCATAGCCCAAGAGACAACCCTATGATACCAAGGTCTTCGAGTTTTGGCAGATCCATATCAGACAGAGGCAGAAGAAGCCCGCTGTATTATGATTATGAACATGATGACTCTCCAAGATATGGTTCCCATTTCGACTCATCACCCAGATACCCTGGCTGAAGTCTCAACTAGTTGCTTGACAAATGATTGATATGATTTAATTTTTAGCTATCTTTATGTACAGTGGTTAGATATCTGAGACCAGAAGCTGCTCTTGTATAAGTAGATGATCTTTGTATTTGTCTTTTAAAAGTTAATTTGTGTAACATATAGTACCCCAACCATTCTTATAGTTCAGCACCTCTCGCTCTTATCTAAAGTGACAAAATGGAAGCAGGGTATGTCTTGAAATACGTAATGATTTTGCTGAATGATAACTTGCATTGACATCATTTTTGGTACCCACTTGGGGTGTCCGATGTCTCCATCTTTTTGGTGAGACTAATTCAGATTTGGTCTGCGGAGTGCTCGCAGAGTTCAACTCTTATTCGAGGGTTAGAGCTTGATCCAGAGCTTTTAACAATGACGCTAACCACTTCAGGGGAATTCGAACCCTCGATTATTCGCCCTGAAGGAAGCATTAAGAGTTCGCTTACTAACTCTCTCAAGCTACCGGGTTCATTGACATCATTTTTGATTCATTTGTTATGTTGGCTGAGCTAATCCAAATTATCTATTTCGGCATTTTCTCTTTAGTGATCCCTGCTGGTTTCACCCTTACTTTTTGCGCACATTTGTTTTGGACGGTATTGGTGAAGAAGGCTATAGAAGGGATTCAAGACAAGAAGTGTTTCATTTTGATACCATAAGAATATTTTAATGCTTGAGATTTATTTTTTCTTTAACTTTAGAATGAAATATATACCTCTTAGAAAAAGAGTCTATATCATGCAGCACATATTAAGTATATATAATTAGAAAAAAACACACACAAAAAGTAAAAAAATATTTTGCTCTTGTTGGGAGTCGAACTCAAGACCTCCCGCTTACTAAACGGGTGCTCTAACCAACTGTGTACAAGAGCTTAATATGCTAAAAAAAATAAAATATATTATTTAAATAAAATAAGATTAAAGTTCAGTGTTGTACTTGATTAAATTATATGTCCAATTATCACTTGATACAACTCCAAGACGTATATGAGTTGGTAAGGAACTCTCCTAGCTTAAGTGAGGTTGGAGGTTGAACCCCCACTCATGTATGCAGCTGTTTAAAATTTGGGGTCGGAGCTTCCTCCCGCAAAGGATCAATCCGGACCAACCCGGCTCGAACGGGAATTAGTTTAGATGTGAATTTGGTTTAAAGATGCCCTCTCATAATTTGGGACCCATCTAGGACAGCCCGTGCCTAAGAAAAAAAAATTTATCACTTGATACAAAAATAGAATTATTAGTAAATATGAACAAGAGTAAGAAACTCTACATATATATATATTTTTTTTTTTGTAAATGTAAGAAACTCTACATATAATATTTTAATATTAGATATACCAATATGAAAAAGTAAGTTCACTTTTTTCAAAGTCAAACAAAAATAAACACTCCACTTACCCATTCAATTTTTTTTTTCACATAAAATTAAATTACTTAGATATTCTATAAAAAAAATTATTACTACTTAACTTAAATTATCGTGATTTAATTTTATTGTATATTTTAAATATTTTTTAAAATATAATAATCAGTTTATATTATTTCTATATATTAATAATGCATTGATTTCTATATTAAAATATAATTAGGATAGAAGTTTCTCTCATGACTTAATAGTCTAGAAGTTTCTCCCTCAACCAAGTTCGAATCTCTTCTGACCATTAGTTTAAAAGTTTAAACTTCACTCGGATTCCATAATTCGAAATATATTCACAAGTGTGAGTATACCGCACTGTTGAGCCTTCCTAAGTGGATTAATTTGGGCCGAAAGGGCCTCGAATACCACCTCATAAAAAAATATAATTAGGATAAATAAGCATCTACATGTCTAGATAACCTACTTGAACAAATCCCGAACCGTTAAAGAACTCATGTTCAAGGATGACTCGCGGAGTAGAACAATAGAAGAGATTGAGATTGAACAATACAATACACATTGTTCCATAAAAACTTTTAATGTAAAATAAAAACGATGGTAGCTAATGAAGAATTCAAGCTCAACAGTTTGCTTTCAACAACCGCTCTGTTTTACCATTCCCCTTTGTTCTTTAACAATAAATTTCAGTTTGCATCTTAAAATTTCTCGTCCAGAAATACTAAGCATTGAGACCAACAGGGTACCCATGGATGAATCTCTTAGCTGGAGAAATCACTACTCAACTTCTTGTAGGTAATCATCAACTTCAGCAGGTGTAAGAACTCTGCAGTTAAATAAGCAAATAAACGCCCATCAATCATATCTCAGACAAATCTTAAACAAGCACATCCTCCAATCCACTAAAAAAAAAATGTTATATAACAAACAAACCTAAATTTCCTATCAGTGCCAATTATGCCAATCTCAATGTTCTTCCCAGAAATTTGCCCCTCAAACCTGGGAAAACAAGCAAGACAAAATCAGAGATTAAAAAGCAAAAACTCTTGCTGAAAAGAAATAACGTAAGTTAGGTATATGAACATAATAAGCAAGTATGAAATCAAAATTTGATTTTGACAGATTAAGCATCCACTTCAGATCAAAATTTGCTTAAGCACGATGAGGTGGGATCATTTTATTTAAGATTTATCAACCCAACAAGGTCTTATCCCAACTATTTCAGGTCAACAGATGCTTGATCTTGTTGATTCTTTTAACCCAACCAAATTCAACTAACTCAATTGTCAAACCATAAATTGAATGAGATTCAGAGTTCCTCATTATCTTTGATTTTTTTTTTCTCACCATTTTTTTGTGAAAGAAAGTT